>CM035408.1:148544906-149169906 GCA_020310875.1 Ceratopteris richardii
ACAAAATCTCTAGATACGTTTATTGGACAAGATCTTCACACATGGAAAACCAAAATCAAGGGTAACCTCATGATCAAATAACTATGCTCCGTCACAATACTATTTTCACTCAAAAAAACAATTGAGCATAGAATAGGGCTATCATGTTTCACTAAAAATGATGAACATGCACCTCTCTAGATGATAACTATGTACACTTCTTGGGTGATTGCACTAACACAAATCAAGCATGGACTACTTTGGATCAAAACTTTGGAGCTTTTTCTAAAAACTCAAAATTAGGAGTTAAAATGCAACTTTATCCTTTTACCATCTCTCAAGGCGAAGATATACCTACTCTTGTAAACAAGCTTGTATCCAATTAGCTTGTGCAATCCCCTATTGAAAACAAAGATCAAGTAAGCATCCTACTCAAAAGTTATCCCTTCCCTACATTTCTAATCATGACTTTATTTACAGGCTCTAGATCCAAGATGAAACGAAGTTTCCCAATTTTCTTTGGCACCGTGAACCACCTATTCGAATATGGAGTGGAAGATGATTCCAATTGTTGGAGGAGATGGTGGATAATCTTCAGAGATGAAGTGGTGTTGCCTAAACCTGCTTCACACCAATGTGCTAGAGAGTGTAGTGGGCTTGTTTAGCTTGTTATTGATCATAAATAACCACTTATGTTGTTTCAAACATGATCCACTAATCAATGGATCAAAACAGATAGGTAGGAAATTGATCCAAGGTCATAGACTTTCTATTTTAGTCTCTACACCTGTTTAGTATAATGATCAATGCTCTAAGCATGATAGCAATTAGTCTAATTCCTTTTGATGGTGTCTAATTAACTTGAACAACTACCAATCATGATTGATTTTAATGAAAATGATGAATTACATGCTGAGTATGATGTTTAGCAAATCATAGGAGTGCCCCAATATTTTTGGGATGCATCAGAGTACAAACCAGAGAGTAAAGATATGCTAATATCTCATGATTGAGGGAACCAATGATAATGAGATCTTGTAGCTATAAAGTAGATAGTATATTGAATCTATGATGCTTTAAATCGTGACAAATGACCAATCATACACTAAGAACAAGCTCTCAGAAGATCACTATACCATTGTAGTCTTTGTAGAGAATGGAAGTAATGATGTAATGAAAATGTATGTATTAGATCACATAAAAGTACAATGTCATTGGAAATAATCTATTGCACAATGTGAGGGGACTGACTGAGCTATGAGGTGAGCTCTCAAATCACATAGGATCCCTCTCAATTGTTCTCCCAAAATTGGTACATCACGCGAGTCATTTGATCCTCTTTTATAGTTGAGTTTGGAGCCAATCTTTTGAATTAAAATTCAAAAGTCCACCTAAAAGTAAATCATAAACTATAGGATATATTCTCTCATCAATCAACTACCAAATGCATTGAGATTTGATGCATCCTAACTCCTCATGGAAGTAAGGTTCTTTTACAAAGGTAAATGTAATTGATTTTACAAGGGATTGATCACATAAGGCTCCATGAGAAATATGCTGATCATCCAAGTATGTGGGCTTGGGTTCTCTTGCTCAACAGCTCCCCCTCAAGCCTAACATGCTTGGCCTTCATTCCTCCTTGATTTAGTGCAAACCAATCATCAATTTGAACATATTCATCTTGGTTCCATTCAAAGACTTTGTGAGTATATCTGCACATTGTAAATGAGTTGATACATAGGACAATTGAATGTCCTTGCTAAGAAATCTCTCCTTTACATAATGATAGGGCACTTCAATGTGCTTATTCCTTGCATGACATGCAAGATTAGCAACCGAATGAAGTGGGCTAGCATTGTCTTCTAAAATTATTGGGGTGTAAGAGTGTAACCCCAAATCTGTGTAGAGTTGCTTGAGCCACATAGCTTCTTGAGTTTCATTTTCTAAACCTCTATATTCTACCTCTGTAGATGACAATGACACAATTGTTTGCTTCTTAGATGACCATGATATAAGCTTTGAACCTACAAAAGACAAGTATCCTGAGGTGATCTTCCTATCGTCCTTAGAGCCAGCCCAATCTGCATCAAAATACATCTTTATGTGCAAGTCAAAAGTGAAGAGGAAAATCAGCCCTTCATTTATGGTACCCTTTAGATAATTTAGCACCCTCTTGGCAGCTTCAATGTGAGGCTTTCTTGGAGCATGCATAAATTGACTTAATGTACTTACTCCATAATGAATGTCTACTCTTGTTAAGGTTGCATATTTGAGACTCCCAACAAGTTTTTGGTAACCTTTAATATCCTCAAGGAGTTCTCGTTCATGAGAAATAAGCTTATGATTGAGTTCCATGGGTGTACCTATAATTTAGGTGTTCTCCATCTTGAATTTTACCAACATATTATGGATATGCTTCCTCTGAGTAATAAACACACTAGAATCTGTATACACAAGTTCTAGACCAAGAAAGTATGTCAACAAAACAAGATGAGTGATCTTAAATTCTTCCATTTGTTGAGCTTTAACCTGCTTGATGCCATTCGCATCATTCCTTGTAATGATAATGTCATCCACATAGACACGTAACTAGATAACTTCTAAGTTGTTCTTCTTTATAAATAAAGAAGAATGTGCTTTGCTAGCCACAAAACTTTGATCCTGCAAATAAGTAACAAGCCTATGGTTCCAAGCTCTAGGAGCTTGATTTAGGCCATAGAGTGCCTTCCTTAGATTGCATACAAACCATGGTTTATCGTTATCTTCTTACGCTTGTGGTTGAGCCATGTGCATTTCTTCTGAGATCCATCCATTTAGGAATGCATTCTTAACATCTAACTGATATAGGTTCCAATTCTTGGAAGCATCTACACTTACCAAAACCCTAATTGTTGGCATCTTAGCCATAGGTGAAAAGATTTCTTCAAAGCCCACTCCATGGGTTTGAGCAAACCCCTTTGCCACTAACCTTTCCTTGTACCTGTTTATAGAGCCATCTGAATTTTTCTTGATTTTATATATCCATCTGGATCCTATTACTTTCATGCTTGGCTTCTTGGGAACCAACTCCCAAGTATTGTTCTCCTGATGTGCTTCAACTTCTACCTGCGTGGATTCTCTCCATTCTTCCTTCTTATTGGCCTCTTCATATGAAGAAGGTTCTTCTGTCATAGAGTCTTTAGTGATATACATAGAATGCTTGGTGACTAGTGATGTGTCATAGCCATACCTTATGGGCTTTTTAATTTCCCATTGAGATCTCCTGAGTGCTTGATTGGAGGACTCTAGGATGTCTTCCAATTGCTTGAACTTCATCTTGCCTCTTGACTTCCAAGCCTTGGTCAATTTTCTCTTCATCCTCTGAATTGATATCTTTTGGTAATTGGAAAGTCATTTTCCAAATCATAAGGTAACTTGATCTTCTTGCAATCAACTTCAAACCATGAATTATTTTCATCAAGCACTACATCTCTACTAACTATAAATCCTACTAGTGGGATAATATAGTCTATAACCCTTTTGGTTTTGTTCATAGCCAATAAATATACACTTCTTATCTTTAGGGTCAAGTTTCCCTCTAATGTGTGAGGGTATATGTGCATACGCTATGCACCCAAAGATTTTATAATGGTCCAATGAGGGTCTCCTTCCATTCTATGCTTAATAGGGTGTCATTCCATCCAAGGATTTGGATGGGAGCCTATTAACCAAGTATGTAGCTATGGAAACAACCTCTGCCCATAGGTAGTTGGGTAATTTCTTCTCATTCAACATTGATCTTGAATGAGAAGAAATCCAGAGGTAGATACAACAATGGAGGAACCAATAACAATCACAACTACCTTGTGTTCCTCCATTGTTGTATCTACCTCTGGATTTCTCCTTTGATTCCTTGTGTTCTTGAAGCATTCTTTTGTGGTGTGGTTGGTAAGGCCACAGATGTTGCAAGGTGGAATATTGTAGGATCTCTCCCACCTTGCTTTCCTCCTCTACCCCTTCCTCTAGTAACTCTTCCTCTACCTCTGTAGTTAACTTGAGAAGTACAAGCCTCTTCTTCATTCTTTTTGCTTTTACCCTTATCCTTAATTTTATTCTTATCTGTATAAAGGGCTAAAGATTGGTTACCTCTAGAGTTGTCACCATTCTTGTTGAGCTTTGTCTCAGGGGTGAAGAGTTACCCCATCAAGGTGTTGAGGTCAAGTATCTGCATATCCATGTAAAGGTCCATTGTTGTGGTGGACTCCCACTTATCATCAGCCTTCATACCGTTGATGATCTCCCTTACCATGTGTTCTTCTTCTATCTCCTCTCCAATGCTTGCAAGTTGGTCAGCCACATCCTTCATCTTGGTTACATAATCAGCTACACTTTGCTTTGATTGCTTTTTTAGGGTTGTAAACTCCATCCATAGTTGGTTCTTCCTAGCTCTTGTATTTGATGAGAAATATGATGAGATTACTTTCCAAGTTTCTTGGCAAGTTTCTTGGGAGTTCTTGCAATTCCTAATGTGAGGCAATAAGAAATCAGATATTGAATTTACTAGATAAGACCTGGCAAGAGCATCCTTTGCACACCATGTGGTCAAGCTGTCTTGCTCTTCCCTTGTGGGTTGGTGTTTGCTCCTGAATGTTGACATCTCTTCATCTCCTGAGATGTATCCATATAGACTTCTCCCGTGAAGGTAGGCTTGCATCCTTAATGGCCATGCTGGGTAGTTTTTTCTATCCAACTTTTCAATGAATGATGGAAATCCAGCTCCCGTCTTGCTTGTTGTTGCTCTGATACCACTATTGGAGGAGATGGTGGATAGTCTTCAGACATGAAGTGGTGTTTCTTAAACTTGCCTCAAACCAACCAAGAACAAGTGCTGGAGAGTTTAGTGGGCTTCTTTAGCTTGCTATTGATCATAAATAGTTAGCTATATTGTTCGGAACATGATCCACTAATCAATGGATCAAAATAGATAGGTAGGAAATTGATCCAAGGTCATAGACTTGCTATTTTAGTCTCTAGGCTTGTTTAGTATAATGAATAGTGCTCTAAGCATAGTCTAATTGTTGTTGATGGTGTCTAAATAACTTAGAAAGCTACCAATCATGAGTGATTTCAATGAAAATGATGAACTACACGCTGAGTATGATGTTTAGCAAATCATAGGAGTGATGCGACATTTTCGAGATGCATTAGAGTACAAACCAGAGAGTAAAGATATGATAATATCTCATGATTGAGAGAACCAATGATAATGAGATTTTGTATCTATAAAGTTGACAAATATTGAATCTCTGATGCTTTAAATTATGAAAAATGACCAATCATACACTTAGAACAAGCTCTCAAAATATCATTGTACTGTGGTAGTCATGGAAGAGGAGTGAAGTAATGATGTAATGAAAATGTATGTATTAGATCACATAAAAGTAGAATGTCATTGGCAATACTCTATTGCACAATGCGAGGGGAGTGATTGAGCTCTCAGGTGAGTTCTCAAATCACATAGGATCCCTCTCAATTATTCTCCCGAAATTGGAACATCACGCAAGTCATTTGATCCTCTTTTATAGTTGAGTTTGGAGCTTGTTGGTAGCAGTCAGGGCACTCAAGGACTTACAAGACAAGGAAGCCAATGAAAAGATTCAGAGAAAAGAGAACGACCAAGTAGGCAAAGTAGTCAAGGCAGATCTGGCAAATAGGCCCTATAATTTTTCATGAAGCAATATCTCCCAAATAGTGATCTTAGTCACTTCACACCATTGTAAATACCATTTTTTATTATTCTTACTCCATTTGTGCAAGTTGAGGAGTCCCCAAGCTTGAGGATTATTAGTAGTATTTATGTACCAATTTTCATAATTTTTAGAGCTCGTTTGAGCCTCCAAAATAGCCTAGGAACCTAATTTTTAAATAGGCCGGACACTAGGTCTGGACAGGACCAAAGCTAGTCAAAAACAATAAAAAGAGCTAGAGAGCTCATTTTTTAGGTTAGCTTCTTGTAGATTTGAGCTTTGTATGAGAACTCTCTTTTGTAATGGAAGTTACTCCTTTGTTCCTCTCTTTGTTCTTGCCTTGTGTGCACGTGTGTGTGTATGTGTCTGCATGCTAGTGTGCTTCTCACTCACACACTTGTGCCATCACTTGCTGATAGTCTCCATACTAGTCCTCACGTCTCCACAGATTGACAATTATGAGGTGGATCTCCTCACATTGGTACTTGCCATTGTGCTAGAGTGACACCAAATTTGGCGCATTGCCGGGGAGAGAGCTTTGAGGATGAGCGTGTGATGGTAAGACATAGAGTTGTGATGTTGGAGTCATAGGTATTTCCTTCACTTTTCTCTATTTCCTTTTCTTTTCTTCACCATCATCATCACCATCAGCATCCTCACCGTCTTCCACCTCCATCACCACCTTTGTAGAATTTTTAGTTTTTTGGTCATATCACCTTTCCCATTCCATTCCCCTCATTTCACTTGTGAGAGAGAGCGAGAGCGAGATTGTGTGCTTGATGTTTTGTATTTTTTAGCATTTCTTGTAGGTTTTGACTGTATCATCATCTCTAGCAGGTCCCGGAGGTACGGAAAAGCTTTGCACAGTCTCCGGGGCATTGATCTATGTCAATCGTGATTGATAGAAATTTTGATCCTTGGGTAAAACTAAGTGCACCCGAGTAGGCTAGAGACCTTGCACATCACAAATCCACAAGAATTTCTAAAAAATTTGCATTTTTGCTATCCATCATGATTGATATCATCAATCGCGATTGATAGTGTCCATCGCGATGGACAACCTTTCCATTGTGATCGACAGACCTCGACAGACACCTCTATCAATCGCAACAGATGGTATCTATCACGATCGACACAAAATCCACGATTGACACTTAAAAACAAAAAAAATCTTGCCCATCGTGACAAATAGGCTCCCGATTGACACATAAGCATGCAAAAATACGAGAAATTCAATCAATCACGATCAACACCCCACGATGGACTGTTTGTCCATCACGATTGATAGTTGTCCATCACCACTGATAGAAAAAATGTGATTGACACCTCATTTCGTCGAGAAACCTATCCGTCGCCACTCATAGACTACGATTGACTCAAAATCACGCAAAGAACCCGAAAAACTCAATCAATCGCGATTGACACCATCAATCGCGATTGACCCATCAATCGCAACCAACACCCCCTATCCATCACAATTGACAACATCAATCACGATTGACACGTGTCCATTGTGATTGGCAGGCCACGATGGACAGTTCTGTCCATCGCGATTGACAACCCTGTCAATCGTGATTGACAACCATTTTCGGCCAATTTTTTAGGGTTTTTAATTTGAAAACTTTGGCTAATTTTAGGCATGAATATTGTGCTATAGAACACATAGGGAGGCCCCAAGCAAATAATTTGAGAAAACCTTGTTTGCATGTTAGCCTGTTTGAACCCTGTTTTAATCCCAAAACCTTGAACTGTCATAACTTCCTCATACAAAATCCGTTTGGAGTTATAGATAAGGTATTTTGAAGTTGACCATACCTTGGGGTAAGAAAACTGAGGGATCTTTAGGATTGTCTTCCATAAAGACAAAGGACAATTTGGTCTTTGAATTACATGAATGAAAATGGTATGTTGTGTCAATTGAATTTAAATCTTGAGTTAACTTTGGAACTTTTACAAGTCCACTGATAGCATCAAAGGGCATTCAAGGCAAGAGTGAGTGCAGGCTTAGGAACACACTTCTTGGGCTTACGAGGGCAAGGGATAAGAAGCTTGAGGTTGGATTATTCTCAACTCCCTCTGTCAATTCCTAGCTTAGGCTAAGTACAGACAGAGATATTGATTATTTAGGGCGACGTTAAGCATGATCAAGTCCAAGAACTCTAATCACTCAAGTGCAAGTATAAATAGATTACATTTGTGCAACACCCTAAGGGAAAAGAATTCAAATCAAGCGATCAAACTCAAGTAAGACAAAACCCAAGTGTTCCTTGTGACAAAGATTGTTTGGACAAGAAGTGACACCCGAAGAAAATTAAAAAGAACGAGTGACTATTACAAAAGAACTGAACAACGAGGTTGTACTGGGAAAATTGGGATAACCACCAAGGCACATGAACCTTAGATCAGGACGATATCTAGGGAGAGATAGACAAAGCTTGAGGTCTTCAGAGGCTAGTGTCAATCACACTGCTAGGCCTTGGGCCCAGCAGTTGAGTGCTTATCCACATTACCCTAGCTCTGAAACTAGCGAATCAGAGATGTCTTGTGGTATGGAGAGACCCACTGGAAGTTCAGGTGTGGCTTACTTAGAGAAAATCGAAGGCCCTTACAGCAACTTGAATACATTAGGACCAACCGATTAGGTGCTCGCATCTATGAGGATGGTCTTAGAAGGTCCGTTGTGCAAGTTAAAAACCCTGATCAACCCCTTGGACTAAAACACCCCATGGTCAAGTTCGAAAATGGTGCATACCTAGATAATGAAGGAACAATGTACGTAGTCACCAACCAACCAGATAGAATAGATGAATTTGGTAATGTGATTCTAGAGACAGACATAGGTGACATAGAGCAAGGGAACTTAGGAAGAGAGCCCAAAACTCCCCAAGGAAAATGAGTCCTCACTAGGATCATCACTCCAGAGTGGGTTCCCCAAGACAATAAGAGCATAGATCTGCTCTTAAACCGAGAGAATGATGAAGTTTTTTGGATGTCTAGGCATGACCAACCTAATGAAGTAGGAATGTTCACAATCTATGAGTTTAAAGATCCTGATAGCCCACACAAAGTGACCTATTTAGACAATACTTTAGAGAGGATCTTGTGGTCACAGAGCATGGTAGGCATGCCTACACTTGGAAGGGTGAATTTTTTCCCCCAACCAAGATCTAATGTCTCTTTTGGTCACCAAGGAGTGGGAACATCCCAAACTCATGGAGCTCAAAGGGATAGGAGTAGGGATAGGCCGGAAGTAAGCTTTGCTAACCCAATGGGAAGAGAAAGAAAGAGAATGGAGATGGATAGAGCGGAAACTGAGAGACCTAGAGACCCAAGGCACCAAAGAAATGCAGATGATTTTCCTTTGCCAAGGCCCAAAGAACACACAAGGACCCTGCGACCAACCCAACTGGTTAAGTCCATGAAGAATTTCTTCGATCGTACTGGAGACCCATATGATCATGTGGAAAAATTTAGGCAAGTCTTGAGGGTAGAGCAATTTGATGACCTATTCACATAGTACAATGCATTTGTTCTAACTCTCAAGAACACAGTCCTTACATGGTTTCGACCACTACACGAGAGGCAGTTCAAGAACATAGATCAACTTCTAGAAGCTTTCATTACACTAAGAGTGGCATCAGACACAACACCTCCTCATTGATACATAGCTTCAAGCAGACACCTCAAGAAACAGTTAGACTTGCAGGAAGAAGATTTAGGCAATATCTAGAGAGATATTGTGTTCTAGAGTTACCCACTCCAGCCAAACAAGTGGCTTTATTCTTGGACGGATTGCTAAGTACCGAATTGAGATCATATGTGTACTTGAAGGACCCTAGGACCATAGAAGAGTATGTACGCATGTGCATAGACATCGAGGATAACCTAGGGGAGGAATTGGATCTTTCAAAAATCTACAAACATTCAGATAGATCTTCTAGCATCACTTCTAGACAATCCACATCTATTGAGGAATTAGTAGAGAAGGTAGCCCAAAAACTGGGAGTCTCAAGCAAACAAATACCAAGATTTGCCCCAATGAAAAGATGCTATACATGTGGAGGTGACCATATGGCAACTGTATATCCCATTATGGCTCAACCCCAAGCAAACCCTGGCAACCAATATTGCACCATAGAAAGGAGATACACTAACCATACTGTAGAAGACTGCCCATATAATAAGCAAATGGTTAGGCAGAATTATCCACAACAAGGGAGATACCAGAATCAGTATCCTCAGCAGTATGGTAGACCACAACAACCCTATCAGCAACCCTATCAAACCCAACAAAGGCCTCAGCCAGTGTTGGCACAATAACCTCCAACTCGAGCCAATGTGATTCCAGTAAAGTATGCAGCTACAGAAGAAAATTTGAACAGAGATATAGTGCCAGTTACACCATTGTTTCTAGAGAGTGATCCAAGTGATCAAAGTTTTGACTCGACTCATATGGATAGTCCATAGGCCTACTATATGCAGTCACCTGAGCATACCGAAACATACTATTACAAAGATCCTAGTGACTCTAGTGGGGAGCTTGAAAATACCAATGTCATGTATGCCTATCCTAATTCGAGGCCCCAACCTAGATAGATCAGACGTCCAACACCTAGAGGACCGTGCTATAGATGCCAAGGTGATCAGTTCATTTGTGATTGCCCTATACCTGCACCAATGCAGCCCCAATCAGTGACAATTCAAGGCTTTTGTCCAGATTGTGGGAAGGAGCACCTGTTGCGAGATTTTCCTAAGAACCCCACTAATATGACAAAAATCACTCCTATCAATGTTATTGGGTTAGTGGTAGACTCTACAGGAAGTGTAACTTCCACTACCCCAATGCAAGTGGTCACTAGAACTCAAGCTTTGTAGCAAAACCAAGGTTTAGGACAGGAAACGAGTTTTGAGGTTAGTGAGACTGAGAGCATAACTAAGAAGAGGACCAGAGCTTGGACGAATAGTCCCGAGAGAATGAAAAGGCAATGGGCAAAGAAGATGAGCAAACTTGAGGAAAGCTTGAGAGAAACAAAAGCCAAGATAATTAAACTCACATCTCAAACTCACTCTCACACTAATCCACCACCACCAATTCCATCTCCCTCCAATCCACTAGCTTCCAACCCACCTCACACAATCCCAACACCCCCTAGAGTAGGATCAGTCTTAGCAAATCCCACTCCCAAGGACCTAGACATGATTCTTAAGGCATATTGGGCCACAGTTCAAGAAGGGCCAAATGTAATGGATCATGAAAAGTGCTACCCTAGAGCTTAACTACTCGAACGAACTAAGATTTGTACTAAGATGGTGGAATTGGCTCAAACCATGTTTGAAGCCAGTCCCCTCTTTAACTTCTCTAGTTCAGCTAAGAAACAATTGCACTTTGATGGACTGCTAGAAAGATTGGAGAGGCTAATTGCGAAATATGAAAAGGACCCCACCTCTCAAAGTATGGACAGGGCAAGTGAAAACATAAGCCTTCCTGTCCAGGAAGCTTATGTGCCTAACTCCATAGAACCAGACACATCTTCTTCTATGAATCGGTACTCATTGGAATTTTTAAGGGAAATTCAAGAAGAGAAACAGGCTAAAGAGAGTGAAGATCCTCCTCCCATTGAACTTGTGGATGATGCGCATGATCGATTCCCACAAGACATCCCTTCCATTTATGGAGAGCAAGAGAGTGCCCAATCTCAAGAGAGATTAGACTTCAAGTCTAATTCCTTACAAGAACTACCCCATTTCACAGGCCGATGGGAAGCTAAGTCTACTTGTATGAGAGCACCCACGGTCATGGTAAGGAATGAAGACTCAATCATTCCTAGGAATACAGAGGTAGTAAAGAACACTAAAGTGTAGTGCAATCTCACTTTAGAAGAGCTACTCAAGGTTAGGCTAGAGCTATGGAAACATGTAGCCAATCAAGTGCCAGAAGTAGCAAAACCTCGTTTCCAGGCAGGATCTCATAGAAAAATGCCAGAAATACCCTTGGAAAAGATAGGAGACATGAGTGAAGGAGAAGAAGGAAACACCTATCACCCATTACCCATCAAGCTTACACTACCAAGGCAATTTTGAACTCAAGTGTAGGAGTTGCAATTGCTACAACTTCCCTATGGAAACATTGGGGCAAGCCAGCACTCAAACCAATGAGAATGAAATTACAGATGGTTCACGATCACATAGAAAGACCCTAGGGACTGTTAGAAGGAATAACTCTTACTACATGTGGTGTCGAGTTGAGCATACTTTTGCCATATGTGACTTTAACAAGAATCAAGCCTATAAGATGATTTTGGGAAGACCATTTATGCGACAGTTGCAAGTGGTACAAGATTGGGAAACCAATTCTTTGTATTTGCAACACTTAGGTGTTACAACAAAAGTCAATCTCAAGGATTACTCTCATAAAGACATACCCCCTATTCAATGGAATCCCATCGATAGAGCTAAAGATGATATGGATTTAGTGCATTCCATAGGATCAGGATCCTCATGGATGCATGAAGACACCCACTTATGGATGTGCAAAGTAGCAGTAGAAGAAGAGAAGAGAGAAAAAGCCAAAGAGGTAGATGCGAAAGAAATGCATAGATCAATTCAAGACCCAGTCTATGCACCTCTAGTCTTTTGAGACGAAGAATTTGAACCTCACGGTTGGGCAAAAATTTTAGCAACAATGGATGTAGCCATCAATGAAGAACAATGGACACCCCATTGTGAGGAGGATGACTATGACATTTCATTCTTCACAATAGAGCCAATCATGTGTGATTTAGTTATTGAAGAATGTGAACTTAGCACTGATGCATTCAAGGATGCAAGTGACTCCGATCTAGATTCAATCATTATGGACCCACCTTTTGCATCAGATGAGTAATATTTCTACAAAGTAGAAGCTCACCCTAAGAGACACGAAGTAATGATGAAGGATGTGAGACTAGCCACATAGCTAACCACTAAGAATGAAGGCAATAAGAGAAAGAAGAAGTCACACCAGAGGAGGAAGAATCTTGAGGTTCCAAAAAACTTTAAGAAGTATGAGATAGAAGATAGGAGAGTCATGATTCGAATGCCTAAACATGATGCACAAGAGGGAGAGGCCTATGATAACAAGGAAACCACCAAGAAAATTGTTCTGACCATAGAAGAAGGGGAAAAAAAATGCACATACATTGGACATGACCTGACGGAGGACGAGGAACAGGAGTTGATTGCCTTGTTAAAAGAATACAGAGATGTATTCGCTTGGAGTTACAAGGACTTGAAAGTTCTAGACCCTGACATATGCTCACATATGATTCCCATGACCTCAGATACCAAACCCTCTAAGCAGAAGCCATACACCTATAATGATAACTATGCTGCCAAGATCAAGGAAGAGATAGATCATTTGGTTGAAGCTGAATTCATCTATGAAATTCAACACACTGAGTGGGTATCCCCCATCGTAGTGGTGCCCAAGAAGAATGGCAAGTTACTAGTTTGCATTAACTTGTAGTTAACACAACCACTATTAGAGACAGTTATCCGCTTCCTATCACTGAACATCTCTTAGAAAGAGTGGCAGGGAAGGAAGTATAGAGCTTCCTTGATGGCTTGTCTGGCTACAATCAAGTGGCCATAGCTCTAGAAGATTAGCATAAGATGGCTTTTGCCACAGACTGGGGCATATTTTCTTTTCGGGTAATGCCATGTGGTCTCACCAATGTGCCTTCCATCCAAGAGTACACATGAAGATAACAATGTTGTTCTTGCCCAAAACTCTATGATGCAGAAGAATGAGATTCTTAGCAAAGGAGTCAGGAATGTGGTGGAACTCCCTTTTGCTCCAAAAGAGATGAAGACAAAACCACCAAAGGAGCACAAGAAGCAGAGGAAGCAGACGATCTATGCTCATACTCAAAGGAGAGAGCAAAGCCAAAGGACTCAAAACGTGAAGCAGATCTGGATACGCAAGGGTGAACAAACCCCTGTTTTGGATACAGATTCCCAACGGTGCACCAAATCAATTGCTCGAGCAAGGAATACGCAGAAAGAGTGTTTGTGAATCCTTCCAAAATGGGTGATTTCCATTTGGGTTCCAAAGCGATGGATGATGGCTGACCCTAAGACCTGCTTACATGCACAAGACGTGCTTATTAGATAGATTTGGGTGCCTAAGACCTGCTTACACATACAAGTAGCTTCATCCAAGCTCACAAGCCGAAAATGCTACTCATCATCCTTCACATCACAAACTCCTTAAAACACATCTGCATTCCAACACTCCACACATGTAACCATACCTAGAACTCCTTGGAAATGGGCACCCAAAAAGTCCCAAATCTAAGACAACATGATTCAGGAACATGAGAAAATCATTGCCACCAAAAGGAAGTCTCACACATAAGGTTTGGAGAGTTAAACTCTCTCATAAACCACCTAACCACGCCATGTAACACACTCTACATAGACAGAAATGCATTTGAAAACATTGCACAACCAAGTATGCATATAGGGGCAACACTCACGTCCTAACTATAACTCACACACACACACACACAAAATCCCACTCGATTAACTTCTAACCCACAGAGTGACATGTTGATATTGTAAAGGGAGCACACTATTATCATGTTTCCTACGCGATGCTGATGTGATTTTCTTCTTCCAACAGATAAGATCATCAGATGCTCCGAGTGATATCATGGCTGATGCAGCAGGAACCAGCTCTCAAGCAGGCACGAGCCAACAAGTGGTTGATTTAGAGAGCTTAACAATCATGCCGGAACCAAATGAAAGACCAGAAGAGTTGCAGGCCATACAAATCATACCGATATCGGACTCCCCAAATGGCCATACCATGCCTGTAGGAAAGGCTTCCCACTGGTTTAGTGAAGTTGCAGGACCCTTGGGAGAGGGATCATGCCTATGGGAGTCAGAGTTGGACTTCAATGGGAAGCAAGGTAAATACCACTTCTTTACACGGGAATTCAAAAAGTTACAAAATGCAGAAGGGCTACATCCTGTATGGGAGAAGGCAGGATTGGATGCATACTTCAGTACTCGGCTCCCATAGCTTGAATTCATGAGATGCTACTATCTTATCAACACCTTCACTCCAAGCAAGCACCCAAAAGGTACAAGCACATCTGTGCTCCCATCTCTAACAAGGGGGAATAACTTAAGAGGTTTAGGTTATCAAAAAACTTAGTGAGAGAGGCCTGAGATATGCAAGGAATGCATATTCCAATAGAGAAGGATGTCGTGGTGCCTGATTGCATGAAGAATCCGAGCCTCACCAAGCTGAAGGACATGGCGGCCATGACGCCCAATATTGCAATACCCCTTTGGATGTGCATGCAGCACTTTGCATTTCCTACCCAAGACAAATTCACCATGCCACCCAAGAAGTTATGGTTCAGTTTGTATCTGGCAGAGAGACAGAACCTCACCATCAACCTACCCCACTAGATAATTGATCAGATACACCTAGCCCACAAATGATGACCGCGAAAGCATGTTTTATATGGATGTTGTGCTCTAACTAGGATCATTTAGAGGTGTTTTGCTTATGACATCCCTACTCAACGAGCCCTGATGTGGAATTGAGTGTAGCAGTTCAAAGGCCGAACATGCACTGGACCCCCTTCCAAGAAGATGAGAGGAACTGTCCAGGTACCTTGTGCTCAACCCCGTGGAGCAACAGTAACCCCTGATGTCAACCCCGCTCCTCAAAGAATAAGGCCATTCACCTTACATCTACCATGGAAGAGCATCGAAGCTCCCAACCTCATATTTCCACTTGTTCCCACTAACCTTGAATTCCCCGGAGGAGCACCCTTGGAGGAACTCACGAATGAAGACTTCGAATAGTTGTTAAGAGAAGTAAATCTTGAGGCAGAAGAGGAAACACAAGTGGGAGATGTTCAACCGCAAGCAACAACCTTCCAAGTACCTATTACCACAGTTGATGTGGATGAAGAGGACGAGGAAGATGAAGAGTCTGAAGAGGATGAGGAGGAGCATGATCAAAGGCATCAAGACAAGCAACAAGAAGTGTCAGAACTCGTAGGTGCACCTGCATACACAACCGAGCTACAAAGGCTATACGATATGATCAAAGTAGTGCAAGAAAGGCAAAAACTCTCCCTTGCATCAGGCCAAGCCTTGATTGAAGAAATTCTATCAGACGAGGGAGTGGACCAGAATTTTATTACCACTCTCAAATTAATGTATGAATCCTTAGGAGTCCTAGAAGCCATCCACACAGCAGTCCACTAGTCCATCAGGTATGACAAACGTAGAGTAGACACATTACCACACGCAGGCAAAAATATAAGAATACCCATCGCAAAACCAAAAATGACCATCAAAACCACAACTACACCCACCATCACCATTGACATCACCCATCTCACTTTTGTACAGACATCACCCATCTCACCCCCGCACCCCCCATCCCCCCCTTCTCCACCACCACCGACTCCCACAACTGAACAAACCGCAGTTGTAACAACTACTGTCACCTACACCCCAACCTCATCCACATCCTTCTCCTTCCATGAGCCAACCTCATAGAACACCCTCTTCTCTTCCATCACCAATGCTCTGTACACTTCACCATTTTTGTCCTTTGAACCCATAATTGGCCACCCCATAATCCCTAGTATGGTTGGAAACCCCTGACCCACTGAGGGTATCCTTGGCTTTCCAGCTTATCCCCCTTTGCATGTACCCCTATCCCATGACCCATACTTTCCATCCGCTCCCTACACCTCACTCGCCCCAATTGCACAACCCGAATACATATCTTTCATGGAGAAGTACATTCGCACTCCAATGTCTCAGATGCATGGTTCACAGATGCTCGCAACGACATGAATGTACACAAACACCACATTCACTTCACCTACCATACCCACTTACATGGTCACCCCTGCATGTACCACACTCTCGGACCCCATGGACATTTCACCACCCACAGCACCTCTCCCTACAATTCCACCATCACCCACTGCCCCACCCCCCACCTCACCATCGATCACCTCGTTGGTAGACACAGCATTCACTACCCCCATTCCCACTGCTGCATTCCAAAATCCTCCCCTTGCATCTCATAATTGCTTTAAATTGCTCTGGATCTATCTCGTGAGGGGAGCCTTCCATTGCTGCTTCCAGATTCTCTTCATTTTGTTTTTGCAGTCTTTTGTTCTCCTCCAGTGCTGTGGCCATATGTTTCTGTAGTAGCGCCAAGTTGCGTCTGACTCGCAGGTTATCGGTCTGGTATACTTCGAGCAAAGCTTCTAGTTGTTTGACACCTGATTCTGTCGATGGTTGGGGTGCCTCCAATAGTGTTTGGTGAGCCTGCTCAAGCATTGAATAGCGTTGATTCACTTCTGCATTTTCCTCTTGTAGAATGTGAAATTGCCTTTGTAAGTCCTGATGGTGTGTTGTCAGTTGTTGATACCGGCCGTCCAGCGCTTTGTACTCATTCTGAAGCTGATATACACATTGATTTAATGCTAAAAATATGCTATTTACATTAAATAATGCTGGGAGGGGTGAAGATGCAGGGGGAATGGGGGCGGGAATGGGAGTTGTGAATGATGTGGACGCAAGTGGGGATGTGGGTGGAGGGGGTATGGGAGATGAAGGTGGCATGGGGGGAGGGAGCGGTGCTGTGGCAGGAGACGTTTCCATAGTGTCGATTGTTTGAGTGACAGTGTAGATGGGGATCGTGGGTGGAGTGGATGTGACGTCAGTGAACAGAGTGGTGAAAGTGGGCATGGTGACTCCCCCGAATTGGATTCCTGGAGAGAGTGGGATGCCCATGACAATGGTAGTGGTAGTGGACATGGTAGTGCTAGTGTCATGTGGTGGAGTGAAGTGTGTAGTGCGAGGTGGGGATGGTGGTGACAGTGGTGCTTCCTGATATTCTTCTGCTTGCGTTGTCTCTCCTGGTGCTGATACATTGGTATGAATTTGTTTCCCGGACCTCCTGGGACAAACGGGAACCCTCTTCTCAAATCTGTGAATGTAGGCCATTGCCTCATGGATGGCCTCATCCAATCCTACTGCGTCGGCATGAAGGTTTATGGACTCAATGCAACAACTCGTCCACACCTTCCTCAGCTAGCAACTGGTTCATGAGTTTCTTGCCCGATTCCAGTGACATCTTATGCTGTTCTTGAACCAGTTGCATGGTTCGATATAGTCTCTTGATTTGTGCCGAATACGCAGGGGCACTTGCCAGTTCGGAGAGCTCGTCATATTCTTGTTCCTCGTAGGTTTCTTCTTCTTGTTCTGCCTCTTGTTCCTCGGCGTCGACTTCTACCACCTCTGGTCGGGTGGGGGCCGCTGTTGTTGTCTGGGGTTGTGATTCCTGAGCTTCCGTCTCGAGATTAGAGTCATAGATCAGTCTAGCCACTTCTTCATCCGTGAGATCGTTGAGAGTAAAACCTTGTGGGAATTCCAGATCTGAAGGGACGGGTGGAAATACCAGATTAGGCCCCTCTGTGCTTGGTCGTGGTAGCCGGATTGTGAATGGCCTAATGCGTCGTGTTTGGGGAGGGGTAATTTCTGGTGTAGTGGTGGCTCCCCTTGGTTGAGCACAGGGTAGTTGCACTCCCCCCCTCATCTTCTTTGATGGGGGACCTGCTATCTTTGTTAGAGCGCAACATCCATGAAGCACATTTTTCTGCTTCTTGTTCCACCTTTGATGGGCTAGGTGGATCTGATCTATGATCCAGTGTGGCACATTGATGGGAAGGCTTTCTGTCTCTGCTAGATACAAGCTGAACCATATTTTCTTCGGGGGCATTGTGAATCGTTCCTGGGCGGGGAAAGCAAAATGTTGCATGATGGTTCGCAGGTGAAGTGCAATGGTAGGTGTCATCGCTACCATATCCTTCAACTTATTAAGATATTTGTGTTTCATTCGACCTGGAACCATGGTTTCCTTTTCCATGGGGATGTGCATGCCATACATGCCCAATGCTTTTCTTACCAGATTGAGGGTCAACTTGAATCTTTTAAGCTCATGACCCGGCAGCAGTGATGGCAACACAAAGGTGCTGTCGCCTCCCTTGGCTCTGCTTGGCATGATGGTACTGATCAGATATGAACATCGTAAGAAATCCGGCTTTGGTAAGTGGGCCCTGAAATAACTGTCCACACCTGCTTTGATCCAAACTGATCGCATGACTTCGGCGTTTTGATAGCTTTCAAACTCGCGCGTGAAAAAGTGGTATCGACCCCATTTGCCATTAAATTCCAATTCTGCTTCCCAGAAATAGGTTCCATCGCCCAATGGTCAAGCGACATCACTGAACCAATGCGCATGCTTACCTACTTGAGAAGTGTGCCCTTGAGGAGGATCCTGAATGGGGAGCACATGCACGGCTTGAAGTTCTTGCGGCCTTGCAGTGAGATGTGGCTCGAGGAGGAGTGTTTCTATGTCCACAATCTGTGCACCAGATCCGGCCTGAGAACTGGTACCTCCTGCTTCTGCCATGTCCCTGCTTGCTGGTTGGTTCTGTGAGAATATAGAATCACGTGTTAACATCGTAATGGACATAATAAATCCGTTGTTGTCCCCGTTACAACATTAACATGAGGTAGATGGTGAGTTAGTGGTTAGTAAGTGCACGAAGACAGTGTGTGTAGTTAATGCTTGGGTAGTCCTAGGAGACTAATGAAGTTAGTAAGTGGGGATGAATTTACAAATTGGGGTCGGGGGGTTTATTACAGGTCTTAGGCTGCCAAATGCAGTGGATGGGCTTTGTTCTTGGTTTCGTAGAGACTCTAGGGAGCTTTATAGTTGTATCGACCTGAAAAATGAGGCTTTTTAGGGACCCATTTACAAGCGATTATGTTCGTGCTCATGGGCCTTGGTGTGTTCTTGAGTGTTGAAAACGAATGAATGCTGGCTGTGCGAGGGAATGGGTTACACTGTGTAGGTTGTGGCTTTGGCGTAACTACTTGCGCCCGCAAGCAAGCCTTAGGCACCCAAATTTTTCTTGATTGTGGGCCTGCCTTCATCGACTTCTTGGGCACCCAAATAGATTTCACGTTAGCAGAAGAATTTCTGAAAAACTTCTTATTAGTGTCGTGTTGTCGGTTACTAATAAGAGGCTTTGCCCGTGTGGTTGGCTTGAGTGCAACCGGGTGTTCGCCTTTCCGCACCCACACTTGGTTTACTTGCTGAGATATTTTGCTGCGCAGGTACTTTTGATTTCCGGCATGGGTAGTACTCTGCTTCTTCTGCCTTTGATCCACCTTTGGTTGCTGCCTCCTTCTGGCCTTTGGAAAAGAAGGGAGTTCCATTTCAGCCTTGACTCCTTTTTTGAGAATATCATTCCTCTGCAACACATAGTTTTGGACAAGAACAGCATGGTCATCTTCATGTGTACCCCTGGAAGGACCAAGAGTCTGTGCCTTTCCTAATTCTTTGAGTGTTCCATTATCTAACTCTATTGTAATTCGACTATGATTGACCCATACCTGAAGAAGTCCACTTCTTAGGTTTAAGTTGACTGCTTGGTCATAGATCCAGTCTTGACCCAAGACAAGGGGTTCAGTGAGATCCTCGTCTTGACACACTAGTACTTTAACTGTCATTGCCTCATCATGAATGTAGAGGGGAAGTTCCACCTCGCCCATGCAAGGGGTTTCCACGCCTCCCAATCCTACGAGATATGCTTCCACAGGATTAACAGTTAACTGCAACCCTTGACAGTAAGACACTCTAACAGCACTAGTGGCTGCGCCTGAGTCAATCAAGGCTCTTACGGTCCTTGCACTCTTTCCTTGTCCTATATCTAAGGTTACGAAAGGACGTCGATCAGTTATCCTATGTGAGCTTGTTCCTGCGACTTCACACATTGCCATATGATATCCTTGATCGGCATAGTCATTTGTTCTAGGCTGATCTCTACCTTGCCTTCGTAATTTCATCCTTCTGATGCGTTCTAACGCTTTTGCTTGAGCTTCTTCTCGAATTCGCTTTTCTTCCTCTTTGCGTTTCTTAGCAGTGTTGAGTCGGCTGAGCATTTCCTCCGTGAGGGGTTCCTGATACAACTTGACTCTGCAACCGCTAATATAGTTTGGGAGAACATCACCCTCTAATGTGGCCAATTGTACTGCTCCACTCCTGGAGATCCTATTGATGATCATAGGTCCGTAGCCTCTCTTTTCTAGCTTCCTTGCGTGTTGTTTCAGTGTATAGACTAAAACTAGATCTCCTGCTTTCAAACCTTTATCCTTCACATGGGCATCAAAGTATGCCTTCTGTCTCTTCTTAGCTGCATATATTCCTGCAGCTGCTCTCAGTCTTGTTTCTCCTAATCGTTCAAGGTCAAAGATCCTAGAGGAGAGCTCATGACCTGTCCACTCGTGCTCTTGTGCTACTCTCAATGTAGGAATCAAGAAGTCCAGGGGTAGCACAGTGTTTTGGCCAAATACCATCTGAAAGGGGGTGGCTTGGAGTACCGTTTTGTAGGCAACTCGGTATGCCCAAACAGCATGGTGTAGCTGTTTGTCCCAATCAGAGCGTTTAGTGTTCACTAATTTTGTCAGTACATTGCATAAGATCTTATTAGTGCTCTCAGCTTGTCCATTAGCTTGAGGGTGATAGGGGGCAGACTTCTTGTGTATTACCAAGAATTCTTGGAGTAGATTTTCAATCACTTCGTTCAAGAAATGAGTGCCTCTATCACTTACAAGCTCAATAGGTAGCCCGTATCTTGTGAATACATTCTCAAATAAGAATTTGGCAGTTGTTTGAGCATCGTTCTTTGTCGTAGCCTTTACCTCCACCCACTTGGTGAGATAATCTGTTGCAACAATGATATATTCCGCATGGGAACCCTTAGCTGGGGGATTAATAGGACCTACGAAGTCTATTCCCCACTTAGAGAATGCACGTCCACCCATCATAGGTTTCAGTGGCATCTCATCTTTGCGTATAGGATACTGAGTCCTCTGACAGACATCACATCGTTTCACATAGGTATGTGCATCCATGTGAAGGGTAGGCCACCAGAAGCCTGCAAATAGTATTGCCTTGATCACCCGATCCGGTCCAAAGTGTCCTCCTGCTACACCTTGGTGAGCAGTTTCCAAGATCTTAAGATATTCGCTTTCATGGACACACAGTCTCAGGTAACCATCTTTACCACGCTTATATAGATTATCACCAATGAGTGAGTAATCCAGGGCTTCTTGTTCTAAACTCCTTTTCCTAGCCAGAGTCATGTCTGGAGGGAATGTGTTTGTCCTCAGGAAGGATACTAGAGGTTCGCTCCAATCCGGCACAATGGATACTTGATAAAGAGTGGCGTGTTCCACTGGTGGTTTAGTGCAACAGATTGGGCATTCCTTGCACAACTTTTGGACATCAGCTTCCATAGTTGGCCAATGCACTCCGAGTCTCTTTAGAGTCTGTAAAGTTCGTTGCTTTGAGTAGTGTTGCTCTAACGCACCTACATGTGCTAATTGCAACCATTTAGCGTACTCATCCTCTTCTACGCAACAAGCCAAGATCCCTTGATCTGTGTGCTTGTACATGCTTCCTGCCATGATGTGGTACTTTTGGGCTTTTACAACCTCTCTATTCCGTGTGTTTACCACTGGATGGTTAGGCCCGTATGTCAATACTGGTACCAATGGCTTAGCCCACTGCGGTACAACTTCCAAATTAAACAAGTAAGCATCAGGAAGGTCATCTGACACTCCTTGTGGGGCTTCTCCCGATGTGAGTCTAGAGAGATGATCAGCTCTCAAATGCGTTCTACCTTTCCTTACCACAACTTCAAAGTCATATTCCATTAGCAAGAGAAACCATCTCACTAATCTTCCTGTATTGCATGGTTTGTTTACAAGGTATAGCAATGCCTGATGATCAGTAAAAAATTTAAACTTATGTGCAAGCAAATAGTGTCTAAATTTCTTAACTGCATATACCATGCCTAATCCTTCTCGCTCTGTAGTGGTGTAATTCCGTTCAGCCGCATTCAATTGTCTACTGGCATAGGCAATTGAAAGATCCATATTACCTTCACCAGTAGGTTGAGCAAGTACACACCCAATGGCATAATTGGATGCATCCACATGAACATGGAATGGCTTATTCCAATCTGGTGTGGTCAAGATCGGTGCCGAACATAATCGTCGTTTAAGCTCCTGGAAGGAATTCTCACATTCATCCGTCCACTCAAAGTTTGTCAGAAGTCCGTACATGGGCTTTGCAATGACAGCATACATGTGTATAAATCGTCGATAATAACCACAATGCCCCATGAAAGCTTGTACTTCCTTGACATTCTTTGGCCTAGGTAACTCTGCTATAGCTCTCACTTTCTCTTCGTCAGTAGATATGCCATTCTTTGACACTATGTGCCCTAGAATCTTGCCTTGCCTGACCATGAAAACACATTTTTTGGGGTTTAGGCAGACTTGATATTCTCTACATTTGTCAAAGATTTGTCTGAGTTCAGGAATATGGGTTTGTCTAATATTGGAATGAGCACAAAGATCATCAACATAGACTTCTAAACTCTTCCTCAGGAACTCCTTAAACACATGGCACATCAGCCTCTGGAAGGTAGCTGGTGCATTGGTAAGCCCAAATGGCATTACTCTAAAAGCAAAAATGCCCCATTCTGTGGCAAAGGCTGTCTTATGCTGATCCTCTGGAGCTATGGCTACTTGATTGTAGCCCGAAAATCCATCAAGGAAGCTGTACACTTCCTTGCCTGCCACTCTTTCTAAGAGATGTTCTGTGATGGGAAGCGGATAGTTATCTCGAATCGTGGCTGCATTAACCTTTTTCAAGTTAATGCACACACGCAGCTTGCCATTCTTCTTGGGCACCACTACGATGGGGGATACCCATTCAGTGTGCTCAATTTCATAGATAAATCCAGCTTCAACCAATCTATCTATCTCTTCTTTGATCTTAGCAGCGTAATTATCGTTATAAGTATAGGGCTTTTGCTTAGAGGGTTTAGCATCTGAGGTCATGGGGATAGTGTGTGAGCATATATCGGGGTCAACACCTTTCAAATCCTTGTAACTCCAAGCGAATACATCTCTGTATTCTCTTAGCAAGGCTATCAACGCATGCTCTTCTTCCTCTGTTAGGTCATGGCCTATGTACGTGCATCTCTCCTCTCCTTCTTCTAGGGCCACTACTATTTTCTTGGTGGTTTCTTTGTTATCATAGGCCTCTCCTGATTGTGCCTCTCGTTTTGGCATTCTTATCATGACTTTTCTGTCGTCTATCTCGTACTTCTTGAAATTTTCTGGGACCTCAAACAAAGATTCTTCCTCTTGTGGTGAGACTTCTCTCTTCTTTCGTTTCTTCCCTTCTTCCTTCAGGGTCACATGTGTTGCTAATCTTACATCGTTAGTAAGCTCTCCATGCCTCTGGGGTTGAAATTCTATTTCATGGAAGTATTCTTCATCTGATGCAAATGGTGGGTCCATAATGATTGACTCGAGATCGGAGTCACTTACATCCTCAAATGCATCAGGGCTAGGTTCGCATTCTTCTAGAACTGCCTCTCCCATGATTGGCTCTATGGAGAAGACTGAAATGTCATAACCATCCTCATCACAGTGAGGGGTCCATTGTTCTTCATTGATGGCTACGTCCATGGTTGCTAAAATTTCTGCCCAGCCATGGGGTTCAAATTCCTCATCAGGAAAAACTACAGGTGCATAGGCTGGGTCTTGAATGGGTCTATGGGTTTCGTTTGCACCTATTTCTCTGGCCTTTTCTCTCTTCTCTTCCTCTACTGCTACTTTGCACATCCATAAGTGGGTGTCTTCATGCATCCATGAGGATCCTGACCCTATGGAATGCACAGATTCCGTATCATCTTTGGCTCTATGGATGGGATTCCACTGGATAGGAGGTACATCTCTATGAGAGTAATCTTTGAGATTGACTTTGGTCGTAACACCTAAGTGTTGCAGGTACAAGGAATTAGTTCCCCAATCCTGTACCACTTGCAACTGTCGCATGAATGGTCTTCCCAAAATCATCTCATAGGCATGATTTTTGCTAAAGTCACATATAGCAAACGTATGCTCAAACTCGACACCACAAGTGGTGAGAGTTATTCCTTCTAGCAATCCTAAGGGTCTCTCTATGTGACCATCGGCCATTTGCAATTTCATCCTCGTTGGCCTGAGTGCAGGCTTGCCCCAACGCTTCCAAAGGGAAGTAGTGGCAATTGCAACTCCTGCACCTGAGTCCAAAATTGCCTTGGTGGTGTACTCCTGGTAGGTGATGGGAAGATAGGTGTTCCCTTCTTCACCTTCACACATATCTCCTATCTTATCCAAGGGAATTTCTGGCACTGTCCTATGGGATCCTACCCGGGAACGTGGTTTTGCAACTTCAGTTACTTGACTAGCTACATATTTCCGTGCTTTTGGTCTATCCTTAGGCATTTCTTCCAAAGTGAGATCGCGCTGCACCTTGGTGTTCTTTACTACCTCCGTATTCCTAGGTAAGACTGAGTCGTCGTTCTTTACCATGACTGTGGGTGCTCTCATACACGTGGACTTTGCTTCCCATGGGCCTGTGAAGTGGGGTAGCTCCTGTATGGAATTAGACTCAAAGTCCAATCTCTCATGAGACTGAGTACTCTCATGTTCCCCATAAATAGATGGGATGTCTTGTGGGAATTGGTCGTGTGCATCATCCACAAGTTCAAAGGGAGGGGCGACTTCACTTTCGTTATCCCATTTGTCTTCTTGAATCTCTCGTAGGAAGTCGGGCACAAACCGATTCATAGAAGAAGAAGCATCTGGCTCCGTAGAATTAGGCACATAAGCATCCTGGGAAGGAGGGCTTATTCTATTGTTGACTCTTTCCTCGTTCTCATAGATGGCTGGAGCACAAGCTTCCTGGGGAGGATTACTTATTCTATTACTCTTCCGAGCAGGCTCATACGCTCCCTGAGAAGGAATGTAGGCAGCCTCTGGAGGTACGTAAGCTTTCAAGGGAGGCTCATCTGTCTTTTGGGGGGGGAAGATAAGCTTCTTGAGGAGGCACATGGGCTTCCTGAAAAGGCTGGCTTATCCGTTCTCTTACCTTTTCCTTTCTTTGAGGGACAGGTTCCTTTTCTGATTGTGCAATTAGCCTCTCTATTCTTTCTAGGGAGGGGGAATTGTCTGGTTCAATGGAATTTGGCACATAAGCTTCCGGTGGGGGTTGGGTCATGATTTTACTTACATTCTCCCTTTCTTGATTTTTTTCTTCCTTGGCCGATCTAGCGATTATTCCCTCTAATTTCTCTAGAAGTCCATCCAAGTGTAATTGCGTCTTGGCTGAGCTCGAGTAATTGAAAAGGCGACTGGCTTCAAACATTGTCTAAGCCAATGCAAGCATTTTCGCGCAAAGCTTGGTTCTTTCTATCTCTAGGTCAGCTCTAGGGTAACACTTGTCATGATCTGTGACATTTGGCCCTTCTTGAATTCTGGCCTGATATGCTTTAAGCATCATGTCTATGTCTTCCGGAATGGGATCAGCTAATACTGATCCTACTCTAGGGGGTGGTGGAATCGTATGACGTGGGTTGGAAGGTGGCGGGTCGGATGGCGATGGGAATGGTGGTGATGGGATAGTGTGAGAGGGGGTTTGAGAGGTGATTTCAGTTATCCTAGCTTTGGTTTCTCTTATGCTTTCCTCAAGTTCACTCATCTTTTTAGCCCATTGTCTTTTCATTCTTTCTCGACTATCTTTCCACGCTCTAGTCCTTTTCTTTGTTATGCTCTCAGTTTCACTAGCCTCTGGGCTCTTATCCTGGTTTACCCCTTGATTCTGCTGCAATGCTTGCGCTCTAGTGACTACCTGGACGGGAGCAGTGGAAGTGACACTTCCTGTGGAATCTACCACTAACCCAATAACGTTGATAGGAGTGATTTTTGGCATATTATTCGGGTTCTTCGGGCAATCTCGTAAGAGATGCTCTTTTCCACAATCTTGGCAAAAGCCTTGGATCGTCACTGATTGGGGTTGTGTAGGTGGAGGTAAGGGGCAATCACGAATGAGGTGATCTCCTTGGCATCTATAGCACGGTCCTCTTGGGAACGGAGGTCTTACTTGCCTGGATTGAGGCCTAGGGTTGGGGTTTGCATACATGATGTTTGTGTAATCTGACTCCCAACTAGGTTCATTTGGCTCTTCATTGTAATAGGACTCACCATGTTCTGGAGACTGCATGTAGTATGCCTGGGGACTATCGACATGTGTAGAATCGAAGCTATGGTCACCGGGGTCACTTTCAGAAAGCAAGGATGTTACAGGGACTATAGCTCTATTCAGGTTCTCTTCTGCAGCAGTATACTTTACTGGAATCACATTAGCTGGGGCTGGGGGTTGTTGTGCTAGCACAGGCTGAGGCCTTTGTTGGTTTTGATATTGTGGTTGGTAATTTTGTTGTGGCCTGCCATATGGTTGTGGAGGGTACGGGTTCTGGTATCTTCCCTGCTGAGGGTATGGCTGAGGGTGGGGTTGCCTAACTGCCTGCTTGTTGTATGGGCAATCTTGTGCGGTGTGATTGGTGTATCTCCGTTCTATGGTGCAGTACTGGCTACTAGGATTTACTTGGGGCTGAGCCATAATGGGGCAGACATTCGCCATGTGGTCACCACCACAAGTGTAGCACCTTTTCACAGGGGCAAACCTTGGGATTTGTTTACTAGTTACACCTAATTTCTGAGCTACTTTCTCTGCAAGTTCCTCGATTGATGTGGATTGCGTGGAAGAGAGGCTAGAGGCACTATCCGAATCTTTGTATATCTTAGCAAGCTCTAACTCCTCCCCTAGGTTATCCTCAATGTCAATACACATGCGTACACACTCTTCTATGGTCCTAGGATCTTTCAAGTACACATATGATCTTAATTTGGTACTTAGCAATCCATCCAAGAATAAGGCTACTTGCTTGGCTGGTGTGGGTAACTCCGAAACAGGGCATCTTTCAAGATATTGCCTAAATCTCCTTCCTACAAGTCTTACAGTCTCTTGCGGGGTTTGCTTGAAGCTGTGAATCAGCGAGGAGGTATTGTGCCTTATGCCACTCTTAGAGAATTCAATGATGAAAGCCTCTAGGAGTTGGTCTATGCTCCTGAACTGCCTCTCATTTAGTGGTTGAAACCATGTCAGGGCAGTGTTCCTAAGGGTCAGACCAAAGACATTGTATTGCGTGAATAGGTCCTCCACTTGTTTGGCTCTCAGGACTTGCCTAAACTCAGCCACATGATCGTATGGATCTCCAGTGCCATCGAAGTAGTTCTTCATGGACTTAACTAGCTGAGTCGGTCTCAAAGTCCTTGTGTGCTCTCTAGGTCGTGGTAGAGGGAACTCATCCACATTTCTTTGATTCCTGTGAGCTCTAAGTATCTCAGGTTCTACTCTATTCGTCTCCGTCCTCGTTCTTTCTCTGCCCCCTGGGGTGGCAAAGCTTACTTCTGGTCTATCTCTACTTCTGTCCCTTTGCATTCCATGAGCTTGGGATGTTCCAGCTCCAGGGTGACCATAGGATACGTTAGCTCTTGGTTGGGGGAAAACGAATTCACCCTTCCAAGTGTAAGCATGCCTATCATTTTCCGTAACCACAAAGATCCGTTTTGAAGCGTGATCTAAGTAGGTCACTCTACCTGGACTATCAGGATCCTTAAACTCATAGATCATGATTGTTCCTATATCAGTTGGCTGATTAGATTTATACCTCCAAAAGGCTTCGTCAGTTTCTCGATTGAGAAGCAATTCTATGCACTTGTTGTCTTGGGGCACCCACTCAGGTGTGATAATCCTAGTGAGAACAGATTTGCCTCGGGGCGTTCTAGGTTCTATTCCCATGTTTCCCTGTTCCAAGTCACCTAAGTCTGCTTCTGAGATTACATTCCCAAATTCATCTGTCCTGTCTGGGTGACTGATGACTACGTATATGGTTCCTTCTTTGTCCAGGTATGCACCATTTTCAAACTTGACTGTTGGATGCTCTAGTCCTATGGATTGATCAGGATTCTTAATCTGTACCACAGATCTTCCTAGGCCGTCCTCATAGATGCTAGCACCTAATCGGTTGGTCCTGAGGTATTCCAATTGCGTTTTGTAAGGGCCTTCTACCCTGTACAAGTATGGCACACCTGAACTACCTGTAGGTATGTCCATGCCTTGAGACATCTCTGACTCACTGGTCTCCGAGCTAGGGCAGTACGAGTGGTGGCTCAACTGCTGGGTCCTAGACCTTGCAGTGTGATTGACGCTAGTCTCGGAAGGCCTAAGGCTTTGTCTCTTTCTTGCTAGGTGTCGTCCTAATCTAAGGTTCATATGCCTAACTGATTAACCCAATGTTTTCCCAGGTACAACCACGTTTCTGAGTCCTTTTGTATCTGTCACTTAGTTCTTTTTATGTTGATTATCGTGTTTAGACTCTTGTCTGATATCACGTCGTCAGGAATACTTGAGTTTAATTTCGCACTTTAGTTTGGTCGTTTCACGTTAGGTTCTTTTCCTTTTAAGATTGTCGTTCGCACACACACAGGTTATCTCTTAACTTGCACTTGATTTTCTTAGATAGTCTTTGATTTAGCTCGTGCCTATCGTTGCCTGGAATTACTTCTAACACTATCCGCACTTAGCCTAAACTAAGAATTGACAGAGAGTGTTGCGGGTTTTCCAACCTTGAGTTCCTTTCCTTGTATTGTTGCCCTTGTGTGCCCAGGATGCGTATTCCCAAGCTTGCACTTACTCTTGCCTTGCGTACCTTTTGCTTCTCTCAAAGGACCTGTAAAAGGCCCACTATTAGCTCAAGACTTAAATTCAAAAGACAGAACCAATCATTTTTATTCATGTAACACTTCACCACTTGGCACTATGATTTTTTTTTTTTTTTTTTTTTTTTGGACACAACTCTAGAGATCCCTGAACTTTGTTCCCCCTGGGTATGGTCAATTTCAAAATACCCTAGCAAATATTCCTGATCTTAATTTAACTATAACCAGTCGATGTTTTTGTTGTACTCCCTGTGAGCTTTCCAACAAAACAACAATCACGGCAAACAGATTTCGTATGAGAAAGTTATGCCGGTTCAGGGTTTTAGGGCTAAAACAGGATTGAGCTAGGTTATCAGGCAAACAGGAATTCTAGAGTTACTTGGGTCGTGCCCTCGTAATGCAATGCTACACCCTAATGTTTGTCCCACACTTGGCCAAAATTTAGACCCCCTTTTTTTGCCTTAAAAATTTGACCTAAATTGCCCTTCTAACGTGTTCGCAAAGTCTGTCGGTCGCGATTGACAGGTCAGTCGCGATCGACGTGTCGATCGCGATTGACAGGTCCGTCGTGGCTGTCAGTCGCGATTGACTGGTCAGTCGCGATTGACAGGGGCTACGAAAAGTCAATCGGTCATGGTCAAAGGATCGTTGACTCTGTCGATCGCGATTGATGGGTCGATCGCGATTGATAGGTCGGTCGCGAGGGTCTGTCAATCGTGGTCAAACAGTCGTTGACTGTGTCGGTCGCGATTGACAGAGCCGTCGTGGGCTGTCGATCGTGGTCAAACAGTCGTTGACTGTGTCGGTCACGATTGACGAGTCGGTCGCGATTGATGACTCGATCGCGATTGACACGTGTCACGCGTATGGTCAGTCGGTCGTGGTCAATCGGTTGTTGACTCTGTCGGTCGCGATTGACAGAGCCGTCGTGGGCTGTCGATCGCGATTGACGTGTCGATCGCGATTGACAGATCTGTCCGTCGTGGTTTGTCGGTCACGATTGACAGAGCGATCGCGATTGACAGAAATCTGAGGAGTTTCAAAATTCTAAGCACATTTTTGGGAAGCTCTAGGCCTGTAGATCATGGTTTTGCACTTTGTTTGATGATTTGAGCGTTTTTTCTGTCGGTCGCGATTGACAGAAGTCGGCGACACACAGACAGTTACTTCGAATTCCGTACCTGCGCAGAGTGCTGGGGACGATGATGTGACCTGTACCTGCAAGACAGCTCAAGAAACATGCAAAAACAGCACACGCAATTTCGCTCTCTCGCTCTCTCTCACAAGTGAAATGAGGGAAATGAGGTGGAGATGGGGATATAGTCAAAAAACTGAAATTTTCGCGATGATGGAGATGGAGGTGGAAGATGGTGATGATGATGATGGTGATGATGATGGTGAAGAAAAAACAAGAAAATATATGAAAGTGAAGAAAATACCTACAACTCCAACGCGTCAACTCTACGTCTTACCATCACACGCTCGTCCTCAAAGCTCGATCCCCGGCAACGGCGCCAAAATTTGGTGTAGCTCAGTGATGAGTAGCACCTCCTTTAATGTCAATCCGGGAAGACGTGAGGATGGTATGAAGACCTCGAGCAAGTGGCGGCACAAGTGCGTGAGTGAGAAGCACACAAGCATGCACACACATACACACACACGTGCACACACGGCAAGACAAAGAGAGAGAATCAATGGAGTTCTTCGATTACTTTTCAAAAGCTCTTACAAGTTTGTTTCTGTTACAATCTAACCCCAAAAATGAGCTCTCTAGCTCCTTTTATAGTTTTTGACTAGCTTTGGCCCTGTTCAGACCTAGTGTCCGGCCTAGTTAAAAATTAGGTTCCAAGGCTTATTTGAGGGCTCAAACGAGATCTAAAAATTACGAAAATTGGCAGGTAGATACTTCTAAAGCTCCTCAAGCTCAAGGACTCCTTGGCTTGCACAAAATGGAGCTACAAAAATATGAAATGGTATTTACAATGGTGTTTAGTGATGAGAATCACTTTTAATTGGTGTAAGGGTTTTTGAAAAGTTAAAGGGTTGCCTAAGTGCTAGATTTGCGTGGATGCTCATACTTACTTCTTCATGAGGAAAATTATTGGCCTATTTGCCAGATCTTCTTTGACTGCCATGTCTGCCTATGCTGTCCCTTCGCTCTGACTCTCTTCGTCTGGTGGCTCCTTCGATTCCATGACTGCTGCCAACAGTGAACAAAAGCCACCTAAGCATCGCAATATCCAGAGAAGAACAGTTTGCTATCATGCCGATCAATGGAAGATAGTGGGTCTCAACTACCACGTTTGCTCCAATGAATTACTCTTTATCAATCTTTAAAGTAGTCACTAATCTCCATCACTCTCTGTTTATTTGTAGATATTTGTTTTGAGTGTCATGCAAAATCTTCGCACCCAAGCGAACTGCATATCTTTGCCCCTCATCATCATCTTGTCCTATGAACCAGCCTATGCCAATAGGACTAGTGTCATGATTCAAAATGATAGGCCTCTGACCTAATAATCAACACGCTTGAGAATCGGGGCTTAAATTAGTAATTTCTTTAGTTTATGCATCGCTCTCGACTATTTTTCTCTCCAAACAAACTTCTTTCTCTTTCTCAAAAGATCATACAAAGGTTTCGCAACATGAATGAAGTGAGGGATCTAGATCACATAGAAGACACAAGCTCCCAAGAACCTCCTCACCTCACTAACATTACAACACACCTGGTCGAATCCTGCTAATGGCCTCAACTTTCTGTGGTTATGGCTTGTGGGCATAGTGTCCACACAGATGTCCTACAATGAGGACCTCATCAACTCCAAAAATAGATTTCTCTAGAGAAAATTTTATCCCTAATTCTTCAAATTTCTCAAATATTTTCTCATAGTTAGAGATATGGTTGCTAACAAGCTTTGTATAGCCAAAAGCATCTAAACTCTCATCTTTCACTCTTTCCTCACATCGCTTTATCAGAATATCATCTATAAAGCGCATAGTCATTGAATGTATAAAGTCTCCTAGGACCATATTCATGGCATTCATCATGTGAGCCACAGAATTCATTGCTCCCTATGGCAAAGTACACATGCATACATGGCCGAGTGGAGTCTTCATCATCCTAATGTCTCTGCTCTCGATAGCGAACTAAAACTGGTCATACCCTAAATACAAATCACCCATGGAGCAGATGGAATGCCCAACGAATGTGTCACTCTAGCACAATGGCAAGTACCAACGTGAGGAGATCCACCTCATAATTGTCAATCCGTGGAGACATGAGGACTAGTATGAAGACTAGAGGAAGTGATGGCACAAGTGTGTGAGTGGGAAGCACACAAACATGCACACACATACACACACACACGCACACACGAGGCAAGAACAAGGAGAGGAACAATGGATCTCTTTGCATTAGTTCAAAAGTCTCTTATATAAGCTCAAATCACTAACAATCTAACCCCAAAAATGAGCTCTCTAGCTCCTTTTATAGTTTTTTGACTAGCTTTGGCCTTGTCCAGACCTAGTGTCTGGCCTAGTTAAAAATTAGGTTCTAGAGCCTATTTGAGGGCTCAAATGGAGTCTAAAAATTATGAAAACTGGTATGTAGCTAATTCTAATACTCCTCAAGCTTGAGGACTCCTAGTCTTGATCAAAATGGAGTCTATTCTACCAAAAATGGGATTTACAATGTGTGTGTAGTGATGAAAATCACTTGAGGTGGAAATTATTTATGAAAAAAATGATTGGGCCTTGTTTCCGTATTGTGCATGACTGCTCCTTTGTGCTTGTATGCTCTTCTTATGACTTTTATGCCAACACTCCCCCCTTCCTAGCATCTATCGCCCCTAACATACCTCTGCTCTATTATAGGGTGGTCGATATAGTATTGTAGGACATTCGTGGCTAGCTCATGTTCACCTAGGCATAAGCCTCTTATTAGATCAGCTTCCAATGCATCCCAATTGATCACACCTGGGACATCGGGTTGCAATGTCGTGTAGTACTTGGAGTACATGGCTTGTTCACATGCAAAGAGATGAAGCAGGTGTGTGGGCTTCGGTGCGAAGAACTCCGAGTGATACTCCCAAAATCCTGATCGAAACATGTCTTCAAATGTTTGTTTATAGCATGCGGGAAGATACTTGATACATGCATGCCAAGCATAAGCTACCCGAATACTGGGGGTGGTGCTCATGTCGTATACCAAATCGTAATTTCCGTTGGTAAACCTTGATAGACGTACCTGTGGTGCTACTGCATTTCTAAAGGTTTTCAATACTACCTGCATCATATCTAAAATTTAAAGCATCATTTGGGTCGCCACATCTGGCATGGGCTTAAGTCGAGGCATCCAATGTCGAATTGTGGCCATCATGTATGCTATCGATGGTGGTCCCTACGGTGGCGCTATGTACGAATAATTGAGCCACTCCTTGCATTGAGCATTATTATGTACCTTTATGTTGAATGCTTTCCATGATATGCATCGTGGAACGGGGCCATAGCATGGATTGTAAAGTAGATGTAAAGGCACATTGTTCCATGTGGGCAGCATTTCAGGATATGTCTCGAGAAGTTTCTTTCGCTATGTCAGTTGACAGATTTTGCCTTTCTGCACCTCTGGAGGAAGGTCTTCGGGTTGAAACTGGGTAGCGAAGGAAGGAATCTTACCTGTGACTCTCTGTATTTTTGTATTATAATCGGCCTAAATAACATAGTAAGGCCTACATTGGAGTTCTGATGAGAGGATAAGGCTTCTAGATGACAAGTTCTTGAAGTAATTGGATTGTAACATAGTTTCTTCTATGACTCCCATGGCCTGATTTTGCACTACTGTGCGCTCTTCATGAGAACTCCCCATTTCTTCCACTTGTCGTAGCCATGGGGGTCATAGTGATTCAAAATTACCTTGACCTTATTCCGTTTGTTGTCCTCCTGGGAAGGGTTGCGGATCATATTCCTCTTCAAATGTTTGTTCCACAGGAATGGAGACTGTGGTCTTTCGTATTGTAGTAGACGTGCTTGCAATTTTGTGACTTGTTTTTGGAAATCTTGTAGGGCCTCCGAGTCAGTGACAAATGAAGTGGTTGAGGCAATGGCTTGGAGACCTGCTCTCATTTCCTTTTGTCTTTTATGCTTCAATTGACCTAGTTCTTCTGATAACTGGTCATGTGCCTCGAGTAAGGTGGCATAGTCTTCAAGAATGATTTTGATGCTCTCTAGGGTCACCGCTTGAAACTTGGAAGGACTAATGGGTGCCCCAGGTGTGCTTTCGATGGCTGCTTCTAAGTTTTTCTAGTTCTATTGCTCGAGACGTCTATTTTCCTCGTGTGCTTCTGCGAGGTATCATCTGAGCAGGTCCATGTTGTGCCAGAGTTTGGAATTTCTTTCCAGTTGTATCTGCAAATGGCTTTCTAATCCTTGGATTGATTCCTGATCTACATTTTGAAATTGTGTCTCCAAAATGCCGTGAGCCTCTTGTAAGGTTTGAAACTGAGTTTGGAGACTGGCTTTGTCCTCTTCCAGTGTCTCGAGGCATTGTTGTAATGCTTTAGATTGTTCTTTTAACCTTTGATTATGTGCTTGTAGCTGATTGTATTTTGTCCTTAACTGTGACATACATGCAATCATGGTGTCAAATGCATTGCCTATGGATGAAGGTGTGGTTTGTACAATGAAAGATGCAAGGGGAGGGAATTGGGGAATGGGAAGAGAGAATGTGGTGTCTACAGGCGATGTGTGTGCAGGTGAGATTGGTGGAGGGGGAATGGGGGAAGGTGGGAGCGTGGGGGGAGGTGGAGGTGTTGTTTGTGGTGAAATGTCCATACCCTTAGGGATGGACGTGAGTGAAGTGTCTACCATGTATATCAGAATGGTAGGTGGTGTGTGTGTGATAGTGGTGAATAAGTGTTGTGTGGATGGTGGGAATGGGATTGACAAGGAGGGTGGGGTGGTGGCTTGAAACATTCTACAAAAGTAGTCATGGGCTAGTTGAAGGAATGGAGGTATGGGGGTGGGAAGTGAGGGACAGGAGGCGGTAAGGTCACGAAAGGGAGCGTGGTGTTAGGGAATCCAAAGAATATGGATGTAGTGTCAGGATGGCCTATGACACAGGTTGTGGAGGCTGGTTGTCCTATGGCTGCCTCCATGAGCGATTCAGTTGATTCGATCGTGATGGTGGTGGCTTGATAGACTGGGTTTTCAAAGATGGAGAACAAGGTTGAACTAGAGGTGGGAGTGCGGAAGATGAAGGTTTGCTCGGTGGTTTGGCCAATCAAGGTGGTGTCTCCAGCTTCGATTTGAGGAGGTGATGGTGGGGGTGTGCGTGGCAGTGGCTTGGTATACTCTTCAGCAGTGACTGTGTGTTCTTGGTCAGGAGTTCTTGCTTCCTGGAAGGTTGTCTCAATTGGTTCAGATGTAATAAGACGTCCTTCCCCTGTAGTAATGGGAATCTAGATGGTTTTACCAGACCGTGGTTGTGTTTGGAATCTTCACGGATCATATTGAACGGGAAGACTCTGTATAGCTGTCCAAACTGCTTCTACTACACCATAAGTTTCTGCCATCAATAAGAGACCCTCACTGTATTCTAAGTTGACTCTAGCTTCTTCCAAGAGCTGAGCCATGAACATTCTACTATTTTGTTCGTTGAGCAATTGTTGTGTCTGCACTCGCTCCATGCTCTGATACAGCCTTCAGAGTTCTGCTGTATATGTTGGAACTTCTAGTGGTTCTTCTTCTTTTGCTTCTTCTTCTTCTTTTGCTTCTTCTTCTTCTTTTGCTTCTTCTTCTTCTCGGTGTCTCGATTGTTGAGATGAAGTTCTCTGCTGATCATCATTCCAATGTACATGGCAGCCTTCTGTGGATTTCCTCCGTCTTTGGGAAGAGGTGCCCTGTTCTTCTGTGTCCGAGAAGAATTCGACATCAGAGAGTTGGGTATTCTGCAAGAATGATTCGAAGTCGAAGGTGCTCATCCCTTCAACGTCTTCAGTTGTAGCAAATTCAAACTCAGATGGGACAGGAGGAGCCGAAGGGGCAGCTTGGGATGTGCCTTCAGATCCAGATCTGGGTATTCTGATGGTAAAGGGATGCATAGTGGCATCCCCTCGTGGAGAGACTTCTGGAGTCGTCAGAACTTCGTGTGTCTGGACACAGGGAATTGAACCCCTTATGCGATTGGATTGATATGTGGAAGTCTTGAGTCTCTTAAACATTTGTAGTTGTGACCAAGTTAAAGCACGTTCAATGGGTACATCATATGCTAAGCACCTGCAGATAATGCGTGTGATTGCACAACAACCATTCACCACTAGCTTCCTAGATGACCTTTTATTTGCTTCATATAGCTGCTCCATAATCCATACAGGAAGCTTAATCGGCAATGCACCTGTCTCCGCCAAGTAAAGAGCAAACCAGATCCATTTGTGGGGCTGAGTGAATCGATCTTCACCAGGAAACGCAAAATGTTGCATGCACATACGAAGTGGAATGGAAACATCTGGTGTGAGTGCTGCCATATCTTTCAACTTTTGTAGCTTCTGGTTCTTCATGTTAGTGGGAATAAGAGCATCCTTCTCAGAGGGCACATGCATGCCATGCATGTTCAATAGAGAGCTCACCAATTCCAGTGTGAGTTTGAACCTTTTCAACTCATTGTTGCCCAATAAAGAAGGAAGGACAAATGTTCCTGCTTTATCTTTTTCTTCATTCACTTGTAATGTTGAGACCAAGTAGTAACATTGTAGGAGATCTCGTTTGGGTAAGGGTGCTTCAAAGTACTCGGCCAAACCTGCATGCTACCATATGGTCTGTAGATCTTGTGTGTTCTGGGGAGTCTCAAACTTCTTGGAAAAGAACTGGAATTTGACCCGTGACTTGTCATGCTCACACTTGGACTCCGAGATATACTTGGCCTCTCCTAAGGGCCCTGGCATGCCATTGAACCAATGAGAATTGGCATGGACTCTCTCTGTGATTCCTATGGGAGGATCCGATACAGGTATTTGTTGGAGGTGTTGTAGCTCTACAGGTCCTTCAATTGGTGGCACATCAAAAGGTAGATTGTCCACATCAATCCCTGTAGTACTTAATCCTACTTGTGAGATTGAGCCTACTGCTTCTGCCATGAGACTACGTGTAGCTGGTGATGCTTATGTGCTAGAAGAAGAGAGGCACATTAGCATTGCATAGGAACCAGGATGTTATGGTGTTCCCTCCACAATACTAACATGACATTTCAAGTGATTGGGGGTTAGTGGGTGGAGTGTTTGTGATGTGTGAGAATGTTGGTTAGTAGGTTAGTTTTCATCCTAGATGCATACTTTGGATGTGCAATGTACTTAGAATGCACCCACATCAAAGGAGGCTGATTTACAAAATTGTGTCAGGCAGTTTGATATGGGGTTTAAGTTTCCAAACTTTGATGGTGGAATCATAGCTTTTATTGGTGATCATGTGTAAAGGTTTGTGGATTGGATTGTGTTGGGTTTGAGACCTTTTAGGTACCCATTTCTCGACATTCCTAGGTGTGAGCGAAGATGTAGTGGTGTGGAGTGTAGATGTTTGCCCTCGGATTGTGCCAAGGATGCTTGTGAGTGTTGATCCAATCTTGTGAATGGAGGTGAAGCTATTTGAGCTCATAAGCAGGTCTTGGGCACCCATATCTGTCTAGCATTTGGGATAGCCTTCATTGACAACTTCGAGACCCAAATAGAAATGGAATGTCCAAAGTGTTGCCTAGGGTACTCTTTCATTGTAATCCTCGATGGGGTAGCTCTTTTGGTGCACCTTTGGGACCTTGTATCTAGAGCCATGGGTGTTTCACCCTTATGTACCCAGATCTGCTTCATGCCATGAGGTACTCTATATTGTACAGGTTGGTGCTCATGCTTCTTGATCATCGGCCTCCTATGTGTTGTGTGTTGCCCGGATTGCTTTCCTCGAATCCTCTTTGGAAAAGAAGGGAACTCCTCATTGACTTCTGCATCTTCATCAAGAGTGACAATCTTCTACGCCATAGAACTTTGGACAAGAATAGCATCGTTATCTTCATGTGGGTTCCTGGAGGGACCAGGATTTGGTGCCTTTTCTAGTGGTCTGAGTGTTGGATTTTCTAATTCAATCGTGATGTGGTTTTGGCCTACCCAAGCCTGAAGAATTCCACTTCTTAGGTTGAGGTTGACTGCATGATAATAGATCCAGTCTTGGCCCAAGACAAGAGGTTTGGTAAGATCCTCGTCTTCACATACTAGCTCTTTGACTGCCATTAGAATCTCTTGAATGTAGAGGGGAAGTTCCACCTCTCCCATGCAAAGGGTTTCCACGCCTCCCAATCCTATGAGATATGCCTTTATAGGATTGACCTTCAATTGCAATTCTTGGTAGTAAGAGAGTTGAACTACACTAGTGGCTGCTCCTGAGTCAATTAAAGCTCTCACGGTCCTTGCACTCTCTCCTTGTCCTACCTCAAGAGTCATAAAAGGTCACCGATCGACTATCCTATGGGAACGTTCACCTAAAGCCTCGCACATGGCCATGTGATAACCTAGAGACTCGTGAGTGTCAGGCATAGGCTGATCTCTACCTTGTCTCCTCAGTTTCATTCGTCAGATGCATTCTAAAGCTTCTGCCTGTGCTTCTTCTTTAATTCGCTTTTCCTCTTCTTTACGTTTCTTTGCAGTATTGAGTCGATTTAACATCTCCTCTGTGAGAGGTTCTTGATATAACTTGACCCTACATCCACTGATGTAACTTGGTAGGAGGTCGCCTTCTAGAGTGGCTAGTTGAACTGCTCCACTTGTGGAGATCCTATTGATAATCATTGGTTCATAGCCTCGCTTCTCTTATTTCCGTGCATGTTGCTTCAAAGTGTAGACTAGGACTAGGTCTCCCGCTTTCAAGCCCTTATCATTCACATGTGCGTCAAAATATGCTTTTTGTCTCTTCTTGGTTGCATAAATTCCTACTGCAGCTCTCAATCGTGTTTCACCTAATTGTTCAAGATCGAAGATTCTAGAGGAGAGTTCATGGCATGTCCAATCATGCTCTTGTGCTACTTTCAATGTAGATATCAAAAAGTCCAATGGTAGCACTGCATTTTGTCCAAAAACCATCTGAAAGTGTGTGGCTTGGAGTATCGTTTTATAGGCAACTCTGTATGCCCAAACAACATGGTGTAACTGTTTTTCCCAATCAGAGCGTTTATTATTAACTAATTTTGTCAATACATTGCATAGAATCTTATTCGTGCTCTCAGCCTGCCCATTAGCTTGTGGATGGTAGGGGGCAGACTTCTTATGTATCACCAAGAATTCCTGGAGAAGGTTTTCTATGACTTTGTTCAAGAAGTGTGTGCCTCTATCACTTACTAGCTCTATCGGTAATCCATATCTAGTGAACACATTCTCAAATAAGAACTTTGTTGTGGTTTGAGCATCGTTCTTTGTTGTGGCTTTTACTTCTACCCATTTGGTTAGATAGTCTGTGGCCATAATGATGTATTCAGCATGTGAACCCTTGGTTGGGGGATTAATAGGACAAACAAAGTCTATTCTCCATTTAGAGAATGCACATCCACCCATCATAGGTTTCAATGGAATCTCATCTTTGCGTATAGGATACTGAGTTCGCTGACAAACATCACACCTCTTCACATAGGTATGTGCATCCATGTGAAGTGTGGGCAACCAAAGTCCTGCAAAAAGTATTACCTTGATTACCCTATCTGGTCCAAAATGTCCTCTTGCTACGCCTTGGTGAGTAGTCTCCAAGATCTTCAGATATTCACTCTCGTGGTCACACACTCTAAGATACCCATCTTTTCCTCGTCTATATAGATTATCTCCAATGAGAGTATAATCTAAAGCTTCTTGTTCTAAGCTCCTTTGTCTGGCCACTGTGATCTCCTGAGGGAATGTTTTCGTTCTCAGGAAGGCTACTAACGGTTCCCTCCAATCTAGCACTAAAGAAACTTGATAAAGAGTGGCATGTTCCACAGGCAGTCTAGTGCTGCAGATTGGGCATTCCTTGCACATCCTATGGACATCTGCTTCCATGGTTGGCTAGTGCACTCCGAGTCTCCTTAGTGTTTGTAAAGTTCTTTGCCTCGAATAGTGTTGCTCTAATGCACCAGCATGTGCTAATAGCAACCATTTCGCGTACTCATCCTCTTCCACACAACAAGATAATATTCCTTGATCCATGTACTTGTACATACTACCTGCCATGATGTGGTATTTCTGTGCTTTTACTATCTCCCTATCTTAAGTTTTGACTACTGGATGTTTAGGCCCATATGTCAGTATTGGCACTAAGGTCTTGGCTTAGTGTGGTACAACTTCCAAAACAAGTAAGCATCAGGAAGGTCATATGATACTCCTTGTGGGGCCTCTCCAGATGTGAGCCTCGAGAGATGATCTGCTCTCAAGTGAGACTTGCCTTTCCTCACCACTACCTCAAAGTCATATTCCATTAGTAAGAGGAACCATCTTACTAATCTACCTGTATTGCATGGCTTATTTACCAAGTATAGTAGAGCTTGATGATCAGTAAAAATCTTAAACTTATTTGCAAGCAAATAGTGTCTAAATCTTTTAACCGCATATACCATGCCTAATCCTTCTCTCTTAGTAGTGGTATAATGTCGTTCAGCTACATTTAACTGTCTACTAGCATAGGCAATTGGAAGATCCATATTACCTTTGCCCGTAGGTTGTGCGAGTACACACCCAATAGCATAATTGGATGCATCCACATGGACATGGAATGGCTTGTTCCAATCTGGTGTCATCAAGATTGGTGTTGAACATAATTGCTGTTTGAGCTCATTGAAAGATTCCTCACATTCATCAGTCCACTCAAAATTGGTGAAAAGTCCGTATAGAGGATTTGCAATGATGGCATACATTTGTATGAAATGTCGGTAATAACCACAATGCCCCATGAAAGCTTGCACTTCCTTGACATTCCTTAGCCTAGGTAGTTCTGCGATAGCTCTCACTTTTTCTTCGTCAGTGGATATGCCGTTCTTTGAAACTATGTGTCCTAGAATCTTGCCTTGCCTGACCATGAAAACACACTTTTCTGGGTTCAAGCAGACTTGATATTCTCTACATTTTTCAAAGATTTGTCTGAGTTCAGGTATATGGGTCTGTCTAACGTTGGAATGAGCGCAAAGATCATCAACATAGACTTCCAAATTCTTCCTCAAGAATTCTTTAAATACATGGCACATCAATCTTTGAAAGGTTGCAAGAGCATTGGTAAGCCCAAATGGCATTACCGGAAAAGCAAATATGCCCCACTCCGTGGCAAAAGCCATCTTATGCTGATCGTCTGGTGCAATGGCTACTTGATTATAACCAGAGAACCCATCTAGGAAGCTATACACTTCCTGGCCTGCTACCCTTTCTAATAGATGCTCGGTGATAGGAAGCGGATAACTATCTCTGATAGTGGCTGCGTTAACCTTCTTCAAGTTAATGCATACATGTAATTTGCCATTCTTTTTGGGTACCACAACAATGGGGGATACCCATTTAGTGTGCTCGATTTCATGGATAAATCCAGCTTCCACCAAGGGATCTATCTCTTCTTTGATCTTGGCAACATAATTATCATTATATGTGTATGGCTTTTGCTTAGAGGGTTTGGCATCTGAGGTCATGGGAATCATGTGTGAGCATATGTCATGATCTACACCTTTCAAGTCCTTGTAACTCCATGCAAACACATCTATATATTCTCTTAGCAAGGCTACCAACTCTTGCTCCTCCTCTTCACTTAGGTCATGTCCTATGTAGGTGTTCTTCACCTTCCTCTATGGTCACTATGATTTTCTTTGTAGTTTCTTTATTATCATAGGCCTCTCCTATGACGGCTTCACGTTTAGGCATTCTTATCATGACTCTCCTATCTTCCACTTCATACTTCCTAAAATTTTCACGGACCTCAAACAAAGATTCTTCTTCCTCAGGTGAGACTTCTCTCTTATTTCTCTTCTTGCCTTCGTTCTTAGTGGTCACTTGTGTGGTTAGTCTCACCTCATTTGTAATTTCTTCGTGTCTCTAAGGGTGAGCTTCTACTTCATAAAAATATTCCTCATCTGATGCAAACGGTGGGTCCATAATGATTGACTCTAGATCGGAGTCACTTGCATCCTCAAATGCTTTAGTGCTAGGTTCACATTCTTCAACAATTGGATCACACATGGTCGGCTCTATTGTGAAGAATGAAATATCTTCTACAAGTGGGCGGGTGGGGGTAGGAGGGGGGGAGGGGGGGGGAAGGGGGGGGGGGGAAGGGGCGGGGGAAGGGGGGGGGGGGGGAAGAGGGGGGGGAGGGGGGAGGGATGGGAGAGGGAGGGGGGGGGGAGGGGGGGGGGAGGGGGGGGAGAGGGGGGGGAGGGAGGGAGGGACCGCAAAAAAAGGTCCGTTTCTTTTTTGGTCCACCGAAAAAGGCCCTAAGGGTGTTGTGTGTGTGAGTCTCCCTAAGGGTGTTGTGTTTGTGAGTTTCCAAAAAAACCAGAGAAATGTTGAAAAAAATTCTCAAGAAATTCCTATAAGTGTATGCCAATTTCTCCTTCGAAGGCACATAGAGATTATTATAATCCTTCATTTTGACAAGAAATATTCTTTTTGAAAGGATGAAAAAAGTAGTGGAAAAATTCTAAAATTGCATGAAAAATTCCTAGAAAAATTCCAAACTTGGTACGTTTGTCGAGGACTATGAAAGGATTGCTAAGATTGCTTAAGAACTTAAAGAATAAACATGAAAAGATGTAGAAACGACTAAAACTTGACAAAAAGAAAATAAGAGGGCTATGTACAAGCTAGACAGAATTTTCAGTTCCAGGTGATCCATGCTTCTTCAAGTGTGTTGATGGTAGGCCTTGAGCCTTGATATGTTTACCAGTGGCAAGGCCTCTCCTTTGAGTGTCTCTAACTCCACAGCACCCCAATTCAGCATTGTTTTAACTCGATAAGGTCCTTCCCAATGTGGGAGCCATTTTCCTCTCACTTGTGTTTGAAGATGGGGTCTATGGAGAAGAACTAACATGCCTGGCTCTATGTTGTTGTTCTGTAGATGTCGATCATGTGCCTCCTTCCTCTTCAGCTGAGTTTCTATCAATTGTTTTGTTGCTAGTAGACGAATCTCTTCTACTTTATGCAGGGCTCCAAACCTCTGAGAGACACCACAATCTTTCTTTCTTTCCCTGTATGAATGAAACTTTAGGGGATCCATGTAAAAATTCAAAGGGCTCAATTGGCAATGTGCCATAAACTAGTTGGAATGGAGAATATCTGGTGGCCTCTTTGTAAGCTAACCTGTATGCCCATAGGGTACCTTGATAAGCAATGCCCCAAGAGGTGGGTTGTAACATACATTCCTTCCTTAACATGGAAATTAATACTTTATTTGTTGATTGCACCTGTCCATTAGCTCTTGGATAGTAGGCACAAGAGGTCCTATGTAGGATTCTATACTTGTTGAAAATTTCCTGTAGCACCTTATTCACAAAATGAGTACCCTGGTCTGTACAAATTTCAAGAGGACATCCGAACCTGCAAATGATGCTATTGTAAATGAAATCAGTAACAGTTTGGGCAGTGCAATAAGGGGAGGCAATAGCTTCAGCCCACTTTGTCACATAATCTGTGGCAATCAATAGATATTTCTCTCTTTTTGGTGTCGATGGAGGGTAGATAGACCCTACAAAATCTAACCCCACTTTTCAAATGGTTGCCAAGAAGTGGAAATAATCAATGGATTATGCCTATGCTTGGTGGGTTTGGGTCCACACCTCTGGCAAACATCACATGCTTTTCCCCAGTCATCTGCATCTTTAAATAATGTAGGCCACCATAAACCAGCATCAAGGATCCTCTGACTCATGATATGCCCTGGAAGGTGCCCACCACCTGTTCCTTCATGTGCAGATTGAAGGACTTCCCTCACTTCTTCTTCTTCCAAGCACTTCCTAAACCTGTCATCCTTCCCCTATCTATATAATTTATCTTCAATGAAGGTATAAGTTCTGCTCTTGATTAGCAGTCTCTTCCTTTGCACAACACTAGCCTTCTCTGGATACATGCCAGCTTTAATGAAATTTTTGATATCATAATAACAACCTTGAGCTTGTACAACGAATAGATTTGCATCTAGAAAATCGTCATTGACTCCACTAGCTTGATCCATCATATTGATTCTGGATAGGTGATCAGCCATAACATTTTCTTTACCTGGTTTATGGACTATAGAAAAATCAAACTCTTGGAACAACAATAGCCACCCCCATATCCTACTAGTGGCTTGTGGTTTGTTGAGCAAGTATTTTAGTGGTTGGTGATCTTTTATAATAACAAATTTTACTCCCAGTAAGTAATGAAAAAAATTTTGGATAGAAAAAACCATGGCTAGAGCTTTTCTTTCTGTAGTGTTGTAATTCCTTTCAGCCTTGGTCAAAATTCTACTAGCATATTGAATTGGTCTTTCCACCTTAAATTCTTTACTAGGTTGGGTCAAAACTGCCCCCACTGCATAGGCACTGGCATCTACATGTATATGAAAGATTTTTGACCACTCAGGTGTGATCAAAATGGGAGCAGACACTAACCTTGACCGTAATGTTTGATATGCTTTTTCCTCCTCTTCTTCCCATTTAAAAGGTATTTCCTCACCTGTAAGTCTAGACAGCGGTCTGGCTATCTCTGCATACATTTTTATAAACCTTCTGTGGTATCTAGTATGCCCCAAGAAATGTTGAATCTCTTTAGGAGATTTAGGTTTAGGCAACTTTAATATAGAAATGATTTTGTCAGGATCCAGGGCCATACCTTTAGCCGACACCACATATCCTAAGACAGTTCCTTCTGTCACCAGGAAATGACATTTGTTTGGGTTGAGCTTTAGCTTAGTCTCCCTGCATCTCTTAAAAACATTCTGCAGCTGTCGCAAGTGATGGTTCAAACAATCTAAAGGAGTCTCCTTGTGAGAATATGAAAACGAAGAGAAGTCATCCATGAAGATTCTAAGTGATTCCAGCAATAAGGGGCCAAAAATGTGATTGACCGTTCTGTTAAAGGTGGCTGGAGCATTTCTGAGCCTAAATGGCATTTTTACATACACGTATGTTCCCCAAGGTGTGATAAAAGCAATCTTTTCACGATCCTCTGGGTGTATTGATATTTGATTATAGCCACTGAAGCCATCCATAAAGCTATATAATGCATGTCCAACCACTTCTTCAATTACCTGCTCTGCAAATGGCATTGGGAATCCATCTGGGATTGTCACCTTGTTAAGTGCTCTAAAGTCAACGCAAATTCTGATTTTATTGGTATTCTTCTTTGGCACTATGACCATAGGTGAGAGCCACTCTGAGTGTTCCACAGGAATAATGATTCGTGCATCCTCCATCTTCTGTATTTCTACATAAACAGCTTCGGCATATTTTGGGTTGAGTCTATAACTCTTCCCTCGTATTGGTTTGGCTCCCTCAACCAGAGGGATTCTATGCTCTCCATAATTGGCAGGCACTCCTTCTAAGACTTAATAATGCAAGGCAAAAACATCTGTATAATGGGTCAAAAATGATTTTACCTTTAAGGAGCCCTAGGTGGTTCCACAACCAAGTGGCCACCAAAACTGGCCGATTATTGTCTTGAGTGCCTAATTGTATTTCTTTGACAGGATTTCTCTTTACCATATTATCTTCTTGCTCATCTCCGTCCTTGTCTTCTTCCACTAGCTTTTCGTGCATTGCTTCATAAGCAGGGGTATTTTGGATTTCAATGTGTTCCTCCTTATCTTGCATCCATCCTGTAGGTATTTCTTGAATTGGGAAAGAACACTCTTCACTAGAATTTTTACCTTGCCTTTAGCTTTAGTAACTTCCTTATCTGTGGTTGTCATATCCTCCTCCAAGTTGTATTTGAGGGGTGCCTGCCTGCCCCTCCTGTGGTCTGTGATGGGCTCTCCCAATCCATCAACCTGGACTTTTTCCTGATCTTCATCATAACCTTCAGTCGTGTAAGAATTATTAGGAAAAATTCCAAAACAAGAGGAAGAGTTTTTTGCTTGGAGCCAATTTAGAATATCCTCTTCTTCCTCGAAATCTATTTGGGGTTGATCCTCTGATTCTGGTTCCATGCAAATGCCAACTCTTTGCATCATGCTGGTGTTTCCTTGATTATCTGGGCCCTCTTCTAAATGAATCTATGTTGAGCCCATAAAAGTCATGAGGTCAAAGTCAATTGCAATCAAAGTCAAAAGGTCAAAGTCAACAAGGTCAAGGTCAAAGTCAACAGGTGCAAAGTCAAAGTGCTAAAGTGCAGGCGTCAAAGTGCACAGGTAGTGCACAATTAATTGTCCACAAAGGGTAAATTGGAGAAAGTGGGTTGCAGGTTGCAGAGGTATTTTCTCTAATTTCCCTAAGGTTCAAAGTGTGTTTTAAAGTGGTTTGGAAGGTTCAGGTGAACCCCCTCTTATGTGCAAAAGTGAAGACTTAAAGGGAAAATGTGAAGGTATGTGAAGCGGCAGCGTACGCACAGGTGAAAATATGCCCCGCCATTAAAATTTTTGGTTTTAGACTAAAGTCACTACAGAACAAAACAGTGAGTCGTTGGCTGCCACTTGTGAAGACAATCTTGGTACATCAAAGTGAGCACCAAGATACTATTGCAGTTAGGAGCGTACGTGATCGACACACTCAAATCAAGGCAAGGTCCATTCTTGGACCAATCTTAGAGTAAGCAAGGGAAGCATAGTCTAGTGAAGCAAGAGAGAGAAGTGCAAGAGTCACCAATGTGCGACGCAAAGAAGTCGAAGTGAAGGAGTGCATGGAGAGTGACTAAGGGATTGTGCAGAGAGTGCTAAGCTAGTCCCCCAAGGATCTCAAGGTCTCTTTGCATTGTGCGCGTGCCGACAGAAGGTATTCATTCCTCCCCCTTAGTGGAAGCTTGGTGCAAGGTGTGCACAAGGATAAGCTTGAAGCAGGTGGAGGTCTGGTGCAGAGGAGGCCGGTGGCAAGAAGACTTTGGGATATTTGGTATTTTGTAATTGAGCACTCTGTGTGATTGTGCACAGAAGTATTGTCTTGTATTGTGCTTCAAACATTGTAATTGTCTTACTGTAATCAATCGGCAGAAGCTTCCAAGGTGTATTTCCTCTTCTTTTCTTTTCCTTTTCTCCTACAAACCCTCAAACTCCTTCTTGTCTAAGAATCCCCCAACAAAATTTGGCACGCACGGTGGGACTTCCAAGGAGATTTGAGCTTAGGAGAAACCAAGTGCAAAATATAGCAGAGGTCATGCATCTACACTGCTACTTCATCAAACAAAAGGTAAATATTCTTATCAAGTGTCTCATATTAAGTGGGCTATGAGCTGCTCATGACCACAACCCGGTCCCAAACATTGAGGGTCACCTGCAAGCAGACAAGAAGGAAGGTTGTTAGAAGGTCCTCAAGTCCACTCTCTTCAACCTCATCAGTAAAGAGCATGGCGGGTCAGGTAGACTTGGAAACTTTACTCTCTAGATTAAATATAAAGTTTCCTTCTTTCAAAGGCCTAGCTCAGGAGGATCCAGATGAACACATTAGAAGGTTTTTGGCACTATGTAAGACTAGAGGCCTAATGGGTAGGGAGGATGCCTTTTTTATTCTCTTCCCTGCCACATTAGAGGGATTAGCTGATAAGTGGTTCAGCCAGTTTGCTGAAAACCATTTTACCACTTGGGATGTGATGAAAGATGCATTTAAAAATCAATTCCAGCATGGCAACACTGCGGAGATTATCATAGAAGAACTAGAAGATTTAAGATTAGGTCCAGGAGAAAAGTTCCCAGAGTTTGTGACTAGGGCCAAAGCACTAATGGCTAAATCGCCAGATCCACCACACGATTTTTTTGTTAAGAAGTGGTTAGCTAAGCCCCTACCAGTGGCCACCCAATGCAAAATAAAGGAATTAGTGTTACCTATAGCCTCCATAGAGGAGTTCATCAACACAGCCACACACTTGGAGCAGATAAGGCACCAGTATGGAGCAACTTCTTCCCAACCAACATATGGTACAGAAATGGAGGATCCAGTGATCCAGCTAAGGAAGGAGCTAGAGGGCTTAAAAAGGAATAAGCCCTACAAAGAGGAGGAGAATGTTGTTGCTCAATTGAGAAGGGAGATTGAAGCACTAAAGCTCCAAAAGGAGGAGGAGGCCGAAGTAGAGGAATTGGCTCAACTGCGATAGGAGTTGCAGGAACTAAAAGGACGTGGCATCAAGAGTGGACTTTGGTGTTCCATGTGCAGCAAGCAAGGTCACATAGTAAGTGAATGTCCTCTGTTAAGTGTGACTTGCCAATTATGCAGGAAAGTTGGCCATGAGGCCCATGAATGCCAATCAAGGGGAATGCCTGCAACGACATACTGGACACAAGGAGGACCCCCAACACTAGCAAATGTGATGGCTGCTGCACCAAATCAAGGTAACACTTATAACCCTAGATAGAGGGATAATTTTGGAAATGGGCCTAGAAGGCCAATTATTTGTTTCAGATGTGGAGACTGTGGGCACTATCAAAGTAGGTGCACTGTCCCAGAAAATGCCCCTCCTTGCAGAAACTGCCCAGAGGCCAGAGACCACTATACAAATTGTTGTCCTTAGAATCAAGCCTCTTCATCCGGGCCCCATATTCAAATGATTTCTGTACACAAAGAAGAAGTGTTAGATCAGGTCAATGTGCCATCTCCATCTACCAGGGTGGTGCATTTAGAAGAAATTGAATCTTTTACAGTGCAGACAAGAAGCAAGGGGAAGGCTCCAGTGGAAATAGGTCAAGAATCAATGATTAATGGATTAAACAGAGACAAAGGTGTGTCTGAAGAAAAAGCCACCACAAGTGCAGATACAAGGCAAAAAGAAAATTTCACAGGTACCAGTGATGCCATTGAATATGCATTCAACAGGGCTCATGAGCAGTTTGATAAGTCAAAGGCAGCCCATGCTCTTAAGGAATAAGAAGCTTCCAGACTGCTCAAGTCCATGAAAAAGGAGGTTAGTATTTTTTATTTAATAAAGATGGATGGGAAGTTCAGGTCAGAACTCTTGCACATAATTGATGAAATGTCCACAACAAGTTTAGTGGCAAAGGCTGTTGTTATGCATAAAGATAAAAGTTTAGGGGAAGCACCCCTCACAGATTACAAGAGCCCTCGGCTAACAGTATCTATCAAAGGTCATGAATTTCAAGGAGTTATTGTGATTAACTTGATGCCTGAATATACCATGAAAAAGATTGGACTATTCCCTTCAAGACCTACCAACTTCACTGTAACAATGGCAGACCAAAGCATAGTAAGGCCTATGGGAGTGGTCCCTGGAGTTCCAGTCAAAATACAAGGTATTATCTTTAACTTGGACTTTGTTGTTTTAAGGCTGCCATAGGTAGAAGGAAGTTTTCCCCTGTTAATTGGGAGACCTTGGTTAAGGCATGCCAATGTGTTGCATGACTGGGGCAAGGACACAATGTGGGTAAAGCAGGAGGGAAAAGAGTTGCAGCAGATAATTTTAGAAGAAGGACCAGACAATCAGAGAAATACTAGCATGATGCAGACAATTGCTATTTGTATGGAAGAAGAAGTGGTGGACAACCCAGAAGAAGATCTATTTGAAGGAGCAGATTTATATGAAGATGAAAACATGCTGGCTTGGCTCCATGCAGAAGACCCATCTTCCTGCTATGGAATTTTCCCAAACTCAAGTAGAGAAGAAGCATATGAAGAAAAAGAGGAAATCACTCAGGTTGAAACAGTCTCAGTCAAAGGCCATGGAAAAGAGAAGAAAAGCAAAGTCCTTAAGTGCAGCCGTGATGAAGATGCTTCAAATCATATGTCAATGGCCACTGTTTTATGGATCCTGGTATGGATATCATCTATTGTGTCAATTTTTATGATAGTGAGTGCAGGGTTTTAGAATGATGTGGACGGAGTACCTGCAAGTCTTTGGAAACAAAAGATGCAGTATGGAGGAGATAATATTGTACTAAAGGATTTAAGGTGGGTCTATCAAAGCGTCAACATGCCCAAAAAGAAGATAAAACAAATGAAGTGCAACACAATTGAAGGCTATGGAGGATTTTTTCGGGGTCAACATATAAAGATCATGGCTAAAGGCCTATCATCAAGCCACATGAAGAATTATGGATCACCTGGAACCTGCAAAATTTGTCCAGGTTGTACATAGTCTTTTCTCGTCATTTTGACTTAAGTTTTAGTAGTTTTCTTTATCCATTTCATGCTTGTTTCTTGAGTTTTTAGCAAATTTAGCAGCCATTTCATCAACTTTGCAAAGGTACAATTTTTGGAATTTTTAGGAATTTTTTTAGAATTTTTCAAGCATTTTTTTAGAATTTTTTCTAGCATTTTTCTCCTTTTCATGTGTCTTTTTCTTGCCACATTTGGGGAATAAAGGAAGCTCTCTGTGGTTTTTGAGTGAAGAAACTGGCCTAACACTCTAGGAAATTTTTTCAAAATTTTTTGAAGATTTTTTGGATTTTTTTTGCAATTTCTTTGGATTCTTAATGTATTTTTCTTTGTTTCAAAAAAAAAAAGGGCCCCCCAGGGCGTTTTCTTTTTTTGAAAAAAAAAATCCCCCCTCCCCCGTTCTGACACACCCCCCCCAAAATTTATTTTTTATTTTTTTATTTTAATTTTTTTTTATCTTTTTATTCTTTATTTTATTATTTTTATTTTTCCCAAGATTAAAGTACAAGATCGTGAAACGATCATGTCAAGGGATTAAAAACCTAGAATATCAAGATAGAGATAGTGCCTGAAACTGTGAAATTCTTGTCAAGAATTAAAGCTAGAAGGTTCTCTATCAAAAGATGTTGTAGACTTTAGGATAAAATTCACTCACATGTCAATGTGAGTATAAAATGAGGTGGTATGGGACACCAGATTTTATACTCATATTGATGTAGGAAAGATGGTATGGGACATCGGACCACGAGATGATGATTATCTTTTAGTCCTTGTTTGGATCTTGAAGTTAGGTTTGATCTTCAAGAGAATTAAAACTTCAAAGAAGGAGTTTAAATTCAAGAAGGATCTCAAGATACTTCAAGACGACTTCAAGATCAAGGAAACTGAAGATATGAAGTAAGTAACTTCCAAGATCTTCTTAGAACACTTCAAGCTTAAGTGTTATTGATCAGAAATATTTGATAAATTTCTGAAAGAAGTTGGACTTTGATTTTGAGTTGATCTTTTCAACTAAAGATTTAATTGACTAAGTCAAGTATCAAGTTCCTAGTGAAACTTAGTAAATTCACTCTTTTGACTCAAAGAAATGCACAAGAATTGCATTACTAGTAAGGAGTCAGAAAGACAAAATTGGATTTGAACTTAGTCTCAAGTAAAGCATTATTTGAAAACTAAACTCATCGATAGAACCTTAGTGGATCGACACACTGATGTTGGTTACCACACTAGTATCTTGTGGTTGGATGATGTTTTTGATTTTCTTTGAATCTTTTTGAGAATCCAGCTTATTTCTCTTAAAGATAAAGACAATGCTTCAATACCTTGTTGAAATTGATCGTTGAAAAGTTAAAGTCCTGAGTCAACCAAACTTTGACTCATAGCAAGTTTATGTATGTTTGAAGTTTGAATTGGTTGTACAGAGTTTTAGTTATTTTCTTTTTGCTTTCCAAATCTTTTGGAATTGGCTCAGACATGGTATCTGATTCCTTTTGCAAAAGACCAGGGTTAGCCGGTTAGAATAAAATAACTAACTTGAACATCCTAGATAGATGTTATGTACAAGAACCTTTTCAATCTTCAAAAGATGATAAGTCTAAGTGGACTATTTCATTTGAGTTTGCTTCAAGTTATAGCATAAATGATTTCCAAGAGTCCAGTATACTCTAGAATAAAGAAGTTAGGAATTGCTCATTAGATTGACAATTCCCAAGAACTTTCAGTTAAAGTCTTTGAGAAAAGTGTCTTAAGTTGGACAAATTTCATTGGATTGGAATTGGGCAAGTTATAGTATGGTTGACTCAAAGAAAATGGTAACTTTCTCTTACAGTTTACATAGGATTTTTTCAACTCATTAGGACAAAGTAGTCCTCTAGTTGGGTGAAAAAATCAAGTAACTGTTGGATCAAAGTAAACCATTGTATAAACATCTAAGTTAGATGTTTGAGACAACCAAACTTCAAGTTCTCCAAAACAAATTCAAGTGACTCAAGAATTCTCAAAGTCTTTCGAGGGATACGAATCCCACCTTCCTTACTAAGTCCATGCACCAGTCATGCCCATAAATGGACTAGTAATTTGAATCCACCCAATTCACATGTTTGTGCCTAGATCGCACATCTAGAAACTATGAATTGGCCAGGGATGTGTTTAGATCCACCCTTACTATTCTTCACTAGTTTGTACTTTGTCTCGTTCATCAAAGTGCAAACCCAGATAGTGTTTTGAATCATTTGGGCAGGGATGCCACCACAGAGATGAGACATGTTCTTCCAGTTCTAGAACATGACCATGTTCTTCCAGTTTTAGAACATGAGGCTCGGGGGTTGCCTACAGTTATATATATAGCTTTATTTTCGAGGATGAAAATATTTTCCAAGGGGGGAAGAATGTAATAAAGTAAGTCTATGATCTAGGGATCCGATGGCTTCAGACAGATCTGAAATCGGATACTGTTTGGTCACTCGTTTGTAGGACCAAAGATCTCAAGAGTAGACTCAAGCATAAGTCATGTGCTCTCATATTCAAGTAATCCACTTAGCCTAGTGGTTAAGTCTCATGGTTGTGAAGGAGGAGGTCTTGGGTTCAACTCCCATGGGGAGCATGGAGAGAGAGTTTTGCCCAAAGAGCTCTAGAGCCTTCTAACTCAAGTTAACGTGAGTTAACTTGAGTCCAGTGGACTTAACTCAAGAGGCGAGTACACCAACCACTAGTGGACTCCAGTGGAAGGTGGGAAAGGAGTGGTGGCGATCGCACATGCACTTGTGGACTCTAGTTACATTTGTGGTCCTCATTAGTTCAAGCAGTTATATATACAGGCATAAGGTTGGGAGGAGAGTCATCTCTCTAGCATGTGGTGGTCGTAATCCTTGTTCTCTTGCAGGTTCTCTTGCCCCGGCACCTCCCCCTCAACCCTAACATGCTTGGCCTTCATTCCTCCTTGATTTCGTGCAAACCAATCATCAATTTAAGCCTCTTCATCTTGGTTCCATTCAAAGACTTTATGAGTATATCTGCACATTGTAATGAGTTGATACATAGGACGATTCAATGTCCTTGCTAAGTAATATGTCCCTTACATAATGATAGTGCACTTCAATGTGCTTAGTCCTTGCATGATATACAAGATTAGCAACCAAATGAAGTGAGCTAGTGTTTTCTCCAACAATTATTGGAGTGTAAGAGTGTAACCCCAAATCTGTGTAGAGTTGCTTGAGCCACATAGCATCTTGAGTTGCATTTGATAAACCTCTATATTCTACCTCTATAGATGACAATGCCATAGTTGGTTGCTTCTTAGATGACCATAATATAAGCTTTGAACCTGCAAAAGACAAGTATCCTGAGATGCTCCTCCTATCATCCTTGAAGCCAACCCAATCTACATCAGAATACATCTTTATGTCAGAAGTGAAGGGGTAAAACAACCCTTCATTTATGGTACCCTTTAGATAATGTAGCACCCTCTTGGTAGCTTCCATATGAGGCTTTCTTGGTGCATGCATAAATTGACTTAATGTACTTACTCCATAAGCAATGTCTATTATTGTTAAGGTGCATAGTTGAGACTCCCAGCAAGTTTTGCTAATCTCTAATATCCATAAATCAAGAAGAATCTCCTTTGCTAGCCACAAAACTTTGATTCTGCAAATAAGTAACAAGACTATGGTTCCAAGCTCGAGGAGCTTGCTTTAGGCCATACAGTGCCTTCCTTATCTTGCATACAATTTGGATGGGAGCATGTTAACCAAGTATGTAGCTATGGAAACAACCTCTATCCATAAGTACTTGGGTAATTTCTTCTCATTCAACATTGATCTTGTAGCTTCTACTATCAACCTGTTCCTTCCCTCTATCACTCCATTTAGTTCAGGAGTATATCTTGTTGTGACCTCTCTTTTTATACCTCTCTCTTGTAAGAATGAAGCAAATTCATGTGAGAAATACTTACCACCTCCATCAGATCTGATCCTCTTCAAGCTTCTACCTGTTTGGTTCTCAACTAATGAAAAATACTTTTTTTAACATGTAAATACTTCATCCTTATGCTTCATGAAGTAAAGAACTGTCCCCCTACTTTAGTCATCTATAAATGAAACATGGTACCTTGAACATGAGATTGATGGATCTTCATTAGGACCTCACACATCAGTGTGTACAAGCTCCAAGTAGTCTTCATACATGTACCCCTTTCTATTGAATGGTTGCCTATGAGCTTTGCCAAATTGGCATGCTCCACACTTGTATATCATGTGTTTCTTGGACACATTTTATGCCAAACACAGTCTGATCCTTGCATATTTTCTTGAGTGTTCTTTCTCCTGTATGACCTAGTCTTTTGTGCCATACCTCTAGTTCAGATAGAGTTTGATCTTTTTAATTGAAGAGCACTATGTTTCTAGTGTCTTCAATCTCAAATGTAAAGAGTCTACTAGATTTCGCACCTTTTGCAATCCTTTTCAAGCCTTGTTGAGGGTCTTCCACATATGCTCCATGCCTTGTGAATCTGACTTGTAAGCCTTCTCAACAATTTGTCCAACACTGATTATGTTTTTTGCTATGGTTGGTACATACAAAACCTTACTTAAGAGGTTCATGTTACCAGTAGAAGCTTTGACATTTTCAATTTTCTTGACAAAGTGTTTAGTGTCATCACCTGTCTATACTTCATGCATCCCTTTGGGTCCTTCAAGTTCAAATAGCAATGCTTCATTTCCAGCCACATGATTGGAACAACCAGAATCAATATAGAAAAGATGCTCATCATCTTTGCTTGCTTGGATGTACATGAGTAGAGAATCCTCTTGGTCTTCTGTGTAGTTCTTATAATCTCTTCTTCCTCTGAAACACCCTTGATAATTGTTGTTGTTGTAGCCTTGGTTGTAGTTGTCATTGTAATTGCTTCCTCCATTGTTCTATCTACCTCTGGATTGTCCATAGCTCCCTCTATGGAAGCATCTTTCCCTTTGATTCCTTGTGTTCTTGAAGCATTCTTCTATGGTGTGGTTGGTAAGGCCACAGATGTTGCAAGGTGAAGTATTGTAAGATCTCCCCTTGCCTCGCTTTCCTCCTCTACCCCTTCCTCTAGTACCTCTTCCTCTACTTGTGTAGTTAACTTGAGAGGTACTAGCCTCTTCTTCATTCTTTTTGCTTTTATCCTTATCCTTACTTTTATTCTTATCTGTATAACGGGCAGAAGATTGGTTACCTCTAGAGTTGTCACCATTCTTGTTGAGCTTTGTATCATGGGTGAAGAGTTGCCCCATCAAGGTATTGAGGTCAGGTATCTACATATCCATGTAAAGGTCCATTGTTGTGGTGAAGGACTCCCACTTATCATCAGCCTTGATACCATCAATGATCTCCCTTACTATGTATTCTTCTTTTATCTCCTCTCTAATGCTTGCAAGCTGGTCATCCACATCCTTCATCTTGGTTACATAATCATCTACACTTTGCTTTGATTGCTTTTTTAGGGTTGTAAACTCCATCCATAGCTGGTTCTTCCTAGATCCTATATTTGATGATAAACATGATTAGAGTACTTCCCAAGTTTCTCGGAGGTCTTGCAATTCCTAATGTGAGGCAATAAGAAGATATTGAGTTTAGTAGATAAGACCTGGCAGGAGCATCCTTTGCACACCATGTGGTCAACCTTTCTTGCTCTTCCCTTGTGGGTTGATCTTTTCTCCTGAATGTTAGCATCCCTTCATCTCCTGAGATGTATCCATATAGAATTCTCCCTTGAAGGTAGGCTTGCATTCTTAGTGACCATGCTGGATAGTTGGTTCTATCCAATTTTTCAATGAATGATGGAAATACATCTCCCATCTTGCTTGTTGTTGCTCTAATACCACTGTTGGAAGAGATGGTGGATAGTCTTCAGAGATGAAGTGGTGTTTCTTAAACCTGCATCACACCAACCAAGAACAAGTGCTGGAGAGTGTAGTGGGCCTCTTTAGCTTGATATTGATCATAAATAATCAGCTATGTTGTTTGGAACATGATCCACTAATCAATGGATCAAAAGAAATAGATAGGAAATTGATCCAAGGTCATAGACTTGTTATTTTAGTCTATGAATGTTTAGTATAATGAACAGTGCTCTGAGCATGATAGCGATTAGTCTAATTCCTTTTGATGGCATGCAACTTACTTAGAAGGCTACCAATCATCAGTGATTTCAAAGTAAATGATGAACTACATGCCGAGTATGATGTTTAGCAAATCATAGGAGTGATCCAACATTTTCGGGATGCATCATAGTACAAACCAGAGAGTAAAGATATGATATTATCTCATGATTGAGAGAACCATGATAATGAGATTTAGTAACTATAAAGTAGACAATATACTCAATCTATGATGCTTTAAATCATGATAAATGACCAATCATACACTGAGAACAAGCTCTCAAAAAATCATTGTACTCTTGTAGTCATGGTAGAGAAGTGAAGAAATTATGTAATGAGAATGTATGTATTAGATCACATAAAAGTACAATGTCATTGGCAATAAGATATTGCACAATGTGAGGGGAGTGATTGAGCTAGGAGGTGAGCTCTCAATTCACATAGGATCCCTCTCAATTGTTCTCCCAAAATCGGTACATCATGCTAGTCATTTGATCCTCTTTTATAGTTGAGTTTGGAGCCAATCTTTTGAATTCGAATTCAAAAGCCCACCTAAGAGTAGATCCTAAACTATAAGATATATTCTCTCATCAATCAACTACCAAATGGATTGAGATTTGATGCTTCCTAACTCCTCGTGGAAGTGAGGTTCTTTTACAAAGGTAAATGTAATTGATTTTATAAGGGATTGATCACATACGGCTCCATGAGAAATATGCTAATCATCCAAGTATGTGGGCTTGGGTTTTCGTGCACCAACACCAATATCCCCATGGATATATTCTCCTTTAACATCCCCATTGTTTGAGGATTCCTTTGTAGAAAGGGACTTGAGTGTTTGTAGGAGAAGGAGGAAGAAGAAGAAGTGGAATATAGACACTAGAAGCTTTTGTATATTGATTATCTATAGGAAAAGTACAATAATGATGTCCAAACAAGACCAAGTGATCTCTCTGCGGAGTGCTTAATCCCAAGAATACACACGCATATGGTAATACCTCATCAACCAATCTGAATGGAGAGTATCCTATTAGTTCTTTGTAAGCCAACTTGTAAGCCCAGAGGGTACCTTGATAAGTTGTGCCCCAAGAAGTGGGTTGTAACATACATTCCTTCCTTAACATAGAAACCAGTATTAGTGGATTTTGCCTATCAATTATCTCTTGGATAATAGGCACAAGAAGTCCTATGTAAAACTTTGTACATGTTAAGAAATTCATACACAACTTTGTTCACAAAATGAGCTCCTTGGTCTGTGCAAATTTCAAGAGGACACCCAAATCTACAAATAATGTTACTTTAAAGGAAATCTACAACTGTTTGTGTTGTGCAATAAGGGGAAACAATAGCTTCAGCCCACTTTGTTGCATAGTCGATGGTGATCAATAGATACTTTTCTCTTTTTGGGACTGATGCCAGGTAGATGGGCCCTACAAAATTGAGCCCCCACTTTTTGAATGGTTTCCACGAAGTTGAAACAACCAAAGGATTGTGTCGTTGCTTTGTGGGCTTTTGGCCACACCCTTGACAGACATCGCATGTTCTCCCCCATTCATCTACAACTCTGAATAATGTGGGCCACCATCTACCACAATCAAGGATTCTGTGGCTCATAATGTGGCTGGGACGGTGCCCACCAAAAGTTCCTTCATGTGCAGTTAAAAGGACTTGCCTTAATTACACTTCTTCCATGCACAAAAGGTCTCCTCTTGATTAGCAGCCTCTTCTTTTGCATAGAACTTGCCTTCTCTGGATACAACCTAGTTGTAAGAAAATTCTTGATGTCATCACACCATCCTTGTGCTCTTACAGAGAATAACTCAGCATCTAGTGAGTCATTATTTACTCCAATTGCTTGATCATTTGTGTTAGTCCTAGACAAGTGATTAGGCATAACATTTTCTCTTCCAAGTCTATGGACTACAGAGATTCTTGGAACAAAAGAAGCCACCTCCATACCCTACCAATCACATGTGGCTTATTTAGTAAATACTTGAGCGGTTGATGATCAGTTATAATAACAAATTTCACCCCTAGCAAGTAATGGCAAAACTTTTGGACAACAAAAACCATTACTAGGGCTTTTGTTTCTATGGTGCTATAATTCTTTTTTGCTTTTGTCAAAATTTGGCTGGCATACTCAATAGTTCTATCAAGCTTGTACTCTTCGCTATGTTGAGTCAGGACTGCATCTACTGCATATGCACTTGCAACCACATGTACATGGAAAATCTTTGATCAATCTGGTGTGATGAGAATTGGTGCATCCACTAATTTGGACCTTAATGTCTGATAAGCTACTTCCTCTTCTTCATCCCACTTGAAGGGTACTTCTTTGCATGTAAGCCTAGCCAGTGGCCTAGCTATCTCTGCATACATTTTAATAAATCTCATGTGGTACCTAGTATGCCCCAAAAAGCTCTGAATTTCTTTTGGAGATTTGGGTTAGGATAGCTTTAGTATAAATATAATTTTATCTGGGTCAGGGGCCATACCTTTAGCAGATATCATATGTCCTAGGAGAGTTCCTTCTGTCACGAGGAAATGATGCTTATTAGGGTTCAACTTTAATTTCATCTCTCTACATCTTTTAAAAAAATTTTGCACTTGGCTCAAGTGATTATCCAAGCAATCCAAAGGAGTCTCCATGTAAGTGCCTAAAAAGGATGAAAAGTCATCCATGAAAATTCTAAGGGCTTCTAGCTATAAGGGTCCAAAAATAAGGTTGACAGTCTTGTTGAATGTGGCTGGAGCATTTCTAAGTCCAAATGGCATTTTTACATATACATATGTTCCCCATGGTGTAATAAAAGAAATCTTTTTGTGATCCTATGGATGAATGGATATCTGATTATATCCGCTAATTCCATCCATGAAGTTATATAGTGCATGTCTAGCCACTTCCTCAATGATCTACTCTGCAAAAGGCATGGGGAATCCATCTAGAATAGTTACCTTGTTGAGTGCTTTGAAATCCACACAAATTTTGATTTTGTTGGTATTCTTCTTTGGTACAATAACCATGGGTGAGAGCCATTTTGCATGTTCCATAGGGATGATAACTCCCACTTCCTCCATTTTCTATATCTCTAAATAAAGAGCCTCAACATATTTTGGATTTAGCCTATAACTTTTACCTCTTACCAGTTAATCTCCTTCAACAAGAGGAATTTTGTGCTCTCTAAAATTGGCAGGCACTCCTTCTAAATCTTTATAATGTCAGACAAACACATTTGCATACAGTTTCAAGAAAGACTTTACCTTTTCAAGCAGCTAAGGGTAGCTCCACAACCAAGTAGCCACTAAAACTGGACGATTATTTTCCTAGGTGCCTAAATGAACTTCTTTGACTGGGTTTCTATCTGCTCGTGTGCCTACCTATTCATCTCCAACTCTGTGTTCTTCCAATACTTTTTTCCGCATTGTTTCATAAGCAGGTGCACTCTGAATTTCAATATATTCCTCTTTGTCTTGCATCCATCCTATAGGGATTTCTTGAATAGGAAAAGAAAATTCATCACTAGTATGCTTTACCTTGTCTTTAAATTCAATAGCTTCCATCCTTGTGGTTGTAATATCCTCATCCAAATTGCATTTGAGGGGTGTCTTTCTCCCCCTTCTATGGTCTAATACTAGTTCCCTCAATCCATCAACTTGGACTTTCTCGTCCTTTCCTTCATAATATTCTTATGTACAAGAATTGTTTAGAAAAACTCCATAACATGAGAAAGAATTGCCTGCTTGATGCCAAGTCAGCATGTCTTCTTCCTCATCGAACTCTAATTGCGGTTGGTCCACCATTTCTTGTCCCATGCAAATGCCAACTGATTGCATCATGCTAGTGTTCCCTTGGTGGTTTGGACCTTCTTCCAAATATATTTACTTAAGTTCTTGTTCCCTCTGTTATACCCACATAGTGTCTTTGCCCCAATCATGGATGATACTATCATGCGTTAGCCATGGTCTTCCAATTAGGAGGGGAAACCCTTCCTCTACCTAGGGCAATCTTAATACCACAAAATCTAAAATGAAGAGGTTACTTGTACTTCATGTGGAACTCATGGGATCACTCCCATTGGCCCTACTTTGCTTTGATCTACCAAGGTTACGGTGAAGTTGGTAGGTCTAGATGGGTGAAGGCCGAGCTTCTCCATAGTATGTTTGGGCATCAAATTTATACCTGAACTACCATCCACTATAACTCCTTGTAACTATTATCCTTTAATAGTCACTATCAACCGTGGACTCTTTCCCTAAAGTCAATTTTGATATTTGATTTCTCAAATTCCTTGTGGGATTGGCTCTATGCATTCCCAATGACATCATTGGTATCTGTAAAATCTTCTTTTTGTTTTACATCTTCACATGTAATCAAGCTTTCTTTCTCTTGTCTTGTATCTTCATATGTGTCCGGTTTGCTTTGGTGTATCCTCTTGTCCTTATACCTTCCAGTAGTGCTTGACCCTTGTCCTGTTTCTTCTTGAATCTTCTCTTTATTCCTTGTTTGCATAACCATGGAGTTGATTTCTTCTAATTGTACTACTCTAGTGGATAATGATTGTACAACTTTTACTTCTTCTTCTACTCTTTGTTTATTCATAGAGATCATTTGGATGTGGGGCCCCGATGTAGATGCTTTGTTTTTGGGCAACAATTTGTGTAATGATCTCTAGTGTCTATACAATTCCTGCAAGGGGGGGCATTTTCTGGCAAAGTACATTTGCTCTAATAGTGTCCACATTCTCCACACCTAAAACAAATAAATGGCCTTCTAGGCCCATTTCCAAAATTACCCCTAGGTCCTTGGTTATAATTGTTACGTTGATTGGGGGCTTCTACGATCACATTGGTTGATAGTTGAGCACCTCCTTGTCCCGAATAAGGTTGTGTAGGCTATTGGAGTTAGACGTCTACTGAAGCATGTGAATAACATAAGGAAGAAGAAGAAGCTTGGAGCATAACACACAATACTGAATGTATTACCACTAGAATGTACAAAGGTAAGTAACCTGTTAGGGATATAGGCATATATACAAGTTGAGGGAAAAACCTCCTAAAGAGGGAAAAAAGTGCCCCGATAGTCCTAGTGTGTTCACACACATCACTACCTAGATATATCAACAAATCTCGCTTTGGAGTGATGCAGTGAACAAGAGCTGGCACTCATGTATAAGGAAGTTCCAAGCTATGTGGAATCAATCCACAAAAGGAACTAAGGCCAAAGCTTTGCGGAAAGCTTCAAACTTCTCCCAAGGTAGAGCCTTTCTAAAAAGGCCTGCAATGTTCTCCTACTTGGGTGCATATGCCAAGCTAATCTCTCTAATAGAGAAGCTCTCCCTGACATAATGATAATGCACCTCAATGTGCTTAGTGCAAGCATGGAACACCTGGCTCCTCGCAATTGCCAATGCACTCTCACTGTCAGTGAAGATGGTGGTGGCAGGAGATTGACCAACACCCAAATCATCCATAAGGAGTCTGAGCCACACACACTTAATAGTCGCTGTAAAAGCTACCCTATACTCAGCCTCACAACTAGAAGTGGCCACAATAGGCTGCTTCTTACTCAGCCAACATATGCATGAGCTTCCAAGCATGAAGCAAAAACCACTAGTGGATACATAAGTGCCATAGCAACCAGCCTCGTCAAAGTCAGAAAAAGCATCTAAATCTCGTGGTAATGATCCCCCTTAGGATAAAACAATCCAATTAGCCAGGTACCACTCAAGTAACAAAAGATGCACTTAACTTCCTGCCAATGCTTGACTCTTGGGCAATGCAAAAACCTGCTCATTTATGAGACAACAAACTGAATATCTGGCCGAGTAATGCATAAGTAAATCAAGCATCCAACAACCTACTGATAGAGAACAACATCAAATGCATCTCCAGCATCATGAAGACTCAATTGTAAACCTCTCTCCATGGGAGTGAAAGTAGGTTTACAGTCTTAAAGGCCAAAAAGTTGCAATAATGTGTCAATATATTTCGTTTGACACAAAGCCATTCCACCATCAATGTGCAAATACCGCAAAAGTGCACAGATGCTACAAACAGTAGTCATTCAACAAGTAGGAGCAAAGAGCATAACCCTTTGCAACAAGACTAGCCTTATACCTCTCAAAAGCTCCATGAGGCTTACACTTAAGCTTGTATATCCACTTAGTGCCAATGGCCTTCTTGCTGATAGCAGCATATTCAGATTGCATTGCAGCCATCCAATGTTCAGAATTTTGTGCTTCATCAAACGAAACAGGCTCAATCTCATCACAAAGACTAGAGGCACCCATAGCATAGCAATCTGATGTTGTGGCATAGGTTTTGCCTCCTCAATATTAGCTCTCTCATGAACAAGTGCATAATCTAAATGTGCATCAGAAATAGAATGATTTGCATCATCACATGAAATTTGTAAAGGTTGACAAGTTGCCTCATTAGGACTACCACTAGACTTTCCACCTGTAAAAAGAGGCAGCAAAGTATCATACATGTCTTTGGAGCTAATATATGTCTCTTTTGTACATGAAAGTAAAGGCAGAATAGCATCTTCCACAAAAACAACATCACAACTAACTAGAATGTGTTTAGTCTATGGATGATATAGACGATAGTCTTTGCTTTCAGAACTACACCCAACAAAATTACATTTTACTACTTTATCATCCAATTTCTTATGATGTTGTTCAGACACTAATGCATATGCCAGATGAGCAACAAATGGCTTGCGACCATGCCAAGCTTCATATGGATGGATAGGCTATAGTACTTTAGTGGGACACCTATTAAGTACATATGCTGCACAGATGACAGCCTCAAGCCAAAACCTATGTGGTAAAGCCTGACTCTTGACCATACGCCTCGTCATCTCCATGAGAGACATGTTCTTTCATTCACAACTCCATTCTATTGAGGTATATACGGCACTATACACTGATATTTTATCCCACATTCAGATAGAAATGCATTAAAGTCAGAAGACATATATTCCCCCCGAATCAGAATGGAGGGTGCCGATTTTACATTTTGACAAATTATTAGCCAAAACCAAAAACTGTTTGAAGCTCATAAACACTTCAGAAAATCTATGAATCATGTACTGCACATGCTAAATCATTCATAGATTTTTCATCATCTATGAGCTTATATAGCCCATGACATAAAATGCCAAAAGCAATAATCATGTCGCCATTTGATAGATCATGAACTATACATCTGTCATCAACAAATTTCACAACCAAGCCAATCTTGGCTAATGCAAAAACTGATAACAGATTTTTCTTGATCCTTGGCATAAATAAAGCATCTAACAAAGTGAAAGAACTACCATAAGCAATAGTCAGAATGATCTTACCTACTCCCATGAAAGGATAAGAGGAGTTGGTGCATGCGACAGTATTCCCTGTAGGGGTAGGCTCAAGTGAAGTGAAGAAATTGCACTGCGAGGTAATATGTTTGGTTGCCCCACTATCAAAATACCAAACATCTGTCTACTACAGACATACACTGCTCATGAGAAGATGGGTCAAAACTATAAATAGTAGTAAATGCCCATTCTTCATTCTGCACAAGATTTGTAGACTTTATTTTTGGTGTAGAGGCCTCTGCAACAACCATTCCAACCTCTTTTTTCTTTGCCTCTTTTGTAGCGAGTTTTGGACAGTTCTTTATGATATGATTGTTTCCTTTGCAATACTTACAAAAGAATTTCTACTTTTCTGATTTCCTATCATCTTTGTCTTCCTTCTTCAAATGTGCAGCATTTGCAGATATCTGTTTGCTAGTAGATAAGCTCCATTTACCTTTGCCCTTCTGACTAGCCAAGAAATCTTGATTTGCAACGCGTATAATGGACCTGTTCTGCCTAGACTGATGCAACAGAAGAGAGACTAACTCCTCAAATGTCAAGACACTTGGATTGCCTTTCATCATCAAATGAAGGGTAGAAGAAAAAATTTTGATATGAATCAGGAAGGTCATTCAGAACGGTCTGCACAAGTGAGCTATTTGGTATAACCTTCATAAGCAGAAATCAAGTCCTCCTTCAAATCCTTGATCTTTGTCAGGAAACTGTCCATAGAATCACATTCATTCATGCATTAGGGGAAAAAATGAGCCTTGAATGGGCCTTTTAGATTAAGGAGTGATTAGTGATGGACCAATCGAAAGAGGGTGGTGGCCATAGTCTATGCCCTATAAAATACTAGGCTGAAGGGGGGAGAGGGGACATATTTCTCCCTTATTTAATGAGTTGCCTCTAGAGAGAGAAAGAATCTCGTAACTTAGCTGGGCCAAAAAATTTAAAAATTCTAAAAAGTTAAAAAACTCATCATAACACCTAAAAATGGACCCCCTATTACTTTTTAGGGTCAAAAGCACTCTTTTTGACCCCAAATTCAAAATCCGTGCATGTTTTGAGCTGGAAAAATGGGTTTTCTCAAAAAAACTCAAAAAAGAGTTATTTCCCTCCTAAACCTTACATCTTCATACCCAAGTCCCAAAAAGTCATCTTTTCCCACTACTTTCACTCTGTAGCACACCATTGAAGCTCATGTTTCTACACTCCAACCTACTTGCATCTCCTATCTCGAATTACTGTTGTAGCTTGAAGACCTTTAGCTTCAATGGCAACATCTAAGGCTTCTAGGCAATCGAAAGATGAAATCCTCACATTAAGATGTCACAATATCAAAGCCACATATGGACAATGGCTATCACATGAGTACTCCAAAGGTGCATGGGTGTACATGCAACCCTCTAGAGTTGGGCCTCATCGAGTTAGAGATCATGGAAACTTAGATCTTCATTGGAATGGAAAGTTACTTGGCTTCAATAAACACAGAGACAATGGGATGGTTGCTATTTGTACAACATGTTTTTACAATGGCAACTATGAAACTTGAAAACTCTAGTAGAATGAGATATCTTGTGAATTGTAAGTATTACTCTACAATATTTTATGTTTTCTTGTGTGGGATATATTTCTGAACTATTTAGATATGTTTTTGTTTGTTTCATATATATTTCCTTCTACTTTGGTGGAAGAGCAACCACTTCATAGTCTTACAGGTACTTTCCAGGCATTGCATGCAGATGTTGGTGCACTAGTCTTTCTAGAAATATCTCCTGCTCAACTTTACCATGATAGAGTTTTCTTTTACACACATAGATATGGTGTACCCTCTACAATGAATGGTTTTGGAAGGTTAGAGAGAATTGAATTACATTCTCTTCTTAGCTTGGAGTGGCCAAAACCTGATATATGGTCCGTATCATCTTTGAAGCAGAAGATGGTAATGGATATACATAACTCTTTGAAATTCACAAAAGTGTCTAGGTCTGTAGGTTTGCATTGGTCTTTTCCCATTCATTGTTTTGTATATTTATTCCAAAGAATCTCATTCCAAGAGATTTCCACCATGTTCATATGTAAAGATATCATATATGAGCAAGTCGAAAGTCTTCTTGGTGAAAATTGGGGTTTGATAGAAGGAATTGCAAAAGGTGATAAATATCTTTGTAAAATAGGTGGAACAGGTATAGGATTTTGATATTTGAAACAACCTACTTCATTTTACATCAGATTCTACTATGATTGTTGGATGTGCAAACTTGGCAAATGGATACCATTTCAAAGTTCAGAGGGATCTTTACATTCATTTGAAATAAAGCTTAGATTGCCCAAGAATGAAACAAAAACTATTTTAGTGAATAATCATTGGACCTTGGCTAATCTGAGAGAACACTTGATGATTATGAACTCAATCCAGATTCAAAATTCAAGGGCATAAGGTGAGAAATGTTTCGTGCTTTTGTTAAAGTAATATTTTCATTATTGCTTATTTTATTTAATGACTTCAATTGCTTGCAAATTGATTACAGGTGGGTAGAAGAATGGAATACAAAATGAAAGTCCCTGTAGATTGGAGCAAAGATGGAACAGAACTCTCATTGTCATAGTTCTTTTGCAACCTCATAATGTCACTTCTTGGGCCCTAATCATTGTATCTCATGGTTTTTGCACTTTCAAAAACCTTCTAAAAAGTAGGACAATCGATTCATGCTAGATATTGTATATACCTTCTTCTCTGCAATGGTAATATCAAAACTTTTGGAATGTCAAAAAGTCTATGTTCACTACTTTGAAATGTGGTTGCTCATATTCTTTTTTTGTGCATTATTTTGTCATCAAAAACACATTTTTTGAAATTTCACTCTTTATTCTATACTTTTAAAAGTGGGCCCTGTCAGTTTAAAAACTTGAAACTGCTATAAAAATGGGTTCTATGTGCTCATTTTTCACATTTGCACTCTCAAAGAGCTAGAAAGCACAGACAAGTCAATAGAATTCTCGCGCGCAAGCAATGGCTGCTAGCACTTCCACTCCCATCAAATCTCCTTGAGATCTATTCATGGAGTTTATGGATACTACAGACTACAATGGTCGTACGGATTTGTATGACCTAGTCTGTAGAGTCCCTAATCTTGAAGGGACAATAGCCATGAACTTCGATGTGATCCATGAGATCACAGATTTTATGGAATTTTATATATTAAGATATGCTATAGATATTCCAGCATATGAGTGTAAATGGATCCCTTGTGACCTACTTTTCTACATTCATAAAGGAGATGAGGCATTTGCAAAGCGCTTAAAGCGTTTCATGGCTGTTGCTGAGGATTCAGGGCACCTGTTAGATGACATAGTGCCCTTAATTAAACAATTAAATAAGAAAAGGAAAATGGGAAAAAATATCTTTCCTACGTAGCAACAACCATGTTTTTTGTCAATGAGGAGCCCGAACCTTCACCCATGGACCTACTCCATCTTGTTACTAGGGGTTTTGTAGATGATAAGAAGGAACCCCAAACAGAAGCTCTCAACTTATTAGAAGAGAGTCAAAAAATTTCCAGAGAATTTCCACAAGGAGTAGTGGACAAATTAAAGGAAGCCAGTACACAGAATAGTCCACCCTCCAACTTAGAGCCTGTGGAACCCACTCTACCAGAGGTAGAGATGGAAATGTTTTCAGTTGTACTTGTGGACGGAGAGGCATTTTTGTTCCTGCATGATATTGAGAAGGCATTCGGTCTATGCCTCGACGAATGCCTTAGTATTTTCTGCTCAACCTCGGATGTTCCCATGGACAACGCTTCTGACATTATCGAAAAGGCAACAATTCCACTTGGTGATTCAATTGCGGACACCATTGCATTTGTGTGTGAAGAGATTTTGAGCCATGCCAACCAAGTTGCCACTGAAGAAGATCTGGTCGCAGCAAGGGAAAGAATTTTGGAGAAGAATATTCCAACATCCCTTGTTGTGGAGCAAAGTGGCATGGCCCACTCATCGATTCCACTAGATGCAATGGGAAGAGGAGAGGATGAAGATAGGCTTCAAGATGTAAGTCTCTAATGACATTTATGGTTGTCTCATATTCATAAATTTGCAGCAAGGAGTGCTGGTGACCGTGTTGCCCATGGCCATGGCTCTTCCTTGGCACATTACATTGTAAAATTGCCAAAGGAAGATTTTGTCATAATCCAAAAGGACTTTTCCCTTCAAGGACACTTCACGACTTGGTGTCTGAAGGCCTTGAGCAAAGTTTTGGGCCTATCTACAATAATGTAAGGGACCAATTTTATATTTCTAGTTAGGAAGTCCCTTGCCCTTACTACCCTAGGATTTAACTTTAGAGGAAAAATATTAGGCCAAATAGGAATAGCTTTAGGTCTTGGATTGACAGACACTCAGTTAATATCCCAATCAGTTTTGACTTACCAATTGCCACTGTCTTTTCAGAGAAGAAACAATGTACTGGATAGGCTCAAGGCCAAGAGCCAATTGTAAAAACTTTATAATACCAATTATTGTTTTTCCAATTTCTATGTGCATTATCTTTATGTTTTTGACAATCTCTTAATTTTTGTACACTTTAATCAGTCTTTTTCAAATCAATCTTGTGATTTTTGTTGCCAACAATGCATGGGATGGCCTAGGAATGCCAAAAATAGGCCTGCCGCAGAAACGCGAGGATGGGCCCTGCAAAATTTTTGCAGGGCATATCCTCGCGTTTTTGTGGCAGGCCTTTTTTTGGCATTCCTAGGCCATTCCATGCACTAGGTTCCCTATATTGGAAGTCTATGCCTTCAATTATAACCTACACTTGGGGATTGTGGAACAATCTTCTTATGTGCAATAATTAGAGAAAGTTTAGACTCCTCTGGGTGCATATAAGCATGCAACAGTAAATAAGTGCATGTATGTATGTTCATCAACATTGTTTAGCTATTGCTCAGAGGGTTAGCATGCAGTGCACTTTATTTAGGCCAATCATATGCCCCAATGTGCATGGCTTGTGTTTTCATGGCTTAGAAATGCCAAAAAAGGCCTGCCACAAAAACGTGGGGATAGGCCTTGTAAAACTTTTGCAGGGCCTATCCCCGCATTTCTGTGGTAGGCCTTTTTTTGGCATTTATAAGCCATGAAATGCATTATATAGCATTACCACTTACAAAAAGTACATTAAAAAGAATGATTAAACTATGCAAGACACTTCAAAGAGGTACTGGAAAAAGACACCTAGATACATAAGAGAAATAGACTCCAAAACATGTACACTAAGAGATAAACACTTGGGAGAGCAAATATAAGAAGAGAAAGATTATATTCATCATTTGGGAGTTACAAAATATTCATCATATATGATATACAAAAAGTTCTCCAAACAAAGGGTTATTCCCTCTAATTCTTCTAGCTAGTTGCAAATCTTTAGGTTGTATTGTCACTCTCTTTGCATGGATGGCACACAGGTTAAGAGTCCTCCAACATTGATATAAGATACGCCTCTGCAGCTTCTTGGAGGACTTCAATGGTTATCCCTTGGATACGAAGTCCAGTGCAATAGCTTTGGATCTCTTCCTTCACAACTCTTGCAAATGACCTTCGTGGAATAAGAAGCTCCATAGACTTTTGATAGTGTTGAATCTCTACAAAGGCTCTGGTTTGCTTTCTGCACCTTTGTGGTGCTCTTGCATTTGGCGGGATGTTGGGTTGTGGTCGTTGTGGTCTACGACATGGTTGATAGTTCTTCTTTCTTCTTGGAGCATGCCTAGATGGTCCTGCCTCATCATTTACTTCCTCTACCTGACCTTGCTCTCTTTCTTCATCGGTTGGTCTTTGTCCTTGTCCTACAGGGAGTGTCTTGCCTCCTTGTGGTACTTGATGGTTCATGGGGATATCATCATTGTTCCATGGTGGCTCGTTTATACTTTCTTTATCTAAGGAAGTCGCTAAATTTGATGTCTCCATCACAACCTACCTTCGTCCTCGTTGTTTGGGCCTTTCCTTGAGTGGTGTCCTGACTGGGGGCTCGTCATCAGATATGGGAGGGGAATAATTTATTTCTTGTGTTACATCTCTCTTGTGAAGCTTCATCCCCCCACGATGGAATGCTACCAGAGTGTGTGGGCCTGCACCCAAGTTTCTTCTAAAAGAGTGGCTTGCGGTTCGACGCTTCTTGTGGGGTGTCATCCATGTTAGGCGCTGAGTACGTTGCACATGGTTAGGGTAGACGACATGATCCTTTCTAGCAGTCTGCTTTGTGCGTGCTATTCTCTTAGGTTGTAAAGTGGTAAAATGAGGAAGGACACCTCTATTTATAGCCTTTCACTTAAGAATTGTCCTATTCACATTTAAATGGATAAAAATTAGTTTTAAGACATTAAAAGTATATTCACAAAAACACAAAAATTTTATTTGAAGTGAAAGGAGTCATAAAAACCTTGAAAGAATAATGCATTTTAAGAGTTTGGAAACTATTTCCAAGCAGAACCCTCACGAACTCTTTGTGCACGCCATTGGGCATGATGTAGGGGTCGTGATGATGACATCCACTTCTCTCTTGCAATATCATGTTGTAGCTTTCGTGTAATCTTTGCTATTCGTGACTCACATGCTCGTTCCATTACATATTTTCTAGCGAATGTCACACAAAAAAACCAATTGAACATTTCTTCTAAAATAGTTTGATTGGAGTAGACCACCCCCATGATGAGTGTTTTTAAAGTAAACACCTCTAGCCCTGTAATGTGACTTCTCCATTCCTTGTGTACGAAAAATGTCCAGTGACCCATATCGATTCATAAAATATGCTCCAGGTGCAAAAAGAATATGCTATGATCTGGTCAATAAGATATACACATAGTGTTTAAGACCAAATAAAAAAATGTAAGCGAAAATTACTATGTAATGTGTAATATTGCTTTCTCCCGAAGATAAGATGAATGACTGTGTAAACTCCTTCAAAGTCACTTGGAATAATTCTTGTTGTGAAGCATTAGTGGAAACCAAACACATCAAATGTAACAATTGATCGAACGATGACCAAACCTTCTTTTGCTTGTTAATGAGATCAACCTGACTATCATTGTCTGTTGTAATTGAACAGAGGTCCTTCCAAAGCTCCCATTTCCCATCATCTTGACTATTCACATCCCTTTTAAAGAAACGTCTTGCCTTCTTCCCAATCATTGAAACTTGTTGTAAAATCTCTTGAGACTCACCATACTTCTTAACAACTAAAGATACGTGGCCACCATGACAACCTATAGAATTCAAAAGACTTCTATTTTTTGGATTGCTATTGTAGACCTCTCTAGTGGTTTCATTGCAAATGCATATTCAACATGGAGCCTCAAAAGCCTATCAAAGATCCTCATGAATGCATGCAAAGTACAAAAGTGAACATTGACTAATGGAAATGGAATAATGGGATTCCAATCATTGCTTATTTTATCACGAGTCAGTTCCTATTAACATTGGACACCTCAAAAGTGATATCTCCCATTCCCTGTGATTTGATAAGTCTGTTTCATCAATTTCTTTAGAGTCATCAACTCTCATCAATGCCCTTATAGGTTTAGACTGTCTCTTAGATCCTTTGTAACCTTGTGTACAATATGGACAAGGATAGAGAGAAGATGCTCCTTGTTTACAACCTAACATGCATTTTATACTCTTAAGGTCTCCACCCAAATGCCATTCTACCTCAAAATCACCTATATCATCTACAGAAAGCTTTTTCCCATGTATTTGAGAAGAGATTACTTCTGTAATCCATGGAGTCCTACTAAAAATCCACAAAATAACATTATTTGATTCTTTGGGAACTTCTATAGCACCTAACCACCAGATATCTCTCTGATTGCACACTGCAAGTCAAATGGTCCCTCCCTCCTAAAAACACTCATTGCATGGTCCATAACTTCATTCATTAGCATCAAACTCAACCTTTCTAGTCGTCGATCCTTTATGATTTGACACTCATCAAGCTTTAGTATGAACTTTAACTTAACATTATAGTCTTCACAAAAGAGAAAACATTATCTTAATATGACACTTGAATGCAATAAAACTTCAACACCAAATAAAATGTAGTAGGGGTACCTTTGATTGTTGAACTATAAAAGTGAACCATTGCTTGTTGAAGCTTCTGAAGATCCACAATTTAGTGTAAGTAAATCCTTGTATAGATAGGATTTTTTATTGCTTCTTGGGAATATTTGGATGATAAACAGAGGTAGGCATAGTGTCTTCTATGAATAAATATTGTCCAATAGTATGAGTCACATCCTCATTTGAAGTCTTTTTTATTGATAGACACTTTATATGGGCATGGAAATATGCTTTGAGAAATACCTTGTGTTTGTAAGGCTTGCCTCAGAAGGGTGTACATTGCAGTATACCCATTTCTACTGATGCCCACTTCGTCACATATTGTCTGCACATCTTGCACTACGATAAGGTTTTTTAACTTCTTTGAAAACTCAGCTTCAACAACAACTCTAATACACTTTCCTATGCGTGAGTCTAAAGCCTGAAGTGATTTCTTTGGTGTTTATACAACTATTCATCAGCTTGAATTGGTCTTGTGTTGTTGATGAAGCAGTTATGTCTTGAATAAACGACCTACACAATGAAAGATTCCATTACAAATCTTCATTGAAACATATAAAAGTAAAACAAACACTCACCTTGTTGCATATATACGTCATTTGCGTGCTCCACCGCCTTTTGAAAGAGCTTCAAAGGATGACAATGCTCTTTTTCTATGTCTCATACCAAGTGGAGTCTCTTTCAGCTATGAGGATGAGCGTGTGATGGTAAGATGTAGAGAAGAGACATTGGAAGCATAGGTAAGCTCTTCTTTTATTTGTTTTCATCTTCTTCTTCACTTCTACACTCCATATCCATCCATCATCATCTTCGCCATCATGATCATATACCTCCCTCTCCATTCACTTCCTCATTTCATTTGGGTGTGAGAGCGAGAGAGCGACTTGTGTGCGATTGTGTATTGTGCATTTTCAGAGATTTTTTGCAGGAATCAACATCTCGAGCAACTGTACCAACTCTAGCAGATGAAAAATTTGACTGTGCAGGTCCCGAGGCATTGATTTTTGTCAATCGCAACTGACAAAAAAGTTGACCATTTTGCAAAACTAAGTGTATAACCATGATGCTTAGGCCTAGGGGATCCCAAATGTGTGATTAACTTTTTTAAATTCCACAGTTTTCTATCAATCGCGATTGACACATCAATTGTGACTGACAAATGACGACGGACAGACCCCGATGGAGTAGTCAATCGTGATCGAAAGGATCCATGACCGATTGACCACGAGTGACAGAGCCATCACATGCCATGCGTCAATCATGACCGACCCATTGATCACGACTGACCTATCAATGTGATCGACAACCCCGGTGGATGTGTCAATCGTGACAGACACGATCCATGACTATTTGACCACGAGCGACTGAATTTTTGGGAACACGTGTCAATCGCAATTGACCTATGAATCGCGATGGACAGCCTCGATGGTACTGTCCATCGTGATCGAGTAGTCAATCGTGATTGACATACCAATCGATCGTGATTGACATGAAAATTTGGCACTTTTTCTAGGGTTAAAGAATTTAGCCTATTTTTGGCCAAAATTTGGGAAAATTAAGGGTCATTTCATATGAACTTCGTTTTCTACAATTTTGGTCTCGTTTGCTACAATCATACTTTGAGTTCTAGTATAGGTGTTTTTAAGTTGACCATTACTCGGTACTAGGGAGTGAGCATACTTCTTAGGGCAAAAAGGAAAGAAAGGGTCTATACTTTTGAGTGTATGTTGAAGGTTGTTTTTGTCTGTTGATACATTGTGGTCAAGTCCATTTTTTAATTGGTAAAATTTCACAGGTCTGTGGTGTGCAAGCAAGGATTTCAAGCAACCTATCAATTCCTAGCTTAGGTTAAGAACACATAGTATTAGGAGTAAGTTAGGGCAACCATATGCACGAGACAAGTTGAAGACTACCTAAGTGATCAAGTTCAAGTCAAGAGATAACATGTGCGTGTGATGAAAACCCCAAGGGAAAGAACTAATTCTGTTGTGATCAACTTCAAGTGCAAAAAAATCACTTAAGTATTCTTGATGATGCAAAATCAGACAAGATCATAAACATGATAACAAAATAAAAAGAATCCAGTGGTTGATAAAAAAAGAATCAGCAAGGAGGTTGTACTTGGGGTAAAATTGGGGCTGTTCAATTAGGCATATGAACCTTAGATCAAGAAGACATGTAAGGAGAGATAGACAAAGCCTTAGTTCTTCAGAGGCTAGTGTCAATCACACTACTAAGTCTTGGCCCCAGCAATTAAGAAATTATCCACACTACCCTAGCTCTGAAACTAGCGAATCAGAAATGTCTTATGGTATGGAGAGACCCACAGGAAGTTTAGGTGTGGCTTACTTGAAGAAACCTGAGGGCCTGTACAAACCTCAACTTGAATACATTACGACCAACCGATTAGGTTCTCGCATCTATGAGGATGGCTTTATAAGGTTCATTGTGCAAATTAAAAACCTTGATCATCCCCTTGGACTAGAACATCCACTGATCAAGTTTGAAAATGGTACGTACCTAGATAAGGAAGGGACAATGTACGTAGTCACCAACCAACCAGATAGAACATATGAATTTGGTAATATGATCCCAAAGACAGACATAGGTAACATTGAGCAAGGGAACTTAGGAAGAGATCCTAGAACTCCCTGAGGCAAATCAGTCCTCACTAGAATCATCACTCTAGAGTGGGTTCCCCAGGACAATAAGAGCATAGATTTGCTCTTAAACCGAGAGATCGGTGAAGCTTTTTGGAGGTATAAGCCTGACCAGCCTTATGAAGTAGGAATGCTCACAATCTACGAGTTTAAAGATCCTGATAGCCTAGGCAAAGTGACCTATTTAGACAATACTTCAGAGAGGATTTTTGTGGTCACAGAGCATGGTAGGCATGCCTACACTTGGAAGGGTGAATTTGTTTTTCCCCAACCAAGATCTCATGTCTCCTATAGTCAGCAAGGAGCTGGAACATCCCAAGCTCATGGATCTCACAGGGATAGGAGTAGAGATAGGCCGGAAGTGAGCTTTGCTAACCCATTGGGAAGAGAAAGAACAAGAATGAAGATGGAAAGAATGGAAACCGAGAGACCTAGAGACCCAAGGAACCAAAGAAATATAGACAAATTTCCTTTGCCAAGGCCCAGGGAACACACGAGGACATTGATGCCTACACAACTAGTTAAGTCCATGAAGAACTATTTCGATGGCACTGGAGACCCGTACGATCATGTGGCAGAATTTAGGCAAGTCTTGAGAGCCGAGCAAGTTGATGACCTATTCATGCAGTACAATGCATTTGGTCTAACTCTCAAGAACACAGCCCTTACATGGTTTCAACCACTACACGAGAGACAGTTTAGGAACATAGACCAACTTCTAGAGGCTTTCATCACATAATTTTCTAAGAGTGGCATATGGCACAATTCTTCCTCATTGATTCATAGCTTCAAGCAGACACCTCAAGAGATGGTTAGAATTGGAGGAAGAAGGTTTAGGCAATACCTAGAGAGATGTCCTGTTCCAAAGTTACCCACTCCATCCAAACAAGTGACTTTATTCTTAGATGGATTGTTGAGTACCAAATTGAGATCTTATGTGTACTTAAAGGACCCTAGAACCATAGAGGATTGTGTACGCATGTGCATAGATATTGAGGACAATCTAGGGGAGGAATTGGAGCTTTCAAAAATCTACAAAGATTCAGATAGCTCTACTAGCCTCACTTCCAGAAAATCCACATCTATTGAGGAATTAGCAGAGAAGGTAGCCCAAAAACTAGGAGTCTCATGCAAACAAATACCAAGATTTGCCCCAGTGAAAAGATGTTATACTTGTGGAGATGACCATATGGTGAGTGTATGTCCCATTATGGCTCAACCCCAAGTGAACCGTAGCAGCCAATACTACACCATAGAGCGGAGATACACTAACCATACTACACAAGACTGCCCATATGATAAGCAAACGGTTAGGCAGAATTATCCACAACAAGGGAGATACCAGAATCAGTACTCTCAGCAGTATGCTAGACCACAACAACCCTATCAGCAACCCTATCAGACCCAACAAAGGCCTTAGCCAGTGTTAGCACAACAACCTCCAACTCCAGCCAATGTGATTCCAGTAAAGTATGTAGCTACAGAAGAAAAGCTGAACAGAGCCTTAGTGCCAATCACACCATTGTTTCTAGAGAGTGACCCAAGTAATCAAAGTTTTGACTCGATTCATATGGATAGTCCACAGGCCTACTATATGCAATCACCTGAGCATACCGAAACATACTATTACTAGGATCCTAGTGACTCTAGTGGGGAGCTTGAGTATACCAATGTCATGTATGCCAATCCTAATTCCAGGCCCCAACCTAGACAGATCAGACCTCCAGCACCTAGAGGACTGTGCTATAGATGCCAAGGTGATCACTTCATTTGTGATTGCCCTATACCTGCACAAATGCAGCCCCAATTAGTGACAATTCAAGGCTTTTGTCAAGATTATGGGAAGGATCACTTGTTATGAGATTGTCGTAAGAACCGCACTAATACGACAAAAATCACTCCTATCAATGTTATTAGGCTAGTGGTGGACTCTACAGGAAGTGTAGCTTCTAGTGCCCTAGTGCAAGTGATCACTAGAGCCCAAGCTTTGCAGCAAAACCAAGGTTTAGGCGAGGAAAAGAGTTTTGAGGTTAGCAAGAGCATAACCAATAAAAGGACAAGAGCCTCGAAGGATAGTCACGAGAGAATGAAAAGGCAATGGGCAAAGAAGATGAGCGAACTTGAGGACAACTTGAGAGAAACAAAAGCCAAGATCATTAAACTCACATCGCAAACTCACTCTCACACTACTCCACAACCACCATTCCCATCTCCCTCCAATCCACCACCTTCCAACCCATCTCACACAATCCCACCACCCCTTAGAGCAAGATCAGTCTTAACAGATCTCACTCTCGAGGACCTAGACATGATGCTTAAAGCATATCAAGCCAGAGTCCAAGAAGGGCCAAACGTAACGGGTCATGAAAAGTGTTACCCTAGAGCTGAACTAGAGCTTGAACAAACTAAAATTTGTGCTAAGATGGTGGAATTGGCTCAAACAATGTTTGAAGCCAGTCATCTCTTTACCTTCTCTAGTTCAGCTAAGACACAGTTGCACTTTGATGGACTGCTGGAAAGATTGGAGAGGCTAATTGAAAAATCTAAAAAGGACCCCGCCTCTCAAAGTAAGGACAAGGTAAGTGAAAAGATAAGCCTTCCTGCCCAGGAAGCTTATGTGCCTAACTCCATAGAACCAGACACATCTTCTTCTAGGAATTGATATTTCCTAGAATTTCTAAGAGAGATTCAAGAAGAGAAATGGGCTAAAAGAGAGTGAAGCCCCTCCTCCCATTGAACTTGTGGATGACTTGCATGATCAATTTCCACAAGAAATTCCTTCCATTTATGGAGATCAAGAGAGTGCCCAATCTCATGAGAGATTAGACTTTGAGTCTAATTCCTTACAGGAACTACCCCATTTCACAGGCCCATGGGAAGCTAAGTATAATTCTATGAGACCACCCACGATCATGATAAGAAAGAAAGACTTGGTCATACCTAGGAACACAGAGGTAGTGAGAAACACTAAAGTGCAATGCAATGTCACTTTAGAAGAGCTACTCAAAGTTAGGCCAGAGCTATGGAAACATGTAGCCAATCAAGTGCTAGAAGTAACCAAACCTCGTTCCTAGGTAAGTTCTTATATAACAGTGCCAGAAATACCCTTGGACAAGATAGGAGAAATGAGCAAAGGAGAAGAAGGAAACACCTATCTTCCAATTACCCATCAAGGTTACATCACCAAGGCAATTTTGGACTCAGGTGCAAGAGTTGCAATTGCTACCACTTCCCTATGGAAGCGCTGGGGCAAGCCAGCACTCAGGTCAACGAGAATGAAACTGCAGATGGCCGATGGTCACATTGAAAGACCCTTAGGGCCGCTAGAAGGAATAACTCTCACCACATGTGGTGTCAAGTTCGAACACACTTTCTCCATATGTGCCTTTAGCAAGAATCATGCCTATGAGATGATTTTGGGAAGGCCATTTATGTGGCAATTGCAAGTAGTAGAGGATTGGGGAACCAATTCTTTGTATTTGCAACACTTAGGTGTTACAACCAAAGTCAATCTCAAAGATTACTCTCATAGAGACGTACCCCCTATTCAATGGAATCCCATCCATAAAGCTAAGATGATACAAAATGAGTGCATTCCATAGGCTCAGGATCCTCAATGACGCATGAAGAAACTCACTTGTGGGTGTGTAAAGTAGCAGTAGAAGAAGAGAAGAGAGAAAAGGCCAGAGAGGTAGGTGGAAACGAAACTCATAGATCAATTCAAGCCCCAGCCTATGCACCTGTAGTATTTCCTAATGAAGAATTTGAACCTCATGGTTGGGCAGAAATTTTAGCAACAATGGATGTAGCCATCAATGAAGAACAATGGACACCCCATTGCGACGAGGATGGCTATGACATTTCAGTCTTCACCATAGAGCCAATTATGTGTGATTCGATTATAGAAGAATGTGAACCTAGCACTGATGCATTCGAGGATGCGAGTGACTTTGATCTAGAGTTAATTATCATGGACCCACCTTTTGCATCAGATGAGGAATATTTCTATGAAGTAGAAGCTCACCATCAGAGACATGAAGAGCTTACAAATGATGTGAGGTTAACTAGACAAGTGACCACCAGGAATGAAGGTAAGAAAAGGAAGAAGAAAGAAGCCACACCAGAGAAGGACGAATATTTGTTTGAGGTCCTTGACAATTTTAAGAAGAATGAGATAGAAGATAGGAGAGTCATGATAAGAATGCCTAAACACGATGCATAAGCCGGAGAGGCCTATGATAACAAAGAAACCACCAAGAAAATTGTTGTAACCATAGAAGAAGGACAAGAAAAATGCACGTACATAGGACATGACCTAACTGAGGAAGAGGAGCATGAGCTGATAGCCTTGCTCAAAGCATACAGAGATTTATTTGCTTGGAGCTATAAAGACTTAAAAGGAGTAGACCTGAACATATGCTCACATACGATCCCCATGACCTCAGATGCCAAACCCTCTAACCAGAAGCCATACACATATAACGATAACTATGCTGCCAAAATAAAGAAAGAGATAGATAGATTGGTAGAAGCTAGATTCATCTATGAAATTGAGCACAATGAATGGGTATCCCCCATCGTAGTAGTGCCCAAGAAGAATGGAAAATTATGTGTATGCATTAACTTGAAGAAAGTTAATGCAACCACTATTAGAGATAGTTATCCACTTCCTATCACTAAGCATCTCTTAGAAAGAGTGGCAGGCAAGGAGGTCTACAGCTTCCTTGAAGGATTTTTTAGCTACAATCAAGTAGCCATTGCTCCAAAACATCAGCATAAGACAGCATTTTCCATGGAATGAGGTATATTCACATTTCGAGTAATGCCATTTGGGCTTACCAATGCTCCTGTCACCTTCTAGAGACTGATGTGCCATGTGTTTAAAGATTTCTTGAGGAAGAATTTGGAAGTCTATGTTGATGATCTCTGTGCTCATTCCAATATTAGGCAAACACATATACCAGAACTCAGACAAATCTTTGACAAATGTAGAGAATATCAGGTCTGCTTGAACTCAGAAAAGTGTGTTTTCATGGTCAGGCAGGGCAAGATTCTAGGACACATAGTGTCAAAGAATGGCATATCCACTGACGAAGAAAAAGTTACAGCTATTGCAGAGCTACCTAGGCCCATGAATGTCAAGGAAGTACAAGCTTTCATGGGGCATTGTGGCTATTATCGTTGATTCATTCATATGTATGCGATCGTTGCAAAGCTGCTATACTCCCTTTTGACTAACTTTGAGTGGACGAAAGAATGTGAGAAATCTTTCAATGAGCTTAAATGGTGATTATGTCTAGCACCAATCTTGACTACACCAGATTGGAACAAACCCTTTCATGTTCATGTGGATGCATCCAATTATGCTATTGGGTGTCTACTTGCACAACCTACAGGTGAAGGTAATATGGATCTTCCAATTGCCTATGCTAGTAGACAATTGAATGCATCTGAAAAAAATTATACTACCAGCGAACGAGAAGGACTAGGCATGGTATATGCGGTTAAGAAGTTTAAACATTATTTGCTTGCAAATAAGTTTAAATTTTTTACATACCATCAAGCATTGCTATATCTAGTGAACAAGCCATGCAATACATGTAGATTAGTAAGATGGTTTCTCTTACTAATGGAATATGACTTTGAGGTAGTGGTGAGAAAAGGCAAGACTCACTTGAGAGCACATCATCTCTCGAGGCTCACATCCCGAGAGGCCCCACAAGGAGTATGAGATGATCTTCCTGATGCTTATTTGTTCAATTTGGAAGTTGTACTGCAGTGGGAAAAGACATTAGTGGCAGTATTGACATATGGGCCTAAACATCCAATATTAAACATTCAAGATAGGGAGGTAGTGAAAGCCCAAAAATACCATATCATGGCAGGCAGTGTATATAGGCACACTGATCAAGAAATACTAGCTTGTTGCATAAAAGAAGATGAGCACTCAAAGTGGTTGCAAATAGCACATGTAGGTGCACTCCAGCAACATTACTCCAAACATAGAATCCTATAGACCCTAAAAATATTTGGTGTATATTGGCCAACTATGGAAGCGGATGTCCATAGGATGTGCAAAGAATGCCCAATATGCTGCACTAGACCTCCAGTGGAACATGCCATTCTTTATCTAGTGTCCATAGCGCTAGATTGGAGCGAACCCCTGGTAGCCTTTTTGAGGACAAAAACATTCCCTCAAGAGATGACATTGGCTAGACAAAGGAGGTTAGAACAGGAGGCACTAGACTACTCACTCCTTGGAGATAATTTATACAAGTGTGGAAAAGATGGTTACCTCAGATTGTCTATCCATGAGAGTGAATATCTTCAGATCTTGGAAACTGCTCACCAAGGTGTAGCAGGAGGACATTTTGGTCCTGATCAAGTGATTAAAGAAATATTGTTTGCAGGTTTTTGGTGGTCTCCTCTCCACATGGATCCACATACCTATGTGAAGAGATGTGATATTTGTCAGTGAACTCAATATCCGATACGTAAGGATGAGATGCCACTGAAACCTATGATGGGAGGAAGAGCATTCTCTAAGTGGGGAATATACTTTTTTGGTCCTATTAATCCCCCAGCTAAGGGTTCTCATGCAGAATATATTATTATGGCCGCTGATTATTTGATAAAATGGGTAGAAGTAAAAGCTAAAAAAAAAGAATGATGCTCAACCACAAACAAGTTCTTGTTTGAAAATGTATTCACTAGATATGGCTTATGCATAGAGCTAGTTAGTGATCGTCAAATGCACTTCTTGAACGAAGTTATTGAACATCTACTTCAAGAGTTCTTGATCATTCACAAGAAGTCGTCTCCATATCACCCACAAGCTAATGGTCAAGTTGAGAGCACAAACAAGATCCTATGTGCAATGTTAACTAAGTTAGTAAACAATAAACACTTTGACAACTACATCATGTTGTTTGGGCATATCAAGTTTCCTATAAGATGGTACTTTAAGCCACCCTCTTCCAGATGGTTTTCGGACAAAACGCAATGCTACCATTAGAGTTTTTGATCCCTACATTGAAGGTGGCACAGGAGCACCAATGGACAGGTCATGAGCTCTCTTCAAGAATCTTGGACTTAGAGCGATTAGGAGAGACACGATTGAGAGCTCCTGTAGGAATCTATGCCACCAAGAGGAGACAAAAATCCTACTTTGATGCCCATGTGAAATACAAAGGCTTAAAAGTAGGAGATTTAGTCTTACTTTAGACACTCAAGCAGCATGCCAAGAAGCTAGAAAATTGTGGCTATGGACCAATGAAATTCAACAAAATATCTACAAGTGGAGCAGTCCAATTAGCCACATTAGAAGGAGATGTCCTAGCCAACTACATTAGCGGGTGTAGAGTGAAATTATACCAAGAACCCCTCACTGAGGAGATGCTCACTAGACTTAACACTGCGAAGAAATGACAGGAAGAAGAGAAATGCATTAGAGAAGACGCACGGGTAGAATTCGATGACATACCCGAGGTATCAAATGGCAAGGTAGAATTCGATGACATACCCGAGGTATCAAATGACATAGAATTCGAAAGATGAAGCTTAGGAGGCAAGGAAGAGAAAACCCGAGGGTAGAATTCGATGACATACCCAGGTATCAAATGGCTATATATATATATATATATATATATATATATATATATATATATATATATATATATATATATATATATATATATATATATATATATATATATATATGTGTGTGTGTGTGTGTGTGTGTGTATGTATGTATGTATGTATGTATGTATGTATGTATGTGTGTGAGTATGTGTCAAATCTCTACTGAGAGTTCCTCACAAATTAGGGATAGAAGATTGTTTGTCACGATAGAGTTAGGACACGGAGAGGATGCAAGGACTATCAGAGCCTTAATTGATTTCAGCTCTGCCACGAGTGCTATTTAGTTGTCCTATTGTTAGGATATGCAACTGAATGTCAATCGTATTGAGGCATACCTTATAGGATTAGCTAGTGTGGAAACCCCTTGCTTAGGCGAGGTGGAAAACATCTACCTTCAAGAGGTTCTTATGAAAGTAAAGGTACTAGTGTGCCAAGATGAGGATCTCATAGAACCCCTCATCCTAGGACAGGATTGGATTTATAATAATGCAGTCAATCTCAACCTAAGAAGTGGACCTCTTTAGGTTTGGGTGCAACAACAATATTTGACTATCAAATTGACTACTAGAGCACTCAAGGAAGTAGGAAAGGCACCAACTCCTCGTCCTTCCAGGAGCACACTGATGGAAAATGATGCTTTTCTTGCCCAACCCTTTGTCATGCAGAAAACCTCCACTCGAGGCGAGTTGGTGCAAGTGGAACTGCTTGCTTGTCCAAAGGAAGTCTCGGACCCAAAACATGAAGTCTAGGAGATTGGAATGAAGCAAAGAAGCAGTTGTCCTAAACCAAGGATCACCTCTGCCAAGGCATCTCGACCATCAAAGCAGATATGGGTACAAAAGGGCGAACTTTCTCAAGCAACTTCGGTTGAAGCCTCAACCAAACCCTACTCTAGAGATCAGCATAGGACACCTAATAAAACGTTTCTCCAACAATCATCCACAAAAATAACATCTATTTGAGTAACCAAGAAGTGGATGAAGGCCGACCCACAATCAAGACAAATTTGGGTGCCTAAGGCTTGCTTGCGGGCTCAAGTAGAAACCCATAAGATTCACAAGACAAAGCTCCATTCAACACAATCACACTTGCATCAATAGGCACCATTCACTAACTACACACATGATCCTTGAGCACCAACTGACCCGCTGACCTTATCACAGTGCCTCATGTTAATGTTGTAACGACGAAAAATGGTCATATCTTGTCCACTACAATGTTAACATGTGCTTCAATATTCTCACATAATCAGCAAGCAAGGAAGTAGCATGGCAGAAGCAGCAAGAACCAGTTCATAGGCAGGGTCAAGCACTCAAATAGTTGACATTGAAACCCTCCCCCTCGAGGCATAGCTGACAGAGAGACCCCAGGAACTCAGGGCGGTTCACGTACTTCCAATTCATGACCCTCCACAAGGGCACACCTCACAAGTCAGCAAGCATGCCCATTGGTTCAGTGATGTTGCAGGACCACAAGGAGATGGTACCTATTTCTGGGAGGCTGAAGTAGAATTCAATGGCAAGTGGGGAAGATACCACTTCTTCACTCATGAGTTTGAAAAGTACCAAAATGCAAAAAATATGAGATCAGTATGGACTAAAGACGGCTTGGATAGTTACTTCATAGCTATGTTGCCCAAACCTTATTTTTTGTGCTGCTCACACATAATCAGCACTCTCACGCCTAGCAATTACAAGGGAGGATATAGTACCTTTGTGCTTCCAGCATTAACACGAGGACATGAATTAAAGATGTTTAAGCTGACCATCAACTTAGTACGGGAAGCCCCAGACATGAAGGGCATGCATATTTTGATAAAGAAGGAAACCATGATTCTTGGAAGAATGAAGCACAAGGACCTCAAAAAATTGAAGGATATGGTGGCCATGACTCCAAGCATTGCTCTCCACTTATGCACATGTATGCAGTATTTTGTCATCCCTGCTCAAGGATGCCTTACCATGCCACCAAAGAAAATTTGCTTTAGTTTGTATTTGGAGGAAACAGAGAGCCTCACCATCAATATGCCCCATTCGATCATCGACCAAATCCACCTTGCACATCAGCGGTGGAACAAGAAACAAAAGAATGTACTTCATGGATGTTGCACTCTTACCAGGATCATTTAGAGGTGTTTGGCTTAGGATGTACCCATCCAACAAGCATTGGTATGATCCCTAGTCCAGGAGTTCCAGAGAAGAGCATCAACTGCATGCCCGCCATCAAAGAAAATGAGGGGAACCATTCAGATACCCTGTGCACAAGTCAGGGGTGCCACTCTCACACCAGAGGTGACACCACCTCAACATAGATGTGTTTGCCCCTTCACTATTCGATTACCCAGGCAGAGTACAGAGGGACCAAACCTCCTCTTCCCTCCTATTCCTTCTAAAATTGGAATTTCCACAGGGCTATACTTTGGATTGATGGAGAGTGTTAATCTCCAAAAGAATAACCTACTCTTATGATTAGAGCACCTCTATACCAAGAGTAAGTCAAAATCTTCACCAAATTAGAGGTTCAATCTCCAAATTATCAAAAGTTGAAAAATTCTGTGAAGAAGATAAAACACAGAAAGTCTGCTGCACAATTTCTTCTCATTGACCTATCAAACATGTAAAGTTTTCTATGAAATTTTGTATGGAGTGTCATCTAGAAGTTGCGCACCTCCTCCAAGTTAAATTTCTTCAAAAGGTTTAGTATAACTTGAGAAATCAACTTCACAAGTTACCTATGTCTAAATCTGCACTTCTGAGAAGTCGATTTTGACACCCCTAACTTCTAACACATAGTTCAATCAATCTCGAACCCGTTTAAACAAATGCTTGTAGATACGGGCAGCTTACCTTCTAACTTAAAGATTAAGTGCTTGCTTGCACAAAACTTTAAACTGTGGAGTGAGAACTGACCAAAAAATCAAGATCGAAATTTGCACCTGTTTCAGAGAACTGTGAACACTCATCACATATGAATGTTCCTATTAACAATTCTCCTAGCCTGTTTACAATTAGACTCTGAAACTCAAGTCATAGACTCATTAACTATGAACTTAGATATCCTCAAAAGGATTTCACAAATGATCTAACATAGATGGAGCAGACACAGAAACATCGGGCGCAATATTTCTTCGATTACTCAGAAAATTACAGTTGAGTGATGAGAGGAAAACTCAACTAACATTTCACATGTCTCATGACATCTAACTTCTCCTTTCTTGACTTCTATACTCACTCATCTATTCTTTCATATGCTCTCATATCACGCCTCGACATTTTCAAGGTATTTATAGAGAAATTTGTACAAGTCTATGACTAATCAAAGATCTAAGTGAACTATAACTATACTAATGTACATATGTTGTACATTCCTCATATCCTCTGAATGTATCCTTCTTCCAAGCTTCAAGAATTGAATCTTCCTTCATTCTTTAATCTTCCAAATATTCAATTGGTGATTGGTCTGCACCAACAGCTCCCCCTCAATCATCAATTGAGGTTTCTCTTATCTTCTTTATGCCTGCCATGTCTTTAAACTTCTGTAGCTTTGGTCCATCCAAGCTCTTTGTAAGCATATCAGCTATCTGATCTTTAGTTGAAGTATGTATGACTTCAACCTCCTTATCCATCACTTTCTCTCTTAGAAAGTGATACTGAATCTCAATGTGTTTGGTCCTGGCATGAAAAACAGGATTAGCAGCTAAATACAATGAACTCATGTTATCTCCATATATAATTGGTATCCCATGCACAATGTCAAAACTCTTCATCAAGGTCTTGAGCCAAATCACTTCCTTTGCAGCTTCAACCATGCCTTTATATTCAGCTTCTGTAGAAGACAAAGCAACTGTATGTTGCTTCTTGGAACACCATGAGATAAGTTTATCTCCCACATAACACATGTATCCATAAGTTGACCTTCTATCATCTAGATTACCTGCCCAATCTGCATCACTATAAATTTTGATATTTGTATCTGATGTAAACCCATAATACAAACCTTCATTGAGTGTACCCTTAATGTACCTCAACACTCTTTGTCCTGCAATCCAATGTTCTTTCCTTGGACAATGCATGAATTGAGACAAAACCCCTACTGCATATGATAAATCAGGTCTAGTTAAAGTAGCATAGATAAGACTACCAACCAAACTCTGATATTGTCTCATGTCCTTGAATTCTTCACCTCCAAATTTACTCAGTTTGTGATTCACCTCCATTGGTGTAGGTGCTACCCTGCAATCATCCATTTTAAACTTGATTAACAAGTTCTTCAAATACCTTTCTTGAGTCACAAATACTCCATGTTGAGTATATGTAATCTCCATGCCCAAGAAGTATGACAAGTCTCCCAAGTCACTTATTTTGAACTCCTTTTCCATTTTCTTCTTGAGTCTTTGTATTCCTTCTTCATCTGTACCTGTAAGGATTATATCATCAACATATATGCACATGTATATGAAACCATTATCACTTGCTTTGACAAGCAAGCTACTATCTGCTTTAGACACCTGAAATCCAAGTTCTTTCAAGAACTTTACAAGTCTATAATTCCATGCCCTTGGGGCCTGCTTTAAGCCATACAAAGCTCTCTTGAGCTTGCACACATGATCTGGATACCTTTTATCTCTGAACCCTTGAGGTTGCTCCATGAATACATCATCTGAAATATAACCATTCAAAAAAGCATTTTTCACATCAAGTTGACATAACTTCCAACCTTTACATGCAGCAATAGCTATAAGTGTCCTGATGGTTGTCATCTTTGCCACAGGACTATAAGTCTCATCATAATCAATACCATATGTTTGCGCAAAACCTTTGACAACAAGTCTAGCTTTGTATCTAGACACACTTCCATCTGCAAACCTCTTGGTCTTGTAAACCCATTTGCATCCAATAATTTTCTGACTATTTGGCTTTGGAACCAAATCCCATGTTTGATTCTCCAATAATGCATCATATTCTTCCTGCATAGCTTTCTCCCATTTTTCCTTACCTTTTGCCTCTTCATATGTAGAAGGGTCTTCATCTGTTTTCATCATATAAGCATAATCTTTTGTGGCCAAAAAAGAAGTATCATAACTATACCTTGTAGGTTGCCACCTATTTCTTGATGATCTTCTGAGTTCTCCACTCCTTGAGGTTTCTAGTTCTTCACACTCAAGATCAATTCTTGGCATTTCTTCAACTTCACCCTGCACTTCATTATTCTCTTCTTCATCAATTATTTGAATCTTTGACTTACCTTTCTTTTGACTCACTTCTTCTTCATCACCTGTATTGATATTGATTGTACCTGCATACCAAGTACTTTGCTCATCAAATGTAACATCTTTAGAAACCATGAATTGTTTTGTAGATGGACTCCACAATCTATAACCCATCTGCTTATCATCATAACGAATAAAAACATATTTTTCAGCTTTAGGTTCCAATTTGTGTCTTAATTGTGATGGCACATATGCATATGCCACACATCCAAAAACTCTGCAATGATCCAAGGTAGGTCTCTTACCCCACCAAGCCTCATATGGTGTCATACCCTGCAAGGCTTTACATGGTAACCTATTGACCAAATAAGTAGCTGTATTTATAGCCTCAGCCCACAAATAATTAGGGCAATTTTTCTCCTTCATCATGGATCTTGCAAACTCAACAAGTGTTCTATTTCTCCTTCCTGCTACACCATTTTGTTGAGGAGAGTACCTGCAAGTAACTTCCGTTTTTATACCTGCATTCCACAAGTAATCACTAAATTCATTAGAGAAATACTCTCCCCCTCCATCTGACCTTAATCTCTTCATCTTATGACCTGTAATTCTTTCTGCATATGCATGATAGTGTTTAAATGTATTAAACACTTCTGACTTATCTTTGATCACATAAATAGTGATCCATCTAGTAGCATCATCAACATAAATCACATAATACCTTGACCCATTTATACTGAAATCGTTTGATGGCCCCCACACATCTGTGTGTACCAACTCAAGCTTCTCTGAGTACATAAAACCATGTTTGGAGTAGGGTTGCTTATGAGCCTTACCTAATTGACATGCCTCACATCTATATGTCATATGTTGACCTGCAACATTAGGCAAACCAAGCACTGAACCATTGTTAATCATGTCTTTAATACCTCTTTCATTGAAATGTCCAAGCCTCTTGTGCCAAAGATCTAACTCAGAGATCTTATGTCCTCCATATGTGAACATAGCATGACCAATATTGCCTTGAATCTTCAATGTAAATAATCTTCCTTCTTTCTTCCCTGAAACAATCTGTTTATACCCTTGACTAGGGTCTTCCACATATAATCCATCATTAGTGAACCTTACTTCATAACCTTTTTCCACAATTTGTCCTACACTTATCAAATTCTTAGGAATTGTAGGAACATACAAGACCTTACTCAATAAGGTGCTACCATCCTTGGCCTTCACTGATCCAATTGACTTCACATTGTGCTTTGTGTTGTCACCTGTTTGAACAACATGATTAAAAACCTTATTCTCCAAATCAGTCATCAAAGCTATATTACCACTTAGGTGATTGCTACACCCTGAGTCAATGTAGAAGACTCTTTGATCTTCACTTTGCCTTTCACAAGTTGCATTCATTATCAATGTTGAATCCTCCTTTTGATCTGAAGCATAATTGTAGTAGGTATTGTTATATTGTTGACTTTGGAATCCTCTACCTGCATTTCTTCCAAAGTAACTCCTACTACCTCTACCTCTGAAATTACCTCTTTGATTTCTGCCACCTCTTCCTCTTGCATTATAGTTTTGACTATATCCATTATTACTCTGAGTATTGTGCCAACAATGAGCTAAGTGATTTGTCTTACCACAAATCTAGCAAGCTTTGCCTCCATCTTTGTTGTTCCTGCCTCTTCCTCTACCTTTGCCACCTCCTCTTCCTCTTAGGAAGTTGGCTTGACTAGTTGTTCCTTCATCTTCATTTGCTTGTTGCTTTCCTTTGCTATTCTTCTTCTTGTCCTTTGAGTACATTGCATGACCTGCACTCTTGTCACCATCTCCTTTAACATCCTGCTCAAATGTTAGCATATGACCTAACAACTGATTTAAATCAGGAGTGAAATGATCAAGTGATAACTCTGTAGACAAAATGAATGGCTTCCATTTGTCGTCACCTCTTAAACCTGTAAGGATTTGTCTTACCAATTTATCCTCCTCAATGTCTTCATCAACAGCTCCTAAAGCATCTGCAATATGTTTCATTCTTGTCACATAGTCTGAAATGGATTGAGAAGCCTTCTTCTTAAAGGTGGTAAACTCTGCCCATAAGGATGCCTTCCTTGACTTAGTAGTATTTTGGAAATGCTCCTCCAAAGCATTCCAAATATCAGTTGCACTTTCAAGACCTCGAATATGAGGTAACAAGTAATCATTGACTGCCATATAGATAATGCCCCTAGCTTGAGCATCTTTCTTCATCCAATTTTTCAAATCTGCTAACTCTTCCCTAGTTGGAACACTAGGATCTCTGAACTGTGGCTTCTCTTCTTCTCCTGTGATATAAGCTATTAAATCTTTGCTCATAAGATGAGCTTCCATCCTCATTGACCCTGCAGGATAGTTTTCCCTATCCAATTTCTCTATCTGAAGAGAATCTCCCATCTTGTGTCCACCTGTGTATTGAAATCTTCAAGCTTTATGAATAATATATGTACCTTTACTTCAAATTAGACTCCTTTTGTCTTTCTTGATGTCGTATGGTCTCCTCCTCAAGATTTGCCTTCAAGCTTTCACCTTTTAGTTCTTCAGTTGTTGAATTTCTTGAATCTGCAGCAGTCGGGATCCTCCTTTCCTTGATTTTGATGTCTCCTGCTCTGATACCACTGATGGAGAGTGTTAATCTCCAAAAGAATAACCTACTCTTATGATTAGAGCACCTCTATACCAAGAGTAAGTCAAAATCTTCACCAAATTAGAGGTTCAATCTCCAAATTATCAAAAGTTGAAAAATTCTGTGAAGAAGATAAAACACAGAAAGTCTGCTGCACAATTTCTTCTCATTGACCTATCAAACATGTAAAGTTTTCTATGAAATTTTGTATGAAGTGTCGTCTAGAAGTTGTGCACCTCCTCCAAGTTAAATTTCTTCAAAAGGTTTAGTGTAACTTGAGAAATCAACTTCACAAGTTACCTATGTCTAAATCTGCACTTCTGAGAAGTCGATTTTGACACCCCTAACTTCTAACACATAGTTCTATCAATCTCGAACCCGTTTAAACAAATGCTTGTAGATACAGGTAGCTTACCTTCTAACTTAAAGATTAAGTGCTTGCTTGCACAAAACTTTAAACTGTGGAGTGAGAATTGACCAAAAAATCAAGATCGAAATTTGCGCCTGTTTCAGAGAACTGTGAACACTCATCACATATGAATGTTCCTATTAACAATTCTCCTAGCCTGTTTACAATTAGACTCTGAAACTCAAGTCATAGACTCACTAACTATGAACTTAGATATCCTCAAAAGGATTTCACAAATGATCTAACACAGACGGAGCAGACACAGAAACATCGGGCGCAATATTTCTTCAATTACTCAGAAAATTACAGTTGAGTGATGAGAGGAAAACTCAACTAACATTTCACATGTCTCATGACATCTAACTTCTCCTTTCTTGACTTCTATACTCACTCATCTATTCTTTCATATGCTCTCATATCACGCCTCGACATTTTCAAGGTATTTATAGAGAAATTTGTACAAGTCTATGACTAATCAAAGATCTAAGTGAACTATAACTATACTAATGTACATATGTGTACATTCCTCATATCCTCTGAATGTATCCTTCTTCCAAGCTTCAAGAATTGAATCTTCCTTCATTCTTTAATCTTCCAAACATTCAATTGGTTATTGGTCTGCACCAACATGGATGACTTAACTGATGAAGAAATTGCCAGAATGATCAATGAAGCGAATCTCGAGATTGAGGAAGACCAGACCAGAGTACATCACATGACTACCAAAACTCCAGCCCCTACCCGACCGGAAGTAGTAGAAGTGGATGAAGACAAAGAAGAGACCAACGAGAAGAATCAGATGAAGAGCATGACTAAGAGAAGGAGGTAATTCCAGAGCTTGTGGGAGCACCGGCCTACACGACACAAATCAAGCGACTATACGAGACCATGAAGAGAGTTCAAGAGCATCACCAATTATCATTAGAGACAGGGAAATTACTGATGAGCCAAATGTTAGGAGAAGAGGGGGTAGATGAACAATTCATCAACTCTCTGAACCTTCAAGTTGACGCACTTGGGCTTGATGAAGCCATTCACTCATCCATCGCTCATGTTCGTCGCTTTGAACAACAAGTACCTACATGCCCTGCTCAATCTGGAAAGCAGATTCATATAAATGTTTCAACACCGATGGACACCACCCACACTGAAGAATACCATGATTCACCCTTGTCCCCACCCTTAGGACCCTCACCTCCAAACCCAACCCCTTCACCTGACACTACACAACCAACTCCTTCTCACGACACCACCACCATAATCACGACCACCACTGAACCCATTGTCACAATCCTCTCGTCGTCTTTATCACATTTGGAATTCATTGAAGTTGTAAACATGACTATGGGCTATCGTCGTATTTCTAATGTTACAGGATTTCCCTTTCCCTCTGGCACCCAACTAGGATGGTCTGCCACACCCATGTTCACAACAGTTTTCACAAACATCACATCCACCACACCTATCATCCCTACATACATGGTAGCACACACTTTTGATCGTATGGACACATCACCACCCACTCCACCACTCCCTCCCTCCACACTACCACAATCTCCTCTTCCCCCTCCACCCACATCATCTCTTAATTCCACTACATTCACCACCCCTTCCCCCATTCCTATTCCCCCTGCATCATCCACCTTTCTAGCATCTATGCATGTAAATAATATTTTTGCTACCCTACATCAATGTATCTATCAATTGTAGAATGAATATCATACTTTATAAGATAGCCACCACGATATACTTGCGGAACAACAACAATTACAGGAGCGACTGACAACCTTAGAAGAAGAGAACGCAGCACTCAATCAACGCTATACTACTCTAGAGCAAGCCCACCAAACCTCATTGGATAATCCTCAACAATCAGATTCTCAAGACATTCAAAAACTAGAAGCTGTAATTGAAGTTCACGAGGTCGATAATATCATATTACATCGTAATTTGGCATTACTGTGGAAGCATATGGCAACTGCTCTAGAGGAGAATAAATGACTTCAAAAGCAGAATGAAGAGAATCTGGAAGCGGCAATGGAAGGCTCTCCTCAAGAGATAGATCCAGAAAAGTTTAAAGCTATTCCTTGAGACACAATGAGAACCATCCTCGATACGTATGCTGATCTTCTTGAAGCGCATGATGCCTTGGACAAAGAACGGGACACCCTCCACGGACATCTATGGGCACAAGAAGAGCAAACGAGGGTCATAATTTCTATATCAACTACCGAAGAAGTGGATCTACTCAAAGCACAGGTTGCAGAATTGCAGAGTAAACTACTTCAATACAAAAGACAACCCTCCCCCATCATAGAACCGAAACCTGAAGAGTTGGTACCCATTGAAGTGGAAGAGTCATATGACGAACCTTATGTACCCATGTCCTGTTGAGATATCAAGCTCAACATGTGATGATCCAGGATGACACGTACCAGTTTCTCGTTTCTCTGACATGTATAGTGGTCATGACGGTATATGTCAGGGATACTTCATTGAGCTTTATTAGATTTATCTACTGAGAGTGATGGCACATTTCTTTCTTGCCAGCTCACTCATTCGCGGACATTAGGTTTTTCCTTATGTAGTGGTCTTTATATATTGCACTTGTTGTATTCTTGTTTTTAGGTCATTCTTGTACATTCCTTTTATGTAATAGAAGAAGAAGAAGAAGAAGATCATTCTTCCCTGTCTCAATTTGTGTGTGTGCTTCTTCTTGAGAGTGAGTGTGTGTGTGTGAGCTCTCTTCCTTATCTCATTCCTTGTGACATGGTATCAGAGCCAGCGTGGCTGTAGAGAGCTCATGGAAAAGGCGACGGTGAAGACTACGCGGCAAGGCGTGGAGAAAATGTGATTTCACAAACAGCCTCCGTTTGCTACGAAAATCGGCATGAAGGTAGAAGACCTCAAAATATTTTCGACAGTTAAGCCTTTAGGGTCACTCGTTTTTGTCAGATCGAAGTTTTGGAGCCATCTCGATCTCCGTTTTGATCCTGCAAGGTGGGGCCCACAGAAAAACCAGGTCAGTTTCAAAAAATGTAACTTGTGTTGTGTTCCCCGACACTCATATATTCCAGATCCAAAATTTCAAGCGATTCCGTGTACTGTTGATACACGAAAACTGTGTTTTTCTGAGATCAAACTGTCACGTCATAAAGCGACACTGTTCAAGCAGAAGTGTTGCTTGTAGTGTGTTGCTGTGTTGTGAATTGTTGCAGAAATGGCAAACGCAGATGGAATGAGTCAGCTTATGAGCGATAAGCTAGACAAGAACAACTTCCATGCTTGGAGATTCAGAATGACGAATTTCCTGATGGGAAAAGGCTACTGGAAGTACATTGAAGGAGAGAATGAAAATGCTTCGCAGTTACCAGAAAGGAATCGTACTGCAGAACAGTTAAGAGCATATGAGGAATGGAATCAAGGAGCACGAAAGGTAATGTATTGGGTATCTGTTAGCATACAGGATAGCATGATTGGACACATACAGGATGCCAAGACTCCAAAAGAGGCTTGGAACAGTTTGGTCACTTTGTGCGAGACCAATACAAAGGGACGGAAGTTGCAACTCAAGAACGAGCTGCATACATTGGAGAAAAAGAGCATGTCGGTAAGTGACTACACTCTAAAAATCAAAAGCATATGTGAGTCACTTGCATCTATTGGCGTGAATGTAGATGATGATGATAAGGTGGAAGTGTGCCTTCGTGGTTTAGGAGCTGCATATAAGAAGTTCAGAACTTCTATACAGACCAGGGAAAATATTCCAAATTTTGCTGATTTGGTATCTATGCTGATTATTGAAGAAAATAATCTTGTTGAGGATTCAAACTCCCAAGGAAAGCCCAGTTCTGAGCAGGTATTCTACTCTGGCAGAGGAAGAGGCAGAGGTAGAGGTTTTGGAAGTGGAAGAGGAAACAATAACCAAGACCACGGTCAACAACACAATCATGCAGGAGGAAGAGGACAGTTTCGAGGCAGGGGGAGTCAAAGAGGCCATAGAAATTTCCAAAGAAATGATTCAGGTAATGATAGTAAAGGATGCTGGAATTGTGGTAAACCTGGACACTTTGAACGTGATTGCAGGTTGAAGAATCAAAATAATAGAAGGCAGCAAAACAACTATGCATCCACAAGTGCAGATGATTCTGAGAAGCTGTTTATGGTTCAACATCACATGATGAATATGATGTCTACTGGTGTTTCAAAATCAAATGATAATGTATGGTATGTTGATTCAGGTGCTTCAAATCACATGACTAGTCATGCATAATGGTTTAGTAGTTTGCAGAAAATGCCAGTTCGTAGATATGTTGAAACAGGTGATGATACATCGCATCCTATTGAGCATACAGGAAACATAACATTATCTATGGAGGACGGAAAGGTAAAACATCTCGCTGATGTGCTGCATGTTCCAAATATAACAAAGAATCTGGTTTTTGTTGGACAAATGGTTGACCAGGGATTACAAGTCAGGTTCAATGCTGATGGATTATATGTAGAAGAGTACAAGCAGGATGGACGATTGGTTGCCAAAGGAAACAAAGTGGGTAGGATGTTCACCTTAAATGTGAAGATCCCTGAAATGAATGCAGCCATGTTTGCAAAAGGTGCAGGAGTTATTGTAGATATAAAGATATGGCACAAACGGATTGGACATGCAAACTTGCAAAGGCTAAAACTGATGCAGTCAAAGGAGATTGTCCATGGACTACCAAATTTCAAAGTTGCAGAAATGCAAAAGGTATGTGCAGCATGTCAATTTGGTAAACAGTCAAGAGCATCATTTCCACATGACAAGCATGTTAGTGAGAATGTACTAGAAGTAGTACATACAGATGTTTGGGGTCCAACAAAGACCACATCTATGGGTGGTTGCAGGTTTTATGTTACTTTCATTGATGACCATACACGCAAAGTATGGGTATATTTCATGAAAGAGAAGAGCGAGGTGTTTACTCACTTCCAGAATTTTAAAGTTATGGTGGAAAAGCAGTCAGGGAAGTACATTCAGACATTAAGATCTGATGGAGGAGGTGAATACATGTCAAATCAGTTCAACAGTTTTCTAAAAAATCATGGAATTCGGTGTCAGTTTTCATGCAGGTACACACCACAACAGAATGGTGTTGCTGAACGCAAAAACAGACAGATTGCAAAAATAGCAAGAGCCTTAATGGCTGAGAAGAATATGCCTCATTGTTATTGGGCAGAAGCTGTGCATACTGCTGTGTACATCATGAACAGAACTTCGACTGCTGTTGTACATCAAGTTACACCTAAAGAGAAGTTTACAGGTAAAAAGCCAAACTTATCACATCTAAGGTTTTTGGTTGTATTGCATATATACATGTCCCAGATGAATTGAGGATGAAGCTTGATCCAAAAGCAGAAAAGAGTGTCTTCATTGGATACTCCCTTGAGCAAAAGGGATATAAATGTTATAACCCACTCACACGACAGGTAAAAGTGAGCAGAGATGTGGTATTTGATGAAATGTCAAGCTTCTATGCAGATGCCAAAGAAGGACTGAGTCTTGAACTTGGATGAGGAACTTGGATTGCCCTCTGTGAAGACTCCAGGAGTAAGAAGGGCACATGCAGATGATACAAGGAGAAGTGACCCAGGACCAAGAAGATCTGGGAGGATCCGTAATTCAGTGCAACGATTGACATATGATAGTTACATGGCTCGCCATTGTGCCTACATGACAAAGGTAATACAAGATGCTGAACCTTGTTGTTTTGAAGATGCAATTGGTAATGCAGATTGGGAAAAAGCTATGGATGAGGAGATGGCTGCACTTTATGGAAATGATACATGGAAGCTGTGTCCATTGCCGCAAGGAAAGAAACCCATAGGCTGTAAATGGGTTTACAAGGTAAAGCATAATGCTGATGGTAGCATAAGCAGGTATAAAGCACAATTGGTAGCTAAAGGATATGCACAGACATATGGCATTGATTATGAGGAAACATTCAGCCCTGTAGCTAAAATGTCTACTGTTAGGACACTTGTTGCATTAGCTACAACAAAAGGATGGACTTTGCATCAGATGGATGTGAAGAATGCTTTTCTACATGGTGAGTTACAGGAAGAAGTATATATGGACCAGCCACAAGGATATGAAGATTCAAAGCATCCAGAATATGTTTGCAGGTTGCAAAAGGCTTTGTATGGGCTGAAGCAGGATTCGCGTGCATGGCATGCAAGGATTGTTGATTACTTAACCAGCATTGGGTTTTCTATGTGTGATGCAGATCACTCACTATATGCAAGGAAGGCTGATGATGGCATCACTATTGTGGCTATCTATGTTGATGACCTGGTTGTAGGTGGTGATAATAAAGAAAGCATCAAAGAGGTAAAGAAACCTCTTATGCAAGAATTTGTAAGCCAATTTCTATGCCTTTAGATCAGAATTTGAAATCGGATACTACATCAGGTGAAGCATTGGAAAATGCTACTATGTATAGGAAAATTGTGGGAAGTCTTATATCATTCTTACAATTACAAGGCCTGATTTAAGCTACACTGTTGGACTTGAAAGTCAGTTTATGCAGGTTCCCAGGAAGCCACATTTGGATGCTCTGAGGCGCACTTTAGGTTATGTGAGTGCTACTTTGGATTATGCATTGTTTTATGAAGCTGATGTAGATTTGCAGGTTCATGGATACACCAATGCAGATTGGGCTGGTAGTACTCCAAATAGAAGATCTACTAGTGGCTTTCTTTTCTCACTTGGAGGTGCAGCTATTACATGGAGCAATAAGAAGCAACCCACTATTGCTTTGTCGAGTACAGAGGCTGAGTATAGAGGTGTTGCAATGGCAGCATGTGAGGCATCATGGCTGGAGATGTTACTTGCAGATTTAGGTGTGGAAGTGCAAAAGCCTATCACTATCTATTGTGATAATCTTAGCAGCATACAGTTAGCAGGGAACCTTGTTTTCCATGCTAGAACAAAGCATATCGAGGTACATTATCACTTCATCAGAGAGAAGGTATTAGCAGGTGATATTGATCTTGTTTATGTGAGAACAGATGAGCAGTTGCTGATATTTTCACCAAAGCACTTGGAGCTGAGAAGTTGAAGTTTCGGAAGATGCTTGGATTACAAGATATGGTGTTGAGCTTGAGGGGGAGTGCTGAGATATGAAGCTCAACATGTGATGATCCAAGATGACACGTACCACTTTTTCGTTTCTCTGACATGTATAGTGGTCATGACGGTATATGTCAGGGATACTTCATTGAGCTTTATTAGATTTATCTACCGAGAGTGATGGCACATTTGTTTCTTGCCAGGTCACTCATTCGCGGACATTAGGTTTTTCCTTATGTACTGGTCTTTATATATTGCACTTGTTGTATTCTTGTTTTTAGGTCATTCTTGTACATTCCTTTTATGTAATAGAAGAAGAAGAAGAAGAAGATCATTCTTCCCTGTCTCAATTTGTGTGTGTGCTTCTTCTTGAGAGTGAGAGTGTGTGTGTGATCTCTCTTCCTTATCTCCTTCCTCGTGACATGTCCATGCCAGGAGGTCAACAAACGGCGAAAGGATTAGACACACTCGAAGTCGAAGACTCGAAATGGCTGCAAAAGCTAGAAAAGACGAGTAGCACATATGATGACAGAGTAGTGGTTCAAATCCAATCAACGTCAAAGATTGAGGAGACCGTCATCAAGTCATAATACTTCATAATTATGTCCCATCATCTATGGATAGAAACAACGATGATCAATATGTGCCATACTGCGTACTACTAGTGGACGATAATACTGAAATTCAATGATGTACTAGCAAGGTACCGACTTTTGCTACTCAATTTGGTCCTGATGACATACTCGAGAGCGCTACACGTGGATCCATCTACCAACCCACTTGGTAGCTACGCCTTCTCGAAACATATCCGGAGATGGTTCGTACATGGAACAATATGCCACTCCATCAAATACAACCCATGTTATGTTCCAGTACTTAGAAGATGCATGTGGCGAGAATTCACAATCACTGTTAAGAATGTAAAAGGCTGTGAGAAATGGCTCAACTATGTGTACCTAGCACCATCATGGGGACCTACCACGATAGCTTATATAATATCAACCATCCACCATTGGAGTACCAGACTACAAAACATACCTGATGTTATGGCACAGATGTGTATGAAGATATTTGAATTGATGCTAGTCACTTTCCGAACTTTCAAGAACATCAAAGACCCTCGCATCTTCTACAACTATTTGCTGTGGAGAGGACTTTACATTCTGATCAGTTGCGCCTGCCACATGCAGAAGTCCCAGGTCCAGTGGATTGGGATACACTACTTATCGATCTTGCAAAAGGATTAAGGATTGAAGAACACCACCTCGCCTCGGATGTCGTCTAGTTCTATATCAAGAGACACCCTCGACAAGGGTCTCTTAGGGACCACAAACACAAGAGAGGGGGGAGTGTTGGAAGTCAAGGGCTAACTCATCAAGGAAGTACACCCCAAGGTGAAGAGACAGGAAGCACTAGCCAACAAAGGAGCCAACGAAGAAAGGACTGATGGAAATGTATATCAAAATTCTCAAGAGAAACCTTTAAAATAGTGATTTTCATCACTAACACTCATTCTAAATACCATTTCCTATTTTTGTAGCTCCATTTTGTGCAATCCAAGGAGTCCTTGAACTTGAGGAGCATTACAAGTACCTACCTATCATTTTTCATATTTTTTAGACTCCGTTTGAGCCCTCAAATAGGCCCTAGAACCTAATTTTTAACTAGGCCGGACACTAGGTCTGAACAAGGCCAAAGCTAATGAAAAACTATAAAAAGGACTAGAAGGCTCATTTTTGGGGGGAGCAAGTTAAAGAATGAACTAAATCTAAATCAATTGTAATCTTTTTGGAGTAATCAAAGCTTTCATTGTGCCACTCGTTGTTCTACCTGTGTGCACGTGTGTGTGAGTGCATGTGAGTGTGCTTCTCTTCCACCACTTGTGCATCACTTGCTCGAGGTCTTCATGCCATCCTCACGTCTTCTCGGATTGACAAGTAAAGGAGGTGATGCTTACGCTTGAGCTACACCCTGTTTGCTGCACATGTTGCACCACAATCCATTTTTGATGTGGCCTCCCTAGAGTTCTTGTAACTCCTATCGAAGTTGTACCAACCCTTCTGCTTGCACTTCCTCTTCTTTTTTGTAGCTTTAAGGCCTCAAATCTCACCTCAGCTAACTTATTGCACTTTCCTCATCTTTGTGGGATTTGTTCCTTTTCAAGCTCTCAAGTTCCTTCCGTAGTTGAATTATTGGGTCCTCAAATTCTGCAATATATGATAAATTAGAAGAGATTGTCCCATATTGATGCCTAATCTTCTCCAATTTTGATTTTGTATTGATGAACTCTTCAATTGTTGTTGTAGGTAATGCGAACTCTTTAATTTTACACTATGTTGAGATCGGAAGTGGTTTAGCCAACCACTTCTTGATGAAGAAGTCATGGGGAGGGTCTGGTAATTTAGCCATCAATGCCTTGGCTCTAGTGATAAATTTTGGAAAGATCTCCCGAGGACCTAGCCTTACATTTTCTAACTCTTCAATAATATTTTTGGATGTGTTCCTTCATTGGAATTGTCTTAAATGCTTCCTTCATTAAGTCTTATGTAGTGAAGTGATTATCGGCAAACTAACTAAACCATTTATCTGCTAACCCTTCTAATAATGCTTGTAAAAGAATAAAAAATGCATCTTTTCTTCTCATCAGACCTCCTGTCTTACATAAGACCAAAAATCTTTTAATGTGTTCATCTGGGTTTTCTGTGCTAATCCCTTGAAAGATGGAAATTCGATGTTTAACCTGGAGAGTAGAGTTCCTAAGTCTACCTGAGCCACCATGTTCATTATTCATGATGATAAAGGGATGGTTGACCTTCGAACAACCTTTCTTCTTGTTGCTTTGCAAGGGACCCTCAAGGTTTGAGACCACGTTGCGATCATGAGCCGCTCATACTCCTCTTAGGCTTAAGAGAATTTCAAATAGAAGAAATATTACCTCTTAGACCAACACAACATTGTCGGTATCCTTACACTTCTCTACACTTTGCAATTATTGGTTCTCCTATGCTCAAGCCTCCCTGTGGTCCCGTTGTGGAGATGATCGCAATCCGGGTGGATCGGGTCCGGTCGTGGTACACACAGGGTGTATGAAGCTAATGAATGTTGGAAGGTTTAAGGACATGAAAGTGAAATTAGTTTTGAGTATGGAGAAGAGAGAGATGTTGAAATGTTTATGGGAATGGGAATGTTGGAGTGCAAGTTAGATTTATGAACATGAATGATAAGAATGAAAGAGAACCATACACACGAATCAAATATGGAAGGAAGAATGGTCCATTGAAGGAGCTTCTTAAACACTTCCTAATTCTAATCCATATGCATAGTCTTCTTTGGATGATATGTATGCATGAGGAGAATAGATGGAATCCTTACACATAAATTAGTTTCAAAAGGAAGAATGGTCCAATATTGGAGCTTCTTATACACTTTTAGAAACTAATCAATATGTATGGGTATGTATGGATTATATGCATGCAAGTGAATTATGATGATAGAGTTTAATCACAAGCTCAATGAAACATCCTCACTGGTTCAATGCAATACTACGGAGCCTTCTCACACATAGAAGAAAATAGAAGACATGTAAAAATACTTAAGAGACTGAGAGACGAGACAAGAGACAAGTGACAAGTGACATGAATTAAAAGGATTTGAATTAAGATACATGTATAAGATTGTCATGGTATGTCAAGCTTAGCTCATAAAGCATGGATTGTCTTTGATGTCTATGGGCTATAGCCTCTACTACTTTACGTACTTTTTGCCAATTGTCGGTAAGACCATAGCGCTTATCCGGCTCTTCTAATCGTTGTTCAACTTCCCCACGAGTTTCAGGATGAAGAAGCTTAAGAAAATTGATCACAAGATCAGGTTCCAAAGTTATCTTATCCTCATCAGGAAGTTGTTCATAGCGTCTAATATACTCATTTTGTAAGTGAGTAATAGAGCTACTAGGCTTTGGAGAATTGATCCATCGTAAGAATCCATCTCGATCATGTTGGCTATAATCTTCAAGATAGAATTCTTTGAGCATCTCCTTTCTAAAATCACTCCAAGGAAGACTATCATATTGAGTGACACGGTTTATGATAGATCTATCAATAATTCGTTCAAAGAATGATATCAAAATATCTTCGGGAAGACCAAAAATTATAGCTTGCTCTTCAAACAAATCTAAGTAGCTTGTGATGTTGATGCCATTGAATTTTCCCTTCTCTCTCAACATAGAAGAGACTATTCTTTGGCCTTGTTTCTCAACAATAAGGGATTTGAATCCTTCCTCCATCTTATGTGAATAAGCAAGTGATGCACGATGCTCTAGATCTCTCACAAATGCGTTTACTTCACGACGAAGATGTGCATGATACTGTGAGAAATCCAGTGCAACACTCAAGACTGATGATGATGAAAAATATGAAACAAAGGATATGGATCACAACCTCCCAATAAGATCAGAAGCAAATGCCACGAAGCGTTTCACGTCGGGTTCAAATGTGGAGGTGATCGCAATCCAGGTGGATCGGGTCCGGTCGTGGCACACACAGGGTGTATGAAGCTAATGAATGTTGGAAGGTTTAAGGACATGAAAGTGAAATTAATTTTGAGTATGGAGAAGAGAGAGATGTTGAAATGTTTATGGGAATGGGAATGTTGGAGTGCAAGTTAGATTTATGAACATGAATGATAAGAATGAAAGAGAACCATACACACGAATCAAATTTGGAAGGAAGAATGGTCCATTGAAGGAGCTTCTTAAACACTTCCTAATTCTAATCCATATGCATAGTCTTCTTTGGATGATATGTATGCATGACGAGAATAGATGGAATCCTTACACATAAATTAGTTTAAAAAGGAAGAATGGTCCAATATTGGAGCTTCTTATACACTTTTAGAAACTAATCAATATGTATGGGTATGTATGGATTATATGCATGCAAGTGAATTATGCTGATAGAGTTTAATCACAAGCTCAATGAAACATCCTCACTGGTTCAACGCAATACTGCGGAGCCTTCTCACACATAGAAGAAAATAGAAGACATGTAAAAATACTTAAGAGACTGAGAGACGAGACAAGAGACAAGTGACAAGTGACATGAATTAAGATTTGAATTAAGATACATGTATAAGATCATCATGGTACGTCAATCTAAGTATTCTACTGATCAAAGGCGGTTCCGACCTTCAAACCATGACAGTTCAACCGAATGTCACACGTAAGAAGGTGAGTTCCACTTCATTGACCCTATGTATATCTATGCTCGTAACGTCTAACTAAAGAAGTCTAAGACTCATTAAAACCAGCTCTAACTCACTCACACGCTCCACTGAGGGTGAGTCAAGATAGAGAAGCTAGTTTCAAGAGCCTATCCTAGATTGGAGTTCTAACTTAAATTTGAAACTAGGTACTATACTCATACTAGCCCACCTTGGATCCTCACTCGCTCAACCAAGGGTGATCGTCTCAAGGAAACCGTAAGCTAGCAAGAGCCCTATGGATGCCTAACAATGATGCTCTAGGAGTTTGGAGGGGGGTTTATATAGTTTTTTGAATGAATTTGGGCCCTTGGATCTAGAGAAATCAACTCTCAACTCTAGGATCACTACTTTTGATTACAACCATATGATTAATCAAATCAATGGATTGGAATTGTTCTTTCTATCAAATCTAGTGTAAAGGAGTGAAATTTAGGCGCCTTCATTCTCCACCATTGGATTTGGCGATGATCTGGACCGTCGAATCAGTGCTGACATCAATTCGGATAAGATAAGCCACTATTTTTGGAGAAACTTTGCATTATTGATCTTTAACTGTCAAAAAAGTCTTCTTTGATGAAAAAACTCATGGATCCTCCTTCCTTTATGCTTTAGTGCATCTCCACCCTTGAATATGTGCTCATCTTGACCTTACAACATGGTTCAATCATATTTTGCCATGTGGCAGCCCTTCAAGCCTTCAATTTTCTTATTCTAGAAAACTGCGGTGACCTTGAAAACTGGACTTTGAGCTCTTTGACCCTCCAAAAAGGCTTTGATGAAGATGAAACTTTGTAGGACTATGTTTCCAAAGATCTCCTTCAGGAACATGCAAAAAAAACTCCCATCTGAATCTCCCTTGTACAAGTTTGACTACATTTGGAAGCTTGCAAGGTGGCATTAAGGTGTCTAGGAAGCTTTGATAGCCTTGAAACTTTGTACAAATATGTAGGCTCATATGGCCTTTATACATGCCAAACCATATGGCTAAGTAAAATTCCTATACAAAATTTTGTAGGGTCTAAGTGGAAAAATTATATTTTTTACAAAATGCACATGGCATATCAATGTGCTAGAAAATCCATTTTCATGTGAAATTCGGGCTATAGACTGCCTTTGATAGGCTTTACAAGTATATGAATTTTCATGTGATTTGTAGACATTGAAATTTTTGCCCTAATTTCCAAAGTTTGACCAGTTTTGACCGCTACCCTGGATTTGCTCGATTTCTTCCAAAGTTTGCATGTGAGCTCCTTTTGACATCCTTGATTCATCTTGGACTTCTCAGGGAATTGTGGCTACCTTCACCGAATGTGTTTCCTGTAGGCCTTCATGAGTGACAGAGGAGAGAAAATCTCGACGACACCGTCATGCATGCAAAATTTTGTTGGGGGACTCTTTTGTAGAAAAGTACTTGAGTGTTTGTGGGAGAACAAAGAAGAAGAAGTTGGAACACAAACACTGTAAGCTTTTGTATATTGATTACCAATAGGAAAATTACAATAATGATATCCAAATAAGACCAAGTGATCTCTGTGTAGAGTGCTTAATCCCAAGAATACACACACACAAAACATTACAAGATACCCAAAGATCCTTATGCCGTCAACCTTCTCTACACCACACCTCCACCTTCTCCAGGAGCTTGCTCTTATGCACACCTAGCACTCAAGCTTCCAATAGAGTAGGAGGGAGGGGAACACCTTATCTTGACATGCACACCTCTTCAAGCATACCTTGTGCCACCTTGGTTGCCTTGCTTATTGGTTCTCTGCACATCTTCTCTATACACACTAGATCACTCCTCTTGCACACCTTGTCTCACACTTTCTTCTCTGCATCGCACTCTGGTTGAATGTCTCTTGCTCTTCTCACCTAGTGTAGACTTCTTAGTCTAACCTGAAGAATAATGCATGCCTTGTGTTGAGTGTCAATTCACTTACGTATGCAACTGCTAACTAATAGCATATCTTGGTGCTCACTTTGATGTCCCAAGAATGTCTCAAAATGTGTACAGGAAATGACTTCCTATTTTGTCTTATAGTGACTTTAGGACTAAAACAAAATTTTAAATGGGGGTCATACATACACTTTTATGTACCGCTTCCTCTTCACATTTCTTCACTTTTGCCTTCATTTCTTCAATATGTGCACCTAAGGGAGGGTTCACTTGAATCTTCCAAACACTTCAAAACCCTTGAAAACCTTACAAAAAGACAATATGCAACCTTGCAACCTGCATTCAACTTTTTGCAAACCATAACCATTGTGAATTTGATTGTGTTTTAGCTGTGCACCTTGAGTGGTTTGACTTTGACCACTTTGACTTTGACCATCTTGACTTTGATCAATTTGACTTTGGCCATTTCATCTTTGACTAGATTGTTGTATAAATCATGGGTTAAACCCTCCAAAAGGAACCTATGTTGCTTGGATTTAACCCTTGAGGTTTTATTTCATGGAAGTCTCAAATTGAAGGGTTTGTTACCTTAGGAAATTAACCTAAGGGAATAAAACCTTAGTCTTGGGAGAAGCTTCTCCCAAGTGACACCTTGACTCGTATGTGACTTCAATTGAAATAGAAGCCATGTGATTATCTTTGGAAAGTATCCACATGAAGGACACATGGCTAAAAATTAAGGCATGCAACTCTTGGAACTTTGGTATATATATGGGTGGAGTTGGATAGGTGGATACGTACTCACTCACTCTCTGGTGGATGCTATACTCTAGGAAGGAATTTTCACAAGAGTGGTAATTAGAGCCAAGTTCTTTTTCAAGTACTTGTAGCGTTTCTTGATTTCTGTGCAGGCCATCTTCCTGAAGTTTTGGTAAAATTCGAGTTCATCAACGACCGCATTTTTTTTCCACTCTCTTTCATCGAAATTTGCACCTGTCCTACTGCCACATGTGCTCAATAAGGTACCTACCTAAGCTTCAGGTAGTTAAAGCCTTACTTATTCAATGATCAAGGGATCTTCCAGCCGACGGACGAAGTAGCTCAGTCCCCACGTGGGCATTAAATGAAGAGAAAGCCATTTGCTCTGCTGCAGGAGGAGGGTGCCGCTTTCTCTTTTGCACTTCGATTAGAGCGAAGGATGGAGCAGTCATGTCTGAGCGTAGCTGTCGAATAGTTGCAGTCTAGAGAGAGAAAAAGAACATCTGAAGCATCACCGAATCCTTGCTGTCATAGATAGTTAAGGTACAGTCATCTAAAGTGAAGGATCCCGCCCCCAGCCGACTGGCGACTAGAGGAGGACCCATCAGTAGGCAGACGGCAAATGAAGAAGAATCCGACCGGCGGATGATCGAGTAGCGCAGCAGAACTCTTTTTTTTTTCTCTCTAGAGCCATACAAGCTCGAATTTTTATTGTAAAGGAAGTTTGGAGTCCCTTCTAAGGAGTAGCGACGCCTCCATTCCGCACCCAACACACAAAGCGGCCCCCTCAGTCACACGTGGCCATTCTAGAGCAACCGCACTCATCATCACCACCTAAGGAGGATAGAGAGAGCACTCAACATACTCTCAAGTCCTTATTTTGCTCATATGGGATAAAAAGACCCCCCCCTCAATGGAGGCCATCTGATGATCGACATTCGAGGAGTTTCAACAAAAGCCACAAGTTTCATCGATTGAACCTCCAAAGAAGATCACGTAATTTGAAGTCTCGGTGAATCGTCCAAGGCGGCCCAAGCCCACCTACAACTAGAAGCTGATATCAAAGAAAAAATCGGGGAAGTAATGGATTTAATTTTCATCTATTTTCCTTCAGTATTAGAAATGGCATTTTCTTATTTCTAGTTGATTCCAAAGTATTCACTGAATCATGGGTGATTCCTATGCAAGTAACATGTTATTAGATATACCTAGGCAGGAAGAGGATTATGCACCGCAGGAAGGGGGTAGACAAATAGATTATACTCCATGTCTTCCAGAGATAGGTCAAGAAGAAAGGTAGGAAATAAACATTTGGAAAGAGTTGAATGGATTGGATGAAAAAATGAACGATATCCAAGCGGATATGTTCATTGTCAAAGAAATCCAAAACGAGATGGGTACCCTTCGAACTTCAATTAACGAAGTTAAAGGGAAGATGGAACAAATTCTTAATACGATTTGTCCATCTTTACCCTTACCTGCCCAAATGGGTTCCTTGTCTATTCGACCAAGGAACCCATCATCTAGTAACGGAACTGATGCCCCTTTACCCTTGCATAGTAATGTATCTTTAAAAAATAAATATAATGAAGTAAATCCTCCTCATACTGCCATTAAGTCTAGAAGCTTGTCTTTTGCAAAAGACTTAAAACCACCTCAATTTTCAGGGGAAGATAAAGACCGAAACAAAGATGCAGTCTTGACATTTTTAGAAGAATGGCAAGACTTACATCAGTTAAAAAACACCCCTGAAGCTTATCAAGTCTTAGAAACAAGTTCTTCACTTGGACCTAAGGCTTATAAGTGGTGGATGAGCTTAAAGGAGGCTCAAAGAATCCCAGAAACTTGGAATCAATTTGAAGAATTCTTCAAAAAAGAATTCTTACGAGAAAATGAGGATGAGCGAAACTAGGAAGAACGGGACAAAGTCTTGCAGAGAGGACGTCCCCTTTCTCTATATATTTCTCATTATCGAGAAATAGTACTTAAATTGCAAAACTTAGATGAATTTCATAAGGTAAGAGGTTTCATTAGTGGTCTCGACAAGCAAGTCAAACATGAAGTGAAAAGAAGTGCTCCAAAAAGTTTAGAAGATGCTATCAAGTTAGCACAGATCTATGAAGATCATGCTAAAATTGGAACACAACCACTTCATCTTGTCGGAGACAATAAAAAATTTAAACCAGGTAAAAGAAAGCTAGGCACATTCAAAAAAGATGACTTTAAAACCCCTAGACCTTCACGACCTAGGCTAGACCCTGAGGTTTGGGAAAAAGCAAAAAATGAGAATCTTTGCTTTAAGTGCCTTAACCTAGGACATCTTAATAAGAATTGCATGACTAGGGGACAACAAAAAGCCATCCGTGAGATAAGAGGGAAAGAAAAGACAGGAATACACTTAGTCCAAACATTGAATCTCAAAAATAATAAAGTTTGGAAAAAAGTGGAAGTCCTTCACGAAGACGACAAGCATCAGTGTTGTTTGTCTGACTCAATGTGGGTCCAAAACCAATTTGGACCTCATGACTTGGTCAAACTTCATGCTTGTATAAGTGGTGAAAAGGCCAGAGTCATGATAGACGACTCGGCCACCCACAATTTCCTAAACTACTCACTGGTGAAGAGACTAAAGTTGCCCCAGCAAAAGTCACCTCATCAGTATGTCGTGGCTATGATGCAGGGTCAAGACAAGAAATTCTGGGATACTCTGATCTGTAACCTCGAAATAGAATTTCAAGGTTATAAAGATAAATTAGACTTTCAAATCATGCACATGGAAAGAACTGATGTGGTTTTGGGTAGAGAATGGCTTTGGGGTTTAGCGAAAACACTTAAAAGAAGCTATCAGCTGAATACTTTGGAATTTGAGAGAAATGGAATCTGTTATCTAATTCAAGGAGAGCATGATGTGCCTAGTACTCCTTTGATTTCTAGCATGGAGTCGAAAATCCTTGTAAATACTCAAAAAGCGAAAGTTTTCATGATACTTCCAACTGATGTAAACATTGTGCATAATATGAATTCAGTTTCTTACATCTTGTCTCCCTTATCTGAACATGAAAAGTTTAAATTTAAGTGTTTAATAAATAATTATCGAGCTGTCTTTCCAAAAGAACTTCCCCATGGCTTACCTCCTTCTCGTGGGCAAGTCGACCATGCTATAGATGTGCTCCCAGGAACTAAGCCTATATTTAAATCCCCTTATAGACTCCCTTTTTCCGAGCAGGCTGAAGTAGAAAAACAGTTAAAAGAATAGGGACTTTGGCTTACGAGTTAGAACTCCCAGAAGATTGTTTACTTCATCCAGTATTCCATGTAACTCGATTAAAAAGAAAACTGGCTAAACAAAACAATCTTGTATCTTCGGATACAATCATTCAACCAATCTCCCTTCTTAACATCCCTCATGAACCTGAGAGAATACTATGCACTCGAGATAAGAAAACAAGAAATCATTTATATAAAGAGTGCCTAGTTAAATGGAGGGATGGAACCGAAGAAAGTGCTACTTGGGAACGAGTAAGTTCCATAAATAAAAGATTTCCCTCTTTTTTAACTATTGGTTAAAAACGATGAAAACATCTTTTGAGAGTGAGTCCATGATCAAAAGAAGTGAATCATGGTGCACGGGGGAATACTCCACATAATATACCAAAACACATTTTCGAGGATGAAAATGTTAAAGGGGGGAAGAATGTTGTATAAATCATGGGTTAGACCCTCCAAAAGGAACCTATGTTTCTTGGATTTAACCCTTGAGGTTTTATTTCATAGAAGTCTCAAATTGAAGGGTTTGTTACCTTAGGAAATTAACCTAAGGGAATAAAACCTTAGTCTTGGGAGAAGCTTCTCCCAAGTGACACCTTGACTCGTACATGACTTCAATTGAAATAGAAGCCATGTGATTCTCTTTGGAAAGTATCCACATGAAGGACACTTGGAAGGACACATGGCTAAAAATTAAGGCATGCAACTCTTGGACCTTTGGTATATATATGGGTGGAGTTAGATGGATGGATATGTGCTCACTCACTCTCTGGTGGATGCTATACTCTAGGAAGGAATTTTCACAACAATTGACTTTGACCAATATGAATTTGATGGGCTCAACGATCATCAACTCAAGTAAAACTGGTATAGGTCGAATATTCCATAGTATATGTGGCACTGTAAAGATAATCATGGGCAATACTTGTTTCGGATCTGCATAACCTATCTCATGTGGGAAAAGTGCAAATGCCTTCTCGTGTTTCTTGATTACTTCTATGAGATTCTCTTTCTCTTTTTCTATAATGAATGATCTTTCACCAAACTTTATCTTTCTAATAGTATCATCAGTAAAATGATGCCCTATAAGATCTCTTCATCTTAACATAGGGTCATGAGACACTCTAGGATACTTCTCATGACTATCATCACGCAATGGTTGGGCTATGGGTTTTAACTTTTTCTCAAAAGTCTTGTAGTTCGTGTTCACATTCACTTTATGTTCTCTCAAGAACTCAATGATGATTTCATATTCTTGGATAGAATTGAGCATGATAATTTCTAATTTTTCATTCCTTTCAAGTGCATGCTGAAGCTCTTCAAAAATGGTTGAACTACTTTCCAACTGGATTACATTTTCAATCTTCTCATCAAGTAACATGATTCCTAAATTTTTATAGTGTTTTTCATGAATTTTTCTAAATTATTTGAAACATTTTCTTTATGTAAAAGAAACTTGAAAGCAGATGAATATACATAAAAACTCTCAAAGCTATGTACAAAATCGTGTGAAACATCAAACCAACTCCCACCATTATCTCGCTCAACAGTGGATCCTAGCGAAAATTTTGGGCAGCAAAAGTTCCATACTCTCCTGCAAGCATACAATCATCATGTTCATGAGAGTTAATGGGATGTTTTCTCACATTCTTTTTGTTTCTTGGGCATACAATCATTACTTATAAGGAATGAAGACCGGATCTTCATCAGATTCTTGCATATGCAAACTCGTCATCCATCACCTTTGTTTCCATTTGCACTTCATCTATGAAAGGCTACCCAAGAATAGCCTTGTATGAACAATGATCTTGGACAAAGAACTGGAATTCCTAAAAAATTCCACCGAACATCACAGTCACAAAGGCACATGATCTAAGCAAAGCTCCGGAGCTATTAGCCGCAGTCCTCATCCTCCATCCATGGTCCTTGTCTATAGGCCGTATAAACTGATCATACAACTTCTTTGATATCGCATTTATCTCTGACCTTGAGTCAATCAAGGCCAAAGCTAAACATGAATCTCTATCCCTTCTTAATTTTACTTTCATTTCTATCATCCCTCTTGCCCAAAAATTCCTAGTATGCTCACTTTCTAATCTTCTCATCTCATCATCAACTATAATTGGTCCTAAAGAATTCCTATTCGCTTGACATCTTGCAATCTCATCATCTTCTTCATCAGAAGAGTCACTCAATGCGAATGCTTCATTCATCACTTGAGTGCCTTCAGATGCCTCTTCCATTTCCACATCCTCAAGTAATGGGAATCTTTTTCTCTTTATTAGTTTAATAAGACTATCCTTGAACTTAGGCTTTGCTATGGAAAAACTTGTTCCAAGGACATGGTCACTTGGCTCTTGAATAACATGTCATTTAATATTTATTTGGCATCATTCTTCTTCTCAAGTTCAGAAATCAGTACATCATTTGGTGTTTTTTTTTTTCTTCTTCTTCTTCTTCTTCTTCTTCTTCTTCTTCTTCTTCTTCTCTTTATCTTTTTCTTGAATATTTTCTTAAGTATCTTCAGTCTTTTGAGTAGGTTCTTGATCCCTTTCCTTCTCTTTATTTGGTTCTTGAATTTTGAATTGGCCCAGCTGGCCTCTTTCCCTCTTTTCTTTATTTCTTCTTTGCCTCTTCCTGAGAAGCAACATGCTCTTTAAATTGAACTTTCTTTTCAGGTTCCTTCGCTTTTTCCTCAGCTTCTTTACTTTGTTTTCCCATCACTCTTCTCTTTGGCTCAGCCTCATCTTGCTTTTCATCTCTCTTTCTCTTTTCCTCTACATTAGTTATGTGCGAGTAGACAGAGAACTGATCTACACAAGACTTCCAAGCAGTCTTCTACATGATTGCATCCCTCGCTCTCACTAAAGCTTCTATAGAGTAATTTCTTTGTGGTTGAGGCCTAACTTCCTCTTCATCTCCTTCTTCTAATGGCTCTAGCTATGTTGCTGATGTGCTGGCATTATTATTTGATAGACTCTCATAAAGCTTCTTCTTTCATCCCTTCTACCAGTTCAAAGGCATAGGAAGTCGAGTCCTGAAGTCGCAAAGTTTCATATCTATATCAATCACTAATTGATGTTCTTTTTGGTTCATCGTCTCTCAAATGGCCCAGTATTTATTCCTCTTATATGTCGGTTGAACTAGTGGTGTAGGGGTCTGTTGAGCAACAGGTTGCACTGGAGGTGCAACTTGAGGCATTGCATATCTCTGTATGTTTGGCATAGCATTTGTTTGCATCCAATCTACATAACTAGTGATAGACTAAGGAGGAGTGGATCTTGATACCCCATAGAATAAACTTTGTTATATATACAAGCCATTTCTTTAGACAAAGATGCCTACATTGTCATGATTTTCTCTATTTTTTTGCTAAGGATTTCAAGCTACAACTCCAATGATGTGCGAGATGTGGATGCAACATTAGTAGAAGATGATGTTGCAGGCACATTCGGAATCACTTGGATAGGTGTATCCCTAGGTGATAGTGGAGCTGTCTGAGCTGGTCTATCATATAGCACAACCTATCATTGCCTCATCTGGGCAACTGCTTCTACTTCTTTCCTAACTATGGCCGAATCTTCTATTAATTCAAACCTTTTCCCAAGCTCTTCGATCCTTTTATCGACCATTCCTATCCTCAAGACTTAAAATCTTGAGAAAGGAAATTACTAAATCTAGCTTTAATGAGTCCAAGTCAACCTAATGAAGCTAGGTGTACCTCCTCAAAAACTCATTCAAGAGGTGTGTAAGGGATGCAATGGGTTTCGGGGAATGAACCCATCATAAGAACCCCTCTCTACTGTGATGAGAGAAATCCTCTAAATAGAATAACTTATGTAGTTTTTTTTTTAATTCATCCCAAGTCTTTCCTATGTGAATTTATATGGATGCCAAGATCAATCCTGAGACTACCCCAATGATAGATCTAAGCTTGGTCTTCAAGCACATCTAAATATTCAGTCATGTTTAGTCCTGTGAATTTCCCTTTTTCTCTCAAGACAACTTGGACTACTCGAGCCCCCTGTTTCTTTATCACCAATTCTATAAAAACTTCCTCCATCTCTCTTCTTTAGCTTGTCCTTGAGCATAGAATGATATCTAGAGTAAGTGGCTCAGCTATTTCTCTTAACTCAGAATAGAGCTCAGAGAAGAGACTAGGTGGGTCACGCGCAAGGAGGTGTAGGTCGGTCTAAAGCTCTCCACCTAGGCCAAAATCTATTCTAAACTTCAAGCACTTTTTATATGATGTCTTAGGCCTAATTCACTTGATCTTTCTCTATGCTCAACGAACGTGATCAATATACAAATGGGTGTCACAAAGTGACTATAGATAGTACAACTCAAATAATGAATAATTCTGCTATACTACGGATTAGGTAACAAAACTAGGATGGTCTTTTTGACAACAATACGGAAAAGACACCCTCCTCTTCAGTTCGATCTTCAATTCTTCTTTTTACTTTGGATAATGTATTTTCTTCAATTCTTTTTTACTTCAAATCATGAGGTAATCTGGAGAAAATCCATGGGAAAAAAAATCAATTAGCACCTTTGAAAGACAATATATAATACACTTAAGAGAAAACTATACCCCTTACTTAGCTTTGATTTTATGTTAATTTGCATTATATTTTATCCTTTAATACATTTCTTTTTATTTATTTACACATTCTTCCTTTCCTCTCTCTCTCTAACTCCCCTCTCCATTGTTTCATGCGATCTTGCTTTCTTCTAACAAGCTTCTAATCCACTCCTATTATGGATTTCTCTTGGTTTTTCTCTTCTCCATGGTAATTCACACATCATACCTCATGTATGTATGCACTAATCCATGGGAAGCCTCTTAGATGGTCTTTTTTTCTTACTCCCAAAAGTGGAGTTTAGTAAGAATCAACATCTGAAATTTTTTCGAAAAGTGCGGGAAGGGGGTCTTTGAGGAAGTAAAATTCCTCCTTAACTTATTATTTTGATGAATCCAATGATTCACCTATGAATTCCATACACCATAATCTCAGTATATATACTTTTTCCCATCCATCCATAGCTAATACACCTCTTTTTCCCTCTTCCAAAATGGGAATTTCTTAGATTCAGGTGCTGAGATTTTTTCTCAAACAGTGATGGAAATGGGTTTTGTGGAGCTTCAAACTCCCATCATACTGAGGTAATCTTTAAATTTCTTGATTGTATATGAATTTCCATACACTATACTATATGTGTGCATGGTTTTTTCCATAAATCCATGAAAAATCCCACTTCATTTCCCTTTCCCGAAATGGTTACTTATCAAAACTAGCCCCTGAAATTTAAGTGATGATCATGAGACTAGGCTATTTTGGAGGTGCTTAAAACTTGTTCTTTCTCACAATTTGAAAGAATCATTGACCCTAGATGAGAGTATATACTCCATACTCTCCATGCACATGATTTCCCTCCAAGAGTTGGGTCCTCCAAATCCTTCGTTCCTTCTCTCAATGTTCTTAAGACCATTTCAAAATTAAAATATTAATACCTGTGATTAAGAGAAAACTCCATCTTCTTTCACTTTGGAAGCATGGTACCGAAAATCTCATGGAAGGGATGCTCTTCATTCATGGATTCTTCCAATATAACAGGTGCATCCCATCTCTCTCGCTTATTTGTTCTCGATCCTCTTTATACATAGTAGAACTCCACCTTCTCTTCACAAAAAGATCCAAGTAATGCCTTTGAGACCTCGGACGGATGCGAGCAACACTGCTAGAGGCATTTCATGGGGCTTCCCTTTGAGCCTTTGCTCCTCTGAGGGGCTCCTAATCACTTCTTTCGTCGACTTTACAGGCCGCTTGTAGGTATCTAGAAGATGTTGACGAATGGGAAGGCAACAAAAGGAGAAAGGGAACGTGGATAGCCCATCATCTCCATCTTGAGGTCGCGAGTTCAAAACCTCCACCTCCCATCTCTCTGCGCACGCAAAAACGCCATGGATCGTAGTTGCTCCGATACCAACTATAATAAACTCTTTTGCTAGTCATGGATTGTTGCTTCGCCGTTGCCTCTTCATTTGGAGCTTCCATACATCTTCAAGATGCACACAGAGATATGTGAATTCATTTACTCCCAGCCAACATCCAAGCTTCTCTAAGTATTATGAGTTATTATTTACTCTCTCTGCTTCTCTTCTACCTAATGTGGTATAAGATACCCATAAGTGCCATGTGGCAGTCTCTTCTTATGAGGAGATTCTTTCCTTATAAGCTATTGTGACACAAACCCACTCGATAGAACCTGGACTAATCCGCCATCCTCAGAAAAAACTGAACAGGTTCAATTTGAGTCCATCCTAACCGTTTACAAAGGGCGATTGTCACAATATTCACACGAAAGCCTCCATCAATTAATACTTGAGTGATTTTGTGGTTTTTACATCATACCATAATTAAAGGAACAACATGGTCCACTACAGAATCAGTTTTTGGACTAATAGTGGTTGTAGTAGGTATACACGAAGATTGTGGACAAACTTGTTGCTGAAATTGTTCTTGTACACCCGGAACCAAGGCTAATAGTTGCCCCAACAGTATTGTAATGGAGGCTTGCGATAGAATATTCCACATAGAGTGAAAATTCGACGTACTCCTTACTGCATTCGATGGACTCTCCGGCGGCACTTTCACTAGACTCAGTTCTTTCGGTGGTGGATTCGGTATTGTCTGCTGAACCACCGGTACTGGATCGCAAAAAGCTGTTGGTTCTTGACTGGCCCACATACTAGCTTTGGTAAAAACTCTCTGTTGTTCTCGAATGCGAGGCTAAAAAATCACAGTAGCTGGTTGTAATTTCTTACCAGACCGTGTTTGAATTACTGTCGCTTGAGTATCTACTGCTGAAATATGTACCATGTTGGCCATTGGATGGTGTCGCTCTTTTCTTCATTTATCATACTCGGCCGCCTCTTTACAATATCTTTAGATATGTCCAAACTCACCGCAAAAATGGCATGTGGGTGGCAGGGGGGATGTTCCTTCACCCGATTGACCAAAATTCCACCGGATCTGGCCGAAGTTGTTTGCTTGTGTTCCTTGATAGGTTTTATAACTTTGGTAGGAAGTATTCCTCAACTGCGGTGGTACATAGTGGGCAGCCTATTGTCCCTGCTCCTGTATTATAGCGTTTATGGTTGACCTGGCTTGTTCTTTGGCATTATATGGACACGTTTTTGTGGAGTGACTCACCGTATTACAAATAGCACAATACATTTGGTTTAGTGCACATGCAAAAGCAGTGTGTCCTGGGTTCTTACATTTTGTGCAATACACTTGTTTCAATGAATCTTCACTCGTACCCTTGGTTGCCTTCAGCCAGTCCAAATCTTCAATGAATCCCCCCACCTTATGTTTTAACTGTAATGGCATGGCTATGACCGCATCCAGAGTCATACCACCCACACATCGAATGATCATTACTTGTTTAAGTTGAGGGTTTAATCCATTAATAAAAAAACTAGGTGATCACATGATTCGGTAGGTTAGCATGCGCTCGCGGCAGTTGCGGTAGATGAGTACGAAATAAAGTTGCATACTTCTGCACATTCTGGTGTGGTTTTTGTCTATTGTTTTGCACATAGTCAAAGATCTCAACCACATTTTTCTTCAATCGAAATCGTTGTAAGAAGGCATCATTAACATCGTCGTACTGACCGAAATGGTTAATGTCATATTCAGTTAACCATCGAGTAGCCTCATTAACCAGCGTACACTGGAACACTATAGCCTTATATGCCGGATCTGCTGGATAGTTGAGTACATATCGGTCATGGTGGTATGGCCTGCTGCTATTGCTGCTGTTGCTGTTGATGTTGTTGTTGATGTTGCTGTTGGTGCTGTTGTTGTTGCAAACCACTCATGATGTTTAAACTAAGAGGAAATGTTAATGCCGAATGATTTGAACCAGTTAAACCTAATTGCTGATGTGTTGTCCCGTCGTCTTGCACGCTCCAAGTTTCCCTTAACACTTAAGTTAAACTCTCCCTTCTTATCTTTGAAATTTTTTCTACAAAGTTGTTCTTAGAAGATATATGATTAAGAAATATGCAAGGTTCAAATGATGTAGCATTTTTAGGAAACGCAAATGGGAAATGATCTTTTGATAGCTCAAAGAAGAAGCCAAAGAAGAAATAGTTCATCTAAATTTATTTCTATTTCAAAATCAAGGGTGATGCCATTAAGGATTGTTGGAAGAAGAAAGCTAATGAGAGAAAGGATACTCTCAAATCCACATGGAAAAAGAGGCAATCAACAAACAATACAAAACTTGAACTAAGAGTTGTCATAGAGGAGGTATGCACATTTTCCCAAACTATTCTCAATGAACCTTGGATATTAGATAGTGGAGAATCTCGCCACATGACCAACAAGAAGAATTGGTATAATTGCAAAATGCATCTACATGAACCTATCAATCTGGTGGTTCCAGATGACTCCAAATGTCCATGAAGGGATAAAAACCTTCCCTTTTGTGTTGTTACCACTGGTGTTCAGAGAAAACTCTTTGATATTTTGTATGTTCTTATGCAAAAAACCAATTTGTCATCCGTTTCAAAATGGATGTGGTAGAAGTTTTTCATGGAGCAACAAATACAGTAGGAAAAGGAGTCTGAGAAGATAACTTCTATGAGTTAAGTGCCCTCACTACTACACAAGACAAAGACACAAGTAGACTTTGGCATCAACAATTTTGGGCATCACATATTTTTCATTGTCAAAGAGATGCAAAGAAAAGGGATGGTAGCACATTTACCTACATTTTTTAATTTGCAAGAACAGTGTAAAGCTTGCATGATGGAAAGCAACAAAGGAAGTTATTCTCAAAAGATGGTAGCTATCGAGCTCAAGCTCCTCTAGAGTTGATACATGCTGATCTCTCTAGTAAGATATCTACTCTTGCTTTGCGAGGATCTCTCTACTTTTTTTCAGATAGTTGAGAATTATAGTAGAAAGATGTGCATGTTTTTATTGAGGAGAAGGCTGATGCATTTGAAAAATTTTAAATGTGGCACAAGACTATTGAAAATGAAATAGATAAAAAAACTAAAGAAGTTCCATATTGATCAAAGACGAAAATTATTATCGATAAAACTCAACAACTATTGCGATGCTTATGGCATTATATAGTCTTAAGCAAGCTCCGAGAGCTTGGTACCAATGAATTGAGAGATTTTCTCATAACCTAGGCTTTTGATGAAGCACATCTTATGCAAATTCGTATGTTATGAGAAAAGACAACCAACTAGTGATTATTGACTTGTATGTAGATTATTTGATCATTATGAAAGATCATGCAAATTTCATCAAACAAACTCATGATAGCTTGAGCAATGAGTTTGAGATGATAGATCTGGAGCTACTCCATTATTGCCTTGATATTGAAGTATTGAAAAAGTATGATAGGTTTTCCATATCACAACAAAGATATGCTACAAAAATACTTAAAGCTTTTCGGATGATGGTCTACAAAGCCAATAGCATGCACCTATGGAGGTAAATCTTAAAATTTCAATAGAGAATGATACACTAGGCATAGATGCTAAGAACGGTTGGGAGACTTTATCTTTTTGTGAAACACTAAACCAGATATCTATTATGTTTTTAGATTATTGCACAGGTTCTCTAAAAATCCAAAAGAGAGCCATTGGAATTTAGTCATGCGAATTCTAAGGAACACTACAAGAAACTTGGATTTTGGTATTCTTTATACCAGAACTGATGTGCTTCAAGGGTATTGTGATTTGGATCACGCTAGAGATTGTGATTCTAGAAAGCTAATTTTTGGATATTGTTTCTTACAAGTGATGCAGTTCAAGGGTATTGTGATTTGGATGAGGCTAGAGATTGTGATTCTAGAAAGTTAGTTTCTAGTTATTGTTTCTCACTTGATTCAAGAATAGTATCTATGCTAAGTAGGAAACAACCAACTCTTGCACTTTCCTCCATCGAAGCAAAGTACAAAGCAAATTGCTCCTCCATGTCAAATGCCTTCAATATCTATCTTGCATACTTTTGTTGAGAGATGAAAATCTTCCCCGGCTCTTGCCAAACTTCAAGGCCTAAGCAATAATGCATTAAGCCTAGTCAACCTGCACCAACTCTAGAGGATCGCTTGCCTTGTTCATGCTTTCTTGTGGAAATGCCTTCCTCTGTTGCTTGCCCATCATGCAAGCTTCACATGGTTCCTTCATTTCTGCAATTGATGGTACGTGTCCAACCATACCCCTACAATGCATCTCCTTTAGTACAGGATATCCAATGTGGTTGAATCTCTACTTGTACCCACACTTATAGTGGCTCTAATAGCACACAACTCATATTGGTTGTTCCTCCTTGTGCCAGTCCCAACAATGTTGTTATAACTGCCCATAATCTTAGCTCCTATTTTATGGAAAGATACTTGATGCCCTTGATCACTTATAGAAGGTATTGAAAGTAGATTTCATTTGATTTGTGGAACATACAACAGATTTGAAAGTTTTTTGACATCCCCATTAGAGTTGATGAAAGAAACCGTACCTTCACCCTCTACAAGACATCTTGCATTGTTGCCTTTCTTTACTCTGATGGGTTCCTTTAGAGGTTGTAAGGAACTGTAAAGGTCTTTTCTGCTCATCATGTGACTAGATGCACCACTGTCCAACACCCATGAGTCATCCGTCCCTAAATCTTCAGCCGAGGAGAATACGTCCTCTATCGTAAGAAATAACTCAAGCTCTATTTTTGTTGTGTTGGCAGACCCTTGCCCTTTCCACCTTTTGAAGAGCCATTCTTCTCTTCTGCCTTCTTGATGCGACAATCTTGGATTCTGTGTCCTTTCTCCTTATAGTGGAAACACTCTCCCTTGAAATTATTTTTGTCATTCTTCTTTCTGTCTCCATCTTTTGAAGAGTTCACTTTGCCTCCTTTGGCATTTTCTGTGAATGCAGCATCTCCTTTGTTGTCATCACTCCTTGCCTTGAGCCGAAGCTCCTCCTCCATGAGTAAGGCACTGAATTCTTCAAATGTTAGTGGCTGAGGTCTAATTTGAGTATTGAGAGCAATTACTAGACCATCAAACTTTGGTGGATAGATTTGAAGACAATGCCAAGCTAGCTCCTCGCTTGACTTCTGTAAACCTGCTCCTAGCATTCGATCCCGTAGATTCTGTATGCGAGTGATAAACACCTCAACAATCTCCCATCAGCAAACCTTTCTGCTGCAATTGATTCTAAGTTATGAATCCGTGTCTGATTACGAGTTTCATATTAATTTCTCAATATGTTCCATGCTTCACAAGCCTTGGTAATATGCTGAATGAGAGTGAGAACACTATGAGTAGTACTTGTAACTAGAGCGTAGAGTGCATCTGTGTTTCTACGTTTCGAAGCACGTAGAAGATCAACATGAGGAGGAATCATTCGACCAAGCTTATTTGGATCAGGTGTTTCTTGGGGCTCATGATGAGTCCCAAGAACAGTCTCAAGAAGCTCATATGAATCAAGGATAGAAGTAATTTTGAACTTCCACAGGGTGTAACTTGTACCATCAATTTTAGCTTTCGTGAAGGCTGGTGGTCATATTTGCAATGCTAGGATGACCGGCATCATTGCTACTCCTACTTGTGTGCCACCTACTCCTATTGATGAACCACCTTGATTCCCATTCGTAGATGATGATGCAGCACTTGACATCTTCTCTCTTTTGGTTCATCATCTATCCATAGAGAGCTCTTCGGGGCATCGTGTCTCTTGTTGCAGTGATGTCCTTCTTGGCACTTGTAGTGTAGTTCTATTCGTGCTTCCTCACTCTCTCACGCACCCAAGGTTACTTGTTGATACTTTTTGTATTATAAAATCAGTATAGATAGAGGAGAGCTTGTCTCTAACAAAACATGAGAATCGTTATCGTACCATGGATCCAAACCAGCATTTACAATGATATATGATGTAGAAGGAAATGACAAAAGTGAACTGAGTCTTCCGCCAATCATTAAGGCTCTTGCAAACTCATGTGAAAGACAAGTGATTGAAGAGATGTGATAGATAGTGTATTATGGGCGCACAATTCAAGTATTGCATCCGTGCCTTGAGGAATAAATCAGGTGGATAAGCCAATCGTGCCAAATGAAGAAGATCTCATTGCATTAAGAATCTGTTAAGTAAGATATTGTGTTTGATGCATTAAGAATCTGTAAGCTTGCGTAGAGTAAATAAGATATTGTGTCATGCATAAGTTGAAGAAGAATGGGGGATGATTCTTATGGGACTTGGGTGAGGCTGCGGTGTGACAAAGTCTGTATATGGAAAGAGAACGCATGATCTTACAAATTCTGCTAGACATATCAATAAATGTAGAGATAGTTTTAGATCTATAGCATAACATTATTAGGATTTAGTATGTGTCTATTAGCATTTACTGTCTATTGGTATTTAGAGATGGATAGATCTGTAGCATTTACGTGTATAGATCTGTATCTGTAGCTGTATCTGTATTTGTATATGTATCTGTATCTAAATCTGTATCTCTATCTGTATCTATATTTGTATATGTATCTGTATCTGTATCTGTATCTGTATCTGTATCTGTATCTGTATCTGTATCTGTATCTGTATCTGTATCTGTATCTGTATCTGTATCTGTATCTGTATCTGTATCTGTATCTGTATCTGTATCTGTATCTGTATCTGTATCTGTATCCGTATCTGTATCTGTATCTGTATCTGTATCTGTATCTGTATCTGTATCTGTATCTGTATCTGTATCTGTATCTGTATCTGTATCTGTATCTGTATCTGTATCTGTATCTGTATCTGTATCTGTATATGTATCTGTATCTGTATGTGTATCTGTATATGTATCTGTATCTGTATCTGTATATGTATCAGTATCTGTATCTGTATCTGTATCTGTATTTGTATATGTATGTGTATGTGTATCTGTATCTGTATCTGTATCTGTATCTGTATCTGTATCTGTATCTGTATCTGTATCTGTATCTGTATCTGTATCTGTATCTGTATCTGTATCTGTATCTGTATCTATATCTGTATCTGTATCTGTATCTGTATCTGTATCTGTATCTGTATCTGTATCTGTATCTGTATCTGTATCTGTATCCGTATCTGTATTTGTATCTGTATCTGTATCCATATCTGTATCTGTATCTGTATCTGTATCTGTATCTGTATCTGTATCTGTATCTGTATCTGTATCTGTATCTGTATCTGTATCTGTATCTGTATCTGTATCTGTATCTGTATATGTATCTGTATTTGTATCTGTATTTGTATCTGTATCTGTATTTCTATCTGTATCTATATCTGTATCTGTATCTATATATGTATTTGTGTCTATAAGAGTATCTGTATCTATATCTGTATATGTATCTGTATGTGTATCTGTATTTGTTTTTGTATCTGTATCTGTATCTGTATCTCTATCTGTATCTGTATCTATATCTGTATCTGTATCTGTATCTGTATGTGTATCTGTATATGTATCCGTATTTGTATCTGTATATGTATCTTTATCTGTATCTATATCTATATCTGTATCTATATTTATATCTGTATCTATATTTGTATCTGTATCTATATCAATATTTGTATTTGTATCTATATCTGTATCTGTATCTGTATCTGTATCTCTATCTGTATCTGTATCTGTATCTATATCTATATCTGTATTTGTATTTGTGTTTGTATCTTTATCTGTATCTGTAGCTGTATCTGTATCCGTATCCGTATCTATATTCGTATACGTATCTATATCTATATGTGTAACCATATCTGTAACTATCTGTATCCATATCTGTATCCGTATCTGCATCCGTATCTGTATCTGTATATGTATCTATATTTGTATCTGTATTTGTATTTGTATCTGTATCTATATCTATATATGTATATGTATCTATATCTGTATCTGCATCCGTATCTATATCTGTATATGTATCTATATTTGTATCTGTATTTGTATTTGTATCTATATCTGTATCTATATATGTATATGTATCTATATCTGTATCTGTAGTGCGTCCTTAGTGCGCTGGAGACTTCACGACTCTCCCAGAAAGCAATATGTAGCTTGTATTGCGCTCATAAAAGCATTGTGTCGTTTTTTTACTTCATATACATTTTCATTTTACCCCCCCCCCCCAACTCATTGCCATTTGCACTACTCGTGCTCTCATACTCACCGATCACGCATAGGAAAAGTCACATAAGTGCCAACTTGAGAGTACTATAAAGAAAGAGTTTAGGCACATAAGTGCAACAAAGGAAAACAGAAGAACCTTGTGTGGAATGAAAGAAAGGGATGCACATGGTCTAGTGCACTCCCATATTAAAGCGACCAGGTTAAGCGTGCACCATAGTCCTTATTGGTCCCATAAAGCCTATACTTCCTCTAATTCTATAAAGAGGTGAAGAAAAATCAAGACCTCCATGTACAAGCCTATACTTCCTCTAATGCTAGAGGCCTCATGATAAAGAGGTGAAGAAAAATCAAGACTTCCATGTAGATGTTGTCTATGGACAAGATCACTACCAAACGTCATTAGGATATATGTTGTTTGCTTAGAATCCATGGCACTTGGGACATCGTATGCATGGTCGACAGGGTTTTTCTAAAAAAAAAGAAAGGGTAAACTTTTGCTCAAAGCTTGGGGATATTAACAGGACTTCTAGGCCCAATTTGTCTTGGAGCCGAGACATTCTCTTCATTTTAAGTACTTTGATTTGGAAGAACCTTACTTGTGATGCCATGCTCTTCTCACACCACAAGGTTAGCCCCTAGGGTTCTGAGCTTGCGGTTTGTTTATGGAAATCTTGGGATATAGTAAAGGCCCATATTTAGATTCGAAAGGAGTGGAAATAGGATGTGGGAGTCAACGGATGTGGTTTCACTTGGCCCCCCCTTTTCGGCATTACTCGCATTGATGTGGAACAGTGTGCCAGGTTTCAAGAAGCCTTGGTCAAAGGGAATTTGAGTTGGAAAGATCTGTGGAACCATGAAAGAAATGTGTGGATAAAGATCGAATATATCCATCCTAACCTCGAGAAAAATCACAAAGTTTGGCGCCTTCTGACTGAGCAAATTGTATCATGGAACAAAAAAGATGTGAGATTTCATTAGCGCAAGTGTGATCTATGCGGCAATATTCCTTATTTGGGAGTCCCCTCGATTACCAAATTATACAGAGATCCCATGTTATACAACAAAAATATTGGATGACATAATTGAGTGAATGAGCTTCTATGGAGTGAATCAAGGCCCTCCTTATATGGAGTTGAGGGCAGATCTCCTTGGATGTGGGATAAATGGACTCACATGCAAATGATTGTAGACTTGGACAAAAGGGTGGAGTGTGGAACTCTCAACACCCCCCTCCATGTGATGACCCTTTTGTTTTTAATGTGGGGAACTAGTGACATGTGGGGTCACTTAGTTCATTGGTTTTTAGGATCTCAAGACATATGGGATCCTTAGACATAACTTGGACATATAGCATCCAAGTGTGGGACATATGGCATCCCTTGGGTTTAAGTTCCATGGACATATGGGATCCATGGTGTGTGGGATCTTGGGACATATCGCTTCCCTGGGATCTTGGGACATATGGGATCCCATGACATATACTTGGACATTTGGGATCCTAGTGGTTTTGGGGTTCTAGGGACATATGGCATCCCTAGGCATGAAGGAGGGTTAACATCCTGGGGTAGATGATGGTGCTTTATAACAATTAATTATTGGAACTTTGTCATCCAACAAGTGCCCTTCATCCTTAGCAATGGTCATGAAGTCCTTGTGATGCTTTGAAAAGGCCTCATCTCCTTTATAGATATATAAAGAATGAACAAGTGCATGAGTGAGAAGCACTCAAGCATGCACACACACACATGCATACAAGACAAGACAAAGTTAGGCCATCCTTACACATCCTATAGACATCTTCTGCCATAGTTGGACAATACACACCTAATCTCCACATAGTTTGTAGGGGTCATTGTTTCAGATGGTGTTGCTCTAATGCACCCACATGTGCTAGCTGTAACCATTTATCATTCTCCGTTTCTTCCACACAACAAGCTAGAACTTCTTGATCATTATGTTTGTAAATACAACCTGCGAGTATTTGATATCTTTGTGATTTGACTACTTTCTCCTCCCTAGTGTTGACTACTAGATTATTAGGTCCATACATGAGAATATGTACAAGTCTTTTAGCCCAGTCTGGAATGTCTTCGCAATTGAATAGATAAGCATCTAGAAATTCATCCAACACTCCCATAGTTAGTCATGAAAGATGATCAGCCCAAAGGTGAGCTTTTCCTTTCTTGACTACCACTTTGAAATCGTATTTCATAAGTAGGAGAAACCATCAGACTAATCTACTAGTATTACAAGGTTTATTCACTAAGTAGAATAATGCTTGGTGGTCCATTAAGAATTTAAAATTATTTGCAAGAAAATAATGTCTAAGTGGTGACTGAACACAGTTTTCATTTTAGCGCATTAAAAGAAGCCTCACATTTTTCATTCCACTCGAAGTTAGTATAGTGGTATAGTGATAATAGCATACATGTGGATAAAAGGTAGTACCCCCAATGTCCCATAAATGCTTGTACTTCTTTAACTGTCCTAGATCTAGGTAACTCAAGTCCTTAGACCTAACTTGGACATATAGCATCCAAGAGTGGGACCTATGGCATCCCTTGGGTTTTAGTTCCATGGATCTCACTCTACCACTGTGGGAATACCAACGTGAGGAGATCTACCTCCTAAACGTCAATCCATGGAGACATGATGTTGGTATGATGACCATGAACAAGTAGGATGCACAAGTGCATGAGTGACAAGCACACAAGCAAGCAGGTTAAGCGTGCACAGTAGTTTTGACACACACACACACAGATATATATATATATATATGTATATATATATATATATATATATATATATATATATATATATATATATATATATATATATATATATATATATATATATATATATATATATATATATATATCTGTGTGTGTGTGTATATATATATATATATATATATATATATATATATATATATATATATATATATATATATATATATATATATATATATATATATATATATATATATATATTACATCAAGTTCCCATGGGATTGGACACTACCCTCGTTCTTGAGTGGCAAGACCTTCCCATCCAATAAATCCTTGAAATAGAACACTGTTGTAAGGAGTTAGATAGTACCACAATGAGTCACTTTGGTAAGATGTTATGAATTATGGAATGTGTTGAACAAAGAATTGTTGGAGTGTTCATTTTTTAATGTATTAATGTGTTTTGATGTTTTTGATATAGTAGCTCAAGGTTCATGAGGGCTTGAAAGGCATGAAAGGACGAACATCAGTAATCCGATTTATAATTTATAGTTTGTAAATAAACCCACATAGAGGGTTCTATTTTAAGAAACAATTAGTAAAGTAGTGGTGAGAATAAGGATCTCAACCTTCACGTCATTGCCATTTGCACTCCTCGTGCTCTCATACTCACCGATCACGCATAGGAAAAGTCACATAAGTGCTCTGTTACTTTTAAGCATAGCGAGGCACTTTTCAACTACACAAATCAAACAAAAATGCACTTGCACGATAGATCTTGTACGTATGACTAGACTACTAACATGCCTTACCCAAGTTAACCATGATTTAGATAGTCGGAGATGAAATTTGCATAATAATTGAACTTTAGCCTGTGCTCCGATGTTGTAATTTAAAATATTTTTTTGCTGATCTTTCATTACTCACTAGAATTCGATTCCATTACTTCCAATCGAGCAAAGTCTGACCAACCATGATCCAACTATTTATCCTGATGTAGCAGAAATCCAACTATATAAGATCTGATTGACAACACCATAACCCTCGGATCTTCACATGGATTCCATTGACATATTGATAAACCACTTAGAGTAACCTTCGACCAACAACAATCGAGAAAAAATGTCACAACGAAGAAAAATGCAGATAAGTAACCCTCATTGCTTCGGTGGTCATTACTTTTATTGATCTGATTATCAGGATTAAACATTACGTGTACCAAATTGGGTGCTAACCAATCCATATGAGGAGGTTTTCCTTGAAATTTATTCAAGAGAAATCCATTAATAGTTTTTTCCATTTTTGTACCAAAGACATCTGCTACCAGAAAAGTCCGTTGTCCCAAATTCTGCACAATCTGATATGGACCCTTATATCTCAAAGTAAGCTTTCCTGGATGTGGCCCTAACTTAGAATTGTATACCACAACCCAATCTCCAACGTAAAATACTTTAAATTTAACATTCGTGTTCACCCAAGCTTGTCTCCTTCTTTGGGTAATTTTAGTTATATATGCACTAACTGAATGGTCTTCCTCCAATTGTAGAAGGTACTTACTTCTATGCTTGAGAGCTATTTCCAGAGACATCTTTTCTGCTGTTACATGCAAACTTGGGACCACAAACTCCATTGGGACCATAGCTTCTAACCCATACACTAATCTAAATGGTAGCATTCTATTTGTTACCTTAAAAGCTATTCTGAATGACCATAACATTGATTCAAGGATCAAATCCCAAATTTTCTGATTATCATGAACTAATTTTTTGGGAATCCTTAATAAAGTTTGATTAGTGCTTTCTACCTAACCATTTGCCTGTGGATGATATGCTATAGATTTTTTTTGCATAGTTAGATGTGTCCTTGTTAACTCCAAAATGACTTCATTAAGAAAATGAGTTCCTCTATCACTCACCAATTCTACTCGACATCCGAACCTGGTCATGATGTTATGATAGAGAAACTTTGCTACACTAGCCGCCTTATTATCTTTAAGTGCAATTGCTTCCATCCACTTTGTATAATAATCAACTGATATTAAAATATATTGATTTCCATGTTGAGTAATTGGCTTGATTGGGCCAACAAAATCCATCCCCCATTTTTTAAATGGGTTTAATGGTAAAACTGGGTGATCCACCATTCTATCCAAATTATTTGGTTGACTTGTTTTTTGAAAAATGACACACCTTTTGGAAAACTCATGAGAATCCTTTAGTACTATAGGCCACCATAATCCAGTATGTAGAATCTTCTTACCTGTAATGTTCCCTGATAAACGTCCTCCTACTACTCCTGAATGGGCTTCCTGCAACACAGCTAGTTGCTCAAAATCTAGCCCACATCGTAGAATAACCTAATCCACGCATTTTTTATATAGTGCACCTACTATCACCAAATATGGCCTACTTCCTCGTGCTCTCGTACTCACCGATCATGCATAGGAAAAGTCACATAAGTGCCAACTTGAGAGTACTATAAAGAAAGAGTTTAGGCACATAAGTGCAACAAAGGAAAACAGAAGAACATTCTGTGGAATGAAAGAAAGGGATGCACATGGTCTAGTGCACTCCCATATTAAAGCGACTAGGTTAAGCGTGCACCGTAGTCCTTATTGGTCCCATAAAGCCTATACTTCCTCTAATGCTATAAAGAGGTGAAGAAAAATCAAGACCTCCATGTACAAGCCTATACTTCCTCTAATGCTAGAGGCCTCATGATAAAGAGGTGAAGAAAAATCAAGACTTCCATGTAGATGTTGTCTATGGACAAGATCACTACCAAACGTCATTAGGATATATGTTGTTTGCTTAGAATCCATGGCGCTTGGGACATCGTATGCATGGTCGACAGGGTTTAAAAACAAAAAAAATGGGTAAACTTTTGCTCAAAGCTTGGGGATATTAACAGGACTTCTAGGCCCAATTTGTCTTGGAGCCGAGACATTCTCTTCATTTTAAGTACTTTTATTTGGAAGAACCTTACTTGTGATGCCATGCTCTTCTCACACCACAAGGTTAGCCCCTAGGGTTTTGAGCTTGCATTTTGTTTATGGAAATCTTGGGATATAGTAAAGGCCCATATTTAGATTCGAAAGGAGTGGAAATAGGATGTGGGAGTCAACGGATGTGGTTTCACTTGGCCCCCCATTTTCAGCATTATTCGCATTGATGTGGAACAGAGTGCTAGGTTTCAAGAAGCCTTGGTCAAAGGGAATTTGATTTGGAAAGATCTGTGGAACCATGAAAGAAATGAGTGGATAAAGATCGAAGATATCCATCCTTGGATGTGGGATAAATGGACTCCCATGAGAATGATTGTCGACTTGGACAGAAGGGTGGAGCGTGGAAGTCTCTACATTATCTATACCATGCATCATGTGTTAATTCGTTTCTTATTGCGAGTAAAGATTCGCACACTATAGCCTTCTTTTCTATCTCTCATTCATATGTCGTATCAATGTGCAATGCAATGCAATGTGCATATGCTTTCTCATAGGGTAGATATCATTCAGATTTTTACATTTTTCATGAGTTTCTTTTTCCCTTGAATGATGTAAAGACTTCGTCCTTGCTGACATTTCCATTAGCATCACTTAAAGTATCCTCAGATACCAAAGCAATGCTATTTTTGACCGAATCCACAAGTAGGATGGTTGATTTTTCAATTTTCTGAAGATCTATCCACAATTTGTGATGCCAAAATATTCCACAATTGAGTGAATGAGCTTGTGTGGAGAGGAGTGAGGCCCTCCTTATATGGAGATGAGAGAAAATCTCCTTGGATGTGCAATAAATGGACTCATATGAATGATTGTAGACTTGGAAAAAAGGGTGGAGCATGGAACTCTCAACACCCCCCTTCCATGTGATGACCCTTTTGTTTTTAATGTGGGGAACTAGTGACATATGGGATCACTTACTTAATTGTTTTTTAAAATCTAAGGACATATGGGATCCTTAGACATAACTTGGACATATAGCATCCAAGAGTGGGACCTATGACATCCCTTGGGTTTAAGTTCCATGGACATTGGGATCCATGGTGTGTGGGATCTTGGGACATATGGGATCCCATGACATATACTTGGACATTTGAGATCCTAGTGGGTTTGCTTTATAACAATTAGTTATTGGAACTTTGACATCCAACAAGTGCCCTTCATCCTTAGCAATGGCATTGAAGTCCTTGATATGCTTTGCAAAGGCCTCATCTCCTTCATAGATATATAAAGAATGAACAATGCATGAGTGAGAAGCACACAAGCATGCACACACACACACATATGCATACAAGACAAGACAAAGAGTAGAACAATGGAATATTGTATTTATCTAATTTCAAGATATAATCAAGTTCATATGGTTAGCTATGAACATTCTTCTCTATGCATATGAACACCTCTAACTTGAAGGGAAATCTATCTAGAACTCTTATCCTCTTTTGATTGGCCAAAAATGATCTCTATTTTTTATAAGAATACACCTATTGAATGAGAAAGTTAGCACACTTCCATTTTCTTATCCGTGAGTGTGTTTTAGAGAGAACCACTCTCTCTCTCTCTCTACTTTAAGTATTCCATGCATCATGTGTAGCTTCTTTTGTTTATCTCCATTGAAGATTTTCATGCCATAACCTTCTTTTTTTTTTCTCTCCATATGTGTTGAAGGCACTAACCACTACCCTCACTCTGTGCAATCTTGCTTGATTACACCTCATTCCTCATGTGCTATCTGTAATAAAGTAAGTCTATGATGCAAGGGTCTGGCCGGTTCAGACGGATCGGAAATCGGACATCTTTGGTCATACACATGGATGACCAAATGGTGTCCGATTTTCGATCCATCTGAACCGGCCAGAACCTTGGATCATAGACTTACTTTATTACAGTATCAATGTGCAATAGTTTTGTAAGAGTTCATACAGGAGGCTATGGTTGTTAATATGAGTTCCAAGTGCTAGCTAAGCTTCCAACCTATTCCATGCTATGGTGTGCAATGTATCGAGTGGTGGATAGTGGTAGTGCGAGGAATACACGAGCTGTTCACATGCAAAAATTTGAAGAAGATGTGTTGGCTTGGTTATAAACACCTCGGAGTGATAATCCCAAAACCTAGTGGTAAAAATCTCCTCAAATGTCTGTTTGTAGCATGTGGGTAGGCACTTTATTTGACAATGCCAAGCATAGCAAGTCTTGAGGGAGGGAGTGGTACTCATGTCATACACCAAATCTATGTTGCCATGTTCGAATCCTGACATTGTAAAGCATGTGTCAGTTTCTTCATTGTAACTCACTAAATCTGTAAATTGTACTCGGAAAGATACATAAGGTATGGTTTATATTGAATTTCATTGGTCAAAATGTATCTCCTTGGCATGACTTCTAGAAAGTAAGATGACTTTGGTATGTTCTCTTCAATCATAGCCATTGCCTGAAGCTGAGCTTCTATGCAAGTAGAATGTGTCTTCTCCAATTCCTTTACTTGCTTCATCCATGTAGGTTGTGGTAGCTCAAAGGTTTTGTGTCCCTTCTTGGTGACATGTTTTCCAATAACTACCTTAGGTTCATACTCTTCTTCGAAAGCGGGGTCTACTAGAATAGTGACTGTCTCATCATGCTAGTGACTGCTTGCTGGGGAGGTGGGGCTTGTTGTTCTGTGAGTTGTGTGGTAGCTCTAGTATTGCGTAAGGTGGTACATTCTTCTATGAGCTTATCATAATCTATAAGCAATCATGCATGGCCTTCTAAGGGAATCTTTATACTTTCAGAGGGGATTGTCATGAGTAGCTAGGATTTAGCAGTATGCAGGGGTGATCCATGGCAGCTTGAAAATTGTGCCGGTTTTGCTCTTGTAATCTCTGATTTTCCTCTCATGCTGGAGCTAAGTGTTGATGGAGAAGTCCCATTTCATGATTTAATTGTGCATTTCACTCAATCTACACTCAAAGTTGGTCCTCCACCTCCTCAATGTTTTCTTTGTTCCTCTATCCCAACTTTACTTGCATAGCATGTTAAGTGTCTTTGATCTATGTGTAGTGTGCATTGAGTGATGCATTCTCTATGCTCAAGGAGTTGAGCCTATCCTATAGTTGAGTTGTGGTCCTTTGAAAGTTTTGATATCTCCTGCCCATGGAATTGAATTCTTCTCGTACTTGATGCATACTATTGAATATTTTTTATAATGCAATGTTGACGGTGGATGAAGAGTGAGTAGAATGTGGATGCATGGTGTTATGCGAGTCGGTATATAATGTAGGTAGGAAGGGGGAGCATAAGGGAGAAGTGGATGCCAAAGTGAACATGATGGTGAGTACTTGTGGAGTTGATGGTGGGAGAGTAGGAACTAAGGTGAGAAGTGTGGACAAACATGTTGTGGATGGTGAGATATCCATGTCATTGAACATTTTGTCTGTGGTGTCTATTGTGTGAAGTGAACCCTAAATCCTAAAATCTTAACCTAAACCCTAAACCTTAAACCTAAACCCTAAACCCTAAACCATAATTAAGTAACCTTGAATCATTTGAGACTTCCATATCTACAGTCTTTCAATAAAACCTTCTTCAATTGAAATCTAGGTAACTCGATAAGAAGCTTTTCCATCAAAATTACTTTTCAATCAAAACTTTTCAGTTGAAAGATGATATTACCACTTTATTATACAATTTATGATGCCCTAATATTTTTCTCCATAATTCTCTCCTTTTCTATAAGCAAATCCTCCTCGGTGGCATTTTCATTAGCATCACTCAAAGCATCCTCACGGACCAAAGCAATGCTATCTCTAACCGAATCACCAATTAGAATGATTGATTTTTCAATTCTCTGAAGATCTATCCATAATTTTTGATGCCCAAATTATTCCACAATTATGTGAATAAGCTTGTTTTGAGTTAAGTGATGCCCTCGTTATATGGAGTTGAGAGCAAACCTCCTTGGATGTGGGATAAAAGGACTCACATGAGAATGATTGTAGACTTGGATAAAAGGGTGGAGCATGGAATTGTCAACACCCCTCCTCCATGTGATGATCCTTCTCTTTTGATGCGAAGAACTATTGACATATGGGATCACTTAGTTCAATTTGTTTTAGGATCTAAGAACATATGGGATCCTTAGACATAACTTGGACATATGGCATCCAATTGTATCCCTTGGGTGTTAGTTCCATGGATGTCACTCTACCTCAATGGGTATACCAACATGACGAGATCTACCTCGTAAATGTCCACATGTGGAGACATGAGATTGGTGTGATGACCATGAGCAAGTAGGATGCACCAGTGCATTGTCAAGATGAAATCCCTCAGGGAGTGTGCATCAAGAAATTTTTTCAAATTTATTTCATTGTTTTTTGGACCATGATATGATGTTTTCTCTACAAGAAGATGATAAGAGTCATAAATTGTTTATGTTTTGATTTATTTGATTATTTATTTGACAAGAAACCATTTCAATTTTGTACAGTAGACTTGTATAAAGCTCATTAATCTGTTTTGAATCCCTGAAACCGTAACCTTTAATATTAATAATCTGGCTAGATTCTTTATGAACCCATGTATTTTTTTGTAAAACCTCGAAAAACCATGTTAATTTTATCTTAAAACCCTAGAAAACATGCAAATTAATCCTTAACACTTGGATTTTAACCCTTGAGACCTTAGTCTTGACCTCAAATTTAACTCAAACCCTTGGAAACCCTGAGATTTGAACCCCTAGTGTACATATTTAACCATTAATTGATGTGGCTAACCCTAATCATAAGAAACCCTAATTTTTCCTAAATATAAACCCTTGGTTTGGAACCTTAGAACCGCCATTTACCCTAATTCTAATCGTTTAGTTTCATTAAAATTGCGCATAAGTGTGAAATCAAAACAAAAACCTTAGTCAAAAATAAAAAGAAAAAGAAAAAGAAATAAAAATTAAAAAAGAAAAATTAGAAAAATAAAAAGAGAAGAGTAAAAGAAAAAGAAAAATCAAAATGGAAAGCAAAAATTTGATTTTCCAAAAATAGAAAAAGAACAAAAGAAGATTTTGAAAATAAAATGGATCATTTCTTAACTGAGTTGTTCTTGCACTCAAATGTGCTTCAAAACCTGGGAAAAAAATTCGAGGCATAGAAGTTGCTGTGCCACCCACAAGAAGCCGGCCCCAAAGAACAGCAACTCTACTTCTTGAGAACTGAAAGCGCAACAAGTAGTACAAGATATATACACCCACACGAGAGAGAGAGAGAGAGAGAGAGAGAGAGAGAGAGAGAGAGAGCTGGTCGTCTTGGATGAAACCTGGAGCAATGATTTAGAGAAGTGTTAGAGATACAGAGTGACGACAGTCATGGTTTCCATTACCTTCCGCCGTTCCACGATGCGCAAGAAACTGATTAGGATAGAAAGAGTAGGCATGCCACGAGTTTCTTATTGTGCAGCAACGAGCGTTGAGTTTACATAATATGTTTCCCTGTGTTCAACATAGGCAGATGTTGAGGGGAAGGATGGGCAGATATAATGCAGACCACGGAATGTCGAGAGAGAGAGAGAGAGAGAGAGAGAGAGAGAGAGAGAGAGAGAGAGAGAGAGAGAGAGAGAAGGCTAGGATTGCGGTGATGAAGTGACACAGAGAAGAGAAAGGTGATGTAGTGGAGAGAAGAGAAAGGTGGTGTAGCAGAGAGAAGAGAAAGGTGGTGTAGCAGAGAGAAGACGAAGGCGATGGAAAGAGAGAGAAGGGAGAAATGTCCAAAAGAACAAAAGGATTTGGAAAGATGGACTTATATGAGCTACATTCATAATTTCAAATTCATATAGTAGAGTTTGCGCATGGAATTCTCAATTCCAAGAGATTCTTAAGGGCGTGAATGTAAAGTTCTAAAAATTATTCATGAATGAAAAGCGTTCGAGGAAGTGTTTTTGTCTCATTATACTCTCTGAAGGTTATTGTTATAGAAGAAAGACATGAAAGCAGATTTTGTAATCATATGAAAAGAACAAATATGGATATTGACGTTCACTTAAGAAGCAAAAATGGGAAGAATATATGCTTGATACATTAAAACACGATGGGATGTGAATGTGCATATAGTGAGAAGAACGGATAGCTTTGGAAGCCTTCCCTCAAACTCCGCACAGAAACTTCTGAGTGATGTGTTTTATATTTTAGTTCACAGTTCTGAATTTCTCTAGAGGATGAGAAGTTGAGAACATGTGAAATTATCGTCTTGTATTATTTAAGGGTGAAGGGAATAGATCGGGCAGAGTCCATATCTTTCAAACCGGGAAGGTGATTTGAGTAACTTCACTTTGAGCTCTTTGCACATGCTATATATTTCAGTTTGTGATTATTTGCAGGTCCTAAAATGATTTTTGCAGGTCTAAATAGGGATTACAAATGCATTTTTCAGTAAATTTTGCATTATTCTAGTAATCATCTGACCATGCTTTGTATTTTGGGGAGTGCTCCGATGTTTTCGGACACTTCAAAGTTTATGTTAGGACCTGAGGAGGAAGGTGCATAGGTCTCAAAGCTTGTCGAGAACTATTGGATGCATGCAATTCCAAAATCAAACTATTGAGGGACGTATGCTTTATGCTTCAAGCATTTTACTTTATGTTATGGCATGTTCTATATGTACATGCATAGATTGGATTGCATATATTAAATGTTGATCATTGTTTAAATTTTAAAAGTATGGATCAATAGGCGAGAAGTACACTTTTGATTGTTTGCAGGAAAGAGGATTGCAGAAACTATATGGCTATGCAACACAGAGAATTGTTGCTAGCAATTGCTCTTATGTTTTTGCAGGTTATGGAATTCATATATGAGTTTATGGGGTGCATGCCATGGGCCTGTCAAGCCCTATATTATTGGGTGGCCTATGTGCCACTGAGCTATTGGTTATAAATATTTTGGGATTCCATTTCCTGGGGAAATGCTATCGAAATTTTCCCCTCTCATGGTGTTATATACGCACTTGCCTTTAGGTAAGAAGCTTGTGGCATGGTAACATGCCTTTCTGCAAACATCAATAAGTTTTAGGAATGCTTATAAGCATGTATTTGATGGACTTAGGACCATCATAGTAGTATAGAAAAGGCAACTTTAGTAGTAATAAGATCCCTACACATAATCCTTATGGATTTAGACCATAGGATTGCTAAGGGGAAGGAGCTACACCTTCATCATGATGAATGTGCACAAGCAATCCTATAGGTTATAGGAAGTTGCATAGAGGCAGGGGAGATACATGTATGATACTCTCCAAAGAAGTGAAGCTTTACTTATCTTCATAAGAGTCTCACAATATGATTAGGAGACTATGGGGTATTATTAGGAATACCCAAAGAGTGACTAGTTTCACTTATGTACATCACTTGAGCAAGTTGTGAAGCATTTTTTCTACACTACTAAGGAAACCAATTAGATGGGATGACAGAGATGGGTTTCATGAGACAACATCGACGGGTGCTTATGTGATTCGAGTGATGGTTAGGAAGGCCAGAGGTATGGCACTAGCTCTATGACTCAGAGCATAGATCCCTTAGTTAAGAGTAGTTGGGGTACCCAATACATATACGTATGTTGGGATCTATAGAGAGGTACTCAGACTCAGTCTTGGTACCTAGGAACAAGTTAGTTTAGAATAGAAAGGGATATCCATTGTCACTTGTTGACTAGAACCAAACTATACTAGTTCAAGGATATGGAACTCATTTGAGTCCACTGATATGAGTTTATAACATGGGATTCCTTAGAATCCACCTATATATTCCATTACATATATATGGAATATATATAATTGGTTTAGTGTAGGTATGACACCGTGAATTAGAAGAATTTTTCACTGGTATGGGACGGTGGAAATGACTTCCCTTTGAGCACTCTTCTTCTATGGCCAGGGAGAAAAAGACTCATCATTCATGGCGTCATAGGGTCTCACTAGATCAGAGGAGAGCTCTTAGTAGACATCTCCTTAGGATTGAGACTTATCCTTCATAGTTTAGGGAAGATTTATTCTTCCAGTAGAGAATGTGATAGGTGATTTTATCACCATTGGTATCACATACTCATTTTCACGTTTTTACAAAGGATAATTCCATGAGTTTGATTGGATCGTATAGATCCATGCATAGAGGATGGTTGGCAAAGATAGCTCTTTATTATGGATACACATGTGTTTATGGTATCTGTTGGAAGCAGCCAGAGGCACAGACGCCACGGAAGCATGTAAAGACGGAGCAGGGAGCCAGTCGGATCAATTTTCCAAACAAATATATTTCTTATTATTTCTTCAAACATTCAACAGTGATTGTTATCACTAATTGTAACATATGTATCATAGAAAACCCCATTTTGTAATCCATAGCTCCATTTTGTGCAAGCCGAGGAGTCCTCGAGCTTGAGGAGCTTAGGTAGAATGCGCGTACCAATTTTCGTTATTTTTAGACATCGTTTACCCTTCCAAATAGCATCTAGGACCTATTTTTTAACTAGGCCGGTCACTAGATGTGAAACCGGTCAAAACTAGTCTAGAAACTATAAAAAGAGCTAGAGAGCTCATTTTTGAGGTTGGTTCATTTTGGTTAGTGTGAGCATAGAGCTAGTTTGAGCTTGTAAGAGCATTCTTGAGTAATAGAGCTAATTTCCCACCTTCCATTGTGTCTTGCTTGTCTCTTCATTGTGTGTGTGCATGTGTGTGTGCATCTTTGTGCTTCTCACCTTCACTCTCACATCATCTCACGTTCACAATCTTCATATCACTCCTACCTCTCCCACGGATTGACATTAAGGAGGTGACGCTTCTTAACGTGGTATTTACCATTGTGCTAGAGCAACACCAAATTTGGCGCCGTTGCCGGGGATCGAGTCTAGGACGAATGTGTGATGGTAAGAGTATAGCAAGAAGTGGCGTTGGAAGGTAAAAATTTCAGTTTTTGTTGTTGTTTTTACTTAGCTTTTAGTGTTTTTCACCTTCCCCACACTCCATCTTCATCATCGCATCATCATCTTCATCTCCAAAAAAATCAGAAAATTCACCATATCCACCCATTCACCTCATTTCCCCTCATTTGTGCATGCGAGAGAGCGAGAGAGAACTTTTGTGCTTGTGTGTGCTTGTGTTTTCTTGAGTTTTCTTACAGGTACAGAGCTTCAGAGCATCAAGAGAGCTTCCAAAAGGTAAAACATGTACTTTCTGTCAGAAATTTCCGAGTAGGGCGGACCATCGCGATGGTCTGCAACTTTCGGATTTTGAGGTAGGCGACCACACCACGAGGTAGGCGATCCTTGCGCATTCACGGAACCACAGTTGCATTTGAAAAATTCGTTGTTTGGTGGACCATCGCGATTGGCTCAGACCATCGCGATTGTGTCGCACCATCGCGATAGGCTCACGCCATCGCGACGGCTCGGCCGGACCATCGCGACGGTTCGCTTTTTCGGACCATCGCGACGGTTCACTTGAGCCATCGCGACGGTCCACTTGGACCATCGCGATTGTTCAGCTGACCCCGCACCATCGCGATTGGCTCATGCCATCGCCACGACAGTGCCACGTGTCACGATAGACCATCGCGACGGTTCGTTTTTCGGACCATCGCAACAGCCCAAAATCGGACCATCGCGATTGGCTCAAGCCATCGCATCGCGGACCATCGTGACGGTTCACTTCGGACCATCGCGATTGTTCCCCGTTGACCGTTGACTCGCGCCATCGCGATTGTCCACTTGATCGGGCCATCGCGACGGTTCAACCTTACGCCATCGCGATTATCCACCTTTGACCGTTGACCGCGCCATCGCGACGGTTCACTTTTTCGGACCATCGCGACGGTCCATTTCCACGCCATCGCGATCGTTCACTTCGGGCCATCGCGACGGTTCGACCTCACGCCATCGCGATCGTTCATTTCGGGCCATCGCGACGGTTCACCTTTTCGGGCCATCGCGATTGTCCAAATCCCACGCCATCGCGACGGTTCGCTTTTTCGGACCATCGCGACGGTCCCAGACCATCGCGATTGTCCACCCCCATCGCAATTTTTGGGCTCCAATTTTGACCAATTTTGAGGGTATTTTTGAAAAATTTTTGGACCATTAGACTCATAGGAGACCCCTTAGCTCATATTTGAGGGAAAACTGGATTGTCAGTTTTTACCCCCCAGGGCCTGAATGCTCATAACTTTTTCATCCGAAGTCCGTTTTTTGAGCTTAACAGCTCGTTAGAAAGCTCGTGACGAGTACTATGTGACCTCAACTATTTTTTTCATAAAGAATACATCTATTTTTGGATAAGCTAATTTGAGGTTCACCTAGTTTGGGACTAGAAAGCCAGGGGGCACACATTGAAAATTTGGGCAAAAAGGGAAGGGATTTAAAAGATGTATATGCTCAAGTGTTTAATCATCTTGTGAATTGGTCTAACATTGGAATTTTCCAGGTCTAGCAAGGGCAAGCAAGCAAGGCAGTGAAGACAGCAGAGCTTGGGAAGCACGGCTTCTTGGGCAACAGGGCATCAGAGCAACCAGAAAAGCCGACTCGAGGTTGGAAGATTACTCAACCCCCTCAGTCAATTCTTAGCTTAGGCTAAACGGTAGTTGTGGATTAACGACGATAGGAACGCCTCAAGTTCAAGATACCTAATTCTTTCAAGTCTAAGACTTAAAGTAAAGGTGTGTGTGACGCGAAAACCTAAAGGAAAGAACATAAGTCTGACGGAACGAGAACTCAAAATCATAACTGAAAGTCGAATTCCTGACGCATGTATTAAGACAAGAATCCAGAGAAAATTAAAAAGAATCAAGAAAGTAATCACAAAGGACCATTGACGATCTAAGTGTGTAATTGAGGGTGCAAGGAAGAAAATTAATGAACCTTAGATCGGGCAAACATATAGGTAAGTCGGACAGAAGAAGCCTTAGATCATCAGAGGCTAGTGTAAGAACTACCGCTCGATCTTGGGCTCAGCAATTGAATAGCAATTACTCCTACGAGAGCTCAGATACTAGCGAATCAGAAATGGCATTTAGCACAGACAGACCAGAAGGAGGGTCTCATGTAGCATACCTAGAAAAACCAGAAGGACCCTATAGAACGCAGCTAGAGTTTCTCCGAACCAACCGACTAGGTGCTCGCATCTATGAGGATGGTTTGCAAAGGCAAGTGGTGCAACTGCACAACCCTGATCAACCCATTGGATTGGAAAGACCAGTGGTGAAATTTGAGAGAGACGCTTACATAGACAAAGAAGGAACCATGTACGTCCTAAGTACGCAGTCAAACGATACTAATGAGTTTGGCACAATTCAATTAGAGACGGAAACGAAATTTCCAGGAAAAGAACCGATAGAAGAACCTAGAACACCTAGAGGGAAATCCGTATTAACAAGAGTACTCATCCCAGAATGGATCCCTCAAGATAACAGGAGCATCGAGTTGTTTGTAAATAAAGAGACAGATGAAGCCTTTTGGAGGTACAGAAAGGAACACCCTGGTGAGATAGGCATCATTACAATTTATGAATTCAAGGACCCAGATACACCTGGAAAGGTTGTATACCTGGATGAGACTTCAGAAAGAGTCTTCGTGGTGCCTGAGCGCGCTAAAAACACATACACATGGAGAGGTGAACTGATATTCCCTCCATCTAGAACGAACATGAATACAAGTCAACAAGGGGCAGGAACATCCTCAGCCCATGGAAATCAAAGAGAAGGAAATAACGAGAGACTGGAAGTAAGCTTCACTCATCCCATGGGGAGAGATAGAACAACCACGAACACTAATAAAGCGGAGAGACAAAGAGATCATGGAATACTAGGTGGTAGAGATGATTTTCCTCTACCTAGACCACGCGAACACGCAAGAGTATTGAGACCCACACAATTAGTAAAATCCATGAAGAATTACTTTGATGGGACAGGAGATCCCTATGACCATGTTGCAGAATTCAAGCAAGTACTAAGAGCAGAACAAGTCGAGGACATGTTCACGCAGTACAACGCATTTGGACTAACGTTAAAGAATACAGCTTTAACTTGGTTCCAACCATTGCAACAAAGGCAATTTAGAGACATCCATCACTTTTTAGAGTCCTTCATCACTGAATTCTCTAAAAGTGGGATTAGACACGACACGTCTTCGTTGATTCATAGCTTTAAACAGACCCCTCAGGAAACAGTTAGACTGGCAGGACGTAGATTCAGACAATATGTTGAACGATGTCCAATGCAAGAGCTACCCTCACAAGCCAAACAAGTATCACTGTTCCTAGATGGCTTGTTGAGCGCTAAACTACGCTCCTATGTGTACCTAAAAGAACCCAGAACGCTAGAGGAGTGTGTAAGAATATGTATAGACATTGAGGATAACCTAGGAGAGGAATTAGAGCTCTCAAAGGTCTATAAGGACTCAGATTGTTCTTCTCTAGCATCCACAAAATTGTCTAATTCGATAGAGGACCTAGCAGAAAAAGTGGCCCAAAAACTAGGAGTTTCTAGTAAACAGGTGCCCAAGCTACCAACGAATGTACGTTGTTACACTTGTGGTGGAAATCATTTGGCAAACGTGTGTCCCAATGCACCACAACCACAAGCCAACCCTAGTGGCCAATATTGCACAATTGAGAGAAGATACACGAATCATACGGCTCAGGACTGCCCATACAACAAACAAACCGTGAGACATAACTACCCGCAAACATACCAGCAGCCAGGTAGGTATCAAGGCCAATACAATGCTCAGCCTTATTACTATAGGCCTCCCCAGAACTACCCTTACCAGGCTCAACAGAGACTTCAACCTGTCTTAGCTCAGCAGCCACCCCCACCAGCGAATGTCATCTCGGTCAAATACGCTGCTGCAGAAGAGAACCTAAGTAGGGCCTTAGTGCCTTCTTCACCCCTGATCACCGAAAGTGACCCGAACTCAAACAGTTTTGACTCTACTCATGTAACTAGTCCACCCGCTTATTACACGGAGTCACCAGAACATGTGGAGACATATCATTATGATAGTCCACCAATGGAAACTAGTTGGGAGCCAGATTATGCTAATGTGATGTACGCAAACCCAAACCCACGGCCCCAATTGAGACAACAGAGACCACAGGGCCCTAGAGGACCATGCTTTAGGTGCCAAGGAGATCACTTCGTAAAGGATTGTCCACATCCCCCAATAGTAAGGCAATCACAGTACTATAACATACAAGGCTTTTGTGCCGATTGTGGCAAAGAGCACGTAATCAAAGATTGTCCTAAGAACCCAGTTAACACTTCAAATGTGACATCGATCAACGTGATAGGTATTGTAAACACCGCAGATGGATCCAACCCTACATACGTGCCTATCCAAGCGATAACCAGAGCCCAGGCGCTCTTACAAAACCAACAGCTTAATCAAGAGAAAGTAGCAGGAACTAGTGAAGTTGCAGAATCTAGCAGTAAAAAGACAAAATCTTGGAAAGATTCCAGAGAAAGAATAAAGAGAAAGTGGAGTAAAAAGATAACGGAGTTGGAAGGAAGTTTAAGGGAATCTAGAGCCAAAATACAAGAATTGGCTTCACAAGAATTAAATCAAGAAAACCCAGCTTAGAAATCAGGATCAGTCTTAGCGGAACCCATACCGGAAGATCTAGACATGATGTTTCGTGCATATCAGGCAAGATTAAAAGAGGGACCTCAAGTAACGGAAATGAGTAAAAACTACCCTCGAGCTGATCTAGAAATTGAGAGAACTAAACTGTGCATGAAGATGGTAGAACTAGCACAAGCTTTGTTCGAAGCCTCTAGATATCTTAATTGGAATAACATGGCAAAACCGGAATTACACTTTCAAGGACTAATGGAGAGGCTAGAACACTTGATAGAAAGCAAAGAGAAAAAGGATCAGCATAGGACCCCTATTGTCCCAGAGACACAGGAAAGGAATGCACCATCCCTGTCTCAAGTACCTAATACAGAAAGTCAAGACAATTTGTCTTCCATACATAGGTACTCACATGAATTTTTGAGGGAAATCCAAGAAGAGAAATGGAGAAAAGAACAAGGAACTCATCCTCCTATTCGAGAAATAGACGACTTGCAGGAACAATTTCCCCAAGACATCCCCTCTATATACGATGAGGTAGAGGTGGAACAACTGAGTGAACCCACAGGATTTGAATCTAATTCTTTACAAGAATTACCTCAGTTCACAGGACCTTGGGAAGCAAAGTCTATCAGTATGAGAGCACCCACGATAATAGTGAGGAATGAAGAATCAGTGATCCCTAGAAATACGGAAGTGATCAAGAATACCAAAGTACAATGTAATCTCACTCTGGAGGAATTGTTAAAGGTAAAACCAGAGTTGTGGAAGCATGTAGCAAATCAATTCCCCGAGCTTGCTACCACACCCTCTCAAATAGGATCACATAAGAAGGTACCAGAGATACCCGTAGAAAAGATTGGAGATGTAAGCGAAGGAGAGGAAGGTAACACATATCTTCCAATCACCCATCAGGGCTACACCACGAAAGCCATCTTAGATTCAGGAGCCGGAGTAGCCATCGCTACTACCGCTTTATGGAAACGTTGGGGTAAGCCAGCCCTCAGACCCACCAGGATGAAGCTACAAATGGCTGATGGACACATAGAAAAACCATTAGGCTTACTAGAAGGCATATCTCTCACCACTTGTGGTGTAGAATTTGAGCATACTTTTGCCATTTGTGACTTTGCGAAAAACCGTGCGTATGAGATGATATTGGGACGACCATTCATGCGTCAGTTGCAAATTGTACAAGATTGGGGAACTAATTCTTTGTACTTGCAACACTTAGGAGTGACTACCAAAGTCAATCTTAAAGACTATTCACATCGAGATGTACCCCCAATACAATGGAATACCATCCATAAAACACCAGTAGAGACGGAATCCGTGCACTCATTAGAATCAGATCCTTCTTGGTTGCATGAGGATACCCACTTATGGATGTGTAAAGTAGCCAAACAAGAGGAAGAACGATTAGAAGCAAGGACCTTAGGTGCAGAACAACATCCACGAACCCTTCAAGATCCAGCATATGCACCTGTAGTATTCCCAGACGAGGAGTTTGAACCCCATGGTTGGGCGGAAATCCTAGCAACCATGGATGTAGCCATCAATGAAGAACAATGGACACCCCACTGTGACGAGGATGGCTATGACATTTCAGTTTTCACGATAGAGCCAATCATGGGCGATGCAATTTTAGAAGAGTGTGAACCAGACACTGATGCATTTGAGGATGCAAGCGATTTTGATCTAGAATCAATTCTCATGGACCCACCCTTTGCATCAGAGGAAGAATATTTCTACGAAGTAGAGACTCACACTCAGAGACACGAGGAAATTACGAACGAGGTAAGGTTAGCCACGGAAGTGACTACCAAGAGTGAAGGCAAGAAAAGAAAGAAGAAAGAAACCATGTCAGAAAAAGAAGAATCTTTGTTTGAAGTACCCGAGAATTTCAAGAAATATGAAATTGAAGATAGAAGAATCATGGTACGAATGCCCAATAGAAAGGCGAATGACGGACAAGTATATGATAACCGAGAGAAAACCAAGAAAATAATAGTTGCCATAGAAGGAGAAGAAGAAAAGTGCACATATATAGGGCATGATTTGACGACTGAAGAAGAAGAAGAGTTAGTTGCCCTATTGCGCGAATATAGAGATGTTTTTGCTTGGAGTTACAAAGATTTGAAAGGAGTAGATCCAGATATATGTTCTCATAGAATCCCTATGACTCCAGATGCAAAACCGACAAAACAGAAACCTTACACGCACAATGATAATTACGCTGCGAAGATTAAAGAGGAGATAGATCGATTGATAGAAGCAAGATTCATTTACGAAATTGAGCATACCGAATGGGTATCCCCCATTGTGGTTGTGCCCAAGAAGAATGGAAAATTGCGTGTGTGTATTAACCTTAAAAAAGTTAATGCCGCCACGATTAGAGATAGTTATCCTCTTCCTATCACAGAACACCTATTGGAAAGAGTTGCGGGCAAGGAAGTTTACAGCTTTCTTGATGGATTCTCAGGCTATAATCAAGTAGCCATTGCTCCAGAAGATCAACATAAGACGGCTTTTGCCACTGAATGGGGCATATTTGCATTTCGTGTAATGCCATTTGGCTTAACAAATGCACCCGCCACTTTCCAGCGACTCATGTGTCATGTTTTTAAGGAATTCTTACGCAAGAGCTTGGAAGTTTATGTCGATGACTTGTGTGCGCATTCAAATATAAGACAGACACATATCCCAGAGTTAAGACAAATATTTGACAAATGTCGAGAATATCAGGTTTGTTTGAACCCAGAAAAATGAGTTTTCATGGTCAGACAAGGCAAAATTCTAGGACACATTGTGTCAAAAAATGGAATCTCTACGGACGAGGAAAAAGTGAAAGTAATTGCAGAATTACCTAGACCAACTAACGTGAAAGAGGTACAGACATTTATGGGCCATTGTGGATATTATCGACGATTCATACACATGTATGCAATCATAGCTAAGCCTCTGTACTCTCTTTTAACCAATTTTGAATGGACAGATGAATGTGAAAATTCATTCAATGAACTTAAACGACGTTTGTGCTCAGCACCTATATTGACCACCCCAGATTGGAGTAAGCCATTCCATGTACATGTGGATGCATCCAATTACGCCATAGGATGTGTGTTAGCACAACCCACGAATGAAGGTAACATAGATCTCCCCATAGCCTACGCGAGCAGACAATTGAACGCAGCAGAAAGAAATTATACCACGACGGAACGAGAAGGATTAGGGATGATCTACGCAGTAAAGAAGTTTAGGCACTACTTGTTGGCCAACAAATTCAAGTTCTTTACATATCATCAAGCCCTATTATATTTAGTCAACAAACCTTGTAACACAGGACGACTGATACGTTGGTTTCTATTACTCATGGAGTATGATTTTGAAGTGGTAGTTAGGAAGGGAAAGATGCATCTTAGAGCTGACCACCTCTCAAGATTAACCTCAGGAGAAGCTCCTCAAGGAGTAGCGGATGAATTACCAGATGCATACTTGTTTAACCTCGAGATAGCACCGGAATGGGCTAAGCCTATAGTCCCTATTCTGACATACGGACCCAAGAATCCTAGGATAAAGATCAGAGAAGAAGAGATTACCAAGTCTCAGAGATACCAAATAATGGCAGGAAGCATATATAAACAGGATAATCAAAAGATTCTTGCTTGTTGTGTAGATGAATCAGAACATGCGAATTGGTTGCAATTAGCACACATAGGTGCACTAAAGCAACACCATTCAAAACATCGAACATTACAGACTCTGCATAGATTAGGAGTATATTGGCCTACGATGGAAGCAGATGTCTACAAGTTGTGTAAGGAATGCCATGTTTGTTGTGAAAGACCACCAGTAGAGCATGCTACATTATATCACATGTCTCTCACACCAGAATGGAGTGAACCTTTAGTGACATACTTGAGGACGAACACATTCCCTCAAGGCATGACTTTAGCTCGACAACGCAGTCTAGAGCAGGAAGCTCAAGACTATTCACTCATTGGCGATAATTTATACAAAAGAGGACGAGATGGATATCTAAGACAATGTGTTCATGAGAGCGAATATCTTAGCATACTAGAGACTGCACACCAAGGTGTTGCAGGAGGTCATTTTGGACCAGATAGGATAATCAAAGCCATTCTCTTTGTAGGATTATGGTGGCCCACTCTTCACATGGATGCTCATACCTATGTAAAGAACTCATTGAAACCATTGAAACCATTGAAACCCATGATGGGCGGACGTGCATTTTCTAAGTGGGGTATAGACTTTGTAGGACCCATTAACCCCCCTGCAAAAGGTACACATGCGGAATACATTATTGTTGCCATAGATTATCTAACCAAATGGGTAGAGGCAAAAGCCACAAGAAAGAATGATGCTCACACGACCGCAAAATTCTTATTTGAAAATGTCTTTACAAGATATGGACTGCCTATAGAGTTAGTGAGCGATCGAGGCACTCACTTTCTAAACCAAGTCATTGAATATTTGTTACAGGATTTTATGGTGATTCACAAGAAATCTGCACCATATCATCCTCAGGCCAATGGTCAGGCTGAAAGCACTAACAAGATACTTTGTAACGTACTGACGAAACTCGTGAACAACAAACGTTCAGATTGGGACAAACAGCTACACCACGCTGTTTGGGCATATCGAGTGGCCTACAAGACCGTACTCAATGCAACTCCCTTTCAGATGGTTTTTGGTCAGAATGCAGTGCTTCCTTTGGACTTCTTGATACCGACCCTTAAGGTTGCACAAGAACATCAGTGGACCGGCCATGAATTATCAGCAAGAATAATGGACTTGGAACGATTAGGAGAAACCAGGCTGAAAGCAGCAGCAGGAATATACGCAGCGAAGAAGCGACAGAAAGCATATTTTGATGCACACGTGAAAGATAAAGGCCTAAAAGAAGGAGATTTAGTTCTAGTGTATACACTGAAACAGCACGCACGGAAGTTAGAAAAGCGAGGTTATGGACCTATGATCATTAACAGACTTTCGACAAGTGGAGCAGTACAGTTAGCCACCTTAGAAGGAGATATAATGCCTAATTACATTAGTGGCTGTAGAGTCAAGCTATATCAGGAACCTCTTACTGAGGATATGCTTAGACGACTCACGTTGGCAAAGAAGCGTAAGGAGGAAGGAAATAGAATACGAGCGGAAGCTCAGGCAGAAGCCATAGAACGCATTAAGCGCATGAAGCTAAGAAGACAAGGACTAGGGAGAGAACATTATAACCATATGGAAACATCACCCAGATATCCCATGGCCATGTGTCAAGTAAAGTCAACCACTCATCCTAGCATAGTGGACAGGAGACCATTCATTACGGTTAGGCTAGAGCACGGCAACCCTTCCCAAGAACTCAGGGCTTTAATTGACTCAGGTGCTGCGACTAGTGCGATTAGATGGTCCCACTATAAGGATTCAGAAATAGAAATGCGGCCAATTGAGGCATACCTCATAGGCCTAGGAGGCATGGAAACCCCTTGCATGGGTGAGGTGGACCTTCCTATCCTCATTAAGGATTTGACCATGACAGCGAGGCTACTAGTGTGCCATGATGACGACCTGATAGAACCCCTAATCCTTGGCCAAGATTGGCTATACGATCACTCAGTGGACCTAAATCTTCGACAAGGCTCCTTACAGATTGGAACCTTAGAACAGAAGCGAGTGATACCGCTTGACTTCCCTAACGGCATTCCGCTTGACGGTTGTGACCCTAGACCCTATGAAATACATGCGACGGAAGACCGGAAGATCTTTAAGCAGACCAGTCACGTTACCTCTACACCAACCCACTCGGGCTTGGCTATGGACAGTTGTCAATCAGAAGGACGACAGGAGATCTTCCCTGGGACTTCCTGCAAACTAGAAGAGACAGTTACCCAACCACAAGGGCAGATGGACACAATCAGCGGTCAGGTGGGTTGCATCAGCGGCCAAATGAGCACGTCACCCTGCGGTGCTCATCCTTCCAAACTTGTTGCGGACTGGCCTAGATTAAAGTTAAAGAACGAATCACTTCCTAATGGGCAGGTCACGCAAGTATTGGATCTCCCTTCTTTTCCAAAGCAGAGCGTCCATCCGACCTCTCAACCTCGACAACAACAGAATCAACCACGACGAAGGAACCCAGACCGACTGTAGTACCAGAAGATACAACAAGGAAGGCAGTTTAGGCCACCCAAAGGAAGCGGCACCAGACAAATATGGGTGCCAAAATGACAAAAAGCACCGAAGAACTCCAACCAAGCAGAGATCGACAAGAAAAAGGCAGGGCAGAAACAGAATCCGTATCCACCATCCCCTCGACCTCCTTCTACAGGTCCGACCATTCGACAAATTTGGATCGCCAAGAAATACCTTACCCATAGACCCACACCCACGCAGATTTGGGTACCCAAACCATGTATCATAGCCCAACCCTTAAGCCATGTAATATATACCCCTCACAAATCCTTCCATTCCTCAACACCACCACACCCGATACTACCTTTTGCCCCTCAGCAGAAACCCACCACCCACTCAAAGACTCTTAGGAAATGGATACCGAAGCGTGTCCAACCGTCTTCCCCTAACCCATTGTCTAACTACCCCCCGACTAACATACAACCTTGTACTAAATTACTAACCGTTAAACCTTGTAATAATTCACCCATCATCATCGCACATCACTCATAATCTCGTCTCATCAAGAAATGTATGCATGATCTGAAACGTGTAGGAGTCTAGAGACCTGCACTTGTGCTGCAAGAAAACATTGCATCCATCACATCACAACACTTGGCTACACGGGTTACGCATCAGTTATGGAAAGGGATTGCGGTCTCACTTTAATGGGATCATAATTAATTTCCATGCTAATGTGTTAATCTTTTGTAGCAGATCTTTCTTATTAGCGCATCAGCCACCATGCAAACCGACGAAGGAACATCAGGAGCACGCCCCAGTGTAGCGGCAGTGCCCCTCAATGTGCTACGAGCAGAATCCCACCCGACTGCTCCACCACCGGAATTCCAAGGGTTTCCAGGGCCCATGCCTATCGACAATCCACCTATGGGCTACACAGAGAAGATACACCGGAACTCTCATTGGTTTCAGGGACTTGCAGGACCCCTTGCGGACGCGGACTTCATTTTTGAATCCTCTCTGACATTTGATGACCGCACGTGGGGAAAATACCAATTCTTCTCCAGAGAGTTCGAAGACCTACAGAACACCCAGGACCTAACTCACGTTTGGGCCAGAGCAGGTTTCACGGAGTATTTCAGTGATCCTCTGCCCAAACCTGACTTTTACAGGTGTTATTACTTAATTACCACTTTGCTGGCCTCCGAGAATAAGGATATCCCCGGAACCTTCATTTTGCCTTCTTTAGTGGATGATCCACCTTACAAGAGGTTTTACCTCTCAAAGGATTTAATCAGAGCGGCCATCAAGATTCATGGAACCCACACACCCACAGATCGAGAGAGATTGATTCCAGACCCTATGAAACGTGGGGATGTCACTAAGTGGGAGGAGATATCAGCTATTACACCTGAGCTATCAAAGCCACTACGGATATGCATGCAACACTTCGCATTCCCCGCTCAGGACAGATTTACCATGCCCCATAAACGAATCTGGTTCGAATTGTATTTGGCATGTACGGGACCGCAGACTGTTGATCTGGCAAGCTGGATCATAGATCAAATGTATTTGGCACAACACAGATGGGAACGTAAAAAAGTGCTTAATGGATGTTGTGCACTCACAAGAATTGTGTATATGTGCTTGGCTTATGACTTGCCAATTGAGCGTGCATTAACAGGAGAAGAACTGAAGGCATTCAAAGGAACGACGAAGAAAGCCAGGAAGCCCAGTAGAACACGGGCAGGCAAGCGCATGCGAGGCACCATTCCTTGCCTTCAAGTGCCAGAGTCGCCATCACCACAACCCTCTCCAGAGCGACCACAGACAGAAGCTGCTCCCACAGTACAACCTATTCGCATAAGGTTGTCTAGACCAGTGGTTACAGAGGGCACCACTAGTACCGCTGCACCTCAGGCAGCTGCCACCATAGAACCCACCACCACTACAGCAGAAGCTCCCACCACTATTGGTGCGGAAGCCTTTTCCTTTCCAATACCACACATGGAGGCAGAACCCATAAACACAACATTTGATTTTGAGATGCCGGATGCATTCTCAAATGAATTCCAATTTTCAGAGGCACAAATGTTCTCTCAGGAATATGAACGCCCTAGTTACCCTACCACGCCGCGAGATCTGCCACAGGGACAAGCTGTGTCAAGCTCTGATGATGAAAGAACCGCCACCGACGATGACGAAGGTGATGACGAAGCCAGCCAGGGCACGTATGATTCCCAAGGGCAAGGACAGACAGACGACCAAGGCCAACAAACCGAAGCACACGGCGACACCAGCACATATGAAGATGAGACTTTCGAAGCCGCAGCGTACACGCTGGCCATCAAGAAATTATATCGTACGATGGAGAAAGTCTGGGCACGGAAGAAGCTAACTGAAGAGGAGAGCCAGGCATTAATTGAACAGGAACTCATCTCCGGAGGATTCGAAGACGCATACATCAAAGGGTTCAGAGAATTAGTTAAATCGGTCGGCTCCAATGAAGCACTCAGGTACTTACAAAGAAAACAACTACCACAGTTTGACCCCCGCCGAGTACGACTACTTTCAAAGCCCGGAGAGTATATTCGCGTACCAACAGGAGCTCAGTCTTTAGCACAAGCCAGGGAGGCACGCCTCGTCCCCGAAAGTTCACTGACCGCAGAACCCATCCTTGTAGATTCCCCACCACGTACTACCGTTGTACATACCACCCCTATCCTTGAAATAACATCCACACCCTCTACTCCTCTCTCACCTCATGTATCACCGACCCATCCTGTATCCCCTGCACACCCACCTGCTCCTCCAACATCCACACCAGTCCATGGCAACCTAGCCACAACCTTTACCCCGCCCATTCATGCCACCATGCCCACACCCAACCCTCCGCATCTACCTGTTAACCCCTTCACCCCTTCATCCTTCCCAGCGTTTCCCCCACCTCTAAGACCCCCATTCCCCTTTCTAACCCCACTAACCTTCTCACCAGTTTCACCTCCCCAACCCACCATAACCCCTATTTCCCCTTTTCACCAAGCTGCTCCAGCCATTCCCCCTGTAAATTATTCTACATTTGTAAATCCTGTATTCACACCTACACAACCACCCACAATCACACCACTTTTCACAGTCACAACACTAAACACGTCCAGTGACATGGACATCTCACCACCCACGGCACCACCACTCACTTCACTCCCGGCACAAACATTTTTAGACAAATCACAATTTTCCACGATCACCACTGCATCCACCGTCCCAACCCCATTTCCCATTCCCGCTACATCTACTTCCACTGCATCCTCATTTAGCACTTCATTACTACTATCGCCCACCATAGACACTGCATTTCAACACATGTTCACATGCATGACACAAGTCCGCGATGAGTTTGCATCACTTGGCACCAACTATCAACAGCTGCAGAGAACGACGAATGAACTACAAACGCAGCTTAATTCGTTATCAATTGAGAATGCCTCACTGAACAGCCGATACCAAGATTTACGAGAGGCCTATCACAAATTAGAACTAGAAAGTGAGGAGAAAACAAAAGAAGCCACTGCGGAGTTGGACAACCTACTTCGAGCCCAGACCGTCCGCAATGCAACACTCACTAGAAATATGGGCTTACTAAGAAGACACTTAGCCGCAGCAAAAGAGGAGAACCAGAGACTTCAAGAGCAGAATAGAGAGAATCTGGAAGCGGCTTTGGACCACCCTGAACAACCACTAAGTCCGAGCAGATTCAAGGCAATCCCATCCGAGTCGATGCGGATGTTGCTAGATGACCATGTTCGATTGCTCGAGGACTATGATCGTATGAACGAAGAGCATCAAAAGTTAAAGGAAGATCACAAGCTACTACAGCTCAGAGAACCGGCAACACAACAAGTACAAGTAGCAGCAGAATTACCAGCACCCGTGGACCCTGCCTCTGAAATTTTAGAGGAACTCAACGCACTCCGGGCCCAGGTAACAAATCTTGAATCTAGAATTGCAGTCTATGAAGCACCTCCAAGGCCAGACTCCCCACCTGAGCTACCAGCTGAGGAAGAAACCGTCACTATCCCGGTGGAGGAGACATTTGAAGAGGCATACGAGCCGATACCCATCCCAGGCGGACGTGTCACGGCCGAAGGCCAGATGACCTATGAATTACCTACCCCCGCGTGGATGAAGACAGTTGAAGAACTCGGAACAACACATTCGGCCAGAGTAGAGGCACAGTTACATGCCATGGCCATGATTGAAGAGAGAATTTTACAGTCACCATTCTTTGCTCATTTGGCCCCGAGACGCTACATATCTGGGCATGAGCTCCAATATAAACCGTACTTCATGTTAATGGCCGAATACCAGTTAGCCATCGAGAAAGAAACCGGCATGAAACCAACGCATGCAACTCAATTCGAGCCGGAGGACTTGCCACCAAGTGCGCAGAGAGGTGAAATCCATCAACCAGACTGGCGCAAAGATTTATTGCAAAACTATCCAGAGATGATGAGCACGTGGGTGAAAGCGCCGCTGCACTTAAAATTTAACCCGTGCTGGGGACCAGTACCACGACGCCGCTCTTGGACTGCATTCGCTATTAAGGTACAAAACAATAAGCAGTGCCAAGACTTGTTGAATTATCCCTATTTCAAGCCACCCATCGAGTTACCAACAGTAGGCTACATGATGGCGACGATCCGCCACTGGCTCCCTAGGTTAAAGCATATGGATGATATTGCCGCGCACATGACTGTCAAAATCTTTGACATGATGCAAATGATCTTTAAAGTCTTCCGACGCGTCAAGGCTCCCCATGTAAACACCCCGGGCTTTGAGCATGGCAACTTTGATTTAGTCTATGATATGAGCACAACGCCATCGCTACGGGTGTGTTATGCCTGGCACTGCAGAATCAAATACCTGCCGGCATGCTACAAGCAGACATTCGAAGAAATGTTCACCACCGGCTTTTGGGAGTACCATTCAGAGGTATTTATAAGCAGGCCCACACATTTATTGCAATTATTCGCCTGTGAACAAATGGTGTACTCCACACATTATCAGCTCCCACCACCAGCCGAGCCGCAACCTATTGACTGGGAGAAACTCGAGGCTGATCTGGCCCGAGGCATTCGTATCTCAGAGCACACCCTTGCTCAGGACCTCCTACAGAACTACATCCGGCAGACCTCACAACAAGGTTCTGTCAGGGACGACAGAAGCGAGAGGGAGGGGGGTGTTGGAAGCAGCCAGAGGCACAGACACCACGGAAGCATGTAAAGACGGAGCAGGGAGCCAGTCGGATCAATTTTCCAAACAAATATATTTCTTATTATTTCTTCAAACATTCAACAGTGATTGTTATCACTAATTGTAACATATGTATCATAGAAAACCCCATTTTGTAATCCATAGCTCCATTTTGTGCAAGCCGAGGAGTCCTCGAGCTTGAGGAGCTTAGGTAGAATGCGCGTACCAATTTTCGTTATTTTTAGACATCGTTTACCCTTCCAAATAGCATCTAGGACCTATTTTTTAACTAGGCCGGTCACTAGATGTGAAACCGGTCAAAACTAGTCTAGAAACTATAAAAAGAGCTAGAGAGCTCATTTTTGAGGTTGGTTCATTTTGGTTAGTGTGAGCATAGAGCTAGTTTGAGCTTGTAAGAGCATTCTTGAGTAATAGAGCTAATTTCCCACCTTCCATTGTGTCTTGCTTGTCTCTTCATTGTGTGTGTGCATGTGTGTGTGCATCTTTGTGCTTCTCACCTTCACTCTCACATCATCTCACGTTCACGATCTTCATATCACTCCTACCTCTACCACGGATTGACATTAAGGAGGTGACGCTTCTTAACGTGGTATTTACCATTGTGCTAGAGCAACAGTATCATGTCATATCATTGCTGACCATTTTAGCAGGGCACTTGGACCCTTGTTAGGAATTTATTTTTCTCCACTCTTCACTTCATACACCTTCATTAGTTAGGGGAGATCTACTCTCCATCTTCATAGGAATATGTGTAATGAGGGATTATGCATTAGTTATGGAAGAGAGGACTAAATAAATTCATGAGTTTCTCTTTTAAGGAAAGGAGAAAGTGGGAATCAACTCAGAGATCCATGATAGATCTCACTTTAGTTCAGCGGTCTCACTTTAGCTCCTGCTCTTTGAGAGAGGAAGAAGGAAAGGAAAACATGATTTCTTCATAGGAGAAGAATAGAGTATGTTTTCCTTTAGATAGAAGAGGTGTTTTGAAAACATCTCTTAGTCTATATTTCAGAAGAAATTCATTTCCTCTACTTTTCAATGTAATTTTCCTTCATATGGGAGTATGATTCTCCACTATTTTGAAAGGAAAAGTATGGAGAACTTATGTGCATGTTCTCAGCTATGGACGACTAGAGAAAATGGATTCAATAGAATCTCTTTCAAAGGGAAAGGGAAAGTGGAATAGGTTCCACTGCTAGAGCTCTTTTCCTTAGAAGAGATTGAATAGAGAGAGAGAGAGAGGGTTTCACTTTCTCACTTTTAGGTGTTGTCAAATAGAAGTGGCACTCTTCTATCAAAGACAAGAGAGAGATCAATTAATCATGATGGTTAGATTGAGTCTCACATGGAGACTCTAGAGAGGAGCAATTATGTTACCCCAGTGATGGTCTTTGACTAGATGAGATGATCTAGTTATGGACATTTTAGACTGGGAGTAGAGTTATGAATCTTCTCTTTAGAGTTTATAGGAGATAGAGATATATCTAACCTATTAGAGTACCAAACTCTTAGTTGGTGTTACATCATGAGTATGATTAGTAAACATCAGTTAGGAGGATGGGTACTTAGGGATTATCTAAATCTCAAAGGGAATGCTTTCTGCATTCATATGGCAAACTACAGGGAAGAGAAATATTAGAGTTTGCACGAGTGCTTATAGATGCTCTTCCAATAAAACTTAATCCAAAGGTAATGGATGACAAACCACAGAGTTCTTGGCGGGTGAAATGTATAGATTATATTTTACTACCAAGAAATTCTTATATATGAACTAGATGGTGGATTTGCATAGTTCACAATGTAGTTTAGAGTAAACTATTACTTGTGAGCACACTCAAGGTTAGGAAGACCTGGAGTGTTATGACGGCAATCTATCATTTAGTCCTAGATGGGTTTGGAGTCACTTGTTCTAGGAGTTTGTTCTATACTTCAGAGGATTCTATGGTTTATTATCTCCATTATGATACCGTCAAGCTTATAAGTTTGGCACTTTGCACTTCCTTTTCATGTTATTACTCCATAGAGGATACATCATATGGACTTAGGTCATTTGAATGATGTTATATGTTATGGGAGTGATAATTTGGAGGTTAAGTGTATATGGGAGATAGTAAGCACCACTCAGATGGTTTCCCACATTTGAGATGATCTCATATGAGACTTCTTAAAGGGAAGGATACGGGGAAACAACACAGAGAGATGACCATGTACATAGAGTACATGGGGTTCAGGGGTGTCCAAGCACTTTCTTCTACCATTACAGACATTTCATTTACATTTTCGAGGATGAAAATGCTTTCACGGGAAAGGAAATGTCACAATAGCTTATGAGGAAAGAATCTCCTCATAAGAAGAGACTGCGACATGGCACTTATGGGTATCTTATACCACATTAGGTAGAAGAGAAGTAGAGAGAGTAAATAATAACTCATAATACTTAGAGAAGCTTGGACATTGGTTGGGAGGAAACAAATTTACATATCTTTGTGTGCCTCTTGAAGATGTACGGTAGCTCCAAATGAAGAGGCAACGGTGAAGCAACAATCCATGACTAGCAAAAGAGTTTGTTATAGTTTGGTACGTGATATACCCATTACTCTTGAGGGAGCGGTGTTCAAAATGACTCTTGTTTGTTCTAGAATTACCTGACTCAACTCTGGACTACAACTTGTTGTTCAGGACGCCCTGGCTGAAACGAGCCAAAGTATTGCAGGACTGGTTAGCACACGAACTTATTTTCAAAAGTAACCACCGGAAGTATGTAGTTCCATTGGATAAGATGAAGCCATGCAACCTTCATGCTCGACCCTACGTAGCCGAACCTGTGCATATGTTGGATGGACTTTCATATGATGAATGTTGGAACTGAAGGACTCACAAGGCAAGGAAGCGCACGAAGGGAGTCAGAGAGAAGAGAAAGCACAAGCAGACAGAGCAGTCAACGACGATCTGGCAAGTAGGCCAATATTTTTTTCAAGACACTAATGCATATCAGAGAGGTGGACACACAAGGAGAAGGAGCAAGTAGGGAACTCCAGGAAATGTATGTCCAAATGTTAGTAGAATCCCTACAAAAATAGTGATTTTCATCACTAACAATCATTGTAAATATCATTTCCTATTTTTGTAGCTCCATTTTGTGCAAGCCAAGGAGTCCTTGAGCTTGAGGAGCTTTAGGAGTACCTACCTGTCAGTTTTCACATTTTTTAGACTTCATTTGAACCTCCAAATAGGGTAGAGAACCTAATTTTTAACTAGGCCGGACACTAGGTCTGGACAGGGCCAAAACCTAGTCAAAAACTATAAATAGAGCTAGAGAGCTCATTTTTGAGGTTAGCTTGTAAGTGAATTGAACTTGTATGAGCTTTTGGAAGTAATCTAAAGAACTCCATTGCTTCTCACTCTTTGTCTTGCCGTGTGTGCACGTGTGTGTGTATGTGTGTGCATGTTTGTGTGCTTCTCACTCACGCACTTGTGCCTCCACTTGCTCGAGGTCTTCATACCATCCTCACGTCTTCCCGGATTGACATTAAAGGAGGTGCTACTCATCATTGAGCTACACCAAATTTTGGCGCCGTTGCCGGGGAACGAGCTTTGAGGACGAGCGTGTGATGGTAAGACGTAGAGTTGTAACGTTGGCGTTGTAGGTAATTTCTTTATTTTTCCTTACTTTTCTCATCCTTACTTCATCATCATCATCACCGTCATCATCCCCATCCCCATCATCTTCCACCTCCATCTCCATCATTGCAAAAATTTCAGTTTTTTGACTATATCTCCTTCCCCCTATCATTTCCCTCATTTCACTGGCTTTTTCAACTATAATCAGATTAGTGTTGCTGAAGAGGATCAACATCACACAACATTTATTACAGAAATTGGGGCATATGTGTTTACAGTTATGAGCTTTGGATTGAAAAATGGACCACCTTCATTCAATTATGTGGCACATAAAGTTTCTGAGCCCTATTTACATGACTTTATCCAAGTATTTGTTGATGATGTTTCAGTATTTGAAAAGAAGGTGCAACACTTGCTACATTTGAGGTCCTTTTTTGATAGATGTAGAAAATTCAAAATGGTGTTGAATACGTTTAAGAGTGTCATTGTAGTAAGGAGTGGTATCTTGTTGGGTCATGTCAGTTCAAGTGAGGGAATGGCTATTGATATCAAGAGAATTGAGCCTATTAGGACAACAAAAGCTCCAACTGATGTAAAGGAAGTAATGAGGCTTGTAGGTCAGATTAAATGGCATGCTAGAATATCTCATTACCTTTGAAAGATGTTCCCTTTGTATGGGCTAAAGCTCAATAGAAAGCTTTCCAGTTACTAAAAAGGATGGTTTCAGTAGCACTGATTTTGCAGCCTCCGGATTGGTCTTTACCTTTTCACATATTTTGTAGATGCATCGGATGTAGCAGTAGGAGCAGTGTTGATGTAGCAAAAAGAGAAGGGATTCTATAGAACAATTTATTATGCTAGCAGAGTGTTGTGTTCAACTAAAAGGAACTATGCAGTTACTGAATGAGAGGTGTTGGCAATGGTATATGATTTGAATAAGTTCAGGCATTATTTGTTGGGTAATAAAGTGGTTTTTCATGTAGGCCACTAGGCTTTGGTATATCTTATTAAGAAGCCTCTATTAATAGGATGATTGGCAAGATGGATGCTCTTACTTTAGGAATTTGATTTGCCAAAAAATTAGTTCATGATAATTAGAAAAATTGGGATTTGCTCCTTGAATCAACGTTATGGTCATTCAGAATAGCTTTTAAGGTAACAACTAGAATGCTTCCATTCAGATTAGTGTATGGGTTAGAAGCTATGGTCCCAATGGAGTTTGTGGTCCCAAGTTTGCATGTAACAGCAGAAAAGATGTCTCCGGAAATAGCTATCAAGCATAGAAGTAAGTACCTTCTACAATTGGAGGAAGACCATTCAGTTAGTGCATATATAACTAAAATTATCCAAAGAAGGAGACAAGCTTGGGTGGACATGAATGTTAAATTTAAAGTATTTTAGGTTGGAGATTGGGTTATGGTATACAATTCTAAGTTAGGGCCACATCCAAGAAAGCTTACTTTGAGATATAAGGGTGCATATCAGATTGTGCAGAATTTGGGACAAGGGACTTTTATGGTAGCAGATGTCTTTGGTACAAAAATGGAAAAAACTATTAATGGATTTCTCTTGAATAAATTTCAAGGAAAACCTCCTCATATGGATTGATTAGCACCCAATTTGGTACAAGTAATGTTTAATCCTGATAATCAGATCAATAACAGTAATGACCACCGAAGCAATGGGGGTTACTTATCTGCATTTTTCTTCGTTGTGACATTTTTTCTCGATTGTTGTTGGTCGAATGTTACTCTAAGTGGTTTATCAATATGTCAATGGACTCCATGTGAAGATCCGAGGGTTACAGTGTTGTCAATCAGATCTTATATAGTCGGATTTCTGCTACATCAGGATAAATAGTTGGATCATGGTTGGTCAGACTTTGCTCGATTGGAAGTAATGGAATCGAATTCTAGTGAGTAATGAAAGATCAGCAAAAAAATTATTTTAAATTACAACATCGGAGCACAAGCTAAAGTTCAATTATTATGCAAATTTCATCTCCGACTATCTAAATCATGGTTAACTTGGGTAAGGCATGTTAGTAGTCTAGTCATACGTACAAGATCTATCGTGCAAGTGCATTTTTGTTTGATTTGTGTAGTTGAAGAGTGCCTCGCTATGCTTAAAAGTAAAAGAGCACTTATGTGACTTTTCCTATACGTGATCGGTGAGTATGAGAGCACGAGGAGTGCAAATGGCAATGACGTGAATGCTGTTATCAAGATCTTAACTCACATGCAAATAGAGGTTATGAATGCTGAAAACACACAGAGAAAATAGATATGCAGGGAAAGGAGATAGAATGCAGTATTGGGTGCAATCTCCCCCCATGCACTCTGTTTTGATAGTCTATAGAGTGCACGTATTTATAGGATTTTTTTGATTATGTCGAAATAGTGGTTACATGAGAGCGACTTCGAAAAGCATGCATGAAAGTAAAAGTTGGTCTCATTTTTACAGAGCCTTTGCTTTTAATAACACAAATTACAGTCTACAACGACCCTTATTGTCACCACTACTTTACTAATTGTTTCTTAAAATGGAACCCTCTATGTGGGTTTATTTACAAACTATAAATTATAAATCGGATTACTCATAGTGTTCTCACTCATTTACCAATATTGATGGATCTATCTAGAATCCATCTACATGATAGTAAATGCTACAGATCTATCCATCTCTAAATACCAATAGACAGTAAATGCTAATAGACACATACTAAATCCTAATAATGTTATGCTATAGATCTAAAACTATCTCTACATTTATTGATATGTCTAGCAGAATTTGTAAGATCATGTGTTCTCTTTCCATATACAGACTTTGTCACACCGCAGGCTCACCCAAGTCCCATAAGAATCATCCCCCATTCTTCCTCAACTTATGCATGACACAATATTTTATTTACTCTGCGCAAGCTTACAGATTCTTAATGCATCAAACACAATATCTTACTTAACAGATTCTTAATGCAATCAGATCCTCTTCATTTGGCACGATTGGCTTATCCACCTGATTTATTCCTCAAGGCACGGATGCAATACTTGAATTGTGCGCCAATAATACACTATCTATCACATCTCTTCAATCACTTGTCTTTCACATGAGTTTACAAGAGCCTTAATGATTGGCGGAAGACTCAGTTCGCTTTTGTCATTTCCTTCTACATCATATATCATTGTAAGCACTGGTTTGGATCCATGGTACGATAACGATTCTCATGTCTTGTTAGAGACAAGCTCTCCTCTATCTATACTGATTTTATAACACAAAAAATATCAACAAGTAATCTTGGGTGCGTGAGAGAGTGAGGAAGCACGAATAGAACTACACTACAAGTGCCAAGAAGGACATCGATGCAACAAGAGACACGATGCCCCGAAGAGCTCTCTATGGATAGATGATGAACCAAAAGAGAGAAGATGTCAAGTGCTGCATCATCATCTACGAATGGGAATCAAGGTGGTTCATCAATAGGAGTAGGTGGCACACAAGTAGGAGTAGCAATGATGCCGGTCATCCCAGCATTGCAAATATGACCACCAGCCTTCACGAAAGCTAAAATTGATGGTACAAGTTACACCCTGTGGAAGTTCAAAATTACTTCTATCCTTGATTCATATGAGCTTCTTGAGATTGTTCTTGGGACTCATCATGAGCCCCAAGAAACACCTGATCCAAATAATCTTGGTCGAATGATTCCTCCTCATGTTGATCTTCTACGTGCTTGGAAACGTAGAAACACAGCTACACTCTACGCTCTAGTTACAAGTACTACTCATAGTGTTCTCACTCTCATTCAGCATACTACCAAGGCTTGTGAAGCATGGAACATATTGAGAAATCAATATGAAACTCGTAATCAGACACGGATTCATAACTTGGAGAATCAACTGCAGCAAAAAGGTTTGCTGATGGGAGATTGTTGAGGTGTTTATCACTCGCATACAGAATCTACGGGATCGAATGCCAGGAGCAGGTGTACAGAAGTCAAGCGAGGAGCTAGCTCGGCATTGTCTTCAAATCTATCCACCAAAGTTTGATGGTCTAGTAATTGCTCTCAATACTCAAATTAGACCTCAGCCACTAACATTTGAAGAATTCAGTGCCTTACTCATGGAGGAGGAGCTCCGACTCAAGGCAAGGAGTGATGACAACAAAGGAGATGCTGCATTCACAGCAAATGCCAAAGGAGGCAAAGTGGACTCTTCAAAAGATGGAGACAAAAAGAAGAATGACAAAAATAATTTCAAGGGAGAGTGTTTCCACTATAAGGAGAAGGGACACAGAATCCAAGATTGTCGCATCAAGAAGGCAGAAGAGAAGAATGGCTCTTCAAAAGGTGGAAAAGGCAAGGGTCTGCCAACACAACAAAAATAGAGCTTGAGTTATTTGTTACGATAGAGGAGGTATTCTCCTCGGCTTAAGATTTAGGGACGGATGACTCATGGGTGTTGGACAGTGGTGCATCTAGTCACAAGTTACACCCTGTGGAAGTTCAAAATTACTTCTATCCTTGATTCATATGAGCTTCTTGAGACTGTTCTTGGGACTCATCATGAGCCCCAAGAAACACCTGATCCAAATAATCTTGGTCGAATGATTCCTCCTCATGTTGATCTTCTACGTGCTTGGAAACGTAGAAACACAGATGCACTCTGTGCTCTAGTTACAAGTACTACTCATAGTGTTCTCACTCTCATTCAGCGTACTACCAAGGCTTGTGAAGCATGGAACATATTGAGAAATCAATATGAAACTCATAATCAGACACGGATTCATAACTTGGAGAATCAGCTACAACAGAAAGGTTTGCTGATGGGAGATTGTTGAGGTGTTTATCACTTGCATACAGAATCTACGGGATCAAATGCCAGGAGTAGGTGTAAAGAAGTGAAGCGAGGAGCTAGCTCGGCATTGTCTTAAAATCTATCCACCAAAGTTTGATGGTCTAGTAATTGCTCTCAATACTCAAATTAGGCCTCAGCCACTAACATTTGAAGAATTCAATGCCTTACTCATGGAGGAGGAGCTCCGGCTCAAGGCAAGGAGTGATGACAACAAAGGAGATGCTGCATTCACAGCAAATGCCAAAGGAGGCAAAGTGAACTCTTCAAAAGATGGAGACAGAAAGAAGAATGACAAAAATAATTTCAAGGGAGAGTGTTTCCACTGTAAGGAGAAAGGACACAGAATCCAAGATTGTCGCATCAAGAAGGTAGAAGACAAGAATGGCTCTTCAAAAGGTGGAAAGGGCAAGGTTCTACCAACACAACAAAAATAGAGCTTGAGTTATTTGTTACGATAGACGAGGTATTCTCCTCGGCTGAAGATTTAGGAACGCATGACTCATGGGTGTTGGACAGTGGTGCATCTAGTCACATGGTGAGCATAAAAGACCTTTACAGTTCCTTACAACCTCTAAAGGAACCCATCAGAGTAAAGGTAGGCAACAATGCAAGATGTCCTGTAGAGGGTGAAGGTACAGTTTCTTTCCAGTAGTAGAGAAGATAATAGTGTTGGCCTAGAAGCAAGGAAGAGACAGAGCAGTCAAGTATAATCTGGCATAGAAGAGGCCCAATCATTTTTTTTCATAACTTATTTCCATTAAAAGTGATTCTCATCACTACACATACATTGTAAATCTCGTTCTTGATAGAGTAGACTCCATTTTGTCCAAGCCAAAGAGTCCCCAAGCTTGAGGAGGAGTAGAAGTACTTGCATACCAATTTTCATAATTTTTAGACTCTGTTTGAGCCATTAACTAAGCTTGGAGCCTAATTTTTAACTAGGCCGGACACTAGGTCTGGAGAGGGAAAAAGCTAGTAAAAAAACCATAAAAAGAGCTAGAGAGCTCATTTTTGGGGTTAGCTTGTTAGTGATTTGAGCTTGTTTAAGAGACTTTTTGAGTAATACATGTTGAGATATCAAGCTCAACATGTGATGATCCAGGATGACACGTACCAGTTTTTCGTTTCTCTGACATGTATAGTGGTCACGCCGGTATATGTCAGGGATACTTCATTGAGCTTTATTAGATTTATCTACCGAGAGTGATGGCACATTTGTTTCTTGCCAGCTCACTCATTCGCGGACATTAGGTTTTTCCTTATGTACTGGTCTTTATATATTGCACTGGTTGTATTCTTGTTTTTAGGTCATTCTTGTACATTCCTTTTATGTAATAGAAGAAGAAGAAGATCATTCTTCCTTGCCTCAATCTATGTGTGTGCTTCTCCTTGAGAGTGAGAGTATGTGTGTGAGCTCTCTTCCTTATCTCCTTCCTCGTGACAATACAAAGAACTCCATTGTTCCTCTCTGTGTTCTTGCCTTGTGTGCATGTGTGTATGTGTGTGCATGCTTGTGTGCTTCTCACTCATGCACTTGTGCAATCACTTGCTCATAGTCTTCATTCTAGTCCTCAGGTCTCCACGGATTGACAACTATGAGGTGGTTCTCCTCACGTTGGTACTTGCCATTGTGCTAGAGTGACACCAAATTTGGCACCATTGCCGGTGAGAGAGCTTCGAGGATGAGCGTGTGATGGTAAGATGTAGAGTTGAGACATTGGAGTCATAGGTAAAATCTATACTTTTCTTTTTTTTTCATCAATTTTTCTTGTTTTTTGCATCACCATCATCACCATCATCATCCTCACCACCTCCCACCTCCATCTCCACTTTCACCAAAATTTCATAGTGTTCTGACTCTCATTCAGCATACTACCAAGGCTTGTGAAGCATGGAACATATTGAGAAATCAATATGAAACTCGTAATCAGACACGGATTCATAACTTGGAGAATCAACTGCAGCAGAAAGGTTTGCTGATGGGAGATTGTTGAGGTGTTTATCACTCGCATACAGAATCTACGTGATCGAATGCCAGGAGCAGGTGTACAGAAGTCAAGCGAGGAGCTAGCTCGACATTGTCTTCAAATCTATCCACCAAAGTTTGATGGTCTAGTAATTGTTCTCAATACTCAAATTAGACCTCAGCCACTAACATTTGAAGAATTCAGTGCCTTACTCATGGAGGAGGAGCTCCAGCTCAAGGCAAGGAGTGATGACAACAAAGGAGATGCTGCATTCAAAGCAAATGCCAAAGGAGGCAAAGTGAACTCTTCAAAAGATGGAGACAGCAAGAAGAATGACAAAAATAATTTCAAGGGAGAGTGTTTTCACTGTAAGGAGAAAGGACACAGAATCCAATATTGTCGCATCAAGAAGGCAGAAGAGAAGAATGGCTCTTCAAAAGGTGGAAAGGGCAAGGTTCTACCAACACAACAAAAATAGAGCTTGAGTTATTTGTTACGATAGAGGAGGTATTCTCCTCGGCTGAAGATTTAGGAATGGATGACTCATGGGTGTTGGACAGTGGTGCATCTAGTCACATGGTGAGCAGAAAAGACCTTTACAGTTCCTTACAACCTCTAAAGGAGCCCATTAGATTAAAGGTAGGCAACAATGCAAGATGTCCTGTAGAGGGAGAAGGTACGGTTTCTTTCATTAACTCTAATGGGGATGTCAAAAACCTTTCAAATGTGTTGTATGTTCCACAAATCAAACAAAATCTACTTTCAATACCTTCTATAACTGATCAAGGGCATCAAGTATCTTTGCATAAAATAGGAGCTAAGATTATGGACAATAATAACAACATTGTTGGGACTGGCACAAGGAGGAACAACCAGTATGAGTTGTGTGCTCTTAGAGCCACTATAAGTGTGGGTACAAGTAAGCTATGGCATGAGAGACTCGACCACATTGGATACCCTCTACTAAAGGAGATGCATTGTAGGGGTATGGTTGCACACGTACCATCAATTGCAGAAATGAAGGAACCATGTGAAGCTTGCATGATGGACAAGCAACAGAGGAAGGCATTTCCACAAGAAAGCAAGAACAAGGCAAGCGATCCTCTAGAGTTGGTGCAGGTTGACTAGGCCTAATGCATTATTGCTTAGGCCCATAAGTTTGGCAAGAGCCAGGGAAGATTTTCATCTCTCAACAAAAGTATGCAAGATAGATATTGAAGGCATTCGACATGGAGGATTTCAAGGAAATTTCTACAGCTATGGAGGTCAACAAAAAATTATCTGTTGAAGATATTTCACCTCCATTGGATATTGGAATATATAAGAAATTAGTTGGAATCTCCATCTAACCTCCACATAGGGAGTGCATGGGTGGACAGCAGCATCGTTGTAGCTGCATTACTCTTGGAAATCTGAGAATCTGAGTTCTCTATCTCTTAGTCCGCATCTATCTTTGTCTGCATTTTTCTCTCAACTTTGTCTATTGGACTATTCCATTGTGCTATTATTTTCTTTATAGTAGTTATGCAATAGAACACAGTGCTAGTAGCATAGAAGATAATAGATATGGTAGAAATTCAAAAAGTTGCTACTCATAGCAAGTACAGATATGATGGTGTTGTCCACCCATGCGCTCTCAAGAAACTAAATGGTGATCTAGAGAACTCTTGTAGCTCAAGCGTAAGCACCACCTCCTTTACTTGTCAATCCGCAGAGACGTGAGGACCAGTATGAAGACCACGAGCAAGTGAAGGCACAAGTGCGTGAGTGAAAGCACACAAACATGCACACACATACACACACACGCGCACAAAGTAAGATCAAAGAGAGGAACAATGGAAAGCTTCGATTGCAAAAGAGTTCTCTTACAAAAGCTCTATTCTCTCACAAGCTAACCCCAAAAATGAGCTCTCTAGCTCTTTTTATAGTTTTTTGACTAGTTTTGGCCCTGTCCAGACCTAGTGTCCGGCCTAGTTAAAAATTAGGTTCCAGGGCTTATTTGAGGGCTCAAACGGAGTCTAAAAATTATGAAAATTGGTAGGATGATAGTTCTAATACTCCTCAAGCTCAAGGACTCCTCGGCTTGAACAAAATGGAGTTATAAAAATAGATAATGGTATTTACAATGGTTTTTAGTGGTGAAAATCACTATTTTTGTAGGGGATTCTTCTGAAAATTTGACATACACTTCTTGGAGCTCCCTACTTGCTCCCTTTCCTTGTGAGTCCGCCTTTTGATGTGCTTCCATGTTTTGTCCTTGACTTTGAGCTTCAACACTCCCCCCCCTCTCGAGTCTGTCGTCCCTGACAGACCTTTGTTGTAGTGGTTGTTCCAAGTAGTGCCTTGAGAGGGAGTGTCCCTTCTGTATGAACAAAAGTTGTCTTACTTCCAGATGTGTCTAGTTCGTCATCTATCACTGCGAGTCTTTGCAAGTTGTAGTCTCTTGGTATGTGCTTCTTCCTTGGATTCCCGCATGACTGTGTCTTTGTGAATCTCCATTGATGTTTTCTAGATCTTCCACAGTTGATGTTCATAGTAGTCATGCCAAGTACTCATAACCCATATTGAGTGATGGGTAAGTGTGTTCGTGCATGGGTTGAGGAAAATATGTGCCTTGTGCACAGCCTTGTAATGTAGCCCTATGAATGCTTACTTGGGAAATGCATTGGAAGAAGTATGGTGCAAAAATTTGGGGTCTTGAGCTAAGTGCTCAAGGGTATGCCGACGAAGAGGTTTCCTAAGCTATCATGGTTATGATGTTTCGAAGGTAAAGATACTTACCATGGAGAAGGTCGATCGATGTTCATCTCTTCGTGTTGCACACTCGGCCTTTGGGATGGAACATTGTTGATGAATGTAAATGTTGATGGTCCACTAATGAGATCTTTTGAGTGGCTGATCCTGTCTCCTCTTTTCAAAGCATCATTTGTCAAATACAGAGAATTGAATTTCTTTATATTCCTTGACAAACAACATTCGAGAACTACACCAAGCTTAGTTTCACATATTCTCTCTAGCTCACCATAAGCAGGAGTCTTCTCATCCAGTATACATACAAAGATTTGCAGGGTATCAGAGCTACCCCGTGCAGATAGTTCCCTAGATGCTCTCGTACATGCAATAGTTATGCCTCATTCAAGTTGCAGAGCTTCAAGCTCTTCACTCCTACCATAGTAAGAGGAAACCATAGTTGTGGATGCCATGCTCATGCCCAGTTCTTGACATCTATGAGATAAGGCAGCAATTATATCATCTGCTAGCCAAGACACACTTCTATCCAAACTGATAAATGCCCAGTAATCAACAGTTCCACCTTTAACCAAGCATGACTCATTCATGTTTCATGAGCCAAACCTGGGAACAAGTGCTTCCTCTTTTTTTTTTTTTTTTTTTGTTTTTGAGGAAAAAGATATCACAAAACAAGAACACAAAAGTTAGTAGCAATAGAAATATTTGACATATGTCACTATACTCTTGTGCTTGGGATTCTCAAGTGTGTCTATGCACGGCCGTGTAATGTGGCCCTATTTTAATGCATACTTTGGAAATGCATGACCTGAATGGTGCAAAAGACAGGGTTGTGCAAGGAGCACATGGTTGTCGCTCGTTCGAGGCTTTCGATGTTATTTGCAGAGGTTGATGCCAACCTTGGTGGAGGTATCCATTGAGTCTGGAACCGATGTAATCCTCCTTATTGGAGTCCATATTACAACATCATTTGGCACTGTAGAGGTCACTTCAGGCATCTTCCTCTTTGGATGCTTTCTGAACTGTGGTATCCAGTGTGGTTGACGCTTTGGTTCGGTGGAGGCTACTTGTACTTTTGGCTTCAAAACCCATATCCTTTTTGCATGTCTTCCTACTAATGTTGAAAAGCTGATTTGATCTTTCTGTGGTCTCTGTACGTGGTTCTTACCCTTTTCTCTTTTTGGCTTCTTTGTTGAGTCCTTTCGCATGTGGGAGAACATAGGTTGTTGTGGATGTAGGAGCCTCTTAGGTACCCACATCTGTAATTGTCCTTGTTGAGCTGCAGCTAACTTCTTAGGCACCCAAACTTGTTGGATACCTTGTGATTGAGCTTGTCCGAGCTGCTTCCTTCGTCTTCTGGCCTGGTTGGCTTGCCTGGATGGGCTTTGTGGGGGCAAGGCTGGTGGTTGCTCTCCTTTGCGTACCCATATCTGCTTCATGCTCGGAACTGCTTTCTTATCAAATGGTGTCTTTCTATTTGATGTAGCAGTTGTCATGAACGGTTGTGTTTGCTTGTGTGGTGAACTCACTATTGTGGCTACTTGATTCTTTGGAGAAGAAGAAAGATCCACCCGCCTTCGAACCTGGTCTTCCACGATTGACTCCTTCTGCATCATAGAGCTTTTGACACATACAACATCTTCTTTCATATTATTAGTCTTGGAAGAACTAAGAGAGTGTGTGATGCCATGATCTAGGAGCATGCAGTTCTCTAATTCTAATGTAATGCATTGTTCATGTACCCAAACTTGAAGAATTTGACTTCTTAGGTTTAAGTTAACTGCATGGTCATAGATCCAATCTTGACCCAAGACAAGTGGTTCTGTAAGGTTCTCATCTTGACATACTAGCGCTTTGACTTTCATTGGAACATCTTGAAGGTAGATGGGAAGTTCCACCTCGCCCAAACAAGGGGTTTCCACACCTCCCAATCCTATGAGATAAGCTTCTATGGGATTGATGTTCAACTGCAAGTCTTGGCAGTAGGAAAGTCTAACTGCACTACTTGCTGCACCTGAGTCAATCAATGCTTTCACCGTCCTTGCACCCTTCCCTTGTCCTATCTCTATGGTCACAAAGGGTCTTCGGTCAATAACTTGAGAAGTCGCTATGCCTGACTTTTGGCACATATCCATGTGATATTTTGGGGCTTTTGAGTTGACATCTAGGCCTAATCACCTTAACGTATTTCGCCTAATACACTCTCTGGCCTCTGCCTGTGCTTCTTCTCTCACTCTTAACTCTTCTTCTTTTCGTTTCTTAGCAATGTTGAGTCTCATTAGCATGTCCTCTGTAAGAGGTTCTTGATATAACTTGACTCTACAACGACTAATATAGTTTGGCAAGATATCACCTTCTAAAGTAGCCAATTGAATCGCGCCGCTCGTGGAAATTCTGTTAATGATCATGGATCCATATCCTCGTTTTTCCAACTTACGTGCATGTTGTTTTAGTGTGTAAACCAACACTAGATCTCCCTCTTTCACTCCCTTATCCTTAATGTGTGCATCGAAGTATGCCTTTTGCCTTTTCTTTGCAGCGTAGATGCCTGCAAACGCTTGTAGCCTTGTCTCACCTAAGCGTTCTAGATCAAAGATCCTAGAGGACAATTCATGTCCATTCCACTCATACTCTTGTGCTACTTTTAAGGCAGGGTTTAAGAAATCTAATGGTAGCACAGCATTCTGTCCGAAGACCATCTGAAATGGGGTGGCGTTGAGTACCGTTTTGTAGGCAACTTGATAAGCCCAAACAGCATGATGAAGTTGTTTGTCCCAATCAGAGCGTTTATTATTTACCAGTTTTGTCAATACGTTACAGAGGATCTTACTGGTGCTCTCGGCTTGTCTGTTAGCTTGTGGGTGATAAGGGGCAGACTTTTTATGTATCACCAAGAATTCTTGGAGAAGATTTTCAATGACCTCATTCAAGAAGTGTGTGCCTCTATCGCTGACCAACTCTATTGGTAGTCCATATCTCGTGAACACATTCTCAAATAAGAACCTAGCCGTTGTCTGAGCATCATTCTTTGTGGTGGCTTTGACTTCTACCCACTTTGTAAGGTAATCTGTGGCTACAATAATATACTCTGCATGGGAGTTTCTAGCTGAGGGGTTAATAGGACCTATGAAGTCTATGCCCCACTTCAAAAATGCACGCCCTCCCATTATTAGCCTCAAAGGCATCTCATCTTTTCTAACTGGATATTGTGCACGTTCGCATGTGTCACATTTCTTCACATAGGTATGTGCATCCATATGAAGAGTGGGCCACCAAAGTCCTGAGAATAGAATGGTCTTGATTACTCGATCAGGACCGAAATGTCCACCTGCAACACCACTGTGTACAATCTCTAAGACCTTTAAATAGTCTGATTCATGAACGCACAGTCTTAAGTAACCATCTTTGCCTCTTCGATATAAGTTGTCTCCTACTTAGGCATAGCCTTGAGCCTCTTGCTCCATGCTTCGTCTTCTTGCTAGACTGGCCTCTTTGGGTAATCTTCCCGATCTCATAAACTCTACCAATGGAGCACTCCAATTTGGAATTAATGACACTTGATAAAGGGTCGCATGCTCCACTGGTGGTCTCTCTCTGCACATTGGACAATTCTTAATCCACTCATGTATTTCTTTGTCCATGCTAGGCCAATACACTCCTAAACGTTTTAGATTTTGTAATGTGCGCTGTTTAGAATAATGATTTTCTAGCAATCCTTCATGAGCTTGTTGCAACCAACTACTATGTTCATCGTCCTCAACACAACAAGCTAATACACCCTCAGTGTCTTGTTTGTACATGCTTCTTGCCAATATGTGATATTTTTGTGATTTTCCAATTTCTTCTTGCGATGTTTTCACATTCTTATTTGCAGGGCCGAAGGTTAGGGCTGGTACCAACTTATTTGCCCATTTAGGAACAACTTCTAAATTGAACAAATAAGCATCGGTTAATTCATCAGACACTCCTTGTGGTGACTCTCCTGAGGTGATGCGAGAAAGGTGGTGTGCCCAAAGGTGGGTTTTACCTTTCCTGACAACAACTTCAAAGTCATACTCCATTAGTAAGAGGCCCCATCTTACTAAGCGTCCAGTATTGCAAGGTTTATTGACCAAGTATAACAATGCTTGATGATCAGTGAAAAACTTGAACTTGTTGGCCAATAAATAGTGTTTAAACTTCTTCAGAGCATATATCATGCCTAACCCTTCTCACTCGGTTGTGGTATAATTTCTTTCGGCTGGGTTTAGTTGTCTACTAGCATATGCTATGGGCAAATCTAAATTCCCTTCACCTGTGGGTTGTGCTAGCACACATCCTATGGCATGATTGGATGCATCCACATGGACATGGATTGGTTTATTCCAATCAGGAGTGGTCAGTATTGGTGTTGTGCACAAACGTTTCTTCAATTCATTGAAAGAATTCTCGCATTCGTCGTTCCACTCAAAATTAGACAACAAGGCATAAAGGGGTCTAGCTATGATTGCGTACATGTGGATAAACCTACGGTAATATCCACAATGGCCCATAAAGGCTTGTACCTCTTTAACATTCCTTGGCCGTGGCAGCTCTGCTATGGCTCGTACCTTATCTTCATCTGTTGAGATTCCATTCTTAGAAACAATATGACCTAAGATTTTACCTTGATGCACCATGAACACACACTTTTTTGGGTTCAGACACACTCGATATTCTCTACACTTGTTAAAGATTTGTCTGAGTTCAGGGATGTGAAATCTTCTTTCTTGGGAATGAGCACATAAATCATCCACATACACTTCTAAGATCTTTCGCAAGAACTCTTTGAAAACATGACACATGAGCCTTTGGAATGTTGCAGGTGCATTGGTGAGCACAAATGGCATCACACGAAATGCAAAGATTCCCCACTCCGTAGCAAAAGCTGTTTTGTGTTGATCTTCTGGGGCAATGGCTACTTGATTGTAACCTGAAAACCCATCAAGGAAGCTATAAACTTCCTTGCCCGCAACACGCTCCAAAAGGTGTTCCGTGATTGGAAGTGGATAACTATCTCTGATCGTAGCGGCATTAACTTTTTTAAGGTTAATACACACTCGCAACTTTCCGTTCTTCTTGGGCACTACTACAATGGGGGACACCCATTCAGTATGCTCAATCTCATAGATGAATCCAGCTTCAATCAACCTATCAATTTCTTCTTTTATTTTGGCTGCATAGGTATCATTATATGTGTAGGGCTTCTGTTTGGTGGGCTTGGCATCAGCAGTCATGGGGATAGTATGAGAGAAAATTCTTGGATCTACCCCTTTCAAATCTCTATAGTGCCACGCAAACACATCCCTATATTCCCTTAATAGAGCTACAAGCTCCATTTCTTCTCTTGCACTTAGGTCATCTCCTATATATGTGCATCTCTCTTCGTTCTCTTCGATGGTCACTACAATCTTCTTGGTCTTTTCTTTATTATCATATGATTCTCCTATGATGGCCTCTCTCTTAGGCATGCGTACCAAAATTTTGCGGTCGTCAACTTCATATTTCTTGAAGTTTTCTGGTACTCCAAACAATGATTCCTCCTCCTCTTGTTTCACTGCTTTTCTTTTCTTTTTCTTTTGACTGCTCTCACTTCCATCCTTTGAATTTACCGTTTTAATACTTGTGAGAGGTTCTTCTTCTTTCTGGGTGAACACTCCTATATCTTCTAGATAGTGCTGCTCTGAGTTAAAGCAACTATCCATCACAATGGACTCTATATCATCGTCATTCTCTTCTTCTATGACATCACTAGGGTCACATTCTTCTAGCAAGGGCTGACACATGAACACTGAGATATCAAAGCCCTCCTCATCACAATGAGGTGTTCATTGTTCTTCATTGACAGCAATGTCCATGGTAGCTAAGATTTCTGGCCAGCTATGAGGCTCAAATTCCTCATCTGTGTATAGGCTGGGTCTTTAATTGGTCTATCTCCTGGCGAAGTTCCTTCTTCTCTTGCCTTTAAACGTTTTTCCTCTTCCTCTGCGAACTTGCACATCCACAAATGAGTATCTTCATGCAGCCATGATGGATCAGGTGAACTTTCAGAATGCATAGAGATGGAATCTTCTTTCGCTTTGTGTCCTAGGATCATCTCATAGACATTATTTTTCTCAAAGTCACATATAGCAAATGTATGTTCAAACTCCAGACCACAAGTGGTTAGAGTTATCCCTTCGAGCAATCCTAGAGGTCTTTCAAAATGACCGTCGGCCATTTGAAGCTTCATTCTAGTTGGTCTTAATGTGAGTTTGCCCCATTGCTTCCACAAGGAGGTGGTTGCAATAACAACACCCGCACTTGAATCTATGATTGCTTTGGTTGTGTAACCTTGGTAGGTGATTGGAAGATAAGTATTACCTTCTTCACCCTCACACATGTCCCCTATTTTGTCTAGAGGTATCTCTGGTACTTTTTGTTTAGAGCCTGCTTTTGGCATTTTGGAATCAAGTTATGGAACTTGATCCTTCACATGATCAGGTTTTGCTTTGAGCAGCTCTTCTACACTGAGATGACATTGGACCTTAGTGTTCTTCACGACATCAGTGTTCCTTGGAACCACTGAGTCTTCATTTCTTACTAGTATTGTGGGAGCTCTAATATGGAGTGATTCAGATTCCCATGGGCCTGGAAATTGAGGCAGTTCTTCTAGGGTATTAGATTCAAAATCTAATCTTTCATCTTCTTGTTGTTTTGCTTCAGCTCCGTAAATAGATGGAATGTCTTGGAGAAATTGATCATGAAGATCATCAATCTCAGGAATAGGAGGGGAATTACCCTTCTCCTGGGCCCATTTCTCTTCTTGTATTTCCCACAGGAACTCTTGAGAGTACTGTTGAATTGAAGGAGGTATTCCAGCATCTGTGGAATTAGGAACATAAGCTCCCATTGGTGGTGAGCTTCCTCTTTCAATCACTGGATGAGCCTGTGGAGGTAAAGAAACTTGTGGTTTGTTTACCAATTGCTCTAATCTTTCTAGTAAGCCCTGGAAATGCAAATCTGATTTGATAGAGTTTGTCTGATTGAACTTTTGACTAGTCTCAAGTATGACTTGAGTTTGTTCTACCATTTTCATGCACATTTTCATCCGTTCAATCTCTAAATCTGCCCTGGGGTAACTCTTGTCTAGGTTTGCAACTGTAGGCCCTTCTTGAAGTCGAGCCTGGTAGGCCTTGAACATCAAGTCCAAGCCTTCTGGGGTTGGATCTGCAAGAACAGACACTGGTTGCGGTCTATTTACAATGGGTGGTGGGGTGGGATGAGGTGGAGTGGATGGAGTTCCGGCATGCGAGGGGCTTTGAGATGCAATGTCTTCTATTTTTGTTTTCGCTTCTTTTAAGCTTTCTTCTAGTTCCGATAACTTTTTATTCCACTTGCGATTGGCCTTCTCTCTGGTATCCTTCCATGTTCTTGTTTTCCTCTCACTAGGCTCTCCTGATTCACTCGACTCTGATTGTTCTACTGGTTTATCCTGTTTTAAGGCTTGTGCTTTAGTGAAAGCTTGTATAGGAGCCACATTGCTACTACTTGAACTTGAATCTGCCACTAAGCCTACCACATTAATGGGTGTAATCTTGGGTGCACTGGAGGGGTTTCTTGGACAATCTCTCGGGAGATGGTCTTTGCCACAATGAGGACAAAAAGCCTGTATTGTGATAGCCTGTCCTTGACTCGGAGATGGTGGGTGGGGACAGTCACGAATGAAATGGTCACCTTGACATCTGAAACAAGATCCTCTAGGGGCTTGTGGTCTCATTTGTCTCAATTGGGGCCTAGGGTTAGGATTTGTGTACATGACATTGGAGTATTCTAGCTCCCAATTTTGCTCCATAGGTGGTGCCTCATATTGATACGAGTAAATCTCACTATGTTCAGGTGACTCTGTGTAATAAGCATGTGGACTACCTTCATGGGAGTAGTCTGAACTATGAGCATGAGAGTCATTATCTGGTATCAATGGGGTTAGTGGCACCAATGCTCTATTTGGATTTTCCTCTCCCACAACATATTTGACTGGAATCACATTGGCACGAGCTGGTGGTTGGTTTCCCAAGACTGGTTGTGGTCTATATTGTGCCTGATATTGTTGTTGTGGTCTATAATATGGCTGTTGGTATTGGCTTGATACCTACCTGGTTGGTAAGGTTGTTGATAATTCTGTCTAACAGCCTGCCTATTATAGGGACAATCTTGAGCCGTGTGGTTCGTATATTTTCTCTCAATAGTGCAATATGGAGCATTCCTTTCTCTCATGTTCTGGTTGTGCAATGGGCATACATTAGCCATGTGGTCACCTCTGCAAGTATAACACCGATTCAATGGAGTGACTCTCTCTGTTTGTTTATTTTGGACTCCCAGCTTCTTGGCAACTTGCTCAGCTATCTCCTCTATTTCCGTGGAGATTTTTGAAGTATGACTAGTAGAACTATCAGAGTCCTTATAGAGTTTGGACAATCCTAACTCCTCACCCAAGTTATCTTCTATGTCAATGCACATCCGCACACACTCTTCTATGGATCTAGGCTCTTTCAAGTACACATATGATCTTAACTTTGTGCTCAGTAAGCCATCTAAGAACAAAGCCACTTGTTTGGCTGGTGTGGGTAACTCGGGAGCAGGGCATCTTTCTAGATACTGTCTGAACCTTCTACCTGCTAGTCGCACTGTTTCTTGGGGTGTCTGCTTGAAACTGTGGATCAAGGATGATGTGTTATGCCTGATACCACTCTTGGAAAATTCTACAATGAATTCGTCTAGTAGTTGACCTATATCGCGATAGTTGCGACTACTCAGTGGTTGAAACCAAGCTAAGGCAGTGCCCTTAAGAGTCAGACCAAATGCCTCGTACTGGTGAACAAATCCTCAACCTGTTCAACTCTTAACACTTGTTTGAACTCGGCCACATGATCATAAGGATCTCCTGACCTGTCAAAATAATTCTTCATTGCCTTGATCACTTGAGTGGGTCTAAGGGTTCTTGGGTGCTCTCGAGGTCTAGGCAATGGAAAATCATGTTCATCTCTTTGTTGCCTATGTGCTTGATGTCTCTCTCTTTTAGGTCTTTCATTTTCAAATCCTGCTCTATTTCTGTCCACCGTGTGTGCAAAACTTACCTCAGGTCTCTCTCTAGTTCTTTCTCTCTGGGCTTCATGAGCTTGGGATGATCCTACTCCTTGGAGGCCATGGGGAACATTGGATCTTGGTGGAGGGAAAATCAATTCATTCTTCCAAGTATATGCATGTCTATCATGTTCTGTTACCGAGAATATCTTCTCTGATGTGTTATCCAGGTAGACAACTTTGCCTGGTATCTCAGGATCTTTGAATTCATAGATGATAACTATGCCCAATTGGCTAGGTTGATCTGGCTTGAATCTCCAAAAGGCTTCCTCTATTTCTCTATTCAAAAATAGTTCTATGCTTTTGTTGTCTTGAGGGATCCAGTATGGAGTGATCACTCTGGTCAAAACTGACTTGCCTCTAGGAGTCTGGGGTCCTTGTCCTACATTTCCTTGTTCTAGGTCTCCTATCTCATTCTCATGAATGATATTTCCAAACTCATCGGTCCTATGTGGTTGGTTGGTAACCACATACATGGTTCCTTCCTTATCAATGTATGAACCCTCTTCGAACTTGACCACCGGGTGTTCAAGTCCAAAGGATTGATCTGGATTTTTGAGTTGGACCACTGATCGCCTCAGGCCATAGATGCGAGCACCTAATCGGTTGGTCCGAATATATTCCAACTGTGTCTTATAGGGACCTTCTGGTGTTTGTAGATGGGCAGTCCCTGAGCCACCTGCAGGTTTCCCCATGCTAAAAGACATTTCTGAATCACTTGTGTCTGAACTTAGTCTGTAAGGATGACCACTTAGTTGTTGTGCCCAAGACTTAGCTGTATGGTTGACACTAGCCTCGGAAGATCTAATGCTTTGTTTATCCTTGCCTAGGTGTCTACCAGACCTCAGGTTCATAAGCTTTGTCTTCTAGTCCCAAAATTCCCCTTTGTATTGCTCAAAATCCCTTGGGGCCCCCTCAAGATCCAACGAGCTATAGAGCTCAAAAAATGGACTTTGGATGAAAAAGTTATGTCAAATCAGGCTTCTGGGGGTCAAAACAGGCAAACAGGACCTTTTCAAGAAAATTGCGATTTTATGAACTTCAAGAGAATCGCGATTTTGTACCTTGAGAATCGTGTTTTCAAAAAAATTGTGTTTTGAAAATCGCAATTTTGAGCAGAAAATCGTGTTTTGAAAATCGCGATGTTGAGCACAAAATCGTGTTTCTGAAAATCGCGATGTTGAGCACAAAATCGTGTTTCTGAAAATCGCGATGTTGAGCACAAAATCATGTTTCTGAAAATCGCGATGTTGAGCACAAAATCGTGTTTTAGAGAATCGCGATTTTGACTCAGAGAATCGTGATTCACAAAATCGTGTTTTTTCACAAAATCGTGGTTCTCAGAATCGTGTTTTTTTTTTAACATGAAAATCGCGATTTTGTCTCAGAGAATCGCGTTTTCACAAAATCGTGTTTTTGCTGAAAATCGTGTTTTTTGGTTGAAAATCGTGTTTTTTGACTGAAAATTGTGATTTGTGAGAATCGCAATTTTGAGCACAACCACAAAATTGCTTTTTCACAAAATCGTGTTTTTGCTGAAAATCGTGTTTTTTGCTGAAAATCGTGATTGGTGAGAATCGCGATTTTGAGCAAAGAATCGTGTTTTTACAGAATCGTGGTTCACAAAATCGTGTTTTCACAGAATCGTGTTTTCACAACATCGTGTTTGTCAGAATCATATTTTTTTGGCTGAAAATCGTGATTTGTGAGAATCGCGATTTTGAGCACAATCACAGAATCGCTTTTTCACAAAATCGTGTTTTTGCTGAAAATCGTGTTTTTTGCTGAAAATCATGATTGGTGAGAATCACGATTTTGAGCAGAGAATCGTGTTTTTACAGAATCGTGGTTCACAAAATCGTGTTTTCACAGAATCGTGTTTTCACAACATCGTGTTTCTTAGAATCGTATTTTTTTGGCTGAAAATCGTGATTTGTGAGAATCGCGATTTTGAGCACAATCACAGAATCGCGATTCTGAGAATGACCACAGAATCGTGATTCTTTTAGCCAACTTTTAGGCGGGAAAACAGAAAATCGTGATTTTTCAAAAAATTTTGAATTTTCACAGAATCGCGATTTTCATCACAGAATCGTGTTTTTTTGGCGGAAAATTCAAATTTCTGAGCGCCGGCAATGGCGAGCTCCGTATGAGCAGAAAATCATGAAAAAAACACAGCGCTTGCTCTCCCTTGCACCTCCTAACTCCTTACCACACAATAATGCATGAAAAATGGTATGAAAATGGTGAAAATGCACTAAAAAACAAGAAATTTCTATGAAGAAGAAGATGGAAGAAGGTGGAGATGATGATGATGATGAAGATGAAGAGGAAAAAACAGAAAATGAACTGAAATGACAGTTTTTTTTTACCTTCCAACGTCGCAAATCTACGATCTTACCATCACAACGCTCGTCCTCGAAGCTCTCTCCCTGGCAACGGCGCCAAAATTTGGTGTAGCTCAAGCGTAAGCACCACCTCCTTTACTTGTCAATCCGCGGAGACGTGAGGACCGGTATGAAGACCACGAGCAAGTGAAGGCACAAGTGCGTGAGTGAAAGCACACAAACATGCACACACATACACACACGCGCACAAAGTAAGATCAAAGAGAGGAACAATGGAAAGCTTCGATTGCAAAAGAGTTCTCTTACAAAAGCTCTATTCTCTCACAAGCTAACTCCAAAAATGAGCTCTCTAGCTCTTTTTATAGTTTTTTGACTAGTTTTGGCCCTGTCCAGACCTAGTGTCCGGCCTAGTTAAAAATTAGGTTCCAGGGCTTATTTGAGGGCTCAAACGGAGTCTAAAAATTATGAAAATTGGTAGGATGATAGTTCTAATACTCCTCAAGCTCAAGGACTCCTCGGCTTGAACAAAATGGAGTTATAAAAATAGATAATGGTATTTACAATGGTTTTTAGTGATGAAAATCACTATTTTTGTAGGGGATTCTTCTGAAAATTTGACATACACTTCTTGGAGCTCCCTACTTGCTCCCTTTCCTTGTGTGTCCACCTTTTGATGTGCTTCCATGCTTTGTCCTTGACTTTGAGCTTCAACAACTCTAGATAGGGCGTTACATAGTAGATGTATGATCAATCAATTTGATGGCTTTGGTAGATTAGAAGTCATGTATATATAGACTAATGGAGAGGTGTGGCATTCCACAGGCAGCTAGGCATGGGTGTTAGGATGTGGGCAGCCACTGCATGCATAATCCCATACATGGAGAAGGTTGATTCAACCAAGCTAAAAAAATATGAATGATTTTCGAGTCCAACATGAAATATTCCATGGAAAATCTCCTTAAGCCTCATGTCAAGGGCATTGGCTTGGACCTCCACCAAGGGGGCTGCTGCCCCCTTAGGACCCCCTAACCAATGGGATCATTGGCCCACTTGGAACCCCAAGCCGGGGCTACTTCCCATTGCTTAGACCCCAATTGAGGACCCTAGAAGCTCCCTTTCCTTATAGTACCTTAGAGGGTCCAATTTGACCTTCATCCAAGATGCAAGTTGGGATTCCCATTAATTGGGTAGTGCACAATTTTCTTCTCCCCATAAATGGGACCTTAGGAAATCTCATAATCAGGGTCGTAAGAAATGCACATTAGTATACAATCATGAGGGGTAGACATTGGTCATATATTAATATCCCCTTCAATGTTTACCAAATGATAAATCAAGTAGGTTTAGGTCATATGCCCATCCATTGAAGGTGACGATGGAGCTGCTCTTTTGCAAGTGCTTTCGTGAATTATCACCATATTTTTCCTCTATTGGACAATATTCCAAGTCCAAAATGTCATCTTTGATTAGATCACAAATATAATGTATTGTACTTCTATATGCTTGGTGTGAGCATGTAATACTCGATTCTTTGCAATGTCCATAAAACTTTGATTATCACATTTAAGTATAGTTGGCATTTGTGATGGAATACCTAGGTCTGCAAGAAATCTTCTTAACCAAACTGCCTCACAAGAGGCAAAGCAATTTGCTTTGTACTCTGCTTCGATGGAGGAAAGTGCAAGAGTTGGTTGTTTCCTACTTAGCATAGATAATATTCTTGAATCAAGTGAGAAACAATAACTAGAAACTAACTTTCTAGAATCACAATCTCTAGCGTGATCCAAATCACAATACCCTTGAAGTGCATCACTTGTGAGAAACAATATCCAAAAATTAGCTTTCTAGAATCACAATCTCTAGCCTGATCCAAATTACAATACCCTTGAAGCACATCAGTTCTGGTATAAAGAATACCAAAATCCAAGTTTCTTGTAGTGTACCTTAGAATTCGCATGGCTAGATTCCAATGGCTCTCTTTTGGATTTTTAGAGAACCTGTGCAATAATCTAAAAACATAATAGATATCTGGTTTAATGTTTCACAAAAAGATAAAGACTCCCAACAACTTTCCATCGTTCTTAGCATCTATGCCTAGTGTATCATTCTCTATTGAAATTTTAAGAATTACCTCCATAGGTGCATGCCATTGGCTTTGTAGACCATCATCCAAAAAGCTTTAAGTATTTTTGTAGCATATCTTTATTGTGATATGGAAAACCTATCATACTTTTTCAATACTTCAATATCAAGGCAATAATGGAGTAGCTCGAGATCTATCATCTCAAACTCATTGCTCAAGCTATCCAGAGTTTGCTTGATGAAATTTGCATGATCTTTCATAATGATCAAATAATCTACATACAAGTCGATAATCACTAGTTGGTTGTCTTTTCTCATAACAGACAAATTTGCATAAGATGTGCTTCATCAAAAGCCTAGGTTATGAGAAAATCTCTCAATTCATTGGTACCAAGCTCTTGGAGCTTTCTTAAGACTATATAATGCCTTCTTAAGTGTACAAACCTTGTGTCCTAAATGAGGTACCTCGAAACCTAGTGGTTGAGATACATATACCTCTTCCTTGAGATATCCATTCAAAAAACTGATTTTACATCCATCTAGAATATAGGTGACCTTTTATGTGCAAAAACTGTTTGAAAGCTTTCAACATGTAGTGGGCCATTTCAACCACTATCCTATTTTCTCTCTAAATAACACCATTTTGTGGATGTGTGAGGTTTCTAGTAAGTTTCCTCTTGTTTCCATGAGCATCGCAATAGTTGTTGAGTTTTATCGATAATAATTTTCCTCTTTGATCAATATGGAACTTCTTTAGTTTTTTATCTATTTCATTTTCAATAGTCTTGTGCCACATTTAAAATTTTTCAAATGCATCAACCTTCTCCTCAATAAAAACATGCACATCTTTCTACTATAATTCTCAACTATTTGAAAAAAGTAGAGAGATCCTCGCAAAGCAAGAGTAGATATCTTACTACAGAGATCAGCATCTATAACCTCTAGAGGAGCTTGAGCTCGATAGCTACCATCTTTTGAAAATACCTTCCTTTGTTGCTTTCCATCATGCAAGCTTTACACTGTTCTTGCAAATTAAAAAATGTAGGTAAATGTGCTACCATCCCTTTTCTTTGCATCTCTTTGACAATGGAAAATCTGTGATGCCCAAAATTGTTGATGCCAAAGTCTACTTGTGTCTTTGTCTTTTGTAATAGTGAGGGCACTTAACTCATAGAAGTTATCACCTCAGACTCCTTTTCCTAGTGTATTTGTTGCTCCATGAAAAACTTCTACACCATCCATTTTGAAATGTAATTTAGGACCACGATCTCTTATGGTAGAGACGGATGAAAAATTTGTTTTTTGCATAAGAACATACAAAATATCAAATATTTTTCTCTCAACACCAGTGGTAACAACACAAAAGGGAAGGTTTTTATCCCTTCATGGACATTTGGAGTCATCTGGAACCACCAGATTGATAGGTTCATGTAGATGCATTTTGGAACTATACCAATTATTCTTGTTGGTCATGTGGCGAGATTCTCCACTATCTAATATCCAAGGTTCATCCACAATTGTTTGGGAAAATGTGCATACCTCCTCTATGACAACTCTTAGTTCAAGTTTTGTATTGTTTGTTGATTGCCTCTTTTTCCATGTGGGTTTGAGAGTATCCTTTCTCTCATTAGCTTTCTTCTTCCAATAATCCTTAATGGCATCACCCTTGTTTTTGAAATAGAAATAAATTTCGATGAACTACTTCTTCTTTGGCTTCTTCTTTGAGCTATCAAAAGATCATTTCCCATTTGCATTTCCTAAAAATGCTACATCGTTTGAACCTTGCATATTTCTTAATCATATATCTTCTTAGAACAACTTTGTAGAAAAAATTTCAAAGATAAGAAGGGAGAGTTTAACCTAAGTGTTAAGGGAAACTTTGAGCCCATGATATTTTGCACGAAGAATTTGAACAAACATGTGAGGCAAGTCTTCATGTATTATTAGAACCCCAATAGTAGCCAATTTGTGTAAATGTTTGATTCACTTGATGAAGTCTTTGCCCTTCGTTGAGTCCTGATTATCAAGAGTTTTAATCCAAGTGTGATTCTTGGTTGCATATTGGCAAGCTGACATGCCCCAAGCTTCACGTGCTCTATTGGTGTGCTAGACTAGAGTAAGCACAAAATCACTTACACTCATAATCGTGGCACATAGCGCATTTGCATTCAACCTCTTCCAAGCTCAAAGAAGATCTCAATAATGTTGACTTTTCATTCGAGGATTTGATGGACTTCCATTGGAATCAACTCTGGATTACATTGTGTTGGCTCCATAACATTATCTAGCAACTCTGAAGATTCCAAATTTGTAGTAGTTTTAAATTTTTAGAGTGTGTATTTGTTCCTTCCGGCTTCCCTTTAGTGAATGGGGGTGGATGAATGTGAATTGGTGTAACAATAACATTAAGAAATGCACAAACACTCGATGATGATACCATCATGCACACATGTTGAAGCTGAAGGTCAAGGACAAAGCATAGGAACACATCTAAGAGGTGGACACATAAGAAGAAGGAGCAAGTAGGGAGCTCCAAGAAGTGTATGACAAATTTTCACAAGAATTCCCTACAAAAATAGTGATTTTCATCACTAAAAACCATTGTAAATACCATTTTCTACTTTTCTAACTCCATTTTTTTCAAGCCAAGGAGTCCTTGAGCTTGAGGAGTATTAGACCTATCATCCTACCAATTTTCATAATTTTTAGACTCTGTTTGAGCCCTGAAATAAGCCCTGGAACCTAATTTTTAACTAGGCCGGACACTAGGTCTGGACAAGGCCAAAACTAGTCAAAAAACTATAAAAAGAGCTAGAGAGCTCATTTTTTAAGGTTAGCTTGTTTAGGGAATAGAGCTTTTGTAAGAGAACTCTTTGGCAATCGAAGCTTTCCATTGTTCCTCTCTTTGATCTCACCTTATGCGCGTGTGTGTGTATGTGTGTGCATGTTTGTGTGCTTTCACTCACGCACTTATGCTTTCACTTGCTCTTGGTCTTCATACCGGTCCTCACGTCTCTGCGGATTGACAAGTAAAGGAGGTGGTGCTTACGCTTGAGCTACACCAAATTTTGGCACCGTTGCCGGGGAGAGAGCTTCGAAGACGAGCGTTGTGATGGTAAGATCGTAGATTTGTGACGTTGGAAGGTAAAAAAATTGTCATTTCAGTTCATTTTCTGTTTTTTTCCTCTTCATCTTCATCATCATCATCATCTCCACCTTCTTCCATCTTCTTCTTCATAGAAATTTCTTGTTTTTTAGTGCATTTTCACCATTTCCATACCATTCTTCATGCATTAATGTGTGAGAGAGAGATAGGAGGTGCAAGGGAGAGCAAGCGCTGTGTTTTTTCATGATTTTCTGCTCATACGGAGCTCGCCATTATCGATGCTGAGAAATTTGAATTTCCCGCCGAAAAACGTGATTCTGTGATGAAAATCGCGATTCTGTGAAAATTCAAATTTTTTTGAAAAATCACGATTTTCTGTTTTCCCGCCTAAAAGTTGGCTGAAAGAATCACGATTTGTGGTCATTCTCAGAATCGCGATTCTGTGATTGTGCTCAAAATCGCGATTCTCACAAATCACGATTTTCAGCCAAAAACACGATTCTGTGAGAACACGATTTAAAAAAAAACACGATTCTGTGCTCAAAATCGCGATTTAAAAAAAAAAAACACGATTCTGTGCTCAAAATCGCGATTTTCATGTCAAAAACACGATTCTGAGAAAACACGATACTGTCGAAAACACGATTTTGTGAGAACACGATTTTCAAAAAACACGATTTTGTGGAAACACGATTCTCTGGGACAAAATCGCGATTTTCATGTCAAAAAACACGATTCTGAGAACCACCATTTTGTGAAAAACACGATTCTCAGAGAATCACGATTCTCTGAGATAAAATCGTGATTCTCTAAAACACGATTCTGTGCTCAAAATCGCGATTTTCATGTCAAAAACACGATTCTCAAGGCTCAAAATTGCGATTTAAAAAAAAAACACGATCCTGTGCTCAAAATCGCGATTTTCATAAATCACGATTTTGAGCCAAAAAACACGATTTTGTGAAAACACGATTCTGTGCTCAACATCGCGATTTTCAAAACACGATTCTGTGCTCAAAATCGCGATTTTCATAAATCACGATTTTCAGCTCAACATCGCGATTTTCAAAACACGATTTTCAGCTCAACATCGCGATTTTCAAAACACGATTTTCTGCTCAAAATCACGATTTTCAAAACACAATTTTTAGCTCAACATCGCGATTTTAAAAACACGATTTTCTGCTCAAAATCGCGATTTTCAAAACACGATTTTGTGCTCAACATCGCGATTTTCAAAACACGATTTTCTGCTCAAAATCGTGATTTTTTCCAAAGGTCCTGTTTGCCTGTTTTGAACCCCAGAAGCCTGATTTGACATAACTTTTTCATCCAAAGTCCATTTTTTGTGCCTGATTTGACCTTCAAGTGGGACCTGGAACCCAAGGGGACTCCAAAGGATTTTTGAACCATACCAAAGGGAAAATTTGGACTCTTACCCAAAGCTTATGAACTTGAGATCTGGTAGACACCTAAGAAAGGATAGACAAAGCATTAGATCTTCTCAATCCAGTGTCAACCATACAGCTAAGTCTTGGGCACAACAACTAAGTGGTCATCCTTACGGACTAAGTTCAGACACAAGTGACTCAGAAATGTCTTTTAGCATGGGGAAACCTGCAGGTGGCTCAGCGACTGCCCATCTACAAACACCAGAAGGTCCCTATAAGACACAGTTGGAATATATTCGGACCAACCGATTATGTGCTCGCATCTATGAGGATGGCCTGAGGCGATCAGTGGTCCAACTCAAAAATCCAGATCAATCCTTTGGACTTGAACACCCGGTGGTCAAGTTCGAAGAGGGTTCATACATTGATAAGGAAGGAACCATGTATGTGGTCACCAACCTACCAGATACGATTGATGAGTTTGGAAATGTCATTCCTGAGAATGAAATAGGAGACCTAGAACAAGGAAATGTAGGACAAGGACCCCAGACTCCTAGAGGTAAGTCAATTCTGACCAGAGTGATCACACCAGATTGGATCCCTCAAGACAACAAAAGCATAGAACTCTTCTTGAATAGAGAAACAGAGGAACCATTTTGGAGATTCAAGCCAGATCAACCTAGCCAATTGGGCATAGTCATCATCTATGAATTCAAAGATCCTGAGATACCAGGCAAAGTTGTCTACCTGGATAACACATCAGAGAAGATATTCTGGGTAACAGAACATGATAGACATGCATATACTTGGAAGAATGAATTGATTTTCCCTCCACCAAGATCCAATGTTTCCCATGGCCTCCAAGGAGTAGGATCATCCCAAGCTCATGAAGCCCAGAGAGAAAGAACTAGAGAGAGACCTGAGGTAAGTTTTGCACACACCGTGGGCAGGAATAGGTCAGGATTTGAAAATGAAAGACCTGAAAGAGAGAGACATCAAGCACATAGGCAACAAAGAAATGAACATGATTTTCCATTGCCTAGACCCCGAGAGCACCCAAGAACCCTTAGACCCACTCAAGTGATCAAGGCAATGAAGAATTATTTTGACGGGTTAGGAGATCCTTAATATCATGTGGCTGAGTTCAAACAAGTGTTAAGAGCTGAACAGGTTGAGGATTTATTCACCCAATACGAGGCATTTGGTTTGAGTCTTAAGGGCACTGCCTTGGCTTGGTTTCAACCATTGAGTAGTCGCAACTATCGCGATATAGGTCAGCTACTAGACGAATTCATTGTAGAATTTTCCAAGAGTGGTATCAGGCATAACACATCATCCTTGATCCACAGTTTCAAGCAGACACCCCAAGAAACAGTGCGACTAGCAGGTAGAAGGTTCAGACACTACCTAGAAAGATGCCCTACTCCAGAGTTACCCACACCAGCCAAACAAGTGGCTTTGTTCTTAGATGGCTTACTGAGCACAAAGTTAAGATCATATGTGTACTTGCAAGAGCCTAGATCCATAGAAGAGTGTGTGCGGACTCTGATAGTTCTACTAGTCATAATTCAAAAATCTCCACGGAAATAGAGGAGATAGCTGAGCAAGTTGCCAAGAAGCTGGGAGTCCAAAATAAACAAACAGAGAGAGTCACTCCATTGAATCGGTGTTATACTTGCAGAGGTGACCACATGGCTAATGTATGCCCATTGCACAACCAGAACATGAGAGAAAGGAATGCTCCATATTGCACTATTGAGAGAAAATATACGAACCACACGGCTCAAGATTGTCCCTATAATAGGCAGGCTGTTAGACAGAATTATCAACAACCTTACCAACCAGGTAGGTATCAAAACCAATACCAACAGCCATATTATAGACCACAACAACAATATCAGGCACAATATAGGCCACAACCAGTCTTGGGAAACCAACCACCAGCTCGTGCCAATGTGATTCCAGTCAAATATGCTGTGGGAGAGGAAAATCCAAATAGAGCATTGGTGCCACTAACCCCATTGATACTAGATAATGACTCTCATGCTCATAGTTCAGACTACTCCCATGAAGGTAGTCCACATGCTTATTACACAGAGTCACCAGAACATATAGTGAGATTTACTCGTATCAATATGAGGCACCACCTATGGAGCAAAATTGGGAGCCAGAATACTCCAATTACATGTACACAAATCCTAACCCTAGGCCCCAATTGAGACAAATGAGACCACAAGCCCCTAGAGGATCTTGTTTCAGATGTCAAGGTGACCATTTCATTCGTGACTGTCCCCACCTACCATCTCCGAGTCAAGGACAGGCTATCACAATACAGGCTTTTTGTTCTGATTGTGGCAAAGACCACCTCCCCAGAGATTGTCCCAGAAACCCCTCCAGTGCACCCAAGATTACACCCATTGATGTGGTAGGCTTAGTGGCAGATTCAAGTTCAAGTAGTAGCAATGTGGCTCCTATACAAGCTGTCACTAGGGCACAAGCCTTAAAATAGGATAAACCAGCAGAACAATCAGAGTCGAGTGAATCAGGAGAACCTAGTAAGAGGAAAACAAGAACATGGAAGGATACCAGAGAGAAGGCCAATCGCAAGTGGAATAAAAAGTTATCGGAACTAGAAGAAAGCTTAAAAGAAGCGAAAACAAAAATGGAAGACATTGCATCTCAAAGCCCCTCGCATGCCGAAACTCCATCCACTCCACCTCATCCCACCCCACCATCCATTGTAAATAGACCGCAACCAGGGTCTGTTCTTGCAGATCCAACCCTAGAAGGCTTGGACATGATGTTCAAGGCCTACCAGGCTCGACTTCAAGAAGGGCCTACAGTTCCAAACCTAGACAAGAGTTACCCTAGAGCAGATTTAGAGATTGAACGGATGAAAATGTGCATGAAAATGGTAGAACAAGCTCAAGCCATCCTTGAGACTAGTCAAAAGTTCAATCAGACAAACTCTGTCAAACCGGATTTGCATTTCCAAGGCTTACTAGAAAGATTAGAGCAATTGGTAAACAAACCACAAGTTTCTTTACCTCTGCAGGCTCAACCAGTTATTGAAAAAGGAAGCTCACCACCAATGGGAGCTTATGTTCCTAATTCCACAGAGGCTGGAATACCTCCTTCAATTCAACAGTACTCTCAAGAGTTCTTGCGGGAAATACAAGAAGAGAAATGGGCCAAGGAGAAGGGTAATTCCCCTCCTATTCCTGAGATTGATGATCTTCATGATCAATTTCCCCAAGACATTCCATCTATTTACGGAGATGAAGCAGAACAACAAGAAGATGAAAGATTAGATTTTGAATCTAATACCCTAGAAGAACTGCCTCAATTTCCAGGTCCATGGGAATCTGAATCTCTCCAGATTAGAGCTCCCACAATACTGGTAAGAAATGAGGACTCAGTGGTTCCAAGGAACACTGATGTCGTGAAGAACACTAAGGTTTAGTGTCACCTCACTGTAGAAGAGCTGCTCAAGGCAAAACCAGAGCTATGGAATCATGTGAAGGATCAGGTTCCAGAACTTGAGTCCAATATGCCAAAAATAGGATCTAAGCAAAAAGTACCACAGATACCTCTAGACAAAATAGGGGACATGTGTGAGGGTGAAGAAGGTAATACTTATCTTCCAATCACCTACCAAGGTTACACAACCAAAGCAATCATAGATTCAGGTGCTGGTGTTGCTATTGCAACCACCTCCTTGTGGAAGCAATGGGGCAAGCCCACATTAAGACCAACTAGAATGAAGCTTCAAATGGCTAATGGTCATTTTGAAAGACCTCTAGGATTGCTAGAAGGGATAACTCTAACCACTTGTGGTGTGGAGTTTGAACATACATTTGCTATATGTGACTTTGAGAAAAATAATGTCTATGAGATGATCCTAGGAAGACCCTTCCTACAACAATTGCAAATAGTACAGGATTGGGGAACTAACTCCTTGTACTTACGGCACTTAGGGGTCACCACCAAGGTCAATTTGAAGGATTACACCTTTAGAGATGTACCACCCCTACAGTGGAATTCTATCCACAAAGCAAAAGAAGATTCCATCCCTGTGCATTCTGAAAGTTCACCTGATCCATCGTGGTTGCATGAAGATACTCATTTGTGGATGTGCAAGGTCGCAGAGGAAGAGGAAAAACGTTTAAAGGCAATAGAAGAAGGAACTTCGCCAGGAGATAGACCAATTAAAGACCCAGCCTATACACCGATGATCTTTCCAGATGAGGAATTTGAGCCTCATGGCTGGCTAGAAATCTTAGCCACCATGGACATTGCTGTCAATGAAGAACAATGGACGCCTCATTGTGATGAGGAGGGTTATGATATCTCAGTGTTCATGTGTCAGCCCTTGCTAGAAGAATGTGACCCTAGTGATGTCATAGAAGAAGAAGAGAATGATGATGATATAGAGTCCATTGTGATGGATAGTTGCTTTAACTCAGAGCAGCACTATCTAGAAGATATAGGAGTGTTCACCCAGAAAGAAGAAGAACCTCTCATAAGTATTAAAACGGTAAATTCAAAGGATGGAAGTGAGAGAAGTCAAAAGAAAAAGAAAAGAAAAGCAGTGAAACAAGAAGAGGAGGAATCATTGTTTGAAGTACCAGAAAACTTCAAGAAATATGAAGTCGACGACCGCAAAATTTTGGTACGAATGCCTAAGAGAGAGGCCATCATAGGAGAATCATATGATAATAAAGAAAAGACCAAGAAGATTGTAGTGACCATCGAAGAGAACGAAGAGAGATGCACATATATAGGAGATGACCTAAGTGCAAGAGAAGAAATGGAGCTTGTAGCTCTATTAAGGGAATATAGGGATGTGTTTGCGTGGCACTATAGAGACTTGAAAGGGGTAGATCCAAGAATTTGCTCTCAGACTATCCCCATGACTGCTGATGCCAAGCCCACCAAACAGAAGCCCTACACATATAATGATACCTATGCAGCCAAAATAAAAGAAGAAATTGATAGGCTGATTGAGGCTGGATTCATCTATGAGATTGAGCATACTGAATGGGTGTCCCCCATTGTAGTGGTACCCAAGAAGAACGGGAAGTTGCGAGTGTGTATTAACCTTAAAAAAGTTAATGCCACTACGATCAGAGATAGTTATCCACTTCCAATCACAGAACACCTATTGGAGCGTGTTGCAGGCAAGAAAGTTTATAGCTTCCTTGATGGATTTTCAGGTTATAATCAAGTAGCCATTGCCCCAGAAGATCAACACAAAACAGCTTTTGCCACAGAGTGGGGAATCTTTGCATTTCGTGTTATGCCATTCGGGCTCACAAATGCACCTGCAACATTCCAACGGCTCATGTGTCATGTCTTCAAAGAGTTCTTGCGAAAGAGCTTAGAAGTATATGTGGATGATTTATGTGCTTATTCCCAAGAAAGAAGATTTCACATCCCTGAACTCAGACAAATCTTTAACAAGTGTAGAGAATATCGAGTGTGTCTGAACCCAGAAAAGTGTGTGTTCATGGTGCGTCAAGGTAAAATCTTAGGTCATATTGTTTCTAAGAATGGAATCTCAACAGATGAAGATAAGGTACGAGCCATAGCAGAGCTGCCACGGCCCAGGAATGTTAAAGAGGTACAAGCCTTTATGGGCCATTGTGGATATTACCGTAGGTTTATCCACATGTACGCAATCATAGCTAGACCCCTTTATGCCTTGTTGTCTAATTTTGAGTGGAACGACGAATGCAAGAATTCTTTCAATGAACTGAAGAAACATTTGTGCACAGCACCAATACTGACCACTCTTGATTGGAATAAACAATTCCATGTCCATGTGGATGCATCCAATCACGCCATAGGATGTGTGCTAGCACAACCCACAGGTGAAGGAAACTTAGATTTGCCCATAGCATATGCTAGTAGACAGCTCACTGCAGCTGAACGAAACTATACAACAACTGAGCGAGAGGGCTTAGGCGTGGTTTATGCTGTGAAGAAGTTTAGACACTATTTATTGGCCAACAAGTTTAAGTTTTTCACTGATCATCAAGCTTTGTTATATTTGGTCAATAAACCTTGCAATACAGGACGCTTAGTAAGATGGTTCCTCTTACTAATGGAGTATGACTTTGAAGTTGTTGTCAGGAAAGGTAGGACCCACCTTCGGGCAGATCACCTTTCTCGCATCACTTCAGGAGAGTCACCGCAAGGAGTATTTGATGAATTACCCGATGCTTATCTGTTCAATTTAGAAGTTGTTCCTAAATGGGCAAATAAGTTGGTACCAGTCCTAACCTTCGGCCCTGCAAATAAGAATGTGAAAACATCACAAGAAATTGTAAAATCACAAAAATATCACATATTAGCAGGAAGCATGTACAAACAAGATACTGAGGGTTATTAGCTTGTTGTGTTGAGAACGAGGAACATAGTAGTTGGTTGCAACAAGCCCATGAAGGAATGCTAGGAAATCACTATTCTAAACAACGAACATTGCAGAATTTGAAACGTTTAGGAGTGTATTGGCCTAGCATGGACAAAGCAATACATGAGTGGATCAAGAATTGTCCAATGTGCAGAGAGAGACCACCAGTGGAGCATGCGACCCTTTATCAAGTATCATTAATTCCATATTGGAGTGCTCCATTGGTAGAGTTTATGAGATCGGGAAGATTACCCAAAGAGGCCAGTCTAGCAAGAAGACAAAGCATGGAGCAAGAGGCTCAAGGCTATGCCTTAGTAGGAGAGAACCTATACCGAAGAGGCAAAGATGGTTACTTAAGACTGTGCGTTCATGAATCATACTATTTAAAGGTCTTAGAGACTGCACACAGTGGTGTTGCAAGTGGACATTTTGGTCTGGACCGAGTGATCAAGACCATTCTATTCTCAGGACTTTGGTGGCCCACTCTTCATATGGATGCACATACCTACGTGAAGAAATGTGACACATGCCAATGTGCACAATATCCAGTTAGAAAAGACGAGATGCCTTTGAGGCCAATGATGGGAGGGCGTGCATTTTCGAAGTGGGGCATAGACTTCATAGGTCCTATTAACCCCCCAGCTAGAAACTCCCATGCAGAATATATTATTGTAGCCACAACAAAGAATGATGCTCAGACTACGGCTAAGTTCTTATTCGAGAATGTGTTCACGAGATATGGGCTACCAATAGAGTTAGTTAGCGATAGAGGCACACACTTCTTGAATGAGGTCATTGAAAATCTTCTCCAAGAATTCTTGGTGATACATAAGAAGTCTGCCCCTTATCACCCACAAGCTAACAGACAAGCCGAGAGCACCAATAAGGTCCTCTGTAACGTATTAACAAAACTGGTAAATAATAAACGCTTTGATTGGGACAAGCAACTTCATCATGCTGTTTGGGCTTATCGAGTTGCCTACAAAACGGTACTCAACGCCACCCCATTTCAGATGGTCTTCGGACAAAACGCGGTGCTACCATTAGATTTCTTAATCCCTGCCTTACAAGTAGCACAAGAGTATGAGTGGAATGGGCATGAATTGTCCTCTAGGATCTTTGATCTCGAACGCTTAGGTGAGACGAGGCTACGAGCGGCAGCAGGCATCTACGCTGCAAAGAAGAGGCAAAAGGCATACTTTGATGCACACATCAAGGATAAGGGATTGAAAGAGGGAGATCTAGTGTTGGTTTACACACTAAAACAACATGCCCGTAAGTTGGAAAAAAGAGGATATGGACCCATGATCATTAATAGAATTTCCACTAGTGGTGCAGTTCAGTTGGCCACTCTAGAAGGAGATATCTTGCCAAACTATATTAGTGGCTATAGAGTCAAGCTATATCAAGAACCTCTTACTGAGGATATGCTAATGAGACTCAACACTGCTAAGAAGCGAAAAGAAGAAGAGTTAAGAGTGAGAGAAGAAGCACAGGCAGAGGCCAGAGAGCGTATTAGGCGAAATAAGTTAAGGCGATTAGGCTTAGATGTCAACTCAAGAGCCCCAAAATATCACATGGATATGTGTCAAAAGTCAGGCATAGCGACTTCTCAGGTCATTGACCGAAGACCCTTTGTGACCATAGAGATAGGACAAGGGAAGGGTGGAAGGACGGTGAAAGCATTGATTGACTCAGGTGCAGCAAGTAGTGCAGTTAGACTTTCCTACTGCCAAGACTTGCAGTTGCACATCAATCCCATAGAAGCTTATCTCATAGGATTGGGAGGTGTGGAAACCCCTTGTTTGGGCGAGGTGGAACTTCCCATCTACCTGCAAGATGTTCCAATGAAAGTCAAAGTGCTAGTGTGTCAAGATGAGAACCTTACAGAACCACTTGTCTTAGGACAAGATTGGATTTATGACAATGCAGTCAACTTAAACCTAAGAAGTCAAATTCTTCAAGTTTGGGTACATGAACAATGCATTACATTAGAATTAGAGAACTGCATGCTCCCAAATCATGGCACCACACACTCTCTTAGCTCTTCTAAGACTAATCATATGGAAGAAGATGTTGTAGGTGTCAAAAGCTCTATGATGCAGAAGGAGTCAATCGTGGAAGAACAGGTTCGAAGGTGGGTGGATCTTTCTTCTTCTCCAAAGAATCAAGTAGCCACACTAGTCAGTCCACCACAGAGGCAAACACAACCGATCACGACAATTGCTACATCAATAGAAAGACACCATTCGATAAGAAAGCAGTTCCGAGCATGACACAGATCTGGGTACGCAAAGGAGAGAAACCACCAGCCTTGCCCCCACAAATCCCATCCCGGCAAGCCAACCAGGTCAGAAGACGAAGGAAGCAACTCGGACAAGCTCAATCACAAGGTATCCAACAAGTTTGGGTGCCTAAGAAATTAGCTGCAGCCCAACAAGGGCGATTACAGATGTGGGTACCTAAGAAGCTCTTACATCTACAACAACCTATGTTCTCCCACATGCGAAAGGTCTCAACAAAGAAGCCAAAAAGAGAAGAGGGTAAGAACCACGTACAAAGACCGAAAGAAGATCAAATCAGCTCTTCAACAATAGTAGGAAGACGTGCAAAAAGGATATGGGTTTGGAAGCCAAAAGTACAAGTAGCCTCCATCGAACCAAAGTGCCAACCACACTGGATTAGTTCACAACGCATCCAAAGAGGAAGACGCCTAAAGTAATCTCTACAGTGCCGAAGGCTGTTCTAAAATGGATCCCTATAAAGAGGAAGGATCAGTGGTCATCTCAAGATCCAATGGATACCTCCAACAAAGATGACACCAACATCTGCAAGTAACATTAGGCCTCGACGAGCGACAACCATGTGCTCCTTGCACAACCCTGTCTTTTGCACCATTCAGGTCATGCATTTCCAAAGTATGCATTATATAGGGCCACATTACATGGCCGTGCATAGACACAATTGAGAGTCCCATGCACTAGAGCACATTGACACATGTAAACCACTTTTTGATACTAAACTTTGCCTTCTTGTTTTGTGACATTCCTCAAAAAAAAAAAAAAAAAAAGAGGGGGAAAGAACTTGTTCCCAGGTTTCACTCATGGAACATGAATGAGTCATGCTTAGTTGAAGATTGAACCATCGATTCCTGGGCATTTATCAGTTTGGATAAAAGTGTGTCTCGGCTAGCAGATGATGTAATTGCTGCCTTATCTGGTAGATGTCAAGAACTGAGCATGAACATGGCATCCATACCTATGGTTTCCCCTTACCATGGTGGAAGTGAAGATCTTGAAGGTCCACAACTTGAGTGATGCTTAACTACTGCATGTATGAGAGCATCCAAGGAGATATTTGCAAGAGTTTGTTTGGTACCCCGCAAATCCTTGTCTGTATACTAGATGAGCAGACTCCTGCTTATGGTGAACTAAAGAGAATATGTGAAAGTAAGCTTGGTGTAGTTACCCAGTGTTGTTTGTCAAAGAATATAAAGAAATTCAATTCTCAGTATTTGGCAAACGTTGCTTTGAAAAGAGAAGACAGAACCAGGCACTCAAAAAATTTTTCGGTGGACCAGCAACATGGACATTCATCGACAATGTTCCATCACAAATGCCGGGTATACAACATGAAGAGATAGACATCAATCAACCCTTCACCACGGTAAGTATCTTTACTCTGGCAACATCATAACCATGATAGATTAGGAAACCTCTTCGTCAGCATACCCTTGAGCACTTAGCTCAAGACCCGCAATTTTTGCACCATACTTCTTCCAATGCATTTTGCAAGTAAGCATGCGTAGGGCTACATTACAAGGCCGTGCACAAGGCACATACTTTTTTCAACCCATGCACATACACGCTTACCCATCATTCACTATGGGTTATGAGTACTTGGCATGACTACTCTGACATCATCTTTAGAAGCGCTAGAGGACATCCTGGGGCAACATCAATACCTAGGAAGCAATTCGAAGCTAGCAGTTGCTCCAACTCAATCTTGATACGCATTCATGCGGGAATCCACGGAAGAAGCACATACCAAGGGACTACGACTTGCAAAGGCATGCAGTGACAAATGAAGGACCGGACAACCACCACTGCCAAATTTGGAAGATAGACGGCTCTTGTTCATACAGAATGGATACTACCTCCCAAGCACTACATGGAACAACCACTACAACAAGGGTCTGTCAAGGACGACAGACTCGAGAGGGGGGGGAGTGTTGAAGCTGAAGGTCAAGGACAAAGCATAGGAACACATCTAAGAGGTGGAAACACAAGAAGAAGGAGCAAGTAGGGAGCTCCAAGAAGTGCATGACAAATTTTCACAAGAATTCCCTACAGAAATAGTGATTTTCATCACTAAAAACCATTGTAAATACCATTTTCTACTTTTCTAACTCCATTTTGTTCAAGCCAAGGAGTCCTTGAGCTTGAGGAGTATTAGAACTATCATCCTACCAATTTTCATAATTTTTAGACTCTGTTTGAGTCCTCAAATAAGCCCTAGAACCTAATTTTTAACTAGGTCGGACACTAGGTCTGGACAGGGCCAAAACTAGTCAAAAAACTATAAAAAGAGCTAGAGAGCTCATTTTTGAGGTTAGCTTGTTTAGGGAATAGAGCTTTTGTAAGAGAACTCTTTGGCAATCGAAGCTTTCCATTGTTCCTCTCTTTGATCTCACCTTATGCGCGTGTGTGTGTATGTGTGTGCATGTTTGTGTGCTTTCACTCACGCACTTATGCTTTCACTTGCTCTTGGTCTTCATACCGGTCCTCACGTCTCCGGGGATTGACAAGTAAAGGAGGTGGTGCTTACGCTTGAGCTACAACACACTATCCTCATCGAATTATATAGAGGCTAATGGATAGGTGTGCCCTTACTTTTGAAAGTTATAATCCATGTTGGGCTGGAAATTCTCTGCCACATTTGTCAATAAATTTTTGTTTCATTAAGTCTTTGTCTCACTAAGATTTTGTCGATAGAGTAAATAAAAAAGATTGTTTATCACTACTATATGCAACAAACATAACTTTATTTTCCATGTCATCAAGTTTGTGATGTCGTTATGATGGCATTACAGGATATGTGAAAGAATCAAACATGTGCATATGACTAATTGTTGGCTTGCATCCATTCCAAGCCTCATGAAGTGTAATTAATCTCATTGCTTTTGTAAGAATTTTGAAATTAAAGCAAACTATTGAATTTCGAAAGACAAAAAAAGCATGGCATAACTCTAGTTTAGCCATAGAAGAAGTATGAGTAAGCAAGGCATTTGAGGCAACTCTATGATATCCATCCATGCAATTCAAACCATTGCATAACATCCCAGACATCACAATAACATATGCATTGCTGAAATCGTGAACCATGCATTTGTTTTATCAACATAGTGTACATAAAGTCCCACACTTACAATAGTAGGAACAAAAATCAAGTTTTCCTTGATATTGGGTACATACTATGCATCCTTTAGAGTAACAATAACTGCATTTTGAGTCATAAGCTCAATATGTCTAAGTAATATAATAGGAAAAGAAGTGTTGTAATATATATACAATATCGTGCATGGAATGATATGCTTTGAAGCACCACTATAAAAAAATTAATCCAAATTAGACTCATTTACAATCGTACACATAGAATTTGATGACGAGTCATAATGACATGTAACGACACATGCCCAAACATCTTGATCAACATTAGCTTAATCCTTTTTTCCATTTGTTGTATTCTCAACAATAGACATGCGAAATTTTTTCATCTTTTCATTATGATTGACAAGCTTTCTCATTCATCAATAGTATTTCCAAGATTTTGACAATACGTACATCTCTTCTTCTTTTGCATATCACCATCAAGAAAGGAAGAGATGGAGGAGGAATATTAAGCTTTGGCATAATTTGGAAGTCCATATAATCTGTATAGTCCTGCATCTTGACTTCCAAATTGGATACTGTAGTATCCCATATCCTCTTATCTTGCCCTTGCATCATAGATACAATGTATTTATGTGCACTAGGCTGCTGGGGAATCTTTAATTTCTTGACCAAAGCATAGTTTATAAAATTATGAGTGGCAGAGTCATCTATCATGACCCGCACCCTAGTCCCGTACACACTACAATGCAGTTTAACTAGGTCATGTGGTCCAAACTGTTGTGACCACAATGACTGAGTCAAACAATAGGTGTGCTCTATATCCTGGTGCATCACCTTCACTCCCTTGCAGCTAGAGCTACCATGAATAGGAAGGGTCTGAACTAGGTGGACTGCCTTTTTGCCCTTTTCGGGGGCCATACTAGACTCTGGTCCCTTCTTCTTTTCTTCCCCCTTCTTAAGTGGATACTTCCACTGTGAATGGCTAGGAGACAAACACCTAAAGCACAGGTTCTCTCTTTTGGCCCTCTCAAATTGATCTATGGATAACCTAGGCCCTTGTGATCTTTGTTTTTAATAAAAACTTTGTTTTTTTCAAAAGGCAACCTCTTCTTGAATTTAGTCGTACTAAGAGGCTTGAGGGGCTGATCCGTCTCCATAGGAGTATATTGAGGATGGTTATGGTCCTCATAAGTCTGTGCATACTTGATCGCCTCCTCAAACGTCTTAGGCGCATTCCTTCTGACTTCCCTCTTTATGGCTTTCTCTAAGCCCCTAACAAACCCTCTGTCTTCTGGAAATCATCTAAGCCTTTAAGTTTCAAAATGATCTCTCTATAGTGGGATAGGTAGACCATAAGAGGCCCTTTAATTGATGCAAATCATGTCAGTTTTGTAAAAAAGTGTAGATTGCATCCTTGTTTCTATCTCGGTCATCCCCCGTAAAGGTAGGTGGCTTCAAGTCTTTTAGGAGGGGAGCTTCGCTAGAGCTCTCTCCTTTGTGCTTACTAGGAAGAGAAGTATCCTTCCTAGTAATCTCTAAAGGAATAGGAGGGGTTTCTCTATCCTTCCTAGCTAGGAAAGAGGTGACACTAGTCTCAAGTGAGATCATTTGAGACTTTAGCTGTTGTATGAGAGATGTAATGCTACCAAGATCTCTCTCTAATTTAAGGGTTTGTTCTTTCAAGTCTATGAATTGTTCATGAGTCACAAACTCATCTAAAATTTCCTCATATGTATAGTCTTCCTATTGAGGCTCTTTTTCTTCTAAGTTTTCTTCTACTTCTTGCCCTAATTCTACTTCTTCCATTCTAGAATCAGGATCCTCTAGTTGCTCTTTAGATGGAGAAGTATGTTCAACTAATTTTTTGCCTTTAGAATCCATGTTTTACTTCCCTTCCCCTGTTTGCTAACTAGAGTATATGAAAATGAATGGAAGTAAACCTTAAATATGCAAGAAGAAGAGAAATATATCACAAGAGCACTTCACTGTTACAAACTGAAGCTGCGAAAGAGAAATTCAAGTGATCCTTGGAGCTTTAGGTCACTAATTTTGAATCCTCGCCACGTAACAATAGCCTCGACTTGGCAAACTGAGTAAAAGTGAGAAACTTCTGAGGTTTGAGCGTCCTCGCCAGTCCAAAAATTGTAGCTCAACACCTATACATCAAAGATTTGAAGCTATCCCAAGTGCAAAAAGTGAATTTGGACATCGGATGATAAAAAACTAGGCGCGAGCGTGGCCACCTAGTTCTTGCTGAAGCGCTGCAAAGAGATTTTGGTTGGCCAAATCTCATCCAAATCCAACATCAATGTTTGTCAGCGAATCTTAGGAGTGTAGCTTCGTAACATGACCGAGATTTTGGAAATCAAATGTTGTATGAGGAAGCTATGGTGCGGAGAAGTCGGGTATGTCACAAGTAGAAAGTGGGGAAAGCTAATCTTTATGGAAGGGTGACTTTGAGAAGCTCCAAACTAAGAGACTGAAGCTTTTTGAATCAACCCAAAACCCATACCCCATATCCACAGCCCATGATACATGTATGCATCATCATTTTTGCAAAATCTTAATCCAAGGCATCAATTTTTTTCCTTCAAACTTCAAGAAAAATCACAAAATCTTCCCTATCTCAATTTGTTCTTGATGGTAGTTTCAAAAATTTTCAGAACTATCGTCGATGGAGTTTATTATCCCATATAGAGGCTCCCACCCTTCTCACATCCTAGAGAGGGGCTTGAGAGCAAAAGTAGCCCATGATGGCCTCATGCTTGAGCGTCATCTATAGAGTATTATGTGGTTGTCATTTCGTCCGTCAGCTACTGGCTCAGCGTGGTGCATTCAATGCTTCACCTAGCTCCGATACCAACTATCATACTCAACGATGGCTCCTTGTTTTGATGTCTTCACACACGTATTTCGAGGACGTTGAGGAGCTATTTTCATAGAGCTGAGAGACGGAGTTCGATGCATAAGTCTAACCACCCAGCCATGCACATATATCCCCATAGCTTCTCTCTCTTTCCATATTTAATTAGTAACCCATGGCTCTACACATGGGTGCCACATGGCACTCATGTGTGAGCCCATCTAAAATGAACAAGAGTGGTTCACACCTTGTCTCCAATGTTACTCCATATAACACCTACTGATGAGATGTTAGTAGGCTATTTCCTAAAATGATTAAGAAGCAGCATTAAACATGCAGATAGCTAGTGTTGACATAGCTAACGGATTCAATGTGATCGTATTAGCAACTACCAAGGTAGAAAAGTGATTTGGTAGATGTCAGGCTGTCGGAATATTATTTAGAAGAATAATTGTAATTGTAAAGTCGCGCACTAAAAGGGTGTCGTGCAAACGTTGTACCGTTTTTTCCTAATCAATATAGTATGCGCAGAAGAGATGACACACGCGTCGTCGGACTGTTTGGTCTGGGCCATAGTCTGAAGTTGATTCTGTTCTGAGTTATGTTAATCGAAGAGTTGCCTGTAAGAGTTAGTATTCGGTATTGAAGTGAATCAGGTACCGTGTTAACATTTTACTGTGTTGAAGTGAAGTGTGTAGTATAACAGTAATAATAAAGGAAGAGTGAAAGTTTTGCGTACATAATTACGGTGATTGTTAAGAATGTTATGCACCGAAAGTGTAATTGAATCTACTGTAATTGTTCGGAGTTAATTAATGAAGTGAAGTGTCGGAAGTTAAGTAGTGAATTGGGAAAATATATAAAGGGCCTCTGAATTATCAGACCCCTGACCATCCCAAGAACCCATGAGTAAGTACATAATAACTTTAACACTAGCGTCGGCCATGGGGCATGGAGTAGCCAGTCGATGCATAGACTAAGAGTTGAGAAAGAATCCGATGATATATGCCTGTAACACATTCCGGAGAATTGTACCCAAAGTACAGAAGGGATCAGCATCCCTGGAAAATTCCAAGCGCATTGGGAACACCTCTAGGTAGTAGTGGCGATGGACAATCGTTGGAAGGAAAGCAAGAAATATGGGCTAGTGGAGTACCACCTCAACATTTCCTTGTGCAAGGATTACAGGGTATACCAGAAGTGCAACCAACCCCATCTGCGGAAAGTAAGATTGGTGAAGTAAGCACTGGTTCCGGTGACAGTGTGGAAATTTTCGATAGCAGTTTGTGCAATTTCGGTGGAACCTCGGATAATTCCGGGGCCGGTTTGTCAAATTTTGGTGAAAGTGCTATTCTTAGTTCTGATTTTGAGGGAACTAGTGTATTGTTGGATGAAAGTTTTGGTGAAAAGCTCACTTCACAAGTCCATTACGATGAAGGGGAGTTGGGTGTAGGCGTGTGGGAATGACTTAACAATATCCAACTACCGGAGAGCGTGCAAGACTATGGGACAACACAACAACAATTAGGTTTGACTGGTTCAAATCATTCGGCAATAACATTTTCTCTTGGTTTAAATACCATGAGTGGTTTGCAACAACAACAGCACCAACAACAACATCAACAACAACATCAATAGCAATAGGAGCAACAACAGCAGGCCATACCACCATGACCGTTACCCGCTAGAGTTACATATACAAAATTTGGAGGATTTTGCGGTGATGATCGAGATGCACATGTGAGAACTTTTGAAATTAATTATGTTGTACTCAACTATCCAGCAGATCCATCATATAAGGCTATAGTGATCCGCTGTCCTCATTCTCCATCCATGATCTTTATCAATCGGCCACCTAAACTTATCATAGAGCTTCTTAGAAATCACATTTATCTCTGATCCTGAGTCGATCAAGGCCAGAGCAAAACATGACTCCTCATTGCTCCCTAGCTTCACCTTCATCTCAGGTGTTCCTCTCGCCCAAAAGGTCCTGCTAAACTCACTTTCTGTCTTCCTCATTTCATCATCAGGTATGATAGGACCTAGAGAATTTTTATGACACCTGGCAACCTCATCATCATCATCATCAGATGTATCACTCAATGTAACTGCTTCATTTGTCACTTGAATATCTTCAGGTGCTTCTTCCATCTCTACATCTTCAGGTAATGGAAACCTCTTTCTCTTGACCAGCTTTATAAAGCTGTCCTTGAACTGAGGCTTCGCTATGGAGAAGACCTGCTCCAAGGACATGGTCACTTGGCTCTTCAGTAAAATGTCATTTAATATCTCTCTTGCATCATTTTTCCTTTCCAACTCAGAAATTAATACAGCCTTTGGAGTTCTCTTCTTTTTCTTCTTCTTTTCTTTGTCAGCCTCTTGAATACTTTCTTGAATTTCATCTTTCTTTTGAACCGGTTCAGGTTCTTTCTCTTTCTCTTTAGTCGATTCTTGAATTATAGTTGGCCCAGCCGGCCTCTTTCCCTCTCTTATCTCCTTCTTCTTTGCCTCTGCCTGAGTAGCTACAGGCTCTTTAAACTGAACTTTCTTCTCTAGCTCTTTAGCTTTTTCTTCGGCCTCTTGGCTTTGCTTTCTGGTCACTCTTCTTTCTGGCTCAGTCTCTTCCTGACTCTCATCCCTTTTCCTCTTTTCCTCCACATTGGCTATATGGGAATAGACCGAGGATTCTTCAACAGGAGACTTCCAGGCAGTCTTCTGCATAATGGCATCCCTAGCCCTCACTAAAGCCTCGTCTAGGCACTTTTTCATCTTCTTCCTCAACAGGTTCTAATCGTGCGGCTGATGTACTTGCATTATTGCCAGATAAATCTTCATAAAATTTCTTCATTCCCCCCTTTCCCCAATTCATAGGTAGAGGAAGGCGGGTCCTGAAGTCACATAACTTCTTATCGATATCTATCACCAGTTGATGCTCTTTTGCTAGCATAAGCTCTTCACAGGCATATGAAAAATGCTCTTGTGCATCACACCATACGCATCTCTTAGCCCCTCCAAACCCACCAGTCGCTCGTCTCTCAAAAGGTCCAGTGTTTCTTTGAAATGTAGGTTGCACTGGTGGTGCAGGTGTCTGTTGGGCAACAGGCTGCACTAGAGGTGCAGGCTGTGGCAGCACATAGCCTTGCATATTTGGAATGGGCATAGTGCCTCTCTGTAATGTATCTACATAACTCGTACTCGCCTGAGGAGGAGTGGGGTCCTGATATCCCATAGAATTAACTTTATTGTGAATACTCGCCATTTCTTTTGACATAGACGCTTGCATCGTAATAAGATTCTCTATCTGTCGACTGAGAATCTCAACCTGTAGCTCTATTGGCGATCGCGAAGTGGACGCAACATTAGCAAAAGCTGATGCTGCAGGCACGTTCGGGATCACTGGAAGCGGAGCTTCCCTAGGCGGTTGTGGTGTTACCACTGCAGGTCTATCATATAACACCACCTGGCGTTGCCTCATTTGGGCAACTGCTTCTACCTCTCTCCTCACTACACCCCAATCTTCAGTCAATCCAAATCTCTTCCCAGGCTCTTCAATCCTCCTTTCGACCTCAGTCCTGTCTTCTAGACTTAAGATCCTAAGGAAAGATATAACTAGATCAGGTCTCAAGGCATCTAAATCGGGCTGTGGAAGTTGTTCATATCTTCTCAAGAACTCATTCAAAAGTTGAGTGAGGGATGCAGTGGGCTTCGGAGAGCTTATCCACCGCAAGAACCCTTCTCTACTGTGTTGGGAAAAGTCTTCTAAATAAAACAGCTTATGCAATTCTTTTCTGAATTCGGCCCAAGGCTTTGCTATATGTGCAGTAATAGGGGCTAAAATGGATCCTGATACTACCCGTGTGAAGTAATGTGTAAACACATCCTCGGGTAGACCATAAATCCGTGCCTGTTCCTCAAAAACATCTAGGTACTCGATTACATTCAAGCCTGTAAACTTCCCTTTTTCTCTCAATACCGCTTGGACTACGCGGGCCCCTTGTTTCTCTATTACCATTTCCTTGAATATGTCCTCCATCTCTCTTCTCTGCTCTGTCTTAGAATGTAGCACAAGGTCTAGTGTAAGTGGTTCAACTATCTCTCTAAGCTCAGAGTAGAGATCAGAGAAGAGGCTTGATGAGTCACGAGCCAAGAGGTAAAGGTCAGTCTAAGCTCTCTGATTTGCCCAGACCAAAGTCTAGTCGAACTCTCCTCTATTCGATTCCCAAGATTTCAATGTATTTTCCCCCTTTTTGTGATAAGTTTTCTAATGTTCTGTCTAAGCTATGAAATCAATAAATCCCTAGTCTTAGCAAGAAAAAAATGCTCACACGTATGGACTAAACTAATGCAAAGCGTGGATGCTCAAACTCAGACAGCAAGACAGTCTTTCTGTTCAAAGTGTGTGTGAAACAATGCAAAATTCAAATAACTTGAAATGCTAGTACCTGAAATCTCTGTCCGATGCCGAGGTTCTTGTCTCTTTCTTCAAGGAGTAGGTGACGCGATGAGGATCACCGGGCAACCGCCTCGCTTCACGTCGGGTTCAGGTGTCGGGAAGAAGGAGGTCGTGGCGGGAAGCCAGCGCCTGGGGTTGGATCAGGCCCTGCTCTGGTGCACCGTTCCCGCTGTCCTGCGAGCGGCGTCTGCGCGCTGGGCGCCTCGCCTGTGCTCTCTGGAGCGTGCGCGATCCTCGTACGCGTGGGACCCTTGCCCCTCGGAAGTGTCGAGACGTGGGACCATGGGCGTCGAAAAGAGACAAATCAGATACAGCACTGATACTCGGAATCTCTGGGTCGGTGTGTATACAAACTCGATGATATAATAAAATCTGAATGATACAGTGATGCCCGCTACAGTGCAGGTCCGCGATACAAAAATCCGCTACAATGCGGAACAGATAAATACAAATAAATGCCGCCGCTACAGTGTGGATCGATGATACAATATGAACGCCGCCGCTACAGTGCGGGCCGGCTAGTGTATAAAATAGATCCCTCGCTACAGTGCGAGAAATCGCCCACAGGACTCCGCTTAGGTCTTCGCGGTCCAAGCTTTTCTTCAGGTCTTCACTTCGGTCCGCTCTTTACTTCAGGTATCCGCAACAGTAGCCTCCCTTCTCTTTACTTCAGATAATCAGAAACCACATAAACCTAGAGGAGACGATCCACAAGGGCAATCCACGGGGTGGGGAAGAAACAAATGAGTATGGACTTATTTATAGGCCCCTCCCTAGGACTTCCTTCTAGAACGTTCTAACCTCCTTAATGAAATTTCTATTTTTGGCATACTTTTAATTTTTCCTTAGACTATGGTTTTGATTTCACACTGGATATTTACAGTTTAATTGGTTTTTAGGGTTTGACCTACAAAAACCGCAATTTCCAAGGGTCCAACCTAGGGTTTTTAGTCGGGAAAATTAGGCGTTTGCTCACAATTATCTCAAACTCGTCAATTTGATGGTTTATTTATAGTTTCCGCCTAAAATTCAAGGGTTTCCAAGGGTTCGAGTTCATTTTTCATGGGATAAACCCTCATTTTCAGTCAGTTTCAAGGGTCAAACATAAGGTTTTCATGGGTCTAATGTCAGTCGTTTATACACACGGGTCCAACATACATCTCAAACATGTTTTTGCATCACACAATCAATTAATTCGGCCAAAATATGTACAAAATATACCACTCTCTCGATCAAAACATCACACAAATCTCATAAAATCTATGAACTTTGAAAAAAAACAATGCACACTCCCTGCGGGATTTCATCCCGACAACGCTGCCCGCTCCGGTTGACCGACTGACCGTAGCATTTCTGTGTTATTACCTAGCCATGATTAGCCACTGCCTTATGTGTCTAAGATTCTGTTAATGCGTGCATGTTGTCATTATGTTTGTATATTTCCAACATTGGGTGATGATTATGTTTCTTCCCGCATTTCCATTCGGTGTTTTTACTTAATCATGTTCTCCCTCTCTTTTTTGCTATTGTGTTTTTGTGCAATTGAGTGTTCTGTGTTATCTCCTATCTTCGTGCTCTTGTGATCGCCATGGAAGCTTTGGTTAAAATTGCTACCTTTCGTGCTGGCCTCACTTTGGAATTGAGCGAGTTTCTGTGCACCCGTGGGCTTTTGGCATTCGCTGAACTACCTTGGCATTCGGTTGAATGTCATCCTTTCTTTGCGTAGATCATCTCTGCCATTGCTGATACTCCCGCTACCAAAACTTGTTGGCCACTCCTCTGTCTTAATCTGCGTGTTGTCCTCACCGTAAACATTGTTGCTGAGGGATTCCATCTCCCTTAGGAGGGTAGTGTAGATGGACGCCTCTTACCACTATCAACCATGAAAGAGATCTTTCCGTGTCATCCTTCCAATGAATTCGCCATTCTTTGTTGCCCTAAACCAAAGCGCTCTGCACTACAGTTTCTTGTAGTTGCACTTAACCTCCAAAAATGCATGTACAACATTTCTCGACCTTTTTATTCCATGATCGATGCCGCTGTGCGTGAAGCAGTTAATTTTGCTTCGTTTTCTTTCGGCGCATTCACCGAGCATGTCAGGCAATTTCTAGACAATTGGCGAAGGGCGATATCCCTCGGACCCAATTGCCACATCTTCTGACATTCCTCCTCCTGGAGATCAAGTTGCACAACCTCCTCCCCTGAATACCCTTCTGTTTCATGAGGAGTCAGTGCAAGTGATGGAGGTCGATGACGACGATGATTTCTTGCAGTTCTTTAAGGGGAAGTGTCGTAAACTGAACCCCTCCCACAATGAAGCTCAACCGTCCTCAACCATCGAGTTGCAAGATACCGCCTTGTCTCCCAGATTTTCTCTCCTCCACCATCCCCTAAAGACCAAGCTGCTCTCAACACTGTCATTGACGATGTCCATGCTGATGATACGGTCGTGGAGTCACAGCCTCATTCACAGGTGCAAGCGCTCAACACAGTCACAGAGGTTGTACAACTAGTGGAGAAAGCGCAACCTGAGGAGGTGACTGTCCAACCCATTTTCTTGCCTCTTACGGTAACCTATTCTTGCCCTGCTATCTTCACCCCAAAACCCACCTCTTCCTCTTTCCCCCATAAAAATGCCTTTGCCACCTAGCCCTCCTCCCTCACCATGTCATTTGGCAGCCCATTCTCTCCCTTCCTCTCCTGATTATTCACATCCTTCGTCATCTACCACAGTTTCTGCTAACCCGTCTCGGCCAATCTCCACCTCTCTTGTTCGTGACTCATTGGCCCAACTAGCTCAGATAGGCAACTACCTTATTCATCTTTCCAACCATCTCCCCCATCACCTACAACTCACCCAACAATCCCTCCGAACGGAGTACCAATCCAAGGTGGATATTCTTGAAGCGGACATCGCACCACTCTAGGAAGAGGTGCTCACAGCCAAAGCCAAAGCCAGTTCACTATAGGAACTAATTTGAAGTCTCCAAGAACAGTTGAATGAGAAGAATGCCATCATTGTAGCTCGCGATGATGAGATTAGCAAGCTGACTCAGATAGTAATTGACAAGGATGACACCATGAAGGCTTTGGGTAATCTCCTAGAGACCACGCGTGCTGAATTGGTTACGGTTGAGCAGAAGGGTCAAGAGATGGCTGAGTTAGCCTTACAAGCAGAAACCGAATCAAAGAAAGTCAAAGAAGAGCTCTTTCAAAAAAGCCGCTCTCTCGAAGAGTAAATCGGCCGCAATATTCAGCTGAAGAAGGATGTCGAAGCCATCGAGAAAGAGAGGCAAGATTTCTATAAAACCATGCAGTTCTAGTCCCAAGAGCTTGAACGCAGAGAGAAACAATTGGGTATGCAAGACAAGCAATTATTGCACATTGATGCAGAGATTGTTGAAATGAAGTTACGACGTGATGCAGCGCTCGCTAATGTTTCTATCTTCAAGAAGCTTTTTTGCAGAGTCAAGCCGACGCATTACTCTCACAAGTGATTGCTTCCAGCTCTGTGCGGACTGATGCACATCTGGTTGAACCTCAAATTTTGAAGGAGATGTTAGACTCCCTCAAGCAGAAAATATCACGCACCTTTAAATTAGCTAGATCCATGTATATCCAAGGAATCATTGATGATTCCTAAATCTTGTAATTTTCCTTGCTAGGTTCGAGTCTGCCGTGCGTGCCAGTGTTAGGCCACCAGAATATTATTTAGAAGAATAATTGTAATTGTAAAGTTGCACATTGAAAGGGTGTCGCGCAAACATTGTATTGTTTTTTCCTAATCAATAGAGTATGCGCCGAAGAGATGACACACGTGTCACCAGGTTGTTCGGTCTTGGTGATGGTCTAGAGTTGATTCTATTCTATGTTAATCACAGAGTTTTCTGTAAGAGTCAGCATTCCGTATTGAAGTGATTCAGGTACCATGTTAACATTTTATTGTGTTGAAGTGAAGTGTGAAGTATAACAGTAATAATAAAGGGAGACTGAAAGTTTGCATACATAATTACGGTGATTGTTAAGAATGCTATGCGCCGAAAGTGTAATTGAATCTACTGTAATTGCTCCGAGTTAATTAACGAAGTGAATTATCGGAAGTTAAGCAGTGAATTGGGAAAATATATAAAGGGCCTCTGAATTATCAGACCCCTCACCATCCCAAGAACCCATGAGTAAGTACATAATAACTTTAACAGTAGATCAAAGAAGAAGCATGATAACTCTAGTCCTCAGAAAGAATCAAATGTAGGATCGGATTCTGAAAAAGATATGATAGATTCAGAATTGGAGAGCGAAGAGGAAGAAGTTGTTGTATGTAGACATCGTCAACTAAAAGGGAAATAGGGCAAGGAGGAAGCTTTGATTCATCATCCAAAGAAGCATGGATACTCAATAATAGCACCTAAAGAAAAACGTTTTGTCAAATATGTGAGAAAGAAGGCCATACTACAAGCCACTGCTAGTATAATCCAAAGCATAGAGGTCAACATTCAAAGCAAGATAATATAAGTAATAACAATGTTGTGGCAAATGAGACCATTATGATTCAGGGACATGGTGGTTTTCAGAGGTAGTAGCAAGGGAGACCTCCATTGAGAGATCAAGGAAATCAGCAAGGGAATCACCAAGGTCATCAACAAGGAAATCAATAAGGATGAACAGTTAGAGTGATGCCATGTGGGTATTGCTCTGCTCTAGATCATTGGATTGGTCCCTATTGCCCATTATGGGTTAAGCATAGAGAGGACATAGATATGCCACTTATTCGGTATAACCAAAATAACCAACAATGGTAGCAACAGCAACAGGCCCAGCAAGCTGCTTAGGCAAATGTTATTATAATTGATTTATCAGATCAAGAACTTTAGAGTGATCCGAGTGCGAGTACATCAAAAATGGGAAGTAAGGATCACGAGGATCAATGGAATTGCGATTATAGACAATGTGTTATGACAAATAATGTGGAAGCCTTGGTAGTAACAAGATAAAAAAATATGGTCCTATTGATCAACATGAACAAAGGCACATCCGGGACCAAGTACAAAAATGGATTGAGTAGGATTAGCGGAAGCAAGATAAAATTCATATTTTATCATAGGATGATGATAACTTAATGACCACTTACAAACATAAGAAAGTTGATAGAGTAAATACTAAGCAAGAGCTGGACAATGACTGGTTTGAGGTAATCATTAATTCTCCCTTACAATTATCCTTGGATCAGTTATTATCTTTGTTGCCAGCCTTTGAAGAAAAATTGTTGAAGAAGTTGGTTGGGCAACAATCAGAGCCAGCAGATAGGTGTACAATTTCAACGTCAGCCAATAATATTGATCCAGCTGATGTGGATTTTGTACTACTAAAAATTCAGGCACAATATAAGTAGAGAAGTTTTGATGAAGTTTTGTTGGACGATGGTTCAGGGGTGAACATATTACCCAAATATATCTTTAAAGAATTGGGAAATGGGGCTTTAGCTCTAGTACCTTTTTATGTTAAGATGCTAGATTAGACAAGAGTTCAATCTTTGGGAACTCTAAAGCACCAACAAATAGTCATTGCAAGAATGTCATTTATGGTCAATTTTGTGGTAATTCAAATGTTTGAATATACCTACCCATATGAGATGTTGCTAGGTAGACCTTGGTTCAAGTTGGCCAAGGTAAAGTAAGATTGGAGTTTAAATGTAGTGGTTATCACGAACGGGAAAAAGGAATTCACAATACCAATGAAAGGTAGAAGGAATATATTAGTAAGAGAAAAACCTTTAATGGCCCAAACCATTAGCCTAGTTGAGGAGATAGAAGATGATGAAGAGGAGGAATTTTTGAAGGCAAATCCAACTCTGGTTTTGGTGTTGGAAGTGGATGTGGAAGGAGTACTATGTAAAGAAGAGGAAGTGTTGGAAAATAGGCGTGAGCCAGTGGTAGGTGACAAAATTGAAGGAACCAAGCTCAAACAATTATTCAAGAAAAATCTGGAAATTCCAACTCAATAGAAATTCGATCAGGAAGAAAAGGAGGTAATAAATTTGGCTGAGAGAATATATGACCAAAAGTATCCAAGGTCTGGTAGAGTGAAGGAACATAAACTTCAAGAAATTATTTTAGCGACTGATGCTAAACCAAAAATGTGAGATTAAGCAAGGAATTTGAAGGTCAATTTTTAGAAGATCTAATTTGTTTGTTGAAGGAATATATTGATGTATTCTCTTGGGATTATTTGCAAGTAAAAGGTATAGATCTAGAACTAAATCAACCTCACATTAATTTGAAAACACATCTTGTTTGGGTGGTGAAACAAAGGTATCACATGAATCCGAATTTTGCAAAATAGGTTAAATAAGAAATTGATAAGTTATTGGTTTTTGGATTCATTAAACCGGTAAAACAAGTAATGTGGTTATCTCCCATTATTGTTGTTCCAAAAAAGAATGGGAAATTGTAGATTTGTGTGGATTATAGAAAATTGAATGCAACCACAATCACAGATCCTTTTCCAATTCCATTTTGTGATGCAGTTTTAGGTGGAGTAGTTGGACATGAAATGTATAGCTTTCTAGATGGTTTGTTCAACTATAATCAGATTAGTGTTGCTGAAGAGGATCAACATCAAACAACATTTATTACAGAATTTGGGGCATATGTGTTTACAGTTATGAGCTTTGGATTGAAAAATGGACCACCTTCATTCAATTATGTGGCACATAAAGTTTTTGAGCCCTATTTGCACGACTTTATCCAAGTATTTGTAGATGATGTTTCAGTATTTGAAAAGAAGGTGCAACACTTGCTACATTTGAGGTCTTGTTTTGATAGATGTAGAAAATTCAAAATGGCGTTGAATCCGTTTAAGAGTGTCATTGTAGTAAGGAGTGGTATCTTGTTGGGTCATCTCATTTGAATTGAGGGAATGGCTATTGATATCAAGGGAATTGAGCCTATTAGGAGAACAAAAGCTCCAACTAATGTAAAGGAAGTAATGAGGCTTGTAGGTGAGATTAAATGGAATGCTAGATATTTGAGGTACTTGGCAAATATCTCATTACCTTTGACACATTCAACTAAGAAAGATGTTCTTTTTGTATGGGTTGAAGCTCAATAGAAGGCTTTCCAGTTACTTAAAAAAGATGGTTTCAGTAGCACTGATTTTGCAGCGTCCGGATTGGTCTTTACCTTTTCACATATTCTGTAGATGCATCGGATGTAGCAGTAGGAGCGGTGTTGATGTAGCCAAAAGAGAAGGGATTGTGTAGAACAATTTATTATGCTACTAGAGTGTTATGTCAAACTGAAAGGAACTATGCAGTTACTGAATGAGAGGTGTTGGAAATGGTATATGATTTGAATAAGTTCAGGCATTATTTGTTGGGTGATAAAGTGGTTTTTCATGTAGACCACTAGGCTTTGGTATATCTTATTAAGAAGCCTCTCTTACTAGGATGATTGGCAAGATGGATGCTCTTACTTTAGGAATTTGATTTTTTGATTGTTAGTACTCCAGGAAAAGAGCATGCCATGACTGTTGAGGTTGTAGCAAGGAATGACCAAGAACCCTCACCACCTTGCATGGAAGCAAGAAGGAAAGCTCAAGAGTGACTCTCCTCTCATCCACCCCTATCTCCAACATGTTCAAGCCATTGGCAACAGCCCCATGCTTTGCCACATGCTTGAAAACAAGGAGAATAGGGAGTCAAGGATCCTAGTCCATGAGGAAAATACAAGAGAATGCAACTACTCTACTCACAAAAAGGAGAGACATGCATAGGCACACACACTCACAAGACACAATACATGTAAATGTAAATAGTCTTCTTGGAGTAAATGAGAGCTTCTTCCATTGATAAGAGATATTACATGAGAGCACGTCGACCAAAAGCTCCCCTTTTACAAAAATGAGCTTCTATTTATAAGCTAAGATCTATTCCCCATGTGCTTCTTTGAATAGTCAAAAAGTGGATCTCTCTCTAACTGTCATATCTTCTAGGATATTCCAAGATCAAATGTGTAACAACCAAAATGCCAAAAAAGGACCTGCGTGGGATTTTTTACGTCGATTCTCCTTAGAAGGGTAAAAAGGGGTGAAATATTTGAGAGACCTCTTACTATGGGATAAGGAAATATTAAAAAGTGCTCTAGGAGAGTGTTCATAGGTGACACTCAAGTATATACAAAAAAGGGTTATTCTCATCGTCTTAAGAAGGGTTCCCATGCACAATTGTGGATGTGTGCATACCCTATAACCCAACACTCTCCCCCCCCCTAGACTTTGTCGTCCTCGACAAAGTTAAGAGGAGAGGATCATACACAACTGAACTTTATCCAAGTTGAAATCTTCAGGTCTTCAAAATCTGCAATTCTTCAATCTGCAAGGCTTCAGGCTGCAAGTCTTCAGTCTCTAATTCAAGCTGCAAATCTTCAACCTTCAAAGCTGAGCGACACAATCCCCTTGGGGGGCAGTCAGGCCAGCATACATCCCACCGTGGAGTCTTTTGTAAGGCTGGAATTGCCTTCTCAAGAAGCTCCCAAACTTCAAGGGCATCCTCTTCTACAAGACTTTTCTTATAGAGAGTAGTCCTGAAAATCTTATGGTTCCTGGAATTCAAGAAGAGCAAGGAGCATCGCAAGAACCCATGTCCCCTATATCTTTGTGATGCCAAAATCATATTGCCATTCTTAAATATGCTACCCCCAAGTGAGTGTGAGACATATTGTATTGCATTGCATGAGATGAATGTGGTTTCATGATTACTTTATGGTCCTGCCATATGCTCATATTAGAAAGCTTGCTAAAAGATAGGTCAATGGTGCAACATTATGACTCGTATCATTCTACAAGCATTTATGAAATGCAATCAATTTTATCCAAGGTTATTCCTGCAAAGCACAGTAGCAAATCATCAATGTTGAAGTTATGAGTGTGTTGGATTGCAATGCAAAATAAGCCTTAGATGAGAAATGTGAAACTAGAGAGTTACTTCCCTAGCAAAAAAAATCACTGCTTGCTTTGTGAATTCACACTTAATGTAGTTCAGAACACGTTTGAAAAAATGTCACCCCCTATGTGCATGTTCACCTGCAACCATCTTTTAGAGAATACATGCTCACATCATAAGGAATATTTTGAAGTACAAGCATTATGCATCCAATGTCCCATATATTTAACTCATTGTCATGAACTACACAGAGATGACTACTCCCATTAGATCAAGGCAAGTGTGAAAACGAGGTCAATCATGTACCCTGCTATTCCAGAAACATCTAATTGAGGTACCAATAGTAATCCTGCAAACTTTTATAAGCAGAAACATTTACACAAGTATATAGTATGACTATCACATAGGATGCAGAATCCTCAAGTTATGGAAGAAGAGTTTATGGCCATTTTTAATAAAATCTTCCAAGCAGTCGGGTCTTCAGGTGCTCCAAAGAGAATATCACACTGCCACCAATCCTATCAAGAATGAAGTCGCCTACCTGCAACATATCTTCACTTCACGTGATCTTTAGAGTAGAAATGTGGGCCAAATCATGAGTCAATAGAGGATTGGGTAATCAAACAAGGAGAACAACTCATTAGAATCACCCCAACTCCTCAGATGTGAGGGAAGTGGACCACTGTACGCTCTGAAAACAACTTCCAAACATACGATATGACTTCATTTCAAAGAACCCTACCTCAATAGAAAGCAATTGTACCAAGGATTTCAAACAGAGTATCTGTCCATTCTGGTTGTGATGACAAAAAAAAAATTCCCATATGATGCCATCATCTTCCTTTCTACTAAACATACGTACCACAGAATTTGAACATACAAGACAGTTATTAACTTATATTTGTAGTAGCTCCCTTCAGCGGGATCAGCAGAAAAAATCCCAACGACAAAGAGTCAACAATCCATCAGAAACTTGTCTATGTACTTAAAACTCATGTAGGTGTTACAGAACGCACTGAGTCATGAGTTTCAATTAGTGTCGTATCTTAGCCTCCAAAAGGGTGGCAAGAGAAGTTTAGCTCAAACACCCTTCCTACAAAAGAGTATCCACCACATCGACTAGGCACCCGGGCTTCATCCATCGCACTCAGATATATAATTATATAAGAAGATGATTTAGCATGAATCAGAATGCAACAAACGACAGTAGCTTCACTTTCTAAGCAAAGGACACATCACACAGTAGTGGCCATCTTGTGTTCGATCAACACAAGTGAAACATGTAATCATAAAACATATGAAGAAAGCAAGCAAGTTATCAATAATATTATCTTCATAGAGATGCAAAAATTGGACTGTGGCCAAAGTTAGGTAGAGTCTGTATTAATGGTTTAATCATTCAGAGCCCATCACATTCTTGAACTACAAACACTCATAAAAAATAGGGCTCCTTCAGTAGCCTTGAAGAACACTACTCCCATACTGTGAGGATCTTCAAAACCTAGCCTGAGAGTGATCAGTACCAAAAATACAACAATTCCTTTTCATTAAAAAAAATGCAAGAACAATATAGCTTCAAGAAATTTTGGTCAAGATATTTTCCTATGTAGTTGGGAAGTCAATCTGCAAGAAGGGCATACACCATTTTCCATGTCTTGGATGAAGGTCAAACCTGCAACTTAAGACAGACAACCTAGGGCGTTGCAAATCTATAGTTTTGTCAAGTTATAAAGTTACCACAACAAAAAATATTCAGCATGCTAATGCAGAGAGAATCTCATGTAATCTGAATCGTCCCTTCATGGGGAAGTCCCAAAAAAAACCTTCTCATTGACTACATTATTTGTCATAAGTGCCTGGGGTGGGGAAAGAAAACTTCAATCTTGTCAGAGTTAGCTAGTAATGGAGTGCAATTTAGGTCCAATATCATTCAGTAGTTATGGGAGAAAAACAAAGTACTAGTCAAGAACAGCTAACATATCCAACAGTACTATAATCAACCAAAGATAATCACACCATGGTGCGCAAGTTCATCAAAATGGAATAACCTTGTTGAAAAAGCAATACTTCGACATTTTCAAAACAGTTCTGAGGGCAATAGTTTCAGAGATAGATAATGCATCCCTTTAGGGAGAGTACCCATAAAGATCAGACCCGGAAGGTTTGGCAACAATCAAAACCATTTTCATCAGTCGAAAAGCTTTGATAAGCCTTTTTATCACCGTATGCAGAGCTCGCGCAGATCCTTCAAGTATTAACACAAAAGCCTTTACTAGTTAAAAAGTTGTAGATAACTCCCGAAGGGGTACAACTCCAGGCAGACCAAGACCACATCGCGTTGACGGAAACCGATCAGCAAAGTTGTATGAGCATGAGTCCAATCCTGAGAAAGAGAGAGGAGATGGGAATGCTCCCGAGAGGTCATCCCCAAGTTCAGAGGAATGGGAAACCAGAGTCGCACATATCCCCGATCTCTCTAAAATATAGGGTAAAATCATACAATGTTGAGGGAGTCCAGTGTGATAACACAGCACCCCAGAATCGGAAGGATCTGAGACATCGAATACAGAGTGCCACCATCTTCCCAACATAAAAAAGTGTTGCACACAAAATCCCCAAACTTTGCAACAGGAGGCTCTGAGCAAAACATACCAAGGTGCAGATGCGCAAGAAGGATCACCCCTTGGCTCGAACTGTAGAGAGCTTTTGCACAGTCTGAGTGTAGTTGGATTACGTGAAACTAAGGGAGGAGAGAGCTACAATGCACAGAAGCGTCGAAGGAGAGATAAAAATGACGAGGTCTCTGATGATCTTGTCCGCTACACAGAGCAAGCTGGAGTGGGAAGTCATGGATTAACAATCTTCAGTACATGACAACCACAGGGAATAAAACTTCGATAACCCCAGAGCAGGGTGGCTTGCCAGATACTCAGTCCCTGTTCAAGGAAGGGAAAGCAAAGGAGCTTGACACCCTGAGTGAACAAAGGGATAGATAAAGGGCGGGGGAGGATGATCCTCCCGATTACCACCGTAGCCAACGTTCCTACATTGTATCGGAAGAAAGAAAGAAAAACTAACTGCCCTCCTTGACATGTAAATGGGCGTGCCCATGATGGATGAGAGACATCCCTTCTTACCTACCCAGCCATGCCATCTAAAGTATTGGAAACATGGATGCTCAGCCTCGCCAACCGATTTTGGTGAAAGCTTTCAATGCACTTAAAGAGAGAGGGAACAAGTTCCAACAGTCACATTAACTTCCTCCCCTCGATGAGGGCATAAAGAACCACCCCACGACTTATTAATGCATACATGCTTTGGGGATTCATACGGAGAGATGGTCGTGAAATGTGCTTCAAAGAGGCTCGATTTCGTTTTATTTTTTTATTTTTTTGTTTTTTTCACGCTTCTTTTCTGAATGCGAAGAGAGGGAGGGGTTATAGAGAGTGCTACCCACCCCCCTCCTCAAGGCAAAACTTGGTGCAGGAAACAAGATTAAAGTCATGCCAAGATGTGTGTGGGGAGTTTGTGATGTGTGAGAGAGAAAGAGAGAGAAGGGGTTGGGGTGTGTTTTTGTGCATCTTTCATAAATGAACTGAAACCACACTACAAAAGCAAGAAAAGGGGATCAATTGGCCCCATGGAAGGGTGGAAGTGCCATGCACAAACTCAAATCCTACGCAAACGAGCAAAAAAGGATTGCAACACACTAGTTTACCACATGTTCTTGAGCTCTCCAAGTGATGAAAGGCCAACCATCCCTGGCAATGGCACCAAAACTTGTTGAGGTTGTAGCAAGGAATGACCAAGAACCCTCACCACCTTGCATGGAAGCAAGAAGGAAATCTCAAGAGTGACTCTCCTCTCATCCACCCCTATCTCCAACATGTTCAAGCCATTGGCAACAACCCCATGCTTTGCCACATGCTTGAAAACAAGGAGAATAGGGATTCAAGGATCCTAGTCCATGAGGAAAATACAAGAGAATGCAACTACTCTACTCACACAAAGAAGAGACATGCATAGGCACACACACACCACTCTCACACACTCACAAGACACAATACATGTAAATGTAAATAGTCTTCTTGGAGTAAATGAGAGCTTCTTCCATTGATAAGAGATATTACATGAGAGCACATCGACCAAAAGCTCCCCTTTTACAAAAATGAGCTTCTATTTATAAGCTAAGCTATATTCCCCATGTGCTTCTTTGAAAAGTCAAAAAGTGGATCTCTCTCTAACTATCATATCTTCTAGGATATTCCAAGATCAAATGTGTAACAACCAAATCCCAAAAAAGAGCTGCGTGGGATTTTTAATGTGGATTCTCCTTAGAAGGGTAAAAAGGGTGAATTATTTGAGAGACCTCTTACTATGGTATAAGGAAATATTAAAAAGTGCTCTAGGAGAGTGTTCATATGTGACACTCAAGTATATACAAAAAAGGGTTATTCTCATGGTCTTAAGAAGGGTTCCCATGCACAATTGTGGATGTGTGCATACCCTACAACCCAACAATGACTGATTATTTCAGTAGATTAGAATCAGGAGAAGCACTGGTTGGAGTGAATGATGAGTTACCATATGCAAAATTATTTAATTCTCAGATTGCTAACTCTGATTCTTGGTATGATCACTTGTTAGCATTCCTAACCGATGGACTATTGCCTCAAAAGTTTACACTTGATTAGAGAAAGAAATGTGCTTTAGGAAGTAGGCCATATTTGGTGATAGTAGGTGCACTATATAAAAAATGTGTGTATTAGGTTATTCTACAATGTGAGCTAGATTTTGAGCAACTAGCTATGTTGCAGGAAGCCCATTTAGGAGTAGTAGGAGGATGTTTATCAGGGAACATTATAGGTAAGAAGAGTCTACATACTGGATTATGGTGGCCTATAGTACTAAAGGATTCTCATGAGTTTTCCAAAAGGTGTGTCATTTTTCAAAAAACAAGTCAACCAAATAATTTGGATAGAATGGTTGATCACCCAGTTTTACCATTATACCCATTTCAAAAATGGGGGATGGATTTTGTTGGCCCAATTAAGCCAATTACTCAACATGGAAATCAGTATATTTTAATATCAATTGATTATTGTACAAAATGGGTGGAAGCAATTGCACTTAAAGATAATAAGGCGGCTAGTGTAGCAAAGTTTCTCTATCATAACATCATGACCAGGTTCGGATGTCCAGTAGAATTGGTGAGTGATAGAGGAACTCATTTTCTTAATGAAGTCATTTCGGAGTTAACAAGGACACATCTAACTATGCACAAAAAATCTATAGCATATCATCCACAGGCAAATGGTCAGGTAGAAAGCACTAATAGAACTTTATTAAGGATTCCTAAAAAATTAGTTCATGATAATTAGAAAAATTGGGATTTGCTCCTTGATTCAACATTATGGTCATTCAGAATAGCGTTTAAGGTAACAACTAGAATGATGCCATTTAGATTAGTGTATGCGTTAGAAGCTATGGTCCCAATGGAGTTTGTGGTTCCAAGTTTACATGTAACAACAGAAAAGATGTCTCCGGAAATAGTTGTCAAGCATAGAAGTAAGTACCTTCTACTATTGGAGGAAGATCGTTTAGTTAGTGCATATATAACTGAAATTATTCAAAGAAGGAGACAAGCTTGGGTGAACATGAATGTTAAATTTAAAGTATTTTAGGTTGGTGATTGGGTTATGGATTTCATAGTGTTCTTACTCTCATTCAGCCAACTACCAAGGCTTGTGAAGCATGGAACATATTGAGAAATCAATATGAAACTCGTAATCAGACACGGATTCATAACTTGGAGAATCAACTGCAGTAGAAAGGTTTGCTGATGGGAGATTGTTGAGGTGTTTATCACTCGCATACAGAATCTATGGGATCGAATGCCAGGAGAAGGTGTACAGAAGTCAAGCGAGGAGCTAGCTCAGCATTGTCTTCAAATCTATCCACCAAAGTTTGATGGTCTAGTAATTGCTCTCAATACTCAAACTAGACCTCAGCCACTAACATTCAAAGAATTCAGTGCCTTACTCATGGAGGAGGAGCTGCGACTCAAGGCAAGGAGTGATGACAACAAAGGAGATGCTGCATTCAAAGCAAATGCCAAAGGAGGCAAAGTGAACTCTTCAAAAGATGGAGACAGAAAGAAGAATGACAAAAATAATTTCAAGGGAGATTGTTTCCACTGTAAGGAGAAAGGACACAAAATGCAAGATTGTCGCATCAAGAAGGCAGAAGAGAAGAATGGCTCTTCAAAAGCTGGAAAGGGCAAGATTCTACAAACACAAAAAAATTAGAGCTTGAGTTATTTGTTACGATAGAGGAGGTATTCTCCTCGGCTAAAGATTTAGGAATGGATGACTCATGGGTGTTGGACAGTGGTGCATCTAGCCACATGGTGAGCAAAAAAGACCTTTATAGTTCCTTAGAACCTCTAAAGGAATCCATCAGAGTAAAGGTAAGCAACAATGCAAGATGTCCTGTAGAGGGTGAAGGTACGGTTTCTTTCATCAACTCTAATGGGGATGTCAAAAAACTTTCAAATGTGTTGTATGTTCCACAAATCAAACGAAATCTACTTTCAATACCTTCTATAACTAATCAAGGGCATCAAGTATCTTTGCATAAAATAGGAGCTAAGATTATGGACAGTAATAACAACATTGTTGGGACTGGCACAAGGAGGAACAACCAGTGTGAGTTGTGTGCTCTTAGAGCCACTATAAGTGTGGGTACAAGTAAGCTATGGCATGAGAGACTCAAGCACATTGGATACCCTGTACTAAAGGAGATGCATTGTAGGGGTATGGTTGCACACGTACCATCAATTGCAGAAATGAAGGAACCATGTGAAGCTTGCATGAAGGACAAGCAACAGAGGAAGGCATTTCCACAAGAAAGCAAGAACAAGGCAAGCGATCCTCTAGAGTTGGTGCAGGTTGACTAGGCTTAATGCATTATTGCTTAGGCCCTTAAGTTTGGCAAGAGCCAGGGAAGATTTTAATCTCTCAACAAAAGTATGCAAGATAGATATTGAAGGCATTCGACATGGAGGATTGCAAGGAAATTTCTACAGCTATGGGGGTCAACAAAAAATTATCTATTGAAGATATTTCACCTCCATTGGATATTGGAATATATAAGAAATTAGTTGGAATCTCTATCTAAGCTCCACAGACGGAGTGCATGGGTGGACAACAGCATCGTTGTAGCTGCATTACTCTTGGAAATCTGAGAATCTGAGTTCTCTATCTCTTAGTCTGCATCTATCTTTGTCTGCATTTTTCTCTCAACTTTTTCTATTGGACTATTCCATTGTGCTATTATTTTCTTACAGGAGTTATGCAATAGAACACAGTGCTAGTAGCATAGAAGATAATAGATATGGTAGAACTTCAAAAAGTTGCTACTCATAGCAAGTACAGATATGATGGTTTTGTCCACCCATGCACTCTCAAGAAATTAAATGGTGATCTAGAGAACTCTAGATAGGACGTTACACAGTAGATGTATGATCAATCAATTTGATGGCTTTGGTAAAATAGAAGTCATGTATATATAGATTAATGGAGAGGTGTGGCATTCCACAGGTAGCTAGGCATGGGTGTTAGGATGTGGGCAGCCACTGCATGCATAATCCCATACATGGAGAAGGTTGATCCAACCAAGCTAAAAAATATGAATGATTTTCGAGTCCAACATGAAATATTCCATGGAAAATCTCCTTAAGCCTCATGTCAAGGGCATTGGCTTCGACCTCCACCAAGGGGGCCGCTGCCCCCTTAGGACCCCCTAACCAATGGGATCATTGGCCCACCTGGAACCCCAAGCCAGGGCTACTTCCCATTACTTAGACCCCAATTGGGGACCCTAGAAGCTCCCTTTCCTTATAGTACCTTAGAGGGTCCAATTTGACCTTCATCCAAGATGCAAGTTGGGATTCCCATCAATTGGGTAGTGCACAATTTTCTTCTCCCCATAAATGGGACCTTAGGAAATCTCATAATTAGGGTCGTAAGAAATGCGCATTAGTATACAATCATGAGGGGTAGACATTGCTCATATATTAATATCTCCTTCAATGTTTACCAAATGATAAATCAAGTAGGTTTAGGTCCTATGCCCATCCATTGAAGATGACGATGGAGCTGCTCTTTTGCAAGTGCTTTCGTGAATTATCACCATATTTTTCCTCTATTGGACAATATTCCAAGTCCACAATGTCGTCTTTGATTAGATCACAAATATTATGTATTGTACTTCTATATGCTTGGTGTGAGCATGTAATACTCGATTCTTTGCAATGTCCATAAAACTTTGATTATCACATTTAAGTATAGTTGGCATTTGTGATGGAATACCTAGGTCTGCAAGAAATCTTCTTAACCAAACTGCCTCACAAGAAGCAAAGCAATTTTCTTTGTACTCTGCTTTGATGGAGGAAAGTGCAAGAGTTGGTTGTTTCCTACTTAGCATAGATAATATTCTTGAATCAAGTGAGAAACAATAACTAGAAACTAACTTTCTAGAATCACAATCTCTTAGCAGTTGCTGAACAAAATTATACTGAGCGCGAATGTCTGGGCTTGGTTTATTTGGTGAAGAAATTTCGGCACTACTTAGTGGGACGGCAATTTACTTTCCATGTGGATCATGCTGCTCTAGTTTATCTTATCCGCCAGCAACATTTAGGGGGCAGATTAGCCAGGTGGGTGTTGTTACTGCAAGAATTTGATTATGTGGTCATACATCGTCCAGGGTCAGCCCATGCATTGGCTGATTTCTTATCTTGGTTTGATTCCAGTGAACTTCCCGGTGGAATTGATGATACTACATCTGCTATCTATGCGACTAATTCGGTCCAAGATGAGGGTCAAAAGCTCCTGCTGGCACCTGTTGAAATGAAAAAGGACTACTCCTACTCTACAAATAATCACAAAATAAATTAACTATGGAGGAAGGAACAAAAGATATGAAAACATGATGAATAGATTAAAATGGAAAGAACTTTTAAATGATGCTCTATGAGCATGGAGACTCCATGAGGAGAGGAAGCACACTCTTGGCAATGAGCTAGAGTGGAATGACTTGTGTGGAGTGAAGGAGAGGCCTTGCTTATATGGAGTTTGGGAGAACTCCCTTGCATGTGGGATATATGTGCTTGCATGAGAATGATTCTAGCTTTGGACAAAACGGTGGAGCATGGAATTCTCAACACCCGCCGTCCATGTGATGACCCTTTTGTTTTTAATATGGGGGACTAGTGACATATGGGATCACTTAGTCCATGGGTTTTTAGGATCCAAGGACATATGGGATACTTGGACATAACTTGGACATATGGGATCCAAGTTTGGGACATATGACATCCCTAGGAGCTTGGGACATATGGGATCCCAAGACATATACTTGGACATTTGGGATCCAAGTGGTTTTTAATGGGATCTAGGGACATATGGGATCCCTAGACATGTACAAGGGTTTACATCATGGGGTAGGTAGTGCTTATGAACCATTTTCTACCTTTAACATTTTCACTTGAGCTTTGGCCATATGATGGGCTTTGTGTGCCAGGTGTCCAAGCCATAGGGAAGGTATTACTCTTTTAAAGAGCAGTGTCTAGTCCCTTTACATGGGGCTTGGTATGATTTGCAAGTCATTAAGACTAACTTTTAGGTGAGCTAGCACATTTTTACTTTAGAGTGGCTTCAAGATAGAAGTGTTTCAAATGGCATTGGGAAGGTCCTACCTTCTTTAAGAAGGTGGTGTCTAATCCCATTACAAGAGAGCTTTTTTATATATATTCATTTGCCTAAGTATTTCAAGTCTCGACCTCCATGTGAGCATGCCAAAATAGTAGAGTGATACAAAAAATCATCAAAACAAAACGTGCATACTAGGCGCATGACGTAAGTGATTATGTCACAATCAAAATTGAAACTACTTTTTCTCTCTATATTTCTCTCTCCAGATGCGCAGAAGCGACTTTCCAGAAGCTACTTGCCAGAGAATGGTGCAGATGATAATGTTCCAGCAAGCTTCCTAACTTCTTCTTGGCAATGTGTAGTATAGAATGGAGGCAATCGTACTCTCCTTGCTACATAGGAGTGTTGTCCAAGTTCGATGGGATGGAGAAACTGACGCTTTCTCTTGGGGGACATCAAGCATGATCAGTATACCAGTGCGACACTGGTCCATCGTTTGATTGGTATAGTTGTAGTTTTCTGACAATGGCAATTTTGTAGTTGTAGATGCATGTATAGCTTCATAAATGAATGTTGCACAACTCCAAACTTTCCTTCTCTTCAAGAGCTTGGCTATCTCTATAGAATTTTCTCTAAATCCAGAGATGGGATAGCTTCCACATTCACTTCTTCATTCAAGGATGTCAGAGCCCCTCTCCTTCTACTTGACGCACTCCTCCCTCTTGATGAAGCTATCTGCAAGGTCCACAGTTAATAGGTTGTTCTTCTCCTACTTATTGTTCTCCACTTTCCCATAATCATCAGAGGAGCCCGTTAATTGGTGCTCAAGTCTCTTTTCTCACTCCCTCTTGCTCTCCCATCGATGCTCTGTAGACTGTCCCTTGCACCCATTTGCTGCAGCTATGGGAGGATCCGCTTCTTTGTTTGTATAGTGGAATGCGCAATGGTTGCGATTCACTATTTCACTGTCATGCTCCTTCATACTTGTCTTCTGATTTAAGAGTAAGGCAAGAAAAAACAGTGGATTTGTTGCTTCCTATGCTTGTAGTTGTTCTTCAACAGTGCCTTTTTCTAGCTTACTACTGTGCGCTTCAATTCCTTCTATGTTTTGTGATAGCTTGCAAAACAATGAGCACAGTAACAATTTGTCAAGCTGCAAAAAAACTTTCCTGAAGTTCTTCTACAGGTACACATTCCTCCAAAGTTGTTTTGGTTCTCCAGGTCATACTGGTTATAGCGAGCCTTCCATCTGCAGCCTTGTTATTATATTATGATGAAATGCTCTATCTTCATCTTGGCTCCTCCATGAAGAGTGTTGATAAGCACTTTGATTTCAGATAAGAGTGCTGAAAAGCACTTTATTCTACTGAAAAAAAAACTCAACTATACAAAGCTTATCAACTAATGATGATTATCAACTAATGATGAAGCATTACGCAATGATAAAGGTGATGGGAAAAAAATGGAATAGTGCTTAGAAGCACTCTTATTGAAGAAAAAATGGGAGGGAGGGAGGGATTAACAAAGAAAAACATGCTAATGATGAAGATAACAAAAACAAAACTCAAAAAGAGAAATAGTTAACCTATGCTCTGATACCATGTTGAAATGAAAAAGGACTACTCCTACTCTACAATTAATCACAAAATAAATTAACTATGGAGGAAGGAACAAAAGATATGAAAACATGATGAATAGATTAAAATGGAAAGAACTTACAAATGATGCTCTATGAGCATGGACACTCCATGAGGCGAGGAAGCACACTCTTGGCAATGAGCTAGAGTGGAATGAGTTGTGTGGAGTAAAGGAGAGGCCTTGCTTATATGGAGTTTGGGAGAATTCCCTTGCATGTGGGATATATGTGCTTGCATGAGAATGATTCTAGCTTTGGACAAAAGGGTGGATCATGGATTTCTCAATAGCACCTTCGTATTATGATACTCTTCTGATCTTCCTCACCAGTGGAAGCCCCACGTCTAGTACTTCTACTTCGGCTCGTCGTAAATTGGCAATGTATAGTCGATGGTTCCGGATCGTCGTAGGAGAATTGTATTACATGGATCCTTCTGGTGCACTATTACGGTGTATTCCACCCCATGAAGTTCCTTCGGTTATTGACATGGCCCATTCTACTCCTTCCGATGGTCATTTTTCGATCGATCTTACTTACCGAAAAATTGTGCACAATGGCTTATGGTGGCCCACTATGCAGCGTGATATTGCTACTTCTATTAAAATGTGTGATGCTTGCCAATGGTCGGGATAGCCTTTACAACAGCATCATTTTCCACTACAGCCTGTTGCTCCCCTTGAACCTTTTCAAAAGTGGGGCTTGGATTTCATTGGTTCCAGTACACCTCCGGCTACGATTACTAATCATTGATGTATACTTACTTGTACGCATTATGCTAATCAATGGGCAAAAGCTTGGGCTTTACGGTCTTCCACTGCGTCAGTGGTGGTCAAATGTTTGATGACTGATGTGTTCCCTCGGTTCGGTCTTCCCTTAGAGATTGTTTTAGATCAGGGCACACATTTTATTAATTCCTTACTACAAGCACTTACTCGCACCCTACAGGTTGTTCATATTATCCTTTGGCCAATGGTCTTGCTGAAAGTACCAATAAAACTCTACTTAACATGCTCAAGAAATTAGGTCTCGAATGTCTGAAGCGTTGGAATCAATTCCTTCCTTTAGTACTCTGGGCATACCATATTACGTACAAAGTGGCTACAGGGAATACGCCTTTTAAATTGGCATATGGGCCGGAGGCCATTGCACCCATGGAGTTGGTGGTACCTAGCCTCAGGGTGGCACTAGAACATAAGCTCTCACCAAAGGAATCCTTTCCTTTCTGGTTGGATGTGTTGTGGTCCTTGGACGAACAACGCTGGGAAAGTTTTCTAATGCTCCAAGAAGTCCAACTGCAACAAGCCAAGACTCATGGTCGGTTTCTCCGCACCCCTATTTTTACCAAAGGACAATTAGTTCTGTTCTATAATGCTAAGTCTAATCGTTCAGCGGGCAAGTTCAAACTTCGATCGTTTGGTCCTTACCGTATTGAATCACAGGTTGGACCTGCTATGTTTCGGCTATCCCCTTTAACTAGACCCTTCTCCCTAAGTCGATCAATGGATCAAAGCTTCGTCCCTATTATCCCACACCTTCTTCATCTTGATGATTTATCGGTATTTTTATTCTCCGCCTGGTTTATACCACTGTTCTGGCTCGGCGTCCCTTTCCACGCTGCCCGCTCCGGTTGACCGACTGACCGTAGCATTTCCATTTTATTACCTAGCCATGATTAGCCACTGCCTTATCTGTCTAAGATTTTGTTAACGCGTGCATGTTGTCATTATGTCTGTATATTTCCAACAATGGGTGATGATTATGTTTCTTCCTGCATTTCCATTCGGTGTTTTTACTTAATCACGTTCTCCCTCTCTTTTTTGCTATTGTGTTTTTGTGCAATTGAGTGTTCTGTGTTATCTCCTGTCTTCGTGCTCTCCTGATCGCCATGGAAGCTTTGGTTAATATTGCTACCTTCCGTGCTGGCCTCACTCTGAAATTGAGCGAGTTTCTGTGCACCCGTGGGCTTTTGGCATTCGCTGAACTACCTTGGCATTCGGTTGAATGTCATCCTTTCTTTGCATAGATCATCTCTGCCATTGCTGATAATCCCGCTACCAAAACTTGCTGGCCACTCCCCTATCTTAACCCACGTGTTTTCGTCACCCTAAACACCATCGTTGAGGGATTCCATCTCCCACAAGAGGGTAGTGTAGATGGACGCCTCTTACCACTATCAACCATGAAAGAGCTCTTTTCGTGTCATCCTTCCAACGAATTCGCCATTCTTTGTTGCCCTGAACCAAAGTGCTCTGCACTACAGTTTCTTGTAGTTGCACTTAACCTCCAAAAGTGCATGTACAACATTTCCCGACCTTTTTATTCCATGATCGATGCCGCTGCACGTGAAGCAGTTAATTTTGCTTCGTTTTTCTTTCGGCGCATTCACCGAGCATGTCAGGCAGTTTCTAGACAATTGGAGAAGCGCGATATCCTTCAGACCCAATTGCCACATCTTCTAACATTCCTCCTCTTGGCGATTCAAGCTACACAACCTCCTCCCCTGAATACCCTTCTCTTTCATGAGGAGTCAGTGCAAGTGATGGAGGTCGATGACGACGATGATCTCCTGCAGTTCTTTAAGGGGAAGTGTCGTAAACTGAACCCCTCCCACAGTGAAGCTCAACCGTCCTCAACCGTCGAGTTGCAAGATACCGCCTCGTTCGCCTCGATTTTCTCTCCTCCACCATCCCCTAAAGACCAAGCTGCTCTCGACACTGTCATTGACGATGTCCATGCTGATGATACGGTCGTGCAGTCACAGCCTCATTCACAGGTGCAAGCGCTCGACACAGTCACAGAGGTTGTACAACTTGTGGACAAAGCGCAACCTGAGGAGGTGATTGTCCAACCCATTTTCTCGCCTCTTACGGTAACCACTCTTGCCTTGCTATCTTCACCCCAAAACCCACCTCTTCCTCTTTCCCCCATAAAAATGCCTTTGCCACCTAGCCCTCCTCCCTTACCATGTCATTTGGCAACCCATCCTCTCCCTTCCTCCCGTGATTATTCGCGTCCTTCGTCATCCACGACAGTTTCCGCTAACCCCTCTCGGCCAATATCCACCTCTCTTGTTCCTAACTCATTTTCCCAACTAGCTCAAATAGGCAATTACCTTATTCATCTTTCCAACCATCTCCCCCATCACCTACAACTCGCCCAACAATCCCTCCAAACGGAGTACCAATCCAAGGTGGATATTCTTGAAGCAGACATGGCACCACTCCAGGAAGAGGTGCTCAAAGCCAAAGCCGAAGCCAGTTCACTACAGGAACTAATTTGAAGTCTCCAAGAACAGTTGAATGAGAAGAATGCCATCATTGTAGCTCGCGATGATGAGATTAGCAAGCTGACTCAAACAGTAATTGACAAGGATGATGCCATGAAGGCTTTGGGTAATCTCCTAGAGACCACGCGTGCTGAATTGGTTACGGTTGAGCAGAAGGGTCAAGAGATGGCTGAGTTAGCCTTACAAGCAGAAACCGAATTAACGAAAGTCAAAGAAGATCTCTTTTAGAAAATCCGCTCTCTCGAAGACGAAATCGGCCGCGATATTCAACTGAAGAAGGATGTCGAAGCCATCCAAAAAGAGAGGCAAGATTTCTATAAAACCATGCAGTTCCAATCCGAAGAGCTTGAACGCAGAGAGAAACAACTGGGTATCCAAGACAAGCGATTATCGCACATTGATGTAGAGATTGCTGAAATGAAGTTACGATGTGATGCGACGCTCGCTAATGTTTCTATCTTCAAGAAGCTTTTTTGCAGAGTCAAGCAGACGCATTACTCTCACAAGTGATCGCTTCCAGCTCTATGCGGACTGATGCACATCTGGTTGAACCTCAAATTCTGAAGGAGATGTTAGACTCCCTCAAGCACAAAAATGAAGTTACGATGTGATGCGACGCTCGCTAATGTTTCTATCTTCAAGAAGCTTTTTTGCAGAGTCAAGCAGACGCATTACTCTCACAAGTGATCGCTTCCAGCTCTATGCGGACTAATGCACATCTGGTTGAACCTCAAATTCTGAAGGAGATGTTAGACTCCCTCAAGCACAAAATATCACGCACCTTTAAATTAGCCAGATCCATGTATATCCAAGGAATCATTGATGATTCCTAAATCTTGTAATTTTCCTTGCTAGGTTCAAGTCTGCCATGCGTGCCAGTGTTAGGCCGCCGGAATATTATTTAGAAGAATAATTGTAATTGTAAAGTTGCGCACTGAAAGGGTGTCGCGCAAACATTGACCGTTTTTTCCTAATCAATAGAGTATGCGCGGAAGAGATGACAGACGTGTCGTCGGACTGTTCCGTCTGGGCGATGGTCTGGAGTTGATTCTATTCTATGTTAATCGTAGAGTTTTCTGTAAGAGTCAGTATTCGGTATTGAAGTCATTCAGGTACCATGTTAACATTTTATTGTGTTGAAGTGAAGAGTGAAGTATAACAGTAATAATAAAGGAAGACTGAAAGTTTTGCATACATAATTACGGTGATTGTTAAGAATGCTATGCGCCGAAAGTGTAATTGAATCTATTGTAATTGTTCGGAGTTAATTAATGAAGTGAATTATCGGAAGTTAAGCAGTGAATTGGGAAACTATATAAAGGGCCTTTGAATTATCAGACCCCTGACCATCCCAAGAACCCATGAGTAAGCACATAATAACTTTAACAGTAGATCAAAGAAGAAGCATGATAACTCTAGTCCTCAGAAAGTATCAAATGCAGGATCGGATTCTGAAAAAGATATGATAGATTCAGAATCGAAGAGCGAAGAGGAAGAAGTTGTTGTATGTAGACATCGTCAACTAAAAGGGAAATAGGGCAAGGAGGAAGCTTTGATTCATCATCCAAAGAAGCATGGATACTCAATAATAGCACCTAAAGAAAAAAGTTTTGTGAAATATGTGAGAAAGAAGGCCATACTACAAGCCACTGCTAGTATAATCCAAAGCATAGAGGTCAACGTTCAAAGCAAGATAATAGAAGTAATAACAATGTCATGGCAAATCAGACCATTATGATTCAGGGACATGGTGGTTTTCAGAGGTAGCAGCAAGGGAGACCTCCATTGAGAGATCAAGGAAATGAGCAAGGGAATCACCAAGGTCATCAACAAGGAAATTGCAAGAGAACAAGGATTACGACCACCACATGCTAGAGAGATGACTCTCCTCCCAACCAAATGCCTCTATATATAGCTCTCTCTAGGGGACTGCCTTCTTGGGCAAGTGAATGCTAATCATCCAAGTGTCAGCCATGTAACTACATGTGCGCCAAGTGTCCAGTGGATGCTTCTAGAAGGTTCTAGAGCTCTTTGGGCAAAATACTCTTCCCATGTACCTCATGGGGATTGAACCCAAGACCTCGTCCTTCACACCCTTGAGTCTTAACCATTAGGCTAAGTGGATTACTTGGTTACAAGAGTAAATGACCTACCAGTAAGTCTAGACTCGAGATCTTTGGCCACACAAACGAATGACCAAACGGAATCCGATTTCAGATCTGTCTGAACCAATCGGATCCCTAGATCACCAACTTACTTTATTACATTCTTTCCCCCTTGGAAAATATTTTCTTCCTCGAAAATTAGAGCTATATATACTGTAGGCAACCCCCGAGCCTCATGTTCTAAAACTGGAAGAACATGGTCATGTTCTAGAACTGGAAGAACATGTCTCATCTCTGTGGTGGCATCCTTGCCCAAATGATTCAAAACACTATCTGGGTTTGCACTTTGATGAACGGGACAAAGTACAAACTAGTGAAGAATAATAAGGGTGGATCTAATGACATCCCTGGCTAATTCACAGTTTCTGGATGTGCGATCTAGGCACAAACATGTGAACTAGGTGGATTCAAATTACTAGTCCATTTCTAGGCATAACTGGTGCATGGGCTTAGTAATGAAGGTGGGATTCTTATCCCTCGCAAGACTTTGAGAATTCTTGATTCACTTGAATTTGTTTTGGAGAACTTGAAGTTTGGTTGTCCCATACATCTAACTTTAGATGTCTGTACAATGGTTTACTTTTATCTAACAGTTACTTGATTTTTTCACCCGACTAGAGGACTACTTTGTCTCAATGAGTTGAAAAAATCCTATGTAAACTGTAGGAGAAAGTTTACCATTTCGGTGGAATCAACCATACTAACTTTACCAATTCAAATTCAAAATGAAAATTGTCCAACTTAGGACACTTTTCTCAAAGACTTTTAACTGAAAGTTCTTGGGAATTGTCAATCTGATGAGCAATTCCTAACTTCCCTATTCTAGAGTATACTGGACTCCAGGAAATCATTTATGCTATAACTTGAAGCAAACTCAAATGAATAAGTCCACTTCGACTTATCACCTTTTGAAGATTGAAAAGGTTCTTGTACATAACATCTATCTAGGATGTTCAAGTTAGTTATTTTATTCTAACCGGCTAACCTTGGCTGGTCTTTTGCAAAAGGAATCAGATACTATATCTGAGTCAATTTCAAAAGATTTTGGAAAGCGGAAAGAAATAACTAAGACTCTGTACAACCAATTCAAACTTCGAATATACATAAATTTGTTATGAGTCAAAGACTAGATGACTCAGGACTTCAACTTTTCAAAGATCTATTTCAATAGGATATTGAAGCATTGTCTTTATCTTTAAGAGAAATAAGCTGGATTCTCAAAAAGATACAAAGAAAACCAAAAACATCATCCAACCACAGGATACTAGTGTGGCAATTACCATCAGTGTGTCGACCCACTGAGGTTCGTTTGATGAGTTTTTTACTTTAATAATGCTTCACTTGAGACTAAGTTCAGGTCACATTCAATCTTTTTGACTCCTAATCGTGAATGCAATTCTCGTGCATTTCTTTGAGTCAAAAGAGTGAATTTACCAAGTTATACTAGAAACTTGATACTTGATTTAGTCAATTGAATCTTTAGTTGAAAAGATCAACTCAAAATCAAAGTCCAACTTCTTTCAGAAATTTAACAAATATTTCTGATCAATAACACTTAAGCTTGAAGTGTTCTAAGAAGATCTTGGACGTTCCTTACTTCATATCTTCAATTTCCTTGATCTTGAAGTCATCTTGAAGTATCGTAAGATACTACTTTCATCCTTTACGAATTAAACTTTTCTTGAAGTCTTAATTCCCTTGAGGATGAAACCTAACTTCAAGATCCAAACGAAGACTCAAAGATAATCATCATCTCACGGTCCGATGTCCCATACCATCTTTCCTACATCAATTTGAGTATAAAATCTGGTGTCCCATACCACCCTATTTTATACTCACTTTGACGTGTGACTGAAATTTATCCTAAAGTCTACAACATCTCTTGATAGAGAACCTTCTAACTTTAATTCTTTGACAAGAACTTCACAGTTTTAGGCACTATCTCTATCTTAATATTCTAGGTTTTAATCCCTTGACATGATCGTTTCATGATCTTGTGCTTAACCTTGGGAACTTGAAAACCTTTAATAGAATATCTCCAATCTTTTTTGCTAGGGTTTTCAAATGAAAACCAATCAGAATTCCAAGTACTTGAATTTTCTCGAATTCAAGTTCAATTGGTTTGACCAATTTCGTAGTGACAAGAGCTTTTAGCTTCTTGTCTTTAGATTCCTTTCTACTAATGCTTTTAGGTACCCATCCTGGCCAGGAATTTTATAGGAATCTCTCTACTGCATAAGTCTGAGCATCCGCTCATGCTTTCTGGATTTGTACCAAAAATCCCTTTAAGGATAGGCAAACACTTATGTTTTACCTTCCACAGACTTAAGTACCGTCTTCACGATTTGCAGACTACATACTTGGAATTACTTTGTTTAGACTTGGAACAGCTTACTTTTTCACAATTTTCCATTCGATAAATGGAACTTGAGTGAATCATTCCTAAAGAAAAAATTTTATTGCCAATACTTGAGCAATCTACAGGGTAGTTCCAATCGCATGTTCTTGGACAATCATGGCCAAGCTTGATCAAGTCTGGTTGATACTTGTGACAAAAATAAAGACTTAGTCTTTACCTTTTAAGATCTCTTAAACTATCTTAAGCTTCTTTGCTTACCTGCAGGATTTTTAGAGATCTTTCTCAAGTCCAAGCATACACTTATGTCTCTCAGATTCCAAAGCTAAGAATCTTTGATATACCTTTAGGTTATATCACAAATAGGATTTGAAATACCACTTCTAGTGGTTTGGGATGTCCGGGAACTACTTACTTATTGTTTAAAGAGTATGAAGAATTTCATTCTCAATACTTGAAAGAATGCCATTCTTCAAAGACTTGAGATTCCTTCTAAGGAATCAAATAACTTGAGCAAATGATTCATCTTGGAATCTTTTGCCATATTAAAAGAACATTTGAAAGAAATTCTTTCAAATAATATCCAAAAAATTTACTGATTCAATTGTATTCATTTCTTGAGTATCAAACTATAGGCTAAATATCACCTTTTGGATATGGTTTCCCATGCCACTATGAAAGTTTATGCTTGAGCTTTCTTTTATGTGATATCGACTTCTATTCTTGAGTTTGATACAAAACTCATTATTATTGGTCAATCTTCAAATGTTACTAGAGTCCTTTAAACATATTTCACCAATCAAAATTATGTTTAAAGTCCAAGCATCTATTGATGATTGATCCAATAGTAATGTTACTGTGAACACAACTTTGAACTTTATAACTTGTTTAGGAGAAGTTCATGGATTTAAGATCCATTTCTTGGAACTTTCTACTCCTAAATGAAAAGTTCACACTTGCTTCAAGTCTTTAGGAACTTATATTATTTCCTAAAGACTGCTTAGCTAGTTGCATCATGTACCAGAGATGCAACTATAGAACCTAACATCCTTTTATTGACGTCAAGGATCAATTGATGTTGAGGTTTAACCTTTGATTTCCATCACCCCTTGGGATGAAATCAAATGAAAATTTATAAAAGCTTGGTACCTTTATATCTTGGCAAAACATTTATATCCTAAAGAGGTTTTGCTTTCATCATTCCTTGGACCTATCATATAATATGAATTTATGTGTATTTTGGGAAGAGTTCATGAATCAATTAAGATCCTCTACTTGGAACATCTACCTTCCCAAAAATAAATTCATCTTAAACATGGTAGGAGAATGATCTCACATGAAATAGAAGGCTTGACTATTTCATATCTCAATTCCAAAAAGTTACTTACCGAGGTTTCATCATGAGATACAAATCTTGAAACCACAAAGAAACTTCTTTAAACTTTTGAAATCTTCTAAATAGAAGAGTACTCAAGGAACTTGGAAATATAGTTGACGTTCTCATCCAACCTTGGGATGCTTGAGAAGTTACATAAAGTATGTAACTAATCAAGTAAAGCTTATCCGCATGACTTTCTAAGTACATCCAGGACTTAGAGTCATCATACATCATAAAAGAGTTTGCAAGTAATTAAATTTTCTTGGTTATCAAGAAAATTTATTACTTAACTTTCTCCTAGTGCTTACTTATACCTAGCAAGAAATCTATCATACTTAATTATCATTAAGTATTTGTCTTTGATAGCGGAGTATCAACTTGGGAAGAAATCGACTAATTACTTGAGTTGCAAACTAGAACTAGTATGTCTTTGCAACTAACTAGTCCTTGGTCTTCCCTAATGTCAAACTGCGAGCTTTATAAAGTAAGCTAAATACTAAGAGAGTACATTCTCATATCTACTTGCAAACAGCATTCCATTCTATCATGCAAATGCATGTATCTACATGCAAAAGCATATGCTCACATGCGTATGCATGCATGTTCTTTGCATGCCCAAAAAAATAATACAACAATCATGCATGAGCTTGATGCATGATTTTTTCCTTGTACTAAGAATGTATATCATGCAATCATGATGCATGTATATCCTTTCCTTTGTCCTAATGCACTATGATATAAAAACATACCCTTGAGGTGCAATAGAAAACTTACTCAATGGAAAGGAAATCTGTATTTAAACTACCAAAATACATTCTTTGATGCACAAGGATATTTTTGAAATCAAGTCTTTCCTTAATGCAAACTAATGCTTGAAATAAGAAATGGATTGTTTTCATTATCCTAATCTAGACTTAATCGATTGAAATCTTGGCTATTTCAATGTGCATCTAGGATTAAGTGTAGAATAATGAAAACAAAATAAATCAAGCATTAAGGCCAAGAAAAAACTGGAAAATACTTAGCTCCACATAGAGCTACGTCCTTCCCTTGATCCTTTGGAAGAGTGATTCATCCTCTTGATCCTTGCCAGGAGCTATTCACCATTCTTGAAGCTTCCTCATCAAGAAATAGTCTTGGATGACTTGGTCCGTCGAGATCGACTAACTTAGGCCTCCGGATCTTCACTCCACAGCTCCACTTCCTTCAAGCTTTGCTCAATCTTTGATTCTCCTTGTTTGTTTCTTTGGCTAAAAGCAAAATAATCCTCTGGTTCCAGGCTACAAGAACTGATTTGGGTCTTTGGATGGATGAGAGGATTTAACTTCTTGGATGGATAAAAGAAGTTGTACTTCAACTCTGATTACTGCTTTAGCAGACTTTGTTCTGCAGTAGCCAAGTAAATCAAGGTGGGCGCGTGGCTACGTCGCTTATCTTCCAATGAAGCGATCTGAGATCGATCCCCGACGGCAGCAGCGTGCGAAAACTCCTTTTGGTCTTGGCTAGAGCTTGATGAGGAATTTACAGCGCCAATCTTTAGCAGATAAAGATAATCTACAGCTTCCTGGACGTGATCCCGCCGTGGGCACCTTGGATAAGCAATCGCAGTCCTATTGGGGGGGCGAGGGATCGATTCCTGCCGGCAGCACACAGAGAATATGAACCTTTTGCCAAGCTATGCTTCCTCTCAAGCTAAGCTAAGAGGCGATTTCGGCGGTGCACGCAGATGAATCAATCGCATAAAGGAGAGCGACTAAAGGAGTAAGATGATGAGAGCTATGGAGAGGGTGGCTTTGATACCAATGCAAGAGAACAAGGATTACGACCACCACATGCTAGAGAGATGACTCTCCTCCCAACCAAATGCCTCTATATATAGCTCTCTCCAGGGGACTGCCTTCTTGGGCAAGTGAATGCTAATCATCCAAGTGTCAGCCATGTAACTACATGTGCGCCAAGTGTCCAGTGGATGCTTCTAGAAGGTTCTAGAGCTCTTTGGGCAAAATACTCTTCCCATGTACCTCATGGGGATTGAACCCAAGACCTCGTCTTTCACACCCTTGAGTCTTAACCATTAGGCTAAGTGGATTACTTGGTTACAAGAGTAAATGACCTACCAGTGAGTCTAGACTCGAGATCTTTGGCCACACAAACGAATGACCAAACGGAATCCGATTTCAGATCTGTCTGAACCAATTGGATCCCTAGATCACCAACTTACTTTATTACAGAAATCAATAAGGATGAACAGTTAGAGTGATGCCATGTGGGTATTGCTCTGCTCTAGATCGTTGGATTGGTCCCAATTGCCCATTATGGGTTAAGCATAGAGAGGACATAGATATGCCAATTATTCGGTATAACCAAAATAACCAACAATGGCAGCAACAGCAACATCCCAGCAAGCTGCTTAGGCAAATGTTATTGTAATTGATTTATCAGATCAAGAGCTTTAGAGTGATTCGAGTGCGAGTACATAAAAAATGGGAAGTAAGGATCATGAGGAACAATGGAATTGCGATTGTAGACAATGTGTTATGACAAATAATGTGGAAGTCTTGGCAGTAACAAGATAAAAAAATAAGGGTCCTATTGATCAGCATGAACAAAGGCACATCCGAGACCAAGTACAAAAATGGATTGAGTAGGATTAGCGGAAGCAAGATAAAATTCATATTTTATCATAGGATGATGATAACTTAATGACCACTTACAAACATAAGAAAGTTGATAGATCAAATACTAAGCAGGAGCTAGAAAATGATTGGTTTGAGGTAATCATTAATTCTCCCTTACAATTATCCTTGGATCAGTTATTATCTTTGTTGCCAGCTTCTGAAGAAAAATTGTTGAAGAAGTTGGTTGGGCAACAATCAGAGCCAGAAGATAGGTCTACAATTTCAATGTCAGCCAATAATATTGATCCAGCTGATGTGGATTTTGTACTACTAAAAATTGAGGCACAATATAAGCAGAGAAGTTTTGATGAAGTTTTGTTGGACGATGGTTTAGGGGTGAACATATTACCCAAATCTAGCTTTAAAGAATTGGGAAATGGGGCTTTAGCTCTAGTACCTTTTTACGTTAAGATGGTAGATTAGATAAGAGTTCAATCTTTGGGAATTCTGAAGCAGCAACAAATAGTCATTGCAAGAATGTCATTTATGGTCAATTTTGTAGTAATTCGAATGTTTGAATATACCTACCCGTATGAGATGTTGCTAGGTAGACCTTGGTTCAAGTTGGCCAAGGTAAATTAAGATTGGGGTTTAAATGTAGTGGTTATCACGAACGGGAAAAAGGAAGTCACAATACCAATGAAAGGTAGAAAGAATATATTAGTAAGAGAAAAACCTTTAATGGCCCAAACCATTAGCGTAGTTGAGGAGATAGAGGATGATGAAGAGGAGGAAATTTTGAAGGAAAATCCAACTCTGGTTTTGGTGTTGGAAGTGGATGTGGAAGGAGTACTATGTAAAGAAGAGGAAGTGTTGAAAAATAGGCGTGAGCCAATGGTAGGTGACAAAATTGAAGGAACCAAGCTCAGACAATTATTCAAGAAAAATCTAGAAATTCCAACTCAGTAGAAATTCGATCAGGAAGAAAAGGAGGTAATAAATTTGGCTGAGAGAATATATGACCAAAAGTATCCAAGATCTGGTAGAGTGAAGGAACATAAACTTCAGGAAATTATTTTAGCGACTGATGCTAAACCAAAAATGTGAGATTAAGCAAGGAATTGGAAGGTCAATTTTTAGAAGATCTAATTTGTTTGTTGAAGGAATATATTGATGTATTTTCTTGGGATTATTTGCAAGTAAAATGTATAGATCTAGAACTACATCAACCTCGCATTAATTTGAAAACAGATCTTGTTTGGGTGGTGAAACAAAGGTATCACATGCATCCGAATTTCGCAAAATAGGTTAAATAAGAAATTGATAAGTTATTGGCTTTTGGATTCATTAAACCGGTAAAACAAGTAATGTGGTTATCTCCCATTATTGTTGTTCCAAAAAAGAATGGGAAATTGTAGATTTGTGTGGATTATAGAAAATTGAATGCAACCACAGTCACAGATCCTTTTCCAATTCCATTTTGTGATGCAGTTTTAGGTGCAGTAGGTAGACATGAAATGTATAGCTTTCTAGATGGCTTTTTCAACTATAATCAGATTAGTGTTGCTGAAGAGGATCAACATCAAACAACATTTATTACAGAATTTGGGGCATATGTGTTTACAGTTATGAGCTTTGGATTGAAAAATGGACCACCTTCATTCAATTATGTGGCACATAAAGTTTTTAAGCCCTATTTGCACGACTTTATCCAAGTATTTTTTGATGATGTTTCAGTATTTGAAACGAAGGTGCAACACTTGCTACATTTGAGGTCTTGTTTTGATAGATGTAGAAAATTCAAAATGGCGTTGAATCCGTTTAAGAGTGTCATTGTAGTAAGGAGTGGTATCTTGTTGGGTCATGTCATTTGAAGTGAGGGAATGGCTATTGAGCCTATTAGGACAACAAAAGCTCCAACTAATGTAAAGGAAGTAATGAGGGTTGTAGGTCAGATTAAATGGCATGCTAGATATTTGAGGTACTTGGCAAATATCTCATTACCTTTGACACATTCAACTAAGAAAGATCATCTTTTTGTATGGGTTGAAGCTCAATAGAAGGATTTCCAGTTACTTAAAAAAGATGGTTTCAGTAGCACTGATTTTGCAACGTTCGGATTGGTCTTTACCTTTTCACATATTTTGTAGATGCATCGGATGTAGCAGTAGGAGCGGTGTTGATGTAGAAAAAAGAGAAGGGATTGTATAGAACAATTTATTATGCTAGTAGAGTGTTGTGTTCAACTGAAAGGAACTATGCAGTTACTGAATGAGAGGTGTTGGCAATGGTATATGATTTGAATAAGTTCAGGCATTATTTGTTGGGTAATAAAGTGGTTTTTCATATAGACCACTAGGCTTTGGTATATCTTATTAAGAAGCCTCTCTTAATAGGATGATTGGCAAGATGGATGCTCTTACTTTAGGAATTTGAATTGTTCGTACTCCAAGAAAAGAGCATGCCATGACTGTTGAGGTTGTAGCAAGGAATGACCAAGAACCCTCATCACCTTGCATGGAAGCAAGAAGGAAAGCTCAAGAGTGACTCTGCTCTTATCCACCCCTATCTCCAACATGTTCAAGCCATTGGCAACAGCCCCATGCTTTTCCACATGCTTGAAAACAAGGAGAATAGGGAGTCAAGGATCCTAGTCCATGAGGAAAAGACAAGAGAATGCAACTACTCTACTCACACAAAGGAGAGACATGCGTAGGCACACACACACCACTCTCACACACTCACAAGACACAATACATGTAAATGTAAATAGTCTTCTTGGAGTAAATGAGAGCTTCTTCCATTGATAAGAGATATTACATGAGAGCACGTCGACCAAAAGCTCCCCTTTTACAAAAATGAGCTTCTATTTATAAGCTAACCTCTATTCCCCATGTGCTTCTTTGAAAAGTCAAAAAGTGGATCTCTCTCTAACTGTCATATCTTCTAGGATATTCCAAGATCAAATGTGTAACAACCAAAATGCCAAAAAAGGACCTGCGTGGGATTTTTTACATGGATTCTCCTTAGAAGGGTAAAAAGGGGTGAAATATTTGAGAGACCTCTTACTATGGGATAAGGAAATATTAAAAAGTGCTCTAGGAGAGTGTTCATAAGTGACACTCAAGTATATACAAAAAAGGGTTATTCTCATGGTCTTAAGAAGGGTTCCCATGCACAATTGTGGATGTGTGCATACCCTACAACCCAACACTCTCCCCCCCCCCTAGACTTTGTCGTCCTCGACAAAGTTAAGAGGAGAGGATCATACACAACTGAACTTTATCCAAGTTGAAATCTTCAGGTCTTCAAAATGTGCAATTCTTCAATCTGCAAGGCTTCAGGCTGCAAGTCTTCAGTCTCTAATTCAAGCTGCAAATCTTCAACCTTCAAAGCTGAGCGACACAATCCCCTTGGGGGGCAGTCAGCCCAGCATACATCCCACCATGCAGTCTTTTGTAAGACTGGAATTGCCTTCTCCAGAAGCTCCCAAACTTCAAGGGCATCCTCTTCTGCAAGACTTTTCTTCTAGAGAGTAGTCCTGAAAATCTTATGGTTCTTGCAACTCAAGAAGAGCAAGGAGCATCGCAAGAACCCATGTCCCCTATATCTTTGTGATGCCAAAATCATATTGCCATTCTTAAATATGCTACCCCCAAGTGAGTGTGAGACATATTGTATTGCATTGCATGAGATGAATGTGGTTTCATGATTACTTTATGGTCCTGCCATATGCTCATATCAGAAAGCTTGCTAAAAGATAGGTCAATGGTGCAACATTATGACTTGTATCATTCTACAAGCATTTATGAAATGCAATCAATTTTATCCAAGGTTATTCCTGCAAAGCACAGTAGCAAATCATCAATGTTGAAGTTATGAGTGTGTTGGCTTGCAATGCAAAATAAGCCTTAGATGAGAAATGTGAAACTAGAGAGTTACTTACCTAGCGAAAAACAATCACTCCTTGCTTTGTGAATTCACACTTATGTAGTTCAGAATAGGTTTGAAAAAATGTCACCCCCTATGTGCATGTTCACCTGCAACCATCTTTTAGAGAATACATGCTCACATCATAAGGAACATTTTGAAGTACAAGCATTATGCATCCAATGTCCCATATATTTAACTCATTGTCATGAAGTACACAGAGATGACTACTCCCATTAGATCAAGGCAAGTGTGAAAACGAGGTCAATCATGTACCCTGCTATTCCAAAAACATCTAATTGAGGTGCCAATAGTAATCGTGCAAGCTTTTATAAGCAAAAACATTTACACAAGTATGTACACTGCCACCAATCCTATCAGGAATGAAGTCGCCTACCTGCAACATATCTTCACTTCACGTGATCTTTAGAGTAGAAGTGTGGGCCAAATCATGAGTCAATAGAGGATTGGGTAATCAAACAAGGAGAACAACTCATTAGAATCACCCCAACTCCTCAGATGTGAGGGAAGTGGACCACTGTATGCTCTGAAAACAACTTCCAAACATACAATATGACTGCATTTCAAAGAACCCTACCTCAACAGAAAGCAATTGTACCAAGGATTTCAAACAGAGTATCTGTCCATTCTTGTTGTGATGACAAAAAAAAAAATCCCATATGATGCCATCATCTTCCTTTCTACTAGACATACGTAGCAAAGCATTTGAACATACAAGACAGTTATTAACTTATATTTGTAGTAGCTTCCTTCAGCGGGATCAGCAGAAAAAATCCCAACGAGAAAGAGTCAACAATCCATCAGAAACTTGTCTATGTACTTAAAACTCATGTAGGTGTTACAGAATGCACTGAGTCATGAGTTTCAAGTGTCGTATCTTAGCCTCCAAAAGGGTGGTAGGAGAAGTTTAGCTCAAACACCCTTCCTACAAAAGAGTATGCACCACATCGACTAGGCACCCGGGCTTCATCCATCGCACCTAGATATATAATTATATAAGAAGATGATTTAGCATGAATCAGAATGCAACAAACGACAGTAGCTTCACTTTCTAAGCAAAGGACACATCACAAAGTAGTGGCCATCTTCTGTTTGATCAACACAAGTGAAACATGTAATCATAAAACATATGAAGAAAGCAAGCAAGTTATCAATAATATTATCTTCATAGAGATGCAAAAATTGGACTGTGGCCAAAGTTAGGATCAAAATGGAATAACCTTGTTGAAAAAGCAATACTTCGACATTTTCAAAACAGTTCTGAGGGCAATAGTTTCAGAGATAGATAATGCATCCCTTTAGGGAGAGTACCCATAAAGATCAGACCCAGAAGGTTTGGCAACAATCGAAACCATTTTCATCAGTCAAAAAGCTTTGATAAGCCTTCTTATCACCGTATGCAGAGCTTGCGCAGATCCTTCAAGTATTAACCCAAAAGCCTTTACTAGTTAAAAAGCTGTAGATAACTCCCGAAGGGGTATAGCTCCAGGCAGACCAAGACCACATCGCGTTGACGGAAACAGATCAGCAAAGTTGTATGAGCATGAGTCCCATTCTGAGAGAGAGAGAGAGGAGATGGGAATGCTCCCGAAGAGGTCACCCCCAAGTTCAGAGGAATGGGAAACCAAAGTCGCACATATCCCTGATCTCTCTAAAATATAGGGTAAAATCATACAATGTTGAGGGAGTCCAGTGTGATAACACAACACCCCAGAATCGGAAGGATCTGAGACATCAAATACAGAGTGCCACCATCTCCCCAACATAAAAAAGTGTTGCACACGAACAAGGGGGTCTTAATAGAAGCGTGGAAACCAATGCCATCCCCAAACTTTGCAACAGAAGGCTCTGAGCAAATCATACCAAGGTGCAGATGCGCAAGAAGGATCACCGCTTGGCTGGAACTGTAGAGAGCTTTTGCACAGTCTGAGTGTAGTTGGATTACGCGAAACTAAGGGAGGAGAGAGCTACAATGCACAGAAGCACCGAAGGAGAGATAAAAATGGCGAGGTCTCTGATGATCTTGTCCGCTACACAAAGCAGGCTGGAGTGGGAAGTCATGGATTAACAATCTTTGGTACATCACAACCACAAGGAATAAAACTTAGATAACCCCAGAGCAGGGTGGCTTGCTAGATACTCAGTCCCTGTTCAAGGAAGGGAAAGCAAAGGAGCTCGACACCTTGAGTGAACAAAGGGATAGACAAAGGGCGGGGGAGGATGATCCTCTCGATTACCACCATAACCAACATTCCTGCACTGTATCGGAAGAAAGAAAGAAAAACTAACTACCCTCCTTGACATGTAAATGGGCGTGCCCATGATGGATGAGAGACATCCCTTCTTACCTACCTAGCCACGCCATCTAAAGTCTTGGTGTGACGGCCCTGTATTTCTATCCAGCCCATATTGGTGCTTGGGTGGTATTCCCTGCTGTGCCGAATTGTGCACAACTATAAGGGGAGTGGGTTCCGTGACATCCTCTACACGACGGACCGGATTGGAGCGCCCTCCAACGTGCGGGCTAAGAAGCACTATGGACGTGTGTGCCGAGCATTCCCTTCCTCACCGTTTTGGAGAGCGTCAATTGTCTCTAGAATCGTGGGTAGATGCCCGGTAACGAGAGCGTACCCCGCCCCATCTCGGTGGGTCTTGGGTCCCTTGACGGTTATGAGCCGTGAGGTTGGCATGCCTTGGCCGGCCAGGATGTGCCAACTTCACGGCTCATAACCGTCAAGGGACCCAAGACCCCCCGTGACGGGGCGGGGGACGCTCCCATTACCGGGCATCCACCCACGATTCTAGAGACAATCGATGTTCTCCAAAACGGTGAGGAAGGGAAGACTCGGCACACACGTCCATAGTGCTTCTTAGCCCGCATGTTGGAGGGCACTCTAGTCCGGTCCGCCGTGCAGAGGATGTCACGGAACCCACTCCCCTTATAGTTGCGCACAATTCGGCGCAGCAGGGAATACCACCCAAGCACCAATATGGGCTGGATAGAAATATAGGGCCGTCACACTTGGAAACATGGATGCTCAGGCCCGCCAACCGATTCTGGTGGAAGCTTTCAATGCACTTAAAGAGAGAGGGAACAAGTTCCAACAGTCACATTAACTTCCTCCCCTCAATGAGGGCATAAAGAACCACCCCATGACTCATTAATGCATACATGCTTTGGGGATTCATACGGAGAAATGGTCGTGAAATGTGCTTCAAAGAGGCTCAATTTTGTTTTAGTTTTTTATTTTTTTGTTTTTTTCGCGCTTCTTTTCTGAATGCGAAGAGAGGGAGGGGTTATAGAGAGTGCTACCCACCCCCCTCCTCAAGGCAAAACTTGGTGCAGGAAACATGATTAAAGTCATGCCAAGATGTGTGTGGGGAGTTTGTGATGTGTGAGAGAGAAAGAGAGAGAATGGGTTGGGGGGTGTTTTTGTGCATCTTTCATAAATGAACTGAAGCCACACTACAAAAGCAAGAAAAGGGGATCAATTGGCCCTATGGAAGGGTGGAAGTTCCATGCACAAACTCAAATCCTATGCAAATGAGCAAAAAAAGATTGCAACACAATACTTTATCACATGTTCTTGAGCTCTCCAAGTGATGAAAGGCCGACCATCCCCAGCAATGGCACCAAAAAGTGTTGAGGTTGTAGCAAGGAATGACGAAGAACCCTCACCACCTTGCATGGAAGCAAGAAGGAAAGCTCAAGAGTGACTCTCCTCTCATCCACCCCTATCTCCAACATGTTCAAGCCATTGGCAACAACCCCATGCTTTGCCACATGCTTGAAAACAAGGAGAATAGGGAGTCAAGTATCCTAGTCCATGAGGAAAATACAAGAGAATGCAACTACTCTACTCACACAAAGAAGAGACATGCATAGGCACACACACACCACTCTCACACACTCACAAGACACAATACATGTAAATCTAAATAGTCTTCTTGGAGTAAATGAGAGCTTCTTCCATTGATAAGAGATATTACATGAGAGCACGTCGACCAAAAGCTCCCCTTTTACAAAAATAAGCTTCTATTTATAAGCTAAGCTCTATTCCCCATGTGCTTCTTTGAAAAGTCAAAAAGTGGATCTCTCTCTAACTATCATATCTTCTAGGATATTCCAAGATCAAATGTGTAACAACCAAAATCCCAAAAAAAGACCTGCGTGGGATTTTTTATGTGGATTCTCCTTAGAAGGGTAAAAAGGGTGAAATATTTGAGAGACCTCTTACTATGGTATAAGGAAATAATAAAAAGTGCTCTGGGAGAGTGTTCATATGTGACACTCAAGTATATACAAGAAAGGGTTATTCTCATGGTCTTAAGAAGGGTTCCCATGCACAATTGTGGATGTGTGCATACCCTACAACCCAACAATGACTGATTATTTCAGTAGATTAGAATCAGGAGAAGCACTAGTTGGAGTGAATGATGAGTTACCATATGCAAAATTATTTAATTCTCAGATTGCTAACTCTGATTCTTGGTATGATCACTTGTTAGCATTCCTAACAGATGGAGTATTACCTCAAAAGTTTACACCTGATTAGAGAAAGAAATTTGCTTTAGGAAGTAGGCCATATTTGGTGATAGTAGGTGCACTATATAAGAAATGTGTGGATTAGGTTATTCTACAATGTGAGCTAGATTTTGAGCAACTAGCTATGTTGCAGGAAGCCCATTTAGGAGTAGTAGGAGGATGTTTATCAGGGAACATTACAGGTAAGAAGATTCTACATACTGGATTATGGTGGCCTAAAGTACTAAAGGATTCTCATGAGTTTTCCAAAAGGTGTGTCATTTTTCAAAAAACAAGTCAACCAAATAATTTGGATAGAATGGTTGATCACCCTGTTTTACCATTATACCCATTTCAAAAATGGGGGATGTATTTTGTTGGCCCAATTAAGCCAATTACTCAACATGGAAATCAGTATATTTTAATATCAATTGATTATTGTACAAAGTGGGTGGAAGCAACTGCACTTAAAGATAATAAGGCGGCTAGTGTAGCAAAGTTTCTCTATCATAACATCATGACCAGGTTCAGATGTCCAGTACAATTGGTGAGTGATAGAGGAACTCATTTTCTTAATGAAGTCATTTTGGAGTTAACAAGGACACATCTAACTATGCACAAAAAATCTATAGCATATCATCCACAGGCAAATGGTCAAGTAGAAAGCACTAATAGAACTTTATTAAGGATTCCCAAAAACTTAGTTCATGATAATTAGAAAAATTGGGATTTGCTCCTGGATTCAACATTATGGTCATTCAGAATAGCTTTTAAGGTAACAACTAGAATGATGCCATTTAGATTAGTGTATGGGTTAGAAGCTATGGTCCCAATGGAGTTTGTGGTTCCAAGTTTGCATGTAACAACAGAAAAGATGTCTCCGGAAATAGTTGTCAAGCATAGAAGTAAGTACCTTCTACTATTGGAGGAAGACCGTTTAGTTAGTGCATATATAACTGAAATTATCCAAAGAAGGAGACAAGCTTGGGTGAACATGAATGTTAAATTTAAAGTATTTTAGGTTGGAGATTGGGTTATGGTATACAATTCTAAGCTAGGGCCACATCCAGGAAAGCTTACTTTGAGATATAAGGGTCCATATCAGATTGTGCAAAATTTGGGACAAGGGACTTTTCTGGTAGCAGATGTCTTTGGTACACAAAAATAGAAAAAAATATTGATGGATTTCTCTTGAATATATTTCAAGGAAAACCTCCTCATATGGATTGGTTAGCACCCAATTTGGTACAAGTAATGCTTAATCCTGATAATCAAATCAATAAAAGTAATGACCACCGAAGCAATGAGGGTTACTTATCTGCATTTTTCTTCGTTGTGACATTTTTTCTCGATTGTTCTTGGTTGAAGGTTACTCTAAGTGGTTCATCAATATGTCAATGGACTCCATGTGAAGATCTGAGGGTTATGGTGTTGTCAATCAGATCTTATATAGTCGGATTTCTGCTACATCAGGATAAATAGTTGGATCATGGTTGGTCAGACTTTGCTCAATTGGAAGTAATGGAATCAAATTCTAGTGAGTAATGAAAGATCAGCAAAAAAATATTTTAAATTACAACATCGGAGCACAGGCTAAAGTTCGCATCATCTCCGACTATCTAAATCATGGTTAACTTGGGTAAGGCATGTTAGTAGTCTAGTCATACGTACAAGATCTATCGTGCAAGTGCATTTTTGTTTGATTTGTGTAGTTGAAGAGTGCCTCGCTATGCTTAAAAGTAAAAGAGCACTTATGTGACTTTTCCTATGCATGATCGGTGAGTATGAGAGCACGAGGAGTGCAAATGGCAATGATGTGAAGGTTGAGATCCTTATTCTCGCCACTACTTTACTAATTGTTTCTTAAAATAGAACCCTCTATGTGGGTTTATTTACAAATTATAAATTATAAATCGGATTACTGATGTTCATCCTTTCATGCCTTTCAAGCCCTCATGAACCTTGAGCTACTATATCAAAAACACCAAAACACATTAATACATTAAAAAATGAACACTCCAACAACTCTTTGTTCAACACATTCCATAATTCATAACATCTTACCAAAGTGACTCATTGTGGTACTATCTAACTCCTTACAACAGTGTTCTATTTCAAGGATTTATTGGATGGGAAGGTCTTGCCACTCAAGAACGAGGGTAGTGTCCAATCCCATGGGAACTTGAAGTAATATATATATATATATATATATATATATATATATATATATATATATATATATATATATATATATATATATATATATATATATATATATATATATATATATATATGTATGTATGTATGTGTGTGTGTGTCAAAACTACGGTGCACGCTTAACCTGCTTGCTTGTGTGCTTGTCACTCATGCACTTGTGCATCCTACTTGTTCATGGTCATCATACCAACATCATGTCTCCATGGATTGACATTTATGAGGTAGATCTCCTCACGTTGGTATTCCCATAGTGGTAGAGTGAGATCCATGGAATATGACCAAGGTTTCCACAATGGAGGCATAACTTATTATGTTTCCTTCTCTCGTTCTCTTGTGGGGTTAGAGGTTGGAACCTAGTCACATCTATCTGCATATGTTTAGGAATAGGCTCTTCTCTAGGAGTGGACAAGAATGGTTTCCATTATCCAGGTCTTCCTCCGACATCATGAGTAGAAGGTCCTTCACATCATCTCTTAAACCCCATCCAAAGTGGCTTATGAACTAATCTTTGTGCCAAGTGGAGTATCATCAAGAGGAGATGCTAATTAGACCAGCACAAACCAAGATTGAGAAGAAGCAACAAAGAAAGTCTCCCACCCAAGAAGAAGACCAAGAAACATTGCTTGAAGTGCCAGAAAATTTCAAGAAGCATAAACTAGAGGATAGAAAGACATTGATAAAAATGCCTAAAAGAGAATCCCTCATCGGAGAACCTTATGATAACAGAGAATATACTAAAAATATTGTGGTCATGGTTGAAGAAGGAGAAGAAGGATGCACGTATATAAGGCATGATTTAAGTGAAGAAGAAGAACAAGAGTTGATTACATTCCTAAGGGAATATAGAGATGTGTTTTCTTGAAGCTTCAATGATTTAAAAGGAGTGGATCTGGACATTTGTTCTCGTAGGATCCCCTTGACTCTAGAAGCCAAGCCAACTAAACAAAAGCCTTACACATAACATACAAAATAGGTGTCCCCCATTGTTGTAGTTCCCAAGAAGAATGGGAAATTGAGAGTGTGAATTAACTTGAATAAAGTTAACACTGCTACCATACGAGATAGCTATCCCTTGCCAATCATTGGGCACTTGTTGGAATCAGTAGCAAGCAAGGAATTCTACATCTTCCTCGATGAATTTTTGGGATACACTCAAGTAGCCATGGAGAGTTGTTGGAACATCAAGCTTACACCATGCTTAAGGTGGATTTGATCTACATCAACCACAACGGCTTTCACCACTAACTGGTGTATCTTTAAATTCCATGTTATTCCATTCAAGCTCACATATGCACCTACTACCTTTGAGTTCCTAATGTTTCATGTGTTCAAGAGCTTTTTGACGAAGAATTTAGAGGTCTATGTGGATGATTTGTGTGCCCATTCCCACATAATACCAACATACATCCAGGAACTGAGAAGAATCTCCGAGGAATGCAGAGAATATCAAGTGTGATTGAACCCAAAGGAATATTTCTTCATGGATACCAACATACATCCAGGAACTGAGACAAATCTCCGAGAAATGCAGAGAATATCAAGTGTGACTGAACCCAAAGGAATATTTCTTCATGGATAGAAAAGGTAAACTTTTAGGCCACATCATGTCAAAGAACGGTATATCCAGAGACAAGGATATGGTGACATCTGTAGCTAAGTTACCTAGATCTAGGACAGTTAAAGAAGTACAAGCATTTATGGGACATTGGGGGTACTACCTTTTATCCACATGTATGCTATTATCACTATACCACTATACTAACTTCGAGTGGAATGAAAAATTTGAGGCTTCTTTTAATGCGCTAAAATGAAAACTTTTTTCAGTCACCACTTAGACATTATTTGCTTGCAAATAATTTTAAATTCTTAATGGACCACCAAGCATTATTCTACTTAGTGAATAAACCTTGTAATACTAGTAGATTAGTCTGATGGTTTCTCCTACTTATGGAATACGATTTCAAAGTGGTAGTCAAGAAAGGAAAAGCTCACCTTTGGGCTGATCATCTTTCATGACTAACTATGGGAGTGCTGGATGAATTTCTAGATGCTTATCTATTCAATTGCGAAGACATTCTAGACTGGGCTAAAAGACTTGTACATATTCTCATGTATGGACCTAATAATCTAGTAGTCAACACTAGGGAGGAGAAAGTAGTCAAATCACAAAGATATCAAATACTCGCAGGTTGTATTTACAAACAGAATGATCAAGAAGTTCTAGCTTGTTGTGTGGAAGAAACGGAGAATGATAAATGGTTACAGCTAGCACATGTGGGTGCATTAGAGCAACACCATCTGAAACAATGACCCCTACAAACTATGTGGAGATTAGGTGTGTATTGTCCAACTACGGGCAGAAGATGTCTATAGGATGTGTAAGGATGGCCTAACTTTGTCTTGTCTTGTATGCATGTGTGTGTGTGTGCATGCTTGTGTGCTTCTCACTCATGCACTTGTTCATTCTTTATATATCTATAAAGGAGATGAGGTTTTTTCAAAGCATCACAAGGACTTCATGACCATTGCTAAGGATGAAGGGCACTTGTTGGATGACAAAGTTCCAATAATTAATTGTTATAAAGCACCATCATCTACCCCATGATGTTAACCCTCCTTCATGCCTAGGGATGCCATATGTCCCTAGAACCCCAAAACCACTAGGATCCCAAATGTCCAAGTATATGTCATGGGATCCCATATGTCCCAAGATCCCAGGGAAGCGATATGTCCCAAGATCCCACACACCATGGATCCCATATGTCCATGGAACTTAAACCCAAGGGATGCCATAGGTCCCACACTTGGATGCTATATGTCCAAGTTATGTCTAAGGATCCCATATGTCTTGAGATCCTAAAAACCAATGAACTAAGTGACCCCACATGTCACTAGTTCCCCACATTAAAAACAAAAGGGTCATCACATGGAGGGGGGTGTTGAGAGTTCCACACTCCACCCTTTTGTCCAAGTCTACAATCATTTGCATGTGAGTCCATTTATCCCACATCCAAGGAGATCTTCCCTCAACTCCATATAAGGAGGGCCTCGATTCACTCCATAGAAGCTCATTCACTCAATTATGTCATCCAATATTTTTGTTGTATAACATGAGAAGAGCATGGCATCACAAGTAAGGTTCTTCCAAATCAAAGTACTTAAAATGAAGAGAATGTATCGGCTCCAAGACAAATTGGGCCTAGAAGTCCTGTTAATATCCCCAAGCTTTGAGCAAAAGTTTACCCTTTCTTTTTTTTTAAAAAACCCTGTCGACCATGCATACGATGTCCCAAGTGCCATGGGTTCTAAGCAAACAACATATATCCTAATGACGTTTGGTAGTGATCTTGTCCATAGACAACATCTACATGGAAGTCTTGATTTTTCTTCACCTCTTTATTATGAGGCCTCTAGCATTAGAGGAAGTATAGGCTTGTACATGGAGGTCTTGAGTTTTCTTCACCTCTTTATAGCATTAGAGGAAGTATAGGCTTTATGGGACCAATAAGGACTACGGTGCACGCTTGACCTGGTTGCTTTAATATGGGAGTGCACTAGACCATGTGCATCCCTTTCTTTCATTCCACACAAGGTTCTTCTGTTTTCCTTTGTTGCACTTATGTGCCTAAACTCTTTCTTTATAGTACTCTCAAGTTGGCACTTATGTGACTTTTCCTATGCGTGATCGGTGAGTATGAGAGCACGAGGAGTGCAAATGGCAATGAGTTGGGGGGGGGGGGGGGGGGGGGGTAAAATGAAAATGTATATGAAGTAAAAAAAGGGCACAATGCTTTTATGAGCGCAATACAAGCTACATATTGCTTTCTGGGAGAGTCGTGAATTCTCCAGCGCACTAAGGACACACCACACACGTATCATTTCATATCATCCACCAAGTGAACCATGTCACCTATTCTTCACATCATATACTTCTGACGCCTGACATTTGCCATCTCTACCTGGACGATCGTGTTATTAGTAACAGTCCCGGCGGGGCTCGAACCCGCGACCTTCGGCTCATAAGACCAACGCTCTAAACCAACTGAGCTACGGGACTGCACGTGAGGGTCAAAGCAACCATTAATTAGGCAATATTGCATCCACACACTATGCTGTTGGAAACAATGTCTATGGTTCATTTTGTTCAGCATGTAGATCATTTTCTTCTATTACCCTTTATAACAAAAGCGCCCGGGACATTTTACCTTCATTTACCAATATCTTACTTAACAGATTCTTAATGCAATCAGATCTTCTTCATTTGGCACAATTGGCTTATCCACCCGATTTATTCCTCAAGGCACGGATGCAATACTTGAATTGTGCGCCAATAATACACTATCTATCACATCTCTTCAATCACTTGTCTTTCACATGAGTTTACAAGAGCCTTAATGATTGGCGGAAGACTCAGTTCGCTTTTGTCATTTCCTTCTACATCATATATCATTGTAAGCGCTGGTTTGGATCCATGGTACGATAACGATTCTCATGTCTTGTTAGAGACAAGCTCTCCTCTATCTATACTGATTTTATAACACAAAAAATATCAAGAAGTAATCTTGGGTGCGTGAGAGAGTGAGGAAGCACGAATAGAACTACACTACAAGTGCCAAGAAGGACATCGATGCAACAAGAGACACGATGCCCCGAAGAGCTCTCTATGGATAGATGATGAACCAAAAGAGAGAAGATGTCAAGTGTTGCATCATCATCTACGAATGGGAATCAAGGTGGTTCATCAATAGGAGTAGGTGGCACACAAGTAGGAGTAGCAATGATGCCGGTCATCCTAGCATTGCAAATATGACCACCAGCCTTAACGAAAGCTAAAATTGATGGTACAAGTTACACCCTGTGGAAGTTCAAAATTACTTCTATCCTTGATTCATATGAGCTTCTTGAGACTGTTCTTGGGACTCATCATGAGCCCCAAGAAACACCTGATCCAAATAGTCTTGGTCGAATGATTCCTCCTCATGTTGATCTTCTATGTGCTTGGAAACGTAGAAACACAGATGCACTCTACGCTCTGGTTACAAGTACTACTCATAGTGTTCTCACTCTCATTCAGCATACTACCAAGGCTTGTGAAACATGGAACATATTGAGAAATTAATATGAAACTCGTAATCAGACACGGATTCATAACTTGGAGAATCAACTGCAGCAGAAAGGTTTGCTGATGAGAGATTGTTGAGGTGTTTATCACTCGCATACAGAATCTACGGAATCGAATGCCAGGAGCAGGTGTACAGAAGTCAAGCGAGGAGCTAGCTCGGCATTGTCTTCAAATCTATCCACCAAAGTTTGATGGTCTAGTAATTGCTCTCAATACTCAAATTAGACCTCAGCCACTAACATTTGAAGAATTCAGTGCCTTACTCATGGAGGAGGAGCTCCGGCTCAAGGCAAGGAGTGATGACAACAAAGGAGATGCTGCATTCACAGCAAATGCCAAAGGAGGCAAAGTGAACTCTTCAAAAGATGGAGACAGAAAGAAGAATGACAAAAAAAATTTCAAGGGAGAGTGTTTCCACTATAAAGAGAAAGGACACAGAATCCAAGATTGTCGCATCAAGAAGGCAGAAGAGAAGAATGGCTCTTCAAAAAGTGGAAAGGGCAAGGGTCTGCCAACACAACAAAAATAGAGCTTGAGTTATTTGTTACGATAGAGGACGTATTCTCCTCGGTTGAAGATTTAGGGACGGATGACTCATGGGTGTTGGACAGTGGTGCATCTAGTCACATGATGAGCAGAAAAGACCTTTACAATTCCTTACAACCTCTAAAGGAACCCATCAGAGTAAAGGTAGGCAACAATGCAAGATGTCTTGTAAAGGGTGAAGGTACGGTTTCTTTCATCAACTCTAATGGGGATGTCAAAAAACTTTCAAATGTGTTGTATGTTCCACAAATCAAATGAAATCTACTTTCAATACCTTCTATAAGTGATCAAGGGCATCAAGTATCTTTCCATAAAATAGGAGCTAAGATTATGGGCAGTTATAACAACATTGTTGGGACTGGCACAAGGAGGAACAACCAGTATGAGTTGTGTGCTGTTAGAGCCACTATAAGTGTGGGTACAAGTAAGCTATGGCATGAGAGATTCAACCACATTGGATATCCTGTACTAAAGGAGATGCATTGTAGGGGTATGGTTGGACACATACCATCAATTGCAAAAATGAAGGAACCATGTGAAGCTTGCATGATGGGCCAGCAACAGAGGAAGGAATTTCCACAAGAAAGCATGAACAAGGCAAGCGATCCTCTAGAGTTGGTGCAGGTTGACTAGGCTTAATGCATTATTGCTTAGGCCTTGAAGTTTGGCAAGAGCCAGGGAAGATTTTCATCTCTCAACAAAAGTATGCAAGATAGATATTGAAGGCATTTGACATGGAGGAGCAATTTGCTTTCTTCTCTGCTTCGATGGAGGAAAGTGCAAGAGCTAGTTGTTTCCTACTTAGCATAGATACTATTCTTGAATCAAGTGAGAAACAATAACTAGAAACTAACTTTCTAGAATCACAATCTCTAGCCTCATCCAAATCACAATACCCTTGAACTGCATCACTTGTAAGAAACAATATCCAAAAATTAGCTTTCTAGAATCACAATCTCTAGCGTGATCCAAATCACAATACCCTTGAAGCACATCAGTTCTGGTATAAAGAATACCAAAATCCAAGTTTCTTGTAGTGTGCCTTAGAATTCGCATGACTAGATTCCAATGGCTCTCTTTTGGATTTTTAGAGAACCTGTGCAATAATCTAAAAACATAATAGATATCTGGTTTAGTGTTTCACAAAAAGATAAAGTTTCCCAACAAGCTTTGCATCGTTCTTAGCATCTATGCCTAGTGTATCATTCTCTATTGAAATTTTAAGATTTACCTCCATAGGTGCATGCTATTGGCTTTGTAGACCATCATCCGAAAAGCTTTAAGTATTTTTGTAGCATATCTTTGTTGTGATATGGAAAACCTATCATACTTTTTCAATACTTCAATATCAAGGCAATAATGGAGTAGCTCCAGATCTATCATCTCAAACTCATTGCTCAAGCTATCATGAGTTTGTTTGATGAAATTTGCATGATCTTTCATAATGATCAAATAATCTACATACAAGTCAATAATCACTAGTTGGTTGTCTTTTCTCATAACATACGAATTTGCATAAGATGTGCTTCATCAAAAGCCTAGGTTATGAGAAAATCTCTCAATTCATTGGTACCAAGCTCTCGGAGCTTGCTTAAGACTATATAATGCCTTCTTAAGTGTATAAACCTTGTGTCCTAAATGAGGTACCTCAAAACCTAGTGGTTGAGATACATATACCGCTTCCTTGAGATATCCATTCAAAAAACTGATTTTACATCCATCTAGAATATAGGTCACCTTTTATGTGCAAAAACTGTTTGAAAGCTGTTGAGAGCAGTATGGGCACCCAAGGACTGACTAGACAAGGAAGCCAGCGGAGAGAGTCAGAGCGAGGTGAAGGATTAGGTAGACAAAGTAGTCGACGCAAATCTGGCAGATAGGCCCTTCAAATTTTTTCAAATCAACATCTTTATAACAGTGATTCTTATCACTAACAATCATTGTAAATACCATTTCATATTTTTGTAGCTCCATTTTGTGCAAGCCAAGGAGTCCTTGAGCTTGAGGAGCCTTAGAAGTGCCTACATATCAATTTTTGTATTTTTTTGACTCCGTTTAAGCCCTCAAATTGGCCCTGGAACCTAATTTTTAACTAGGCCGGACACTAGGTCTGGACAGGGCCAAAACCTAGTCAAAAACTATAAATAGAGCTAGAGAGCTCATTTTTGGGGGTAGCTTGTAATTGAAATGAACTTGTAAGAGCTTTTTGAAAGTAATCTAAGAACTCCATTGCTTCTCACTCTTTGTCTTGCCGTGTGTGCACGTGTGTGTGTATGTGTGTGCATGTTTGTGTGCTTCTCACTCACGCACTTGTGCCTCCACTTGCTCGAGGTCTTCATACCATCCTCACGTCTTCCCGGATTGACATTAAAGGAGGTGCTACTCATCACTGAGCTACACCAAATTTTGGCGCCGTTGCCGGGGATCGAGCTTTGAGGACGAGCGTGTGATGGTAAGATGTAGAGTTGACGTGTTGGAGTCATAGGTATTTTCTTCACTTTTATCTATTTTCTTTTGTTTTCCTCATCACCATCATCATCATCACCATCTCCCACCTCCATCTCCATCATCGCGAAAATTTTCACTTTTTAATCATATCACCTTCTCTACCTCATTTCCCTCATTCCACTTGTGAGAGAGAGCGAGAGAGCAATATTGTGTGCCTTGTGTTTGCATGTTTGTTGAGTTTCTTGCAGGTTCCAGCAGCATCATCCCCTCCAGCACGTTGCGCAGGTACAGAAATGTGTAGAACTGTCTCGCAGTCGCCAGCTTCTGTCGATCCGATTGACAGAAATTTTCATCTTTTGGTAAAATTAAGTGTACCACAGTAGACTAGAGACCTTGCACATCACAAATCCACAAAAATTTTTGGAAAATTTTCATATTTTCAGTCCATCGTGATTGATAGCCAGTCCATCGCGATTGACAGACCCCGACGGACACGTGTCCATCGCGACGGACACCCCCTGTCCATCGCGACCGACAGAAAAATCGCGATTGACACCCCATTTCGCTGAGATTCTTGTCCATCGCGACATATAGAGCCCCGATTGACACAAATTCACAGAAAACCCCGAAAATTTCAGTCCATCGCGATCGACACCAGTCCATCGCGATTGACACCAGTCCATCACGATTGACACCAGTCCATCGCGATTGACACCAGTCCATCGCGATTGACACCAGTCCATCGCGACGGATACCAGTCCATCGCGATTGACACCAGTCCATCGCGATTGACACCAGTCCATCACGATTGACACCAGTCCATCTCGATTGACACCAGTCCATCACGACGGATACCAGTCCATCGCGATTGACACCAGTCCATCGCGACGGATACCAGTCCATCGCGATTGACAGCCCAGTCGATCACGATTGACAGCCAATTTCGGCCAATTTTTTAGGGTTTTTTAATTTGAAGATTTTGGCTAATTGTGGACATGGATCATGGACTCTAGAGCACATAAGGAGGCTATAGGCAAATAACCCGAGGAAAACCTGTTGCCCTGTTGGCCTGTTTGAACCCTGTTTTAATCCCTGAAGCCTGAACTGACATAAATCTCTCATATGAAATCCGTTTGCTGTGATTCTTGTTTTGTTGGAAAGCTCGTGGGTTTTTTGAAGTTGACCATACCCCGAGGTAGGAAAATTGAGGGATCCTTGGGATTGTTTTCCATAAAAGCAAAGGATAATTTGGTCTGTGAGTTACATGCATGAAAGTGGTCTATTGTGTCATTTGAATCTAAGTCTTGAGCTAACCGTGGGACTTTTACAGGTCCAGCAAGAGCACTTGAGGGCATTCTAAGCAAGAGTAAGTGCAAGCTTGGGAACACGCGTCCTGGGCACACCAAGGCAACCAAGAAGGAAACAAAAGGTTGGAAATTCTCAACTCCCATTGTCAATTCCTAGCTTAGGCTAAGAACGACTAGTGATAGGAGTAAGCCAGGGTGACGATAGGCATCAATCAAGTGGAAGACTACCTATGCACTCAAGTTCAAGATTAAAAATAATCTCTTCGTGATGCGATAACCTTAAAGGAAAGAATCTAACGTGGAACGATCAACTTACAATGCGAAAATTATCTCAAATATTCCGGACGACGTGATTTCTGACAAGAGCATAAACATGGTAACCACTAAAAAGAATCAAGTAACTGATACAAAAGAACTCAGCAACGAGGTTGTACTTGGGAAAATTTGGGCGATTCAATTAGGCTTATGAACCTTAGATCAGGGCGACATCTAGGGAGAGATAGACAAAGTCTTAGGTCTTCAAAGGCTAGTGTCAACCACACTGCTAGGTCTTGGGCCCAGCAGTTGAGCCACCGCCCATACTACCCTAGCTCTGAGACTAGTGAATCAGAGATGTCTCAAGGCATGGATCGACCTACGGGAAGTTCAGGTGTGCCATACTTGCACAGGATAGAAGGCCCCTACAAGACGCAGCTAGAATACCTTAGGACCAACCGATTAGGTGCTAGCATCTATGAGGACGGCCTAGGAAGATCTGTGGTCCAAATCAAAAACCCAGACCAATCTATTGGGCTAGAGCACCCTGCTGCCAAGTTTGAAAATGGTGCATACCTTGATAAAGAGGGAACCATATACGTGGTCATTAGTCACCTGGAGAGGACAGATGAATTCGGAAATGTGATCCCTGAGACGGACATAGAGGACCTAGAACACGGAAACATGGGTGCAAAGCCGAGGACCCCTCAAGGGAAATCTGTTCTTACGAGAATTCTCACTCCTGAGTGGATTCCTCAAGACAACAAGAGCATAGATCTGCTTCTGAACCGAGAGACTGATGAAGCCTTTTGGAGGTATAAATCTGATCGACCAAATGATATAGGAACAATCATGATCTATGAGTTTAAAGATCCAGATAGCCCAGGCAGAGTGACCTACTTAGATCACGCTTCAGAGAGGATGTTTGTAGTTACAGAACATGATAGACATGCTTACACTTGGAAGGGTGAACTCGTTTTCCCCCAACCAAGATCGAATGTGTCCTATGGTCACCCTGGAGCTGGAACATCCCAAGCTCATGGAACTCAAAGAGACAGAAGTAGAGATAGGCCAGAAGTAAGCTTTGCCAACCCAGGGGGCAGAGAAAGAACGAGGACGGAAACAAACAGAGAAGAACCTGAGGTACTTAGAGCTCCCAGGAATCAAAGAAATGCGGATGAGTTCCCTCTACCACGACCTAGAGAGCACACAAGGACTCTGAGACCGACTCAGCTACTTAAGTCCATGAAGAACTACTTCGATGGCACTGGAGATCCATACGATCATGTGGCTGAGTTTAGGCAAGTCTTGAGAGCTGAACAAGTGGAAGATCTGTTCACGCAATACAATGCCTTTGGTCTAACCCTTAGGAACACTGCCCTGACATGGTTTCAGCCACTAAACGAGAGGCAGTTCAGGAGCATAGACCAACTTCTAGAGGCATTCATTATCGAATTCTCTAAAAGTGGCATAAGACATAACACTTCCTCGCTGATTCACAGCTTCAAGCAAACCCCTCAAGAGACCGTGAGACTTGCTGGAAGAAGATTTAGGCAATACTTGGAGAGATGCCCTGTCCCTGAGCTACCCACACCACCTAAGCAAGTGGCTTTATTCTTGGATGGATTGCTAAGTACCAAATTGAGGTCATATGTGTATCTGAAGGACCCTAGGACTATAGAAGAGTGTGTACGCATGTGCATTGACATCGAGGATAACCTAGGGGATGAGCTAGAGCTTTCCAAAATCTACAAAGACTCAGATAGTGCCTCTAGCCTCTCTTCCTCGCAATCCACATCAATTGAGGAATTAGCAGAGAAAGTAGCTCAGAAACTAGGTGTCTCTAGCGAACAAATCCCAAGGTTTGCCCTTGTGAAAAGATGCTATACTTGTGGAGGCGACCATATGGCGAATGTCTGTCCCATTATGGCTCAACCCCAAGTTAATCCTAGTAGCCAGTACTGCACCATAGAACGAAGATACACCAATCACACCGTGCAAGATTGCCCCTACAATAAGCAAACCGTTAGACAGACGTACCCACAACCATACCCTCAACAAGGAAGATACCAGAACCAGTACCCACAGCAGTATGCGAGACCTCAACAAACCTACCAACCCTACCAAAACCAACAAAGGCCTTAGCCTGTGCTAGCACAACAACCCCCTGCTCCAGCTAATGTGATTCCGGTAAAGTATGCTGCTGTAGAAGAAAACCTGAATAGAGCTATAGTCCCCGTAACACCATTGCTTTCAGAAAGTGATCCCAATGACCATAGCTTTGATTCGACACATGTTGATAGTCCCCAGGCTTACTACATGCAATCTCTTGAACATGGTGAGTCCTATTATAGTGAAGAGCCAAACGAACCTAGTTGGGAGTCAGATTACACAAACGTCATGTACGCAAACCCCAACCCTAGACCTCAACTTAGGCAAGTAAGAACCCCATTCCCTAGAGGACCATGCTACAGATGTCAGGGAGATCATCTCATTCGTGATTGCCCCTTGCCTCCACCTACACAACCCCAATCAGTGACGATCCAGGGCTTTTGCCAGGATTGTGGAAAGGAGCATCTCTTACGAGATTGTCCAAAGAATCCCAGCAATATGCCAAAAATCACTCCCATTAACGTTATTGGGTTAGTAGTAGACTCCACAGGAAGTGTCACTTCCACTGCACCCGTACAGGTAGTCACTAGAGCTCAAGCATTGCAGCAAAACCAAGGGGTAGGCCAGGAAAAGAGCCCAGATGTTAGTGAAACGGAGAGCATGACAAAGAAGAGGACTAGAGCTTGGAGAGATAGTTGTGAAAGAATGAAAAGGCAATGGGCAAAAAAGATGAGTGAACTCGAGGAAAGCCTCAGAGAAACAAAGGCCAGGATAACTGAACTCACATCTCAAACTCCCTCTCACACTACCCCACCTCCACCATTCCCAACTCCATCCGACCCGCCACCTTCCAACCCGCCTCACCTAATTCCACCACCCCCTAGAGTAGGATCAGTCCTAGCAGATCCCACTCCCGAGGACCTTAATATGATGCTTAAAGCATATCAGGCCAGAATCCATGAAGGGCCAAACGTAACTGATCATGAAAAGTGTTACCCTAGAGCAGAACTAGAGCTAGAACGAACCAAAATTTGTGCTAAGATGGTGGAATTGGCTTAGACCATGTTTGAAGCCAGTCGCCTATTTAACATCTCTAGTTCAGCGAAGACACAGTTACACTTTGATGGACTGTTAGAAAGAATAGAGAAGCTAATTGCTCAATCAGAAAAGGAACCCGCCTCTCAACATAAGGACAAGGCAAGTGAAGGAGCAGGTCTTCCTGCCCAGGAAGCCTATGTGCCTGAAGCCTATGTGCCTAACTCTACGGAGCCAGATACATCTTCTTCTCTGAATCGGTTTACACCAGAATTCCTACGAGAGATTCAAGAAGACAAATGGGCTAAAGAAAGTGAAGTCCCTCCTCCCATTGAAGTTGTGGATGACGCACATGACCAATTCCCACAAGACATCCCATCCATTTATGAGGAGCAGGAGAGCACCCAATCTCAGGAAAGATTAGACTTTGAGTCTAACTCTCTACAAGAATTACCCCACTTCACAGGCCCATGGGAAGCTAAGTCTACTTGTATGAGAGCTCCCACAGTCATGGTACGAAATGAGGACTCAGTCATACCTAGGAACACAGAGGTAGTGAAAAACACTAAAGTACAATGCAACCTCACCTTAGAAGAGCTACTCAAAGTAAGGCCAGAGCTATGGAAACATGTAGCCAAACAAGTACCAGAGATAGCAAAACCTCGTTCCCAGGTAGGATCCCAGAGAACAGTGCCCGAAATACCATTGGACAAGATAGGAGATATGAGTGAAGGTGAAGAAGGAAACACCTATCTTCCCATTACCCATCAGCGGTACACAACCAAGGCAATTCTCGACTCTGGTGCAGAAGTTGCAATTGCTACCACTTCCCTATGGAAGCATTGGGGCAAGCCAGCACTCAGGCCCACGAGGATGAAATTGCAGATGGCTGATGGTCACATAAAGAGGCCTTTAGGATTACTGGAAGGAATAACTCTCACCACATGTGGTGTTGAGTTCGAGCACACATTTGCTATATGTGATTTTAGCAAAAATCATGCCTATGAAATGATCTTGGGAAGACCATTTATGCGACAGTTGCAAGTGGTACAGGACTGGGGAACCAATTCCTTATACCTGCAACACTTAGGTGTTACGACCAAAGTGAATCTCAAAGATTACTCTCATAGAGATGTCCCTCCTATCCAATGGAATCCCATCCATAGAACCAAAGATGATACGGAATCTGTGCATTCCATAGGATCAGGATCCTCATGGATGCATGAAGACACCCACCTATGGATGTGCAAAGTGGCAGTAGAAGAGGAGAAAAGAGAAAAGGCTAGAGAAATAGGTGCAAACGAAACACATAGACCCATTCAAGACCCAGCCTATGCACCTGTAGTATTTCCTGATGAAGAATTCGAACCCCATGGCTGTGCAGAAATCCTAGCAACAATGGATGTAGCCATCAATGAAGAACAATGGACACCTCACTGTGATGAAGATGGCTATGACATTTCAGTCTTCTCCATAGAGCCAATCATGGGAGAGGCAGTGTTAGAAGAGTGCGAACCTAGCCCTGATGCATTTGAGGATGCAAGTGACTCCGATCTAGAGTCAATCATTATGGACCCACCTTTTGCATCAGATGAAGAATACTTCTATGAAGTAGAATTTCAACCCCAAAGGCACGGAGAGCTTACAAATGATGTAAGGCTAGCCACACATGTGACCCCGAAGGAAGAAGGGAAGAAAAGAAAGAAGAGAGCAATCACACCAGAAGAGGAAGAATCTTTGTTTGAGGTCCCGGAAAACTTTAAAAAGTATGAGATAGATGACAGAAGAGTCATGATTAGAATGCCTAAACGAGAGGCACAATCAGGAGAGGCCTATGATAACAAAGAAACCACAAAGAAAATTGTGGTAGCCATGGAAGAAGGAGAAGAGAGATGCACGTACATAGGCCATGACCTGACAGAAGAGGAAGAACAAGAGCTAATAGCCTTGCTAAGAGAATACAGAGATCTATTCGCTTGGAGTTACAAGGATTTGAAGGGGGTTGATCCAGACATATGCTCACACACTATCCCCATGACCTCAGATGTCAAACCCTCTAAGCAAAAGCGATATACATATAATGATAATTATGCTGCCAAGATCAAAGAGGAGATAGATAGACTGGTTGAAGCGGGATTCATCTATGAAATTGAGCACACTGAGTGGGTATCCCCCATCGTAGTGGTGCCCAAGAAGAATGGAAAGCTGCGTGTATGCATTAACTTGAAGAAGGTTAATGCAGCCACAATTCGAGATAACTATCCGCTTCCTATCACAGAGCATCTCTTAGAAAGAGTAGCAGGCAAGGAAGTGTACAGCTTCCTAGATGGATTTTCGGGCTATAATCAAGTAGCCATAGCTCCAGAAGATCAGCATAAGACAGCTTTTGCCACAGAGTGGGGTATATTTGCCTATCGTGTAATGCCATTTGGGCTTACCAATGCTCCTGCAACCTTCCAGAGACTAATGTGCCATGTATTTAAAGAGTTCCTGAGGAAGAACTTAGAAGTCTATGTTGATGATCTTTGTGCTCATTCCAACATTAGGCAAACCCATATTCCCGAACTCAGACAAATCTTTGACAAATGTAGAGAATATCAAGTCTGCCTGAACCCAGAAAAGTGTGTCTTTATGGTCAGGCAAGGCAAGATTCTAGGACACATAGTGTCAAAGAATGGCATATCCACTGATGAAGAGAAAGTGAGAGCCATAGCAGAGCTACCTAGGCCAAGGAATGTCAAGGAAGTACAAGCTTTCATGGGGCATTGTGGTTACTACCGCCGGTTCATTCACATGTATGCTGTCATTGCAAAGCCCATGTATGGACTTTTGACTAACTTTGAGTGGACTGATGAATGTGAAAACTCCTTCAATGAGCTCAAAAGACGATTGTGTTCAGCACCAATCTTGACCACACCAGATTGGAACAAGCCATTCCATGTTCACGTGGATGCATCCAATTATGCTATTGGGTGCGTACTCACGCAACCTACTGGTGAAGGTAATATGGATCTTCCGATTGCCTATGCTAGTAGACAATTGAATGCAGCTGAACGAAATTATACCACTACGGAGAGAGAAGGACTAGGCATGGTATATGTAGTTAAAAAGTTTAGACATTACTTGCTTGCAAATAAGTTTAAATTTTTTACTGATCATCAGGCACTACTATATCTCGTGAACAAGCCATGCAATACAGGAAGGTTAGTAAGATGGTTTCTCTTGCTAATGGAATATGAATTCGAGGTTGTAGTAAGGAAAGGGAAGACTCACTTGAGAGCGGATCATCTCTCTAGGCTCACATCGGGAGAAGCCCCACAAGGAGCGTCAGATGACCTTCCTGACGCTTACTTGTTTAATTTGGAAGTTGTACCGCAGTGGGCTAAGCCATTGGTACCAGTATTGACATACGGGCCTAACCATCCAGTAATAAACACGCAGGATAGAGAGGTAGTAAAAGCCCAAAAGTATCACATCATGGCAGGAAGTATGTACAAGCACACGGATCAAGGGATCTTGGCCTGTTGTGTGGAAGAGGATGAGTACACTAAATGGTTGCAATTAGCACATGTAGGTGCATTAGAGCAACACCACTCAAAACAACGAACCCTACAAACACTATGGAGACTCGGAGTGCATTGGCCTACTATGGAGGCTGATGTCCAAAAGTTGTGCAAGGAATGCCCAATCTGTTGCACTAAACCACCTGTGGAACATGCCACTCTTTATCAAGTGTCCATAGTGCCAGATTGGAGTGAACCACTAGTATCCTTCCTGAGGACGAAAACATTCCCTCCAGACATGACTCTGGTTAGGAAAAGAAGTCTAGAACAAGAAGCCCTAGAGTACTCACTCATTGGTGATAATCTCTACAAGCATGGTAAGGATGGTTACCTGAGACTATGTGTCCATGAAAGTGAATATCTCAAGATCTTGGAAACTGCTCACCAAGGTGTAGCAGGAGGACACTTTGGACCAGATCGGGTGATCAAGGCAATACTATTTGCGGGCTTCTGGTGGCCGACCCTTCACATGGATGCACATACCTATGTGAAACGGTGTGATGTATGTCATCGAACTCAGTATCCTATACGCAAAGACGAGATGCCACTGAAACCTATGATGGGTGGACGTGCATTCTCTAAGTGGGGAATAGACTTCGTAGGTCCTATTAATCCCCCAGCTAAGGGGTCTGTTGCAGAGCTAAAGAGCGCACAAAGCAGAGAAGCGCACAAAGCAGAGAAAAAGACGGGCCCCAAAATTTTTCCGATTTGGACTACATATTTTTGTATCATAGTCATTCTTGTAACATATTTTCCGTTGTAAATGCACTAGAGGAGTCCTCTAGATGCATCCCCACAGAAAAGTAGAGATTACCCATATACAATAGTAGGAAATTAGTCTCTTAGTGAATAAAGTGCCGGTCACTTGTGTGAAAGGACCAAACTTAGGGCTCATGTATATAAGTCACTTTGTGACTCTTTGTAAAAAACTTCTTGCCATTGTGAACAAGGAGCTCTTCAGAATTTTCGAGTTTGCCTCTTTCTTGCTGATTTTGATCTTCATTTCGCTCTTGTATGTGTGTGTTATGCTTGAAATGCATGTGTAGGACTGTTGTCTACCCCTTCCCCTTTGTTTTGAGCTGCTGTAGTGCGTGCGTAAGCTAGGAGAAGCTGTGGCGCGGGTGTTTGTGATTCCCGTAATTCACTGTTTTTGCCATAACTTGAAGCAGAGTGGTCAGAATTGAGTGAGACCACCACCATTGGATGCGTCTCGTCGAGAGCTTCGAAACGAGTACCCTATTGCCTATATTCGGAGTTCTGTGCTGGGAGAAAACCTCAAAATACCAAAACTGCTGAAAAGAGGCTTGCGGCAAACACTTTCAGTATTTCAGTAAGTGAGAGAGGTAGTAGTCTTTCCTCATGCATGCTAGCTAAACCACTTCATTTTCCATCACGTGTGCACACGTCTTCATACACTTGGTAAGTCGTTCCTTAGGATTGACATTTAAATGTGTGTTAAAGTACCCACTATATGCACTTGTGTGGCAGTTGAGGTATAGTCTCATTGGCACAAGTCCTTGAGTCACATTGGCTCAAGTACACACGTTTTTGGCGCCGTTGCCGAGGAACACTCAACCAAGGTGCCTTCGTGATGGTTATAGATCGAGTGTGATAGAATCGTACTTGTAGAGGTAAAATTGTCCGGTGGCAAGTAGTCAGTCACTTCAGCACTTGTTACTTCACATCTCCGAGGTGTGTGTGATAAGTTTTAGGTTTAGGTTTAGGAGGGAAGAGAAGGAGGAGTTAGGGTTAGGTTAGAGGAAGAGGACTAGTGAGGATAGGAGAAGTAAGGGTAGGCAAAATCACCAAAAAATTTCCCAAAATCACCAAAAATTACCAAAATTTCAAGTTCTGTCTTAAAAAGTATAAAAACCAAAAAATTTGACTCATTTGATACTTGCTGGAGTTCTGGTATCGTCTGCGACAACGATCAGTATCGTGGACTTGGTATCGAGTGCTTCAGGCCTTCCCAGCTAGAGATTGAGCTCCAAGTGCAAGCAAGAGAGGTTAGAGGTGAGATTTTAACAAGAATATTTACACAAAACTCACCAAACATGCACAAACACGTGATTAAACAGGTGCGCAGTATCGCGGGGGGGTTAAACTGAACTCATTACAGATTTTTGTGTGATACAGGGTCCTAGGAGAGAAGAGGGGAGTAAGGAGAGCAAGGGGGTGCAAAAATTTGGAAATTTTCTTGCACTTTGGCTTGAGTATCGCGATCGGTTGAGGTTTGGTATCGCGATACCAAAACTCCCTTGTATCGCGATACTCTCCGAAGTATCGTATCGCTTGATACCTACTTGGTATCGCGATACCATTTTGGTATCGTAGCCTCGAGTTGGTATCGCGATCGCGCACTAGTTTAAGTATCGTATCGCTGGGTATCGATCCTGGTATCGCGATACCATTTTGGTATCGTGTCGCCAAGATTGGTATCGCGATCGCACTTACCACGATGATATCGTATCGCCTTGAGTCTCTAGTATCGTATCGTCGATCTTCGTCAGTATCGTATCGCCATATTTCCTAGTGAAGTATCGCGACACTATACCTGGTATCGTATCGTCGGACTTCTTGAGATCGTATCGTACCCTTCTTGAGTATCGTATCGTGCCTTGTGAAATCTGATATCGCGACACCACCTTGATATCGTATCGGCCACTCACTTGGACAGTATCGTGATACTGTCATAAGTATCGTATCGTTGGGACCACTGGTATCGTATCGTACACGTGGTATCGTATCGCCTGAAACTTTTAAGATCGTATCGTGATAATTCTAGTATCGTATCGTCTGCTCCCCGAGGTAGTATCGCGATACCAGGTTAGTATCGTATCGTCTTGGTGTTTGGTATCGTATCGCGAGCAGTATCCAGTATCATATCGTTTGGACCTCTGGTATCGTATCGCGGTCAAAGCAGTATCGCCCGAGAACGGTATCGTCAGAAAGTGGTATCGTCCAGATTGACCCTTTCTTTTGTCAAGACACCTTAAGTCATAAGGAGAGCCACCCAAGGAGAACCTGTGGGACTTAGAGAGAGACTTAGGGGGGTGAATGAACTTGAGATCAGGAAGAGTGTTAAGTAGTCGAAGAAGTGTCATATCTTCGGTAGGAAGCGCTGCCCAGGCTAGTCACCACTCCATCTACTTAGAAACCTCTAGTGATTCGGAAGAGGAATTACACATGGCTTCAGAAGACATGCAAGGTCCAATGCCAAATAGAAATTTCATGTCCACTGTTGAAGGGGATTACCGTACCTCCTTACAATACGTGTCCACCAACGCCCAGGAGATCCCAATCTACCTGGATGGGTTAAACAGATCTGTTGCGAGGATGATAACTTCCCAGAATGCCACAATTGTGCCCCGACCTGCTGTGAAGTATGAAGGAGGAGCATATGTAGACAAGATTGGTCGTATCTATATTGTGACTGAATTTCCCGAGAGAATCAATGACAGAGGAGAGTTTGTGGACCCAAACAACTCCGAAAGAACACAACCTGAAGAGTATGTGTCTACTCCGAGAGGCAGGTCTCAAGTGTCACAGGTCTTGAGAGGAGATTTGATACCTCAAGATGATTACCTGTTGGAAGTTTATATGATCCATGGATCAGACCTGTTGCTTCAAACTGACTTACCGGCTCCAGGGAGAGAAGAAAGCCCCATGACATTTTATGAGTTGAAAGACCCAGATGATGAAACTAGGCTTACTTACTTGGATAAGGACCAAAGGAGATACTAGCCAGTGAGTGCCTTAGACAGGGCTCGACTAAGATACATGGGTACGCCTGTATTTCCTCAGAGAGGTCAGGCAACCACTTCACAAAATCCTTTTAGGAATCAATAAGAAACGGAGCAAACCACATCAGGACAGACCAGTCAACGAAGTGTGCCCAACCATACTCATGTACAGTTTGCAACTCCAGGAGTGCACACACACAATCAGGCCCACACAGGGGTAGAAAACCAGTACCGACCACGAGTAAGACCACAACCACCGATAGGAAGACAGCCAGGAGTGCCGCCATTACGACCAGCTATCCCAGTCTTCCCTATGATGCCCAGACCACCTGAACCAATGAGAAGGTTGAGACCTATCCAAGTAGCTAAATGTGTAAGAAACCATTATGATGGGCTTGGAGAGCCATATGATCATATCGCAGAATTTAAACAAGTTCTAAGAGCAGAGCAAGTAGAGGACTTCTTTGTGCAGTATGAGTCTTTTGGGCTCACCCTCACAGGAACTGCTCTAACTTGGTTCCAACCCTTAGATCCGAATCAATTTGGAAACATGGAACAATTCTTTCAAGAATTCATTGGAGAATTCACAAAGAGAGGGATTAAACACAATTCTGCATCTTTAATCCATAGCTTTAAACAAAACCCTAATGAAACCGTGAAGACGGCGGCTCGAAGATTCAATCAGTACGTGGATAGATGCCCAGCAGCGGAGAGACCCACTCAACAAAAGATGATTTCACTATTTCTAGATGGACTTACTAACGGAACCCTAAGAACACTAGTGTATGTGAAGAGATTACAAACACTGAGTGAGTGTCTTCAAGAGTGCATTGATTTGGAAGGCAATCTGGCAGAGGATCTCAAAGGTACATCTGACCACACTAAAACAGAAGATCTAAAGAGCACTATCACGTCCAACTCCAGTAACATGGAAGAATTAGCAGAATTATTAGCAAAGAAACTAGGAGTCCAGGGACAGAGAGCTTACCAAAACCTAGCACAAAGATTGCCTGTGCTACGAAGATGTAATTTATGTGGAGGAGATCACCCCACACACTTATGCGTCAGAGGAGGGACCGGTGCACAACCTACGTATCCATACTACAGACAGCAACAACAAGGGACGTCATCATACTGCCACATTGAGCAAAAATACACCAATCACACCACTGAAAACTGTCCCTTCAATAGGCAAGTACGGCCTATCCAACCACCTCAATACCGACCATATGGAAATCAACCGAGAGAGCCGGGTAGGGAGATGCCTAGATACAATCCTTATCCAACACAAGCAGGGGCACCAAGGCAATATGAGCAAGCACCATACCCACCACAGCCAGTACTCGGACCCCAGCTATCACAACCCCAACAAGTCGTACCAGTGAAGTATGCTCAACCAGAAGAAAACTTAGAGAGAGCCATAGTACCAGCATCTAGAATGACCAATGTGGAATCAACCAACCCAGGGTATGAACCTCCACAAGGGGAGTACTATCAATATGAAGCCAACATGATGGAATATGAGCCAACATATGACACAGCTTATTATGGTTATGAGGGCTATGATCAGACATATGGAGCAGAAACCACCACCTTAATGTATACAGCTCCTAAAGCACAGCAACCCATGAGACCCCCAGTGAGACCCTCGGTGCAGAGAGGACCATGTTATAGATGCGGAGGGGATCACTTCATTAGGGAATGCCCTCGACCTTATAATCCACCACCACCCAGATTTTGGGAAGGGTACTGCAGTGATTGTGGAAAGGAACATCTTTTTAGAGATTGCCCTAAAAACCCAACCAAATCCCAAGACACTGCACCTATTAATGTGATAGAGGTCATTGAAGGACCCGGAAGTGATAAGGAATACACGGTGCCACTAAAGGCCATTACCAGAGCCCAAACAAAACAACAAAAAGAACAGCACTCGGAAGAGGAACAAAAAAACAACAAGAAAATAAGCCCTTCAACTCAGATAGTGGAAGATTCTGAGGACCCATGTGAAAATTCCCGCAACACGAAAGCTCAGAAATGGAAGGAAAGACGAGAGAAACTCAAGGACAAATGGGCAAAGAACAAGAGTACAAACAGTAAAAAGCAAACCGAAAAACCGAATAAACACAAAGAACAAGGGAATTCTAAGGAGACCCCTGAGCTAACCGAACCTAGCTCAGATAGGGAGAAGCCCGGATCAATTCTAGCAGACCCAAAGCCAGACGACTTAGACATGTGGTTGAAAGCCTACCAAGCTAGAATCAAGATGGGCCCAAGCGTTGAACAATATGAAAAAATCTACCCTAAAGGAGAATTAGAAAAAGAAAGACTAGCTATATGCAGAAAACTCATAGAAGTAGCACAAGCAACCCTAGAAAAGCCCATCCCAATGCTACCAGAGACCAGGATTGCACCTAGTTTGTATGAAGAATGCTTAAAGCCCAATAACAAAGAACCTAGGAGAGAAGATGACCAAAGTGGCCAAATAACAACCCGAGAGGAATCGATGTCAATAATTCCAGATCTAGAAGCAGATTGGCCAAAAGACTTATGGAACAGAATACGAGAGGAGCAATGGAAGAAGAATAGAGATAATACACCTCCTTTTGAAGAAATAGATGGGGAAGATTGTCAACTTCACCCCAACTTGGAGGAAGTGTACGAAGAAGTGTCAAGACTTGACAGAGGAAGAGAGGAAACCATAAGCATTTCAACGTTGCCCAATTACCTGGGAGAATACGAAAGGGAGTCAGTGATAATACGAGCACCCACAGTGCATGGAAAGGAAAAAGAAAAAGTAGAAGAGAGTTCACACAATTTAACAGAGTTAAAGAAAACAAAAGTACAATGCCAATTGACGGTGGAAGAATTGCTTCGACTTAAACCACAATTATGGAAGCAAATGGCAAACCAATTAGAATCACAGCCAGATATTGGGAAACCGACAGAAAAAGAGAAGGAAAATAACTCCACAATACAAGTTCCTGTTGACAAAGTGGGAGAGTTTAGTGAAGGAGATGAGGGTAATACTTGTCTACCAGTCACACACAATGGGTACATGACCAAGGCTATTCTAGATACGGGAGCCGGGTAGGAATTGCCACTAAGGAAATCTGGGAAAAATGGGGAAAACCTGCCTTATGACCCACACGCATGAAACTCCAATTAGCAGACGGTCATGTAGAAAAACCCTTAGGAATATTAGAAAGGATCAAACTAACCACTTGCGGTGTAGAATTCGAACACACTCTAGCCATCTGTAAATTCGAGAAAGCAAACAACTACGAGATGATATTAGGACGACCCTTCATGAGACAAATGCGGGTAGTACAGGATTGGGGAAGAGATTCGTTGTACCTGCAACATCAAGGGAACACCACCAAAATAAATTTGCACACATTTGCTTATCGAGATGTCCCTCCACTACAATGGAATCCAGTACACCGCGAAGAAGATGACTTATCCATTCACAGTGCTGGATCAAGTGATCAATCTTGGATGCATGAAGATGCTCAGTTGTGGATGTGTAAGGAATCCAAGAGAGAAGAGAGCAAACGGCAACCATGGCCGATAGGACATCCTAACCATAGACCCGTAGAGGACCCCACTTACACACCTCAAATTTTCTCTGATGAAATCTTTGAGCCACATGGATGGATGGAAATCTTGGCGACTCTGGATGTGTGTGTAAACGAGGAAGTTTTGACAATGAATGAATGCATAGATGAGGAGGGCTATGATGTAAATCTCTATATGGTTGTTCTTCAAGAAGTAGAAGAAGGGGAGATCCTGGAAAAAGAATGGAAGGAGGAATATGAAAGCATAGAAATGGAACCAGAATTTGATTACGAAGAAAACTGCGTAAATGCTGTTCAGAACCAGAAGAAGCAGGAACCAACAAAGATCTTTGCAATTGAAACCGCTACTGCAATACACAGACAGGAGGAGAACAAGAGTAAAGCAGGGCCGGACCCAGATCTTTTTGAAGTTCCTGAACACTTTAAAAAATACGAAGTAGAGGAAAGAAAAGTGGCTATTCAAATGCCTCGACGAGAGGCACGAGACGGAGAAGTGTACGACAAGGAACAAACGAAAAAAATTGTTGTGACAATTGAGGAAGGAGAAGAAAGATGCACATATATTGGTAAAGATGTATCTGAAGGGGAGGAAGAAGAACTCATATGCCTTATTAGGGAGTACCGAGATGTATTCGCATGGACCTATAAGGATCTTAAAGGGATAGAACCCACCATTTGTTCCCATCGAATACCAATGACAGCAGATGCAAAACCCTCCAAACAACGTCCTTATACATATAATGAAGTCTACGCAGCAAAGATCAAGGAGGAAATAGACAAACTACTAGCGGCAGGATTCATATATGAGATAGAACATACCGAGTGGGTATCGCCACTAGTAGTAGTGCCTAAGAAAAATGGAAAATTGAGAGTGTGCATAAATCTAAAGAAGGTGAATGCAGCCACTATACGTGACAGCTACCCACTACCTATCACGGACCATTTACTAGAGAGAGTAGCAGGTAAGGAGGTCTATAGTTTCCTAGATGGATTCTCTGGATACAATCAAGTAGCTATTGCGACTGAGGATCAACACAAGACAGCATTCGCCACTGAATGGGGAGTATATGCATTCAGAGTGATGCCCTTTGGACTCACCAACGCTCCAGCCACCTTCCAGAGATTGATGTGTCATGTTTTCAAGGAATTTCTGAAAAAAAGCATGGAAGTATATGTAGATGACCTTTGCACGTACTCCAATCAAAGACCCGATCACATTCCCGAGCTGAGGAAGATATTCAACAAATGTCGACAATATCGAGTATGTCTCAATCCTGAAAAATGTGTCTTCATGGTTAGACAAGGGCAAATCTTAGGACATATTGTCTCTAAGAATGGAATCTCAACAGATGAAGACAAAATTAAAGTCATCTTAGACTTACCAAGACCCAAGAATGCAAAGGAAGTGCAAGCTTTTATGGGACATTGTGGATACTACCGTAGGTTCATTCACATGTATGCCATAATAGCAAAACCCTTGTATGGTCTCTTGACTCAATTTATTTGGACAGAAGAGTGCGAAAAGGCTTTCATAGAGTTGAAGAAGAGACTTAGTACTGCCCCAATTCTGAAATCACCCAATTGGTGCAAGCCTTTTCATATTCATGTTGACGCTTCTAACTATGCCATTGGATGCATCTTAGCCCAGCCGGCTGATGAAGGCAAGCTTGATCATCCAATTGCTTATGCGAGTAGAAAACTGAATCAAGCTGAAAGAAATTATACCACTACGGAACGAGAGGGCTTAGGAATGGTATACGCCGTGAAGAGATTCAGACATTATCTTTTAGCCAATAAGTTCAAATTCTTCATAGACCATCAAGCTTTGTTGTACTTAGTCAATAAACCTTGTAACACGGGAAGGTTGGTAAGATGGTTTCTACTACTAATGGAGTTTGACTTTGAAGTAATAGTTAAAAAGGGGAACACACATGTGAGAGCAGACCACCTTTCGAGGCTAACACACGGAGAGCCACCGAGTGGAGTACCCGATGATCTACCAGATGCTTATTTGTTCAATCTAGAAGTTTGCCCAAAGTGGGCTGAGAAATTGATCCCTATACTCACTCATGGACCTCAACACTCAATCAATAGGAATAACAAAAAGGAAATTCTTCAATCGAGGAATTTACATATTGTGTCAGGTAGTGTATACTACAAGGAACCCAACGGTGTGTTACTCAGATGTGTTGATGAGGAGGAACAAACGCAACTAATTGAGCAAGCACATGTGAACAAATGGAGAACACACAAAGGGATTCATGGAACTATTCGAGAACTGAAAAGATTAGGAGTATATTGGCCTGACATGCCAAAGAGTGTTCACGACCACATAGGTAATTGTGCAGAATGCCGAGAGACGGTTCCCGAAGACCATATGTCTCTACCTTTTTCGACCATAGCACACAATTGGAGTACAACATTAGTGAAATTCTTAAAAACTCAAGAACATGAGTTAAGAACTAGCTTGGCAAGAAAGCGATCCTTAGAGGAAATGAGCAAGGACTACATTCTCATAGGAAAACAATTGTTCAAACGGGGGAAGGATAACCAACTAAGATTATGTGTGCATGAAGGAGAATATCTACCCATCTTAGAAATGGCACATGCAGGTGCTGCAGGAGGTCATTTTTCGGCTGAAAGAACTGTTAAAATGATTCTCTTTGCGGGCTTGTGGTGGCCAACTCTACATATGGATGCTGAAACGTACGTACGAAGTTGTGAGACTTGTCAGAGGACTAAATACCCAATTCGGAGAGATGACATGCCACTAAGACCAATGATATGCGCGAGAGCCTTCACAAAATGGGGAATAGACTTCATTGGACCTATCAATCCACCTGCCAAAGGATCACATGCGGAGTACATCATAGTAGCCACGGACTACTTAACTAAATGGGTGGAAGCAAAAGCCACTAGGAAGAATGATGCTCAAACTACTGCAAAATTTCTCTTTGAGCAGATCTTCACCCGCTTTGGCTTGCCTATTGAGATTGTTAGCGATCGAGGAACGCACTTCCTCAATGAGGTGATTGAGTCATTAATGAACGAGTTCTTAGTGATTCATAAAAAATCAGCACCATACCATCCCCAAGCCAATGGACAGGCTGAGAGCTCTAACAAAGTGCTATGCACGGTGCTGACTAAGCTTGTCAATAATGGAAGATCTGATTGGGACAAACAATTGCATCATGCAATTTGGGCATTCCGAGTTGCATATAAAACGGCCATTGGAACCACACCTTTCAATTTAGTGTATGGGCAAAATGCAATTTTTCCAATTGACTTCTTAGTGCCTACATTGAAAGTGGCCCAGCAATATGAGTGGAACGGTCATGAATTGTCCCAACAACTAGATCAAATTGAGAAGTTACACGAGATTAGATTGCAAGCTGTAGCAGGCATTTATGCTGCTAAACGGAGACAAAAGGCATATTATGATGCACATATAAAAGACAAGGGACTTAAAGAAGGCGACTTAGTCCTAGTATACACCCTAAAACAACATGCAAAGAAGCTACAAAAACGCGGATATGGACCCTTGATCATAAATCGAATCTCTACTAGTGGTGCAGTCAACCTCGCCACGCTAGACGGAGACATTCTTCCCAATTACATCAGTGGATGCAAGGTAAGACGATTCATGGAGCCCTGGACTGATCAAATGCTAGAGCGATTGGTAGTTGCCCAAAATAGAAAAAAAGAAGAAGAGAGAATACGAGAGGAAGCGAGACAGGAAGCATTGGAAAGAATAAAGAAATGGAAAGAATGGATGAGAGAGCGAGATGAAAGATATCGTCTAGGAGAAGAACTCATCCCTATGGCTAATTTTAGAGCCACCCAAAACCTAGGATCGCAGAGAACACAACCATATTTAAATTTGGGAGCAGGAAAAACGGAGTACCATTTGGTGAATGCTCTCATAGACACAGGAGCCGCTGTAAGTTGCATCAAGCTTTCTTTGACCCAAAAACTCCAGGAGACAGTACGCCCATCGATGGCCCAGTTGATAGGAATAGGAGGAACAATTACTCAATGCATAGGTGAGATCACCTTACCGTTGCATCTTGGCAACAACACTATGGAACAAAAGCTGTTAGTGTGTCATGACCAAGATTTATTTGAAGAGGTAGTGTTAGGTCAAGACTGGATTTACGAATACGAGGTGACCATTCAATTGGCGTTAGGATATATCTCAGCCAGGATAGGACATCGCGAAGTATTCAGCCTGCTAGATGAACAACCACTCACATCTGTGAGCATGAAGCAAACAGTTCACTCTAATGAACAAAGTCCTGAATGCATGATTACCAGCACTATAGAAACACCTTCATCGAGTACTGTATGTGCGGACACATTGAATTCTGCTTGCACACCATGTTCTAGTCTAGCCAGTCTTGAGAGTGTCAATTTATCTCAAACACACCTCACCGAAGCACCATGCATAAGGGAGACTAGCCCTCTGAGTAATTCAAAATCTGTACCCATTAAAATATACCCTATTCCATATTCTAACCAAGCGTGGATAAAGAAAGATCAAGTGGAGGAGTATCTTTGACGACAGAAGCACAACCGACATCAGAACAAACGATCAAAGCAAAAACCAACTCAGTTTGAACGACGAAATCATCGACAAGTTGCTACAATATGGATTCCAAAGAAAGTCGTAGCCGCTCAACAGGATCGTTCGCAAATTTGGATTCCTAAGTCATGCACTACAAAGAAACCAAACCAAAGGGATGATCCCCAAAACAAGAAGAACCAATGTGATCCACAGGCAGAACAACCACAACAAAAGAGTTACTGGAGAAGGAAGGAGTCTGTAAGGGCAAACCGAGCCATTCCGAGATTCACAAATCAGATAAAGCAGACCCACAACAAGAAGAAAGGAGCCACATTCAGTGGAAATGGGCAATATACAACAAGGCCCAGCACAATGAAGCAAATTTGGATACCGAAAGACAAAACAATCGGCATGCATACGCCAAATATTTCCAATTGCACACATATGGAGCTTTCGAGACCCCAAGTATGCATGATAGGGCCACATTACAAGGCCAAGCATTCGGCACATCCTTCTTCTATTTTAGGATAGTCAAGCACATTTTCCTCACGGGGAAATAGGAGAGCACTTGTACATATACTAAGAAAAATACTCCAAAAAAATTTAATAACCGCTTCGGCTATAAACTAACTTTTCTGTTTTCCTTTTTCAGATGAAAATATAAACGTACATAAAAATGAGAAAAATCCAGGTATTACCTTTCTCACACACACGGGAAAGGGACGACACCGTTCACTCGGAGCAATATCGCGCTTATGACAAACAAATAAAGGAGGATTTCTAATAATATATGGCCACTAATTCATACTCTATATTGAGTGCAGATGGCTTCTGAAGATTCTGAAGCAACTATACCCGAGGAAGTGATGGATTTTCCTCCTCAAAGTATCACCAAGGCCAAGGGACACTGGTTCCGAGACGACCAGCCTACAGGGGACTACCTGTTCCTCGCAACAATCAAAATCATGGACACAGATCATATGTTTCCAATAATGTCCCAGGATTTTCGCGTGCAACATACACTTCCTTCTGTTGAAGAGACCATGAAGAAAGCAGGCATACATAAGTACTTTGAACTGCCAATCTATAAGCCCGATTTTCAGAGATGCACTCAAGTCATGAATACACTACAGCCAGCACTACATGATCCTTTGGTGCCGGAAGCGAGAGTAATGGATAAGACAGGCGAATGGGTGATTATTCAATTCACTCATGAAATAATCAAGGAAGCCTTTGGATGGGAGAAGGATGGGGTCACCATAGTAAAAGAAGAAAGTAAAGGTGCAAAGACCCGAACCTTCGTCGACATCAACCGAGTGGACATAGAAGATGCGGTTAGATTGATCCACCAACACTTTTGCTTCCCGAACATGCATCGCTACACCGCTCCACAAAAGATCATTGTGCAACTACTGTCCCATGCCATCAAACAAATTGGAAATCAAATCAATTTGACTCCTTATGTTCAAGAAAGATTGTTCGAAGCGAAGAAGCAATGGAAGAATAAGAAGTTCCTAAATGGCAGTGTGGCACTAACCATCCTGATTTACCATGCCTTAGGAATGAGGGAACAATTACAAGAGATGCCATCATCGACCGTCATTGCCCAGTATGCCAAAATGGCAACAGTCCCTAAGAAAAAGAAAGGAGCAAATACTGTGGAAGCGGCAGAAACGAGCTCTCAACCTAGAATGAGAGGTACTAAAAGATTACGGGAAGTAAAGCTAAATGATGAAGACACACCAACTACTAAGAGGATCCATGTACTGCCCAAAAGTACTATTGAAGGAAGGAAGGAAATAACGGCCAAAGACTTGACAGATGCTCTGGACGAGACCATCGATATACAGAAGGACAAGTCAATTTACCGGTTCAGGGTCATCACTATCAGCAGTCCGAACAAGCTAGGGAAACAAAGGCCAAACTCACCAAAGTACATAGATATCGGGAAATTGGGCTAGATAACTCTAGTTCTGGATCCGACGGCCAAGAGGAACCCAATACATCATTATTGGATGTAGATATTCAAAGCGAATCCAAGGATGACGGCCAATGGGAGGAATTAAATGAGGTAGACTATAACGAGGAGCACAAAGACCTCAAGCAGGAAGATCACGTGACACAAGAAGATCAAGGTACCAGGAGCAAGGAAGCAAACACGGAAGGTCACCTCACTTTAAAACTTAATGAAACTTCCAACATCCAGATCAAGGAGGCCACACCTCCCAGAAAATTACGCCTGAAGACACCAAAGTAGGAATGTCAGGAAACACAAAAAGAAGACGAAGAACCCTTTACACCTATAAGGGTTGTGGCAGAACCTTCCCCCATGCACGTCACATTTCAAGGGAGTGCCACGAAGGTTCTTGATGTGGTGGAAGATGACGCAGAACCGCAAGTACATCTCCAAATCAGGCAACCACACAATGAAACGATCCATAGCAAAAAAGGACAAGATGTACAAACAGGAGAAACCCCAGATATACCAAGGACATGGCTAAATGTGGATATAGCTCAGCTCAAGCCCGTGGTGCAGGACATGATCAGAACTGCCCTAGATACACAACAACTTATGGCTGATGCGGATGAAGATTATGACCAAGCCATGCGAGACAAAATCGAACTTCAAAAATGGGGTAAGAATCTCTGTACGGAGCTAGAAACAGAAAAAGCACAGGTAGTACAAAAAGAAACTGAACTGAAAGCAATTAGAAGCAAATATAGCATGCTAGAAACAGAAAACGAGCAATTAAAAGCACAACTACAAGATATCACCAAGAAACTACAAGCAAATGAAGCTGAAAAGGCACGCATGACATCCAGAAGTAAAATTCTCGAATCCCAGATTAAAGTGTACATGGACGAAGCAGAAGCATTAAGACAACGAAACAAAGAGCTTATGGCCGCTCTTTTAAATGATCAACCAGTCGAAGTACAAGCACAACCGGAAACAGACATCAAGGGATTAGAAGAGAAAGTGATCATGTATGCAGATCAGCTCAAGAAGGAGCAAGAGACAATTGCCGAATGGGAAAAGAGATATATGGAGGACACAGCTGCACTCAGAACGAAATGGAAAAAAGCAGAGAATAACTACCTGCGACAGTGTAAGGAAGACACAGAGCACATGAACATTGTGGCTCAGGAACTAATGAAACACCAGGCAACCATTGCTAAGGCCGAAGAGGAAAACAAGCAAAAAGATGATTTAATCAAACAGCTTCAGGAGCAATTAGAGCAGCGAGCACAACAGGGGACACCAGTAGTTCCACCAGAGACCACGGCTATTGTGGAGGAAGAGGTACGTCCTCTCTCTTCCCCCTTGTATCATTCACCAATAAGGGCGGAAAAGGAGGTTCCATTAGAACCTAACAAACGAGACATTGCAGAACTGAGCAGACCAGAAAGGGCACTACTGGTGTCCCAGCTTACTGCGGAATTTGAAGATCAGATCATCAGGATCATGAAAGAAGCTCAGATAGATAATAAACAAATGGAACAAATTTTGAAGCCATTCAATGTACCATACGGACTACTTAAAGAGCAAACTAGATATTATATAAAGTCTGCAACGAATAAAGATCCGGACCACAACCTTCAATTCAGGCATGACACTTTTAAATACACTCAAGAGGAGTTCGAGAAGGCGGATCCGATATGGCGAAGAAAGATTTTGGAGAAACATCCAACGTTGCGGGTACAGTGGGAAGCATCACCATATGAACTTCAAGTCAATCCATCTTTTTGTCCTGTACCCCGTAGACGATCTTGGACGCAATTTTGGGAAGGACAGCGCCAAGGCAATATCAATAATCAGTGGCTCAACTACCCTTTATTACCTAGTCCGCCACATAATTACCTACCAACCGAAGAATATATGGTAAAGACAATGGAATTTTGGATTTCCAGATACGCTTCAGTGCCAGATTTAGTGGTCAAAATGACCAATAAAATTTTCAGCATGTTATTAATAGTGCTAAAGGTGTTCCAACATGCCAAATATACCTTCTTGAATTTCATTGGAATTACGCAAGGCTCCGAGGCCTTGATTTTTGATTTATCTACCATTCCCAGCCGACTTACCATTATGGCATATTATTCTCGCCTTATGTTTTTGCCATCGCCGTATATGCAGACCTTTGAAGAAGCATTTTTTACAGGCTTCTTCGAAATTGATTCAGAAATTTTTGTTAAAACGACTTCCAATTTGAATGCAAGGCTGGTGGCCTATGAAACAAGTTTCTTTGCTGATCATAGACAGGCGCCAGAAGATGGAGTAAAGTCTCAGCAATGGAAGGAATTCATGCTGTGTCACGCGAATCTGCTAAATCAAAGAGAGCGACAAGCCATACAAACATACACACGTCGCCACAAAAAGCCTGTCGAGGACGACAGAGTTCAGGAGGAGGGACGTGTAGAGGGACAATCAAGCAAAAAGAAAAGAAGAAGAAAACCAAAGTCTAAGACGGTGCAATAGATACATATCTCTGCAAGAAGCCCACAGGGGCGCATTACCCATCTCTGCACAGAGCTCCGCAGGGGCACGCATCAGCCAAAAAGGCAAAGCATTCAGGTCATGCACGGTGGAAAGAAGCAAACAGCCTCAAAGCAATACAACAGGGTCAGATGTGTGCAACCAGGACAAATCAGAGGACCAAAAGTTATAAAGGGGTAGAGGCTGAAAAGTTTAAGAGGGTGACTAAGAACAGCACATTCCTAGTCACTGGTGGCGTGCGTGGCAACCCAAGTCAACAGGCAAGACAAGTGCAACAGGCTCTCGAGTAGTAGAGCTTGAATCAAGAAGGCCATCGAATTTGCATGTCTGTTTAACTGCAGACAATACTGACCACTGGATGCGTGCGGGAAGCAAAGTCTGTCAAGGGACGACAGAGACGAAGAGGGGGAGAGTGTTGCAGAGCTAAAGAGCGCACAAAGCAGAGAAGCGCACAAAGCAGAGAAAAAGACGGGCCCCAAAATTTTTCCGATTTGGACTACATATTTTTGTATCATAGTCATTCTTGTAACATATTTTCCGTTGTAAATGCACTAGAGGAGTCCTCTAGATGCATCCCCACAGAAAAGTAGAGATTACCCATGTACAATAGTAGGAAATTAGTCTCTTAGTGAATAAAGTGCCGGTCACTTGTGTGAAAGGACCAAACTTAGGGCTCATGTATATAAGTCACTTTGTGACTCTTTGTAAAAAACTTCTTGCCATTGTGAACAAGGAACTCTTCAGAATTTTCGAGTTTGCCTCTTTCTTGCTGATTTTGATCTTCATTTCGCTCTTGTATGTGTGTGTTATGCTTGAAATGCATGTGTAGGACTGTTGTCTACCCCTTCCCCTTTGTTTTGAGCTGCTGTAGTGCGTGCGTAAGCTAGGAGAAGCTGTGGCGCGGGTGTTTGTGATTCCTGTAATTCACTGTTTTTGCCATAACTTGAAATAGAGTGGTCAGAATTGAGTGAGACCACCACCGTTGGATGCGTCTCGTCGAGAGCTTCGAAACGAGTACCCTATTGCCTATATTCGGAGTTCTGTGCTGGGAGAAAACCTCAAAATACCAAAACTGCTGAAAAGAGGCTTACGGCAAACACTTTCAGTATTTCAGTAAGTGAGAGAGGTAGTAGTCTTTCCTCATGCATGCTAGCTAAACCACTTCATTTTCCATCACGTGTGCACACGTCTTCATACACTTGGTAAGTCGTTCCTTAGGATTGACATTTAAATGTGTGTTAAAGTACCCACTATATGCACTTGTGTGGCAGTTGAGGTATAGTCTCATTGGCACAAGTCCTTGAGTCACATTGGCTCAAGTACACAGGGTCCCATGCTGAATATATCATTGTTTCCACGGACTATCTAACCAAGTGGGTAGAGGTAAAAGCCACAACGAAGAACGATGCTCAAACAACAGCTAAGTTTTTATTTGAGAATGTGTTCACTAGATACGGGCTACCTATAGAGCTAGTTAGTGATAGAGGCACTCACTTCTTGAATGAAGTTATTGAAAATCTGCTCCAAGAATTCTTGGTAGTACATAAGAAGTCTGCCCCCTATCACCCTCAAGCAAATGGCCAGGCTGAGAGCACCAATAAGATCTTATGCAATGTACTGACGAAATTAGTGAACAATAAATGCTCTGATTGGGACAAACAGCTACACCATGCTATTTGGGCATATCGAGTGGCCTACAAAACGGTACTCCAAGCCACCCCCTTTCAGATGGTATTTGGCCAAAATGCAGTGCTACCGTTGGATTTCTTAATACCTACATTGAAAGTAGCACAGGAGCATGAATGGACAGGTCATGAACTCTCCTCTAGGATCTTCGACCTAGAACGATTAGGAGAAACAAGACTGAGGGCGGCTGCAGGGATATATGCAGCTAAGAAACGACAAAAGGCATACTTTGATGCCCACGTCAAGGATAAAGGTTTGAAGGCAGGCGACCTAGTACTAGTCTACACTTTGAAACAACACCCGAGAAAACTAGAGAAAAGAGGCTATGGACCTATGATCATAAATAGGATCTCCACAAGTGGAGCAGTACAACTAGCCACTTTAGAGGGTGATGTTCTCCCGAGCTACATTAGCGGATGTAGAGTCAAGTTATATCAGGAACCTCTCACAGAGGAAATGCTAAGTCGACTCAATACTGCTAAGAAACGCAAAGAAGAAGAAAAGCGAATTCGAGAAGAAGCTCAAGCAGAAGCACTGGAACGCATCCGGAGAATGAAGTTGAGAAGACAGGATAGAGAGCAACCTAGGACTGATGCATATGCAGATCAAGGATATCACGTGGCTATGTGTGAAGTTTCAGATATCAGCTCCCATAGGATAATTGATCGACATCCTTTTATAACCTTAGATATAGGACACGGGAAGGGTGCAAGGACTGTAAGAGCCTTGATTGACTCAGGTGCAGCCACTAGTGCTGTTAAATTGTCTTACTGTCAAGAGTTGAAATTAACTGTTAATCCTATAGAAGCATATCTCATAGGATTGGGAGGTGTGGAAACCCCTTGCATGGGTGAGGTGGAACTTCCCCTCTATATTCAAGACGAAGCAATGACAGTCAAAGTACTAGTGTGTCAAGATGAGGACCTCATTGAGCCTCTTGTCTTGGGTCAGGGCTGGATCTATGATCATGCAGTCAACCTAAACCTAAGAAGTGGACTTCTTCAGGTATGGGTAAATCATAGTCGAATTACAGTTGAACTGGAAAATGAGGCACTCAAGGAACTAGGTAAGGCACGAACTCCTGGTCCTTCCAGGGGTGCACATCAAGTTGACAATGCTATTCTTGTCCAAAAATGTATGATGCAGAAAGAGGATTGTCTCAACAACGGAGTCAAGGATAAGACGGTACTCCCTTCTTTTCCAAAGGCCAGAAGGATGCAGCAGCCAACGGCAGATCAAATACAGAAGAAGCAGAACACTACCTATACTATAGGCCAAAAAAAGGAGCAAAGCAGACTGTTTCAGCCGATGAAACAAGTATGGAGGCGAAAAGGCGAACACCCTGTTCCGACCAGGCCAACGCCACGGCCAAAACCTCTTATTAGTAATCAACAACACGACACTAATAAGAAGTCCATAAATCCTTCTGCGAATGTGAAGTCTATTTGGGTACCCAAGAAGTCAATGAAGGCCAGCCCACAATCACGACAAATCTGGGTGCCTAAGGCTTGCTTGCGAGCTCAAATAGCTACACCAAGGCCAAACCCTGTACAACATGTTTCACTCACTCGAACATCTGAGGCCCAGTCTTACACATCACGCACTAACACGTATTCTTCCATGAGCACAAGTAGAATCACTTGTAAATGGGTCCCTAAAGAGCCCCATTTTTCAAGTAAATACCCTATCACACTCTCTAGATTCTCCACAAAGTCAAAATCAAAACCTATCCATTGCATTTGGCAACCTAAAACTCGTAATAAACCCCCGGACCCCAATTGTAAATCCATGTCCACCTACTAACTACGTCACTCTCACATCACATCATTCCGCTTAGTTCTTAGGTCTACCCAATTCCTAACTACACACACAAGCACCGAGCACTTACTAACCCCCTAACCTCTCCCGAACCTCATGTTAATGTTGTAACGGGGACACAGTGTCATTTTTGTGTCCATTGCAATGTTAACATTTATTCATATATTCTCACAGAACCAGCTGCGAAGTTTTCAACATGGCTGAGGCAGTAGGAACTAGCTCTCAAACAGAAACGAGCCAGCAAGTGGTGGACTTAGACAGTTTACCCATTTTGCCTGAGACAAATGAAAGACCAGAAGAATTGCAGGCCATCAAAATCATACCTATAGCGCACCCTCCCAGTGGCCATACCATGCCTGTAGGAAAAGCTTCCCACTAGTTTAGTGAAGTGGTAGGACCCTTGGGAGAGGGAACATACCTATGGGAATCAGAGTTGGACTTCAATGGGAAGCAAGGTAAATACCATTTCTTTACAAGAGAATTCGAGAAGTTACAAAATGCAGAAGGTCTACGTTCGGTATGGGAGAAGGCAGGATTGAATGCATATTTTAGTGCACGGCTCCCAAAGCCTGACTTCATGCAATGCTACTATCTCATCAACAACTTGACCCCAAACAAGAACCCAAAAGGTGCAAGCTCATTTGTGATCCCATCTCTAACAAAAGGAAATGAGCTCAAGAGGTTTAGGTTATCCAACAACTTGGTGAGAGAGGCCCTAGATATGCGCGGAATGCATATTCCTACAGAGAAGGAAACCCTAGTGCCGGATTACATGAAGAATCGAAGCCTCACCAAACTCAAGGACATGGTGTCCATGACGCCTAATGTTGCAATACACCTTCGCATGTGCATGCAACACTTTGCTTTTCCTGCCCAAGATAGATTCACCATGCCGCCCAAAAAGATTTGGTTTAGTTTGTATTTGGCAGAGACACAGAGCCTCACCATCAACTTACCCCACTGGATAATTGATCAGATACACCTAGCTCACAAACGATGGCCGCGGAAACAGGTTTTATATGGATGTTGTGCTCTGACGAGAATAATTTATAGGTGTTTGGCTTATGACATCCCTATTCAACGGGCCCTAATGTGGAATCGTGTAGAGCAGTTTAGAGGCAGGAAATCCACTGGACCCCCTTCTAAGAAGATGAGAGGCACTGTCCAAGTCCCATGTGCTCAACCACGTGGAGCCATCCTAACACCAGTCGTCACCCCTCCACCCCGAAGAGTCCGACCATTCACACTCCGACTTCCAAGACGCAGCACCGATGGTTCTACCTTGATATTCCCTCCCGTCCCAACCGATCTTGAATTTCCCAGTGGTGCACCTTTGGAAGAACTCACGAATGAAGATTTCGAACAATTATTACAAGATGTAGAGCTGGAGGCAGAAGAGGCACAACAAGTGGAGAATGTGCAAACGCAAGCAACAACCGCCCAAGTACCTGTCACCACAGTGGAAGTGGATGATGAAGATGAAGAACAGGAGGAAGATGAGGAGGATTATGATCAAGAGCATCATGATGAGCAACAAGAAGTGCCAGAAATTGTAGGTGCACCTGCATATATAGCTCAACTACAAAGGTTATACGATACAATCAAAGTAGTGCAAGAAAGGCATCAACTCTCTCTTGTGTCAGGTCAAGCTTTGATGCAAGAAATGCTATCAGATGATGGGGTGGATCAACATTTCATTGACACCCTCAAATTAGTGTCAGAGTCTTTAGGAGTTCCGGAGGCTGTCCACACTGCAGTCCGTCAGTCCGTGAGGTATGACAAATGCAGAGTCGACACATTACCACGAGCAGGTAAGACTATCAGGATGCCCGTCACAGAACAAGAGGTAACCATTGAAGCCACAGCTACCCCCACCACCACCATTGACCTCTCTGCAGAAACCTTCGTTCAGACATCACCCATCTCACCCCAGCATCCCCCATCACCACCTTCTCCACCCCCACCACCACCTCCCACCATGGAAGAAACGCCAGTCATCACCTCTACCTTCACTTATAACCCACCCTCAGTCACATCATTTTCCTTTCGAGAACCCACCTCACAAGACACCCTCTTCTCTTTCGTCACCAATCCCTTGTACACTTCAAACCTTCTATCCTCCGAACCCATAATGGGTCATCCCATAATCCCAAGTGTGGTTGGAAACCCTACACCCACAGAAGGCACCCTGTGTTTCCCAGCCTATCCCCCAATACGAATACCTCCATTCCATGACCCTCACTTCCCATCTGGCCCCTACGCCTCTTTCAACCTAACCTCACCACCCCAATACCCGTCCTTTGTGGAGCAGTTCATCCGCTCTCCAAGGTTTCAGAGGCACATTTCCCCGCTATTCGCAACGACATCAATTTACACGAACACCACACTCACTTCACCTACCATACCCACCTACATGGTAGCCCCTGTACACACCACTCTGTCTGACCCAATGGACATTTCACCCACCACAGCACCTCTCCCCACGATTCCACCATCTCCCCCTCCCTTACCCCCCACCTCACCACTCACCACATCATTGGCACACACAACATTCACTACCTCCCTCCCCAATCCCACCTCCCCTGCATTCCAAACTTTTCCCCTTGCATCTCATAATGTAAATAGCACGTTCAATACATTACTTCAGTGTGCACATCAACTACAACAAGAATACCATCAATTGGAAGAACGCACTGCTGCCCTCCAGGCAGAATCTCAACGTCTGCAAGCTAGAGTCAACACTCTGGAAGCCGATTACCAAACGCTCCTAACCGAGCATACCACCTTACAGCAGGCTCACTCCGAATTGGAATCAAAGACATCGACAGTAGATGATCAAGCAGTCAAGGAACTAGAAACAGTGCTCCAAGCGCAAATGATATCTAATGCTACACTCAGACGCAACCTTGGGCTATTAAGGAAGCATATGGCAGCAGCACTAGACGAGAACAAGAGGCTTCAACAACAAAACCAAGACAACTTTGAAGCGGCTATGGAAGGAACTGCAGGAGCAACCATTAGCCCTACCAAGTATAGAGCAGTCCCATCAGAAGACATTCGCATCTTACTAGAGGAGCATGCAAATTTCTTGGAGTCATATGAAAAGTTAGAGACTGAATGTGCAGACCTAAAGAAACAGATAGCCCGTGCCCCCACAGCTCAACAAGAGTCAATAATCTTGGAACGCTCCACAGAAGAATTAGAGACCCTCCGTAAGCAGGTGGCAGAACTCAAAGCACGCCTCGCACCATATGAAAGGCCACCCTCGCCCACTGAAGAACCAGAACCTGAAACAGTAGTAGAAATCCCCTTCGATGACAGCTATGAAGAGCCATACGAGCCAATGCCAACACCCGGTGGTCGGACTACAGAGGAAAGATAGGACACTTTAGAAATTCAAGTTCCAGATTGGTAAAATTGGTCGAGAAAGTGGGTAAGACACATGATGATTGTGTTGCCGTGCAAATGCAATCCCTCACAAATCTCGAAGAAACTGTCCTTCGGTCTTCTTATTTTCAGAACCTATCCCACCAACGGTTAATCACAACATCAGAGTCACAATACATGCCTTATTTTGTCTTGCTACATGATTATAATGCAGAAGTTAAAAGACATACAGGGAAGGAGCCCACATTTGCCACTCAATTTGAGCCAGAGGACCTACCGGCAGATGCGCGTGCTGGCTCGATCTTCCAGCCTAATTGGCGTGCACGTCTCCTAACCGATTACCCCGAGATGATGAGCACCTGGGCAACCATGCCACTGTATATCAAGTATAATCCATGTTATTGCCCAATGGTACGTCGCAGATCATGGCAAGCATTTGCGATCAAGGTACGCAACAATAAAGAATGCTCGGCTTGGGTTAACTATCCATATTTTGCTCCACCTCGAGGGACCCCAACCGTAGCCTACATGATATCAACAATTCGGCACTAGTCTACACGTCTAAATAATGTACCCGACATAGCAGCGAAAATGTGTATGAAAATATTCGAGCTCATGACCATTGTCTTCAAAACCTTTCGGAAGGTACAAGCTCCATACATCTCCGCCCCTGGATTCTCTCAAGGTAACAAGGATTTAGTCTACGACATGAGCCAGACTCCGTCGGTCACTATAATATTTGCCTGGCATGCACGAATAAAGTACTTACCCGCATGCTTCAAGCAAACATTTGAGGAAATATTCTCTACCGGATTCTGGGAATATCATTTAGAAATTTTCATTCCCAGACCCACACATTTGCTACATCTATTCGCAGTAGAACAAGCGATCCATGCAGATCAGTTACGTCTGCCACATCCGGACATTCCAGGACCAATTGATTGGGATCGTATGATGATAGACTTGGCCAGAGGGCTACGCATACAAGAACATCAGCTTGCCACTCAGGTTGTGGAATATTACATCCAACACTCCCAGCAACAAGGGTCTGTCAGGGATGACAGACGCGAGAGGGGGGGGTGTTGAGAGCAGTATGGGCACCCAAGGACTGACTAGACAAGGAAGCCAGTGGAGAGAGTCAGAGCGAGGTGAAGGATTAGGTAGACAAAGCAGTCGACGTAAATCTGGCAGATAGGCCCTTCAAATTTTTCCAAATCAACATCTTTATAACAGTGATTCTTATAACTAACAATCATTGTAAATACCATTTCATGTTTTTGTAGCTCCATTTTGTGCAAGCCAAGGAGTCCTTGAGCTTGAGGAGCCTTAGAAGTGCCTACATATCAATTTTTGTATCTTTTAGACTCCATTTAAGCCCTCAAATTGGCCCTAGAACCTACTTTTTAACTAGGCCGGACACTAGGTCTGGACAGGGCCAAAACCTAGTCAAAAACTATAAATAGAGCTAGAGAGCTCATTTTTGGGGGTAGCTTGTAATTGAAATGAACTTGTAAGAGCTTTTTGAAAGTAATCTAAGAACTCCATTGCTTCTCACTCTTTGTCTTGCCGTGTGTGCACGTGTGTGTGTATGTGTGTGCATGTTTGTGTGCTTCTCACTCACGCACTTGTGCCTCCACTTGCTCGAGGTCTTCATACCATCCTCACGTCTTCCCGGATTGACATTAAAGGAGGTGCTACTCATCACTGAGCTACAAAAGCTTTCAACATGTAGTGGGCCATTTAAACCACTATCCTATTTTCTCTCTATATAACACCATTTTGTTGATGTGTGAGGTTTCTAGTAAGCTTCCTCTTGTTTCCATAAGCATCGCAATAGTTGTTGAGTTTTATCGATAATAATTTTTGTCTTGGATCAATATGGAACTTCTTCAGTTTCTTTATCTATTTCATTTTCAATAGTCTTGTGCCACATTTAAAATTTTTCAAATGCATCAGCCTTCTCCTCAATAAAAACATGCACATCTTTCTACTATAATTCTCAAATCTGAAAAAAAGTAGAGAGATCCTCGCAAAGCAAAAGTAGATATCTTACTAGAGAGATCAGCATGTATCAACTCTAGAGGAGCTTGAGCTCGATAGCTACCATCTTTTGAAAATAACTTCCTTTGTTGCTTTCCATCATGACTGCTTTACACTGTTCTTGCAAATTAAAAAATGTAGGTAAATGTGCTACCATCCCTTTTCTTTGCATCTCTTTGACAATGGAAAATATGTGATGCCCAAAATTGTTGATGCCAAAGTCTATTGTGTCTTTGTCTTGTGTAGTACTGAGGGCACTTAACTCATAGAAGTTATCTTCTCAGACTCCTTTTCCTACTGTATTTGTTGCTCCATGAAAAACTTCTACCACATCCATTTTGAAACGGATGACAAATTGGTTTTTTGCATAGAACATACAAAATATCAAAGAGTTTTCTCTCAACACCAGTGGTAACAACACAAAAGGGAAGGTTTTTATCCCTTCATGGACATTTGGAGTTATCTGGAACCACCAGATTGATAGGTTCATGTAGATGCATTTTGCAACTATACCAATTCTTCCTGTTGGTCATGTGGCGAGATTCTCCACTATCTGATATCCAAGGTTCATTGAGAATAGTTTGGGAAAATGTGCATACCTCCTCTATGACAACTCTTAGTTCAAGTTTTGTATTGTTTGTTGATTGCCTCTTTTTCCATGTGGATTTGAGAGTATCCTTTCTCTCATTAGCTTTCTTCTTCCAACAATCCTTAATGGAATCACCCTTGATTTTGAAATAGAAATAAATTTAGATGAACTATTTCTTCTTTGGCTTCTTCTTTGAGCTATCAAAAGATCATTTCCCATTTGTGTTTCCTAAAAATGCTACATCATTTGAACCTTGCATATTTCTTAATCATATATCTTCTTAGAACATCTTTGTAGAAAAAATTTCAAAGATAAGAAGAGAGAGTTTAACCTAAGTGTTAAGGGAAACTTGGAGCGTGCAAGACGACGGGACAACACAGCAGCAATTAGGTTTAACTGGTTCAAATCATTCGGCATTAACATTTCCTCTTGGTTTAAACATCATGAGTGGTTTGCAACAACAACAGCACCAACAGCAACATCAACAACAACATCAACAGCAACAGCAGCAATAGCAGCAGGCCATACCACCATGACCGATATGTACTCAACTATTCAGCAGATCCGGCATATAAGGCTATAGTGTTCCAGTGTACGCTGGTTAATGAGGCTGCTCGATGGTTAACTGAATATGACATTAACCATTTCGGTCAGTACGACGATTTTAATGATGCCTTCTTACAACGATTCCGATTGAAGAAAAATGCGGTTGAGATCTTTGACTATCTGCAAAACAATAGACAAAAACCACACCAGAATGTGCAGAAGTATGCAACTTTATTTCGTACTCATCTACGGCAACTGCCGCCAGCGCATGCTACACATACCGAATCATGTGATCACCTAGTTTTTATATTAATGGATTAAACCCTCAACTTAAACAAGTAATGATCATATGATGTGTGGGTGGTATGACTCTGGATGCGGTCATAGCCATGCCATTACAGTTAAAACATAAGGTGGGCGGATTCGTTGAAGATTTGGACTGGCTGAAGGCAACCAAGGGTACGAGTGAAGATTCATTGAAACAAGTGTATTGCACAAAATGTAAGAACCCAGGACACACTGCTTTTGCATGTGCACTAAACCAAATGTATTATGCTATTTGTAATACGGTGAGTCACTCCACAAAAACGTGTCCATATAATGCCAAAGTACAGGCCAGGCCAACCGTAAACGCTATAATACAGGAGCAGGGACAATAGGCTGCCCACTATGTACCACCGCAGTTGAGGAATACTTCCTACCAAAGTTATAAAACCTATCAAGGAACACAAGCAAACAACTTCGGCCAGATCCGGTGGAATTTTGGTCAATCGGGTGAAGGAACATCCCCCCTGCCACCCACATGCCATTTCTACGGTGAGTTTGGACATATCTAAAGATATTATAAAGAGGCGGCCGAGTATGATAAATGAAGAAAAGAGCGACACCATCCAATGGCCAACATGGTACATATTTTAGCAGTAGATACTCAAGTGACAGTAATTCAAACACGGTCTGGTAAGAAATTACAACCAGCTACTGTGATTTTTTAGCCTCGCATTCGAGAACAACAGAGAGTTTTTACCAAAGCTAGTATGTGGGCCAGTCAAGAACCAACAGCTTTTCGCGATCCAGTACCGGTGGTTCAGCAGACAATACCGAATCCACCACCGAAAGAACTAAGTCTAGTGAAAGTGCCGCCGGAGAGTCCATCGAATGCAGTAAGGAGTACGTCGAATTTTCACTCTGTGTGGAATATTCTATAGCAGTCCTCCATTACAATACTGTTGGGGCAACTATTAGCCTTGGTTCCGAGAGTGGATTTCTCTTGGTTTTTCTCTTCTCCATGGTAATTCACACATCATACCTCATGTATGTATGCACTAATCCATGGGAAGCCTCTTAGATGGTCTTTTTTTCTTACTCCCAAAAGTGGAGTTTAGTAAAAATCAACATCTGAAATTTTTTCGAAAAGTGCGGGAAGGGGGTCTTTGAGGAAGTAAAATTCCTCCTTAACTTATTATTTTGATGAATCCAATGACTCACCTATGAATTCCATACACCATACTCTCAGTATATATACGTTTTCCCATCCATCCATAGCTAATACACCTCTTTTTCCCTCTTCCAAAATGGGAATTTCTTAGATTCAGGTGCTGAGATTTTTTCTCAAACAGTGATGGAAATGGGTTTTGTGGAGCTTCAAACTCCCATCATACTGAGGTAATCTTTAAATTTCTTGATTGTATATGAATTTCCATACACTATACTATATGTGTGCATGGTTTTTTCCATAAATCCATGAAAAATCCCACTTCATTTCCCTTTTCCCGAAATGGCTACTTATCAAAACTAGCCCCTGAAATTTAAGTGATGATCATGAGACTACGCTATTTTGGAGGTGCTTAAAACTTGTTCTTTCTCACAATTAAAGAATCATTGACCCTAGATGAGAGTATATACTCCATACTCTCCATGCACATGATTTCCCTCCAAGAGTTGGGTCCTCCAAATCCTTCGTTCCTTCTCTCAATGTTCTTAAGACCATTTCAAAATTAAAATATTAATACCTGTGATTAAGAGAAAACTCCATCTTCTTTCACTTTGGAAGCACGGTACCAAAAATCTCATGGAAGGGATGTTCTTCATTCATGGATTCTTCCAATATAACAGGTGCATCCCATCTCTCTCGCTTATTTGTTCTCGATCCTCTTTATACATAGTAGAACTCCACCTTCTCTTCACAAAAAGATCCAAGTAATGCCTTTGAGACCTCGGACGGATGCGAGCAACACTGCTAGAGGCATTTCATGGGGCTTCCCTTTGAGCCTTTGCTCCTCTGAGGGGCTCCTAATCACTTCTTTCGTCGACTTTACAGGCCGCTTGTAGGTATCTAGAAGATGTTGACGAATGGGAAGGCAACAAAAGGAGAAAGGGAATGTGGATAGCCCATCATCTCCATCTTGAGGTTGCGAGTTCAAAACCTCCACCTCCCATCTCTCTGCGCACGCAAAAACGCCATGGATCTTAGTTGCTCTGATACCAACTATAACAAACTCTTTTGCTAGTCATGGATTGTTGCTTCGTCGTTGCCTCTTCATTTGGAGCTGCCATACATCTTCAAGATGCACACAGAGATATGTGAATTCATTTACTCCCAACCAACATCCAAGCTTCTCTAAGTATTACAAGTTATTATTTACTCTCTCTGCTTCTCTTCTACCTAATGTGGTATAAGATACCCATAAGTGCCATGTGGCAGTCTCTTCTTATGAGGAGATTCTTTCCTTATAAGCTATTGTGACACAAACCCACTCGATAGAACCTGGACTAATCTGCCATCCTCAGAAAAAATTGAACATGTTCAATTTGAGTCCATCCTAACCGTTTACAAAGGGCAGTTGTCACAATATTCACACCAAAGCCTCCATCAATTAATACTTGAGTGATTTTGTGGTTTTTATATCATACCATAATTAAAGGAACAACATGGTCCACTACAGAATCAGTTTCTGGACTAATAGTGGCTGTAGTAGGTATACACGAAGATTGTGGACAAACTTGTTGCTGAAATTGTTCTCGTACTTAGAAGCTTGCTAAAAGCTCCCATTTAAGTTTTTGCATGAAATTCAAAATCTTGATTTAGGCCTGTTTGGGGAAGCGAATTAGCATACACGAAGGGGGATTTGGTAAAGTGAAAATAGGCTCAAGAATGTTCATATATTGCTCTCTGAGATTATGGAAAGAATTTTAGGATTTACTTGATGGAAGAATGCTTTTGGGCACTCCAAAAATCACATTTTCACACTTTTTCCAGCCCCTCCAACAGTCCACTAGTTTGGCATGTCCCGCTTGGAAAAGCCATATCTTGGGCTAGAAAACTCTAAATTGGACGTGCTATGGCTCGTTTCGAAGAGCACAAGGCCTAATTTCAGTTTATGAGAAAAAGTTTTGGAGAATAAGTATTTTTGTAGGTCTGAACAGGTTTGCAAAGTCTGAATAGTTTTTGGTAACTACCTTTCGGGAACCATATCTTTCAAACCGGGAAGGTGATTTGAGTAACTTCACTTTGAGCTCTTTGCACATGCTATATCTTTCAGTTTGTGATTATTTGCAGGTCCTAAAATGATTTTTGCAGGTCTAAATAGGGATTACAAATGCATTTTTCAGTAAATTTTGCATTATTCTAGTAATCATCTGACCATGCTTTGTATTTTGGGGAGTGCTCCGATGTTTTCGGACACTTCAAAGTTTATGTTAGGACCTGAGGAGGAAGGTGCATAGGTCTCAAAGCTTGTCGAGAACGATTGGATGCATGCAATTCCAAAATCAAACTATTGAGGGACGTATGCTTTATGCTTCAAGCATTTTACTTTATGTTATGGCATGTTCTATATGTACATGCAAAGATTGGATTGCATACATTAAATGTTGATCATTGTTTAAATTTTATAAGTATGGATCAATAGGTGAGAAGTACACTTTTGATTGTTTGCAGGAAAGAGGATCGCAGAAACTATATGGCTATGCAACACAGAGAATTGTTGCTAGCAATTGCTCTTATGTTTTTGCAGGTTATGGAATTCATATATGAGTTTATGGGGTGCATGCCATGGGCCTGTCAAGCCCTATATTATTGGGTGGCCTATGTGCCACTGAGCTATTGGTTATAAATATTTTGGGATTCCATTTCCTGGGGAAATGCTATCAAAATTTTCCCCTCTCATGGCATTATATACGCACTTGCCTTTAGGTAAGAAGCTTATGGCATGGTAACATGCCTTTCTGCAAACATCAATAAGTTTTAGGAATGCTTATAAGCATGTATTTGATGGACTTAGGACCATCATAGTAGTATAGAAAAGGCAACTTTAGTAGTAATAAGATCCCTACACATAATCCTTATGGATTTAGACCATAGGATTGCTAAGGGGAAGGAGCTACACCTTCATCATGATGAATGTGCACAAGCAATCCTATAGGTTATAGGAAGTTGCATAGAGGCGGGGGAGATACATGTATGATACTCTCCAAAGAAGTGAAGCTTTACTTATCTTCATAAGAGTCTCACAATATGATTAGGAGACTATGGGGTATTATTAGGAATACCCAAAGAGTGACTAGTTTCACTTATGTACATCACTTGAGCAAGTTGTGAAGCATTTTTGCTACACTACTAAGGAAACCAATTAGATGGGATCACAGAGATGGGTTTCATGAGACAGCATCGACGGGTGCTTATGTGATTCGAGTGATGGTTAGGAAGGCCAGAGGTATGGCACTAGCTCTATGACTCAGAGCATAGATCCCTTAGTTAAGAGTAGTTGGGGTACCCAATACATATACGTATGTTGGGATCTACAGAGAGGTACTCAGACTCAGTCTTGGTACCTAGGAACAAGTTAGTTTAGAATAGAAAGGGATATCCATTGTCACTTGTTGACTAGAACCAAACTATACTAGTTCAAGGATATGGGACTCATTTGAGTCCACTGATATGAGTTTATAACATGGGATTCCTTAGAATCCACCTATATATTCCATTACATATATATGGAATATATATAATTGGTTTAGTGTAGGTATGACACCGTGAATTAGAAGAATTTTTCATTGGTATGGGACGATGGAAATGACTTCCCTTTGAGCACTCTTCTTCTATGGCCAGGGAGAAAAGGACTCATCATTCATGGCGTCATAGGGTCTCACTAGATCAGAGGAGAGCTCTTAGTAGACATCTCCTTAGGATTGTGACTTATCCTTCATAGTTTAGGGAAGATCTATTCTTCTAGTAGAGAATGTGATAGGTGATTTTATCACCATTGGTATCACATACTCATTTTCACGTTTTTACAAAGGATAATTCCATGAGTTTGATTGGATCGTATAGATCCATGCATAGAGGATGGTTGGCAAAGATAGCTCTTTATTATGGATACACATGTGTTTATGGTATCATGTCATATCATTGTTGACCATTTTAGCAGAGCGCTTGGACCCTTGTTAGGAATTTATTTTTCTCCACTCTTCACTTCATACACCTTCATTAGTTAGGGGAGATATGCTCTCCATCTTCATAGGAATATGTGTAATGAGGGATTATGCATTAGTTGTGGAAGAGAGGACTAAATAAATTCATGAGTTTCTCTTTTAAGAAAAGGAGAAAGTGGGAATCAACTCAGAGATCCATGATAGATCTCACTTTAGTTCAGCGGTCTCACTTTAGCTCCTGCTCTTTGAGAGAGGAAGAAGGAAAGGAAAACATGATTTCTTCATAGGAGAAGAGTAGAGTATGTTTTCCTTTGGATAGAAGAGGTGTTTTGAAAACATCTCTTAGTCTATATTTCAGAAGAAATTCATTTCCTCTACTTTTCAATGTAATTTTCCTTCATATGGGAGTATGATTCTCCACTATTTTGGAAGAAAAAGTATGGAGAACTTATGTGCATGTTCTCAGCTATGGACGACTAGAGAAAATGGATTCAATAGAATCTCTTTCAAAGGGAAAGGGAAAGTGGAATAGGTTCCACTGCTAGAGCTCTTTTCCTTAGAAGAGATTGAATAGAGAGAGAGAGAGAGTTTCACTTTCTCACTTTTAGGTGTTGTCAAATAGAAGTGGCACTCTTCTATCAAAGACAAGAGAGAGATCAGTTAATCATGATGGTTAGATTGAGTCTCACATGGAGACTCTAGAGTTACCCCAGTGATGGTCTTTGACTAGATGAGATGATCTAGTTATTGACATTTTAGACTGGGAGTAGAGTTATGACTCTTCTCTTTAGAGTTTATAGGAGATAGAGATATATCTAACCTATTAGAGTACCAAACTCTTAGTTGGTGTTACATCATGAGTATGATGAGTAAACATCAGTTAGGAGGATGGGTACTTAGGGATTATCTGAATCTCAAAGGGAATGCTTTCTGCATTCATATGGCAAACTACAGGGAAGAGAAATATTAGAGTTTGCACGAGTGCTTATAGATGCTCTTCCAATAAAATTTAATCCAAAGGTAATGGATGACAAACCACAGAGTTCTTGGCGGGTGAAATGTATAGATTATATTTTACTACCAAGAAATTCTTATATATGAAATAGATGGTGGATTTGCATAGTTCACAATGTAGTTTAGAGTAAACTATTACTTGTGAGCACACTCAAGGTTAGGAAGACCTGGAGTGTTATGACGGCAATCTATCATTTAGTCCTAGATGGGTTTGGAGTCACTTGTTCTAGGACTTTGTTCTATACTTCAGAGGATTCTATGGTTTATTATCTCCATTATGATACCGTCAAGCTTATAAGTTTGGCACTTTGCACTTCCTTTTCATATTATTACTCCATAGAGGATACATCATATGGAATTAGGTCATTTGAATGATGTTATATGTTATGGGAGTGATAATTTGGAGGTTAAGTGTATATGGGAGATAGTAAGCACCACTCAGATGGTTTCCCACATTTGAGATGATCTCATATGAGACTTCTTAAAGGGAAGGATACGGGGAAACAACACAGAGAGATGACCATGTACATAGAGTACATGGGGTTCAGGGGTGTCCAAGCACTTTCTTCTACCATTACAGACATTTCATTTACATTTTCGAGGACGAAAATGCTTTCAAGGGAAAGGAAATGTCACAATAGCTTATGAGGAAAGAATCTCCTCATAAGAAGAGACTTCCACATGGCACTTATGGGTATCTTATACCACATTAGGTAGAAGAGAAGCAGAGAGAGTAAATAATAACTCATAATACTTAGAGAAGCTTGGACATTGGCTGGGAGGAAACAAATTCACATATCTTTGTGTGCCTCTTGAAGATGTACGGCATCTCCAAATGAAGAGGCAACGGTGAAGCAACAATCCATGACTAGCAAAAGAGTTTGTTATAGTTTGGTACGTGATATACCCATTACTCTTGAGGGAGCGGTGTTCAAAATGACTCTTGTTTGTTCTAGAAATACCTGACTCAACTCTGGACTACAACTTGTTGTTCGGGACGCCCTGGCTGAAACGAGCCAAAGTATTGCAGGACTGGTTAGCACACGAACTTATTTTCAAAAGTAACCACCGGAAGTATGTAGTTCCATTGGATAAGATGAAGCCATGCAACCTCCATGCTTGACCCTACGTAGCCGAACCTGTGCATATGTTGGATGGACTTTTAGATGATGAAGAAGAAGCTTTTCTTAATGCTAACCAAGATTTGCTCGCCTTGGGCACGGTCGACTTACAAGCAATCGCAGATAATTGGAAGTCGGTCGTCTGTTCGATAGTTCTAGGTACAGAAGAAGGCGACCTAGCTATGGATCAAGCTTTGAATGCCTAGAGTTTCCACCATTTATTCCAGTCACCTGAGGATATACCCATGCCAAGACAGTTTTATGTACCGGAAGATCAACTTATCACCTGTGATTTGGGAAATGAGGATACACCACGGCCGGTCAAGATTAAGGAGGGGTTACTAAAAACTTTTCAAAATGATCTACTATAGCTGTTGGCAGAGTTCCAAGATGTATTTGCATGGGACTATCAAGATATGAAAGGGTTGGACCCTCGCATCTATCAACACCGTGTGATGCCCAAGCCGAATGCATGCCCAATCAAGCAACCGAGTTACCGCATGAACCCAAATTATGCTACTCAAGTGAAAGCTGAATTGGATCGCTTGGTGAAAGTAGGTTTCATCGTTCACATTAAGCATGCAGAATGGAGTTCACCTATTGTTATCATCCCAAAGAAAAATAAGCCGTCACGTATTTGTGTGGATTACCAAAAACTAAATGTGGCGACCGTACCGGATCCCTTCCCACTTCCCTTTTTGGATACAATGCTCGATGATGTTGGTGGACAAGAAATTTATTCCTTTTTGGATGGTTACAGTGGCTATAATCAGGTGCGCATGGCTGAAATGGACATACCAAAGACTACGTTTATTACAGATTGGGGTGTATATGCGTGTATGGTGATGTGGTTTGGTCTTCACAATGCTGCTAGTACCTTCCAACGATGTATGCAAGAATTCTTTTCCCCCTATTTAACCACCTTTATGCGAGTGTATCTGGATGATTTTCCGTTATCGGGTGATACAGCGACTCATCTTTACCACCTACGGTGTTGCTTCTCTAAGTATCGAGAGTTCGGGTTGTGCTTAAATCCCAGCAAGTTGGTCTTTTCAGTTTCTTGTGGCAAGCTGCTTGGTCATATTATTTCAAAGCAAGGCACTCAGGTGGTTCCGGATAAAGTGCAAGCCGTGTTACATGCACCTGCCCCTATGACACCAAAGGAAGTTATGCGATTCCTTGGCCAAATATGCTGGCATGGGTGGCATCTTCGGTGGCTCGTACATTTAGCCATACCCTCGAATCCGTTGATCACTAGTAATCCCCGATAGTTCGTGTGGACTGAGGAGTGCCAAATTGCCTTTGATCGATTGAAAATACTCTTAACCCAGGCTCCTATACTGTAAGCACCAAATTGGCAGCTTCCGTTCCATGTCTTTGTGGATGCATCTGACAGTGCCATTGGTAGTGTGCTCATGCAACAACAGGATAAGTGGTTCTGTCCTGTCTATTATGCTAGCCGACGATTAGCAGCTGCTGACTGAAATTATTCCGTCACTAAGCGCGAATGTCTGGGCTTGGTTTATTTGGTGAAGAAATTTTGGCACTACTTACTGGGACGGCAATTTACTTTCCATGTGGATCATGCTGTTCTAGTTTATCTTATCCGCTAGCAACATTTAGGGGGGCAGATTAGCCAGGTGGGTGTTGTTACTGCAAGAATTTGATTATGTGGTCGTACATGGTCCAGGGTTAGCCATGCATTATCTGATTTCTTATCTCGGCTTCATTCTGGTGAACTTCCCGGTGGAATTGATGATACTACCCCTGCTATCTATGCAACTAATTTGGTGCAAGATGAGGGTTAGGAGCTCCCGGTGGCACCTTCGTATTATGATACTCTTTTGACCCTCCTCACCAGTGGAAGCCCCCCGACTAGTACTTCTACTTCGGCTCGTCGTAAATTGGCAATGTATAGTCGATGGTTCCGGATCATTGTAGGACAGTTGTATTACTTGGATCCTTCTGGTGCACTATTACGGTGTATTCCACCCCATGAAGTTCCTTCGGTCATTGACATGCCCATTCTACTCCTTCCGATGGTCATTTTTTGGTCGATCTTACTTACTGAAAAATTCTACACAGTGGCTTATGGTGGCCCACTATGCAGCGTGATATTGCTACTTCTATTAAAATGTGTGATGCTTGCCAATGATCGGGACAGCCTTTACAATGTAATCTTCTGACATTCCTCCTCCTAGTGATTCAAGCTACACAACCTCCTCCCTTGGATACCCTTCTCTTTCATGAGGAGTCAGTGCAAGTGATGGAGGTCATTGACGACGATGATCTCTTGCAGTTCTTTAAGGAGAAGTGTCATAAACTGAGCCCCTCCCATAGTGAAGCTCAACCGTCCTCAACCATCCAGTTGCAAGATACCACCTCATCTGCCCAGATTTTCTCTGCTCCACCATCCCCTAAAGACCAAGCTTCTCTCGACACTGTCATTGACAATGTCCATCCTGATGATACGGTGCAATCGCAGCCTCATTCACACGCGCAAGCACTCGACATGGTCACAGAGGTTATACAACTCTTGGAGAAAGTGCAACCTGAGTCGAATGTCCAACCCATTTTCTCGCCTCTTATGGTAACCACTCTTGCCCTGCTATCTTCACCCCAAAACTCACCTCTTCCTCTTTCCCCCACAAAGGTGCCTTTGCCGCCTAGCCCTCCTCCCTCACCATGTCATTTGGCAGCCCATCCTCTCCCTTCCTCCCCTGATTATTCGCCTCCTTCGTCATCCGCCATAGTTTCTGCTAACTCCTCTCGGCCAATCTCCACCTCTCTTGTTCGTGACTCAGTGGCCCAACTAGCTCAGATAGGCAATTACCTTATTCATCTTTCCAACCATCTCCCCCATCACCTACAAGTCGCCCAAAAATCCCTCCGAACGAAGTACCAATCCAAGGTGGATATTCTTGAAGCAGACATCGCACCACTCTAGGAAGAGGTGCTCGTAGCCAAAGCCGAAGCCAGTTCACTACAGGAACAAATTTGAAATCTCCAAGAATAGTTGAATGAGAAGAATGCCATCATTGTAGCTCGCGACGATGAGATTAGCAAGCTGACTCAGACAGTAATTGACAAGGACGACACCATGAAAGCTTTGGGTAATCTCCTAGAGACCATGCGAGCTCTTTCAGAAAAGCCGCTCTCTGGAAGAGGAAATCGACCGAATATTTAGCTGAAGAAGGATGTCGAAGCCATCCAGAAAGAGTATAAAACCATGCAGTTCCAGTCCCAAGAGCTTGAACGCAGAGAGAAACAATTGGGTATCCAGGACAAGCGATTATCGCACATTGATGAAGAGATTGCTAAAATGAAGTTACGACGTGATGCGACGCTCATTAATGTTTCTATCTTCAAGAAGCTTTTTTGCAGAGTCAATCCGACGCATTACTCTCACAAGTGCTCGCTTCCAGCTTTGTGCAGACTGATGCACATCTGGTTGAACCTCAAATTTTGAAGGAGATGTTAGACTCCCTCAAGCAAAAAATATCACGCACCTTTAAATTAGCCAGATCCATGTATATCTAAGGAATCATTGATGATTCCTAAATCTTGTAATTTTCCCTGCTAGAATTGAGTCCATCGTGCGTGCTAGTGTCAGGCCGCCGGAATATTATTTAGAAGAATAATTGTAATTGTAAAGTCGCGCACTGAAAGGGTGTCGTGCAAACGTTGTACCGTTTTTTCCTAATCAATAGAGTATGCGCTGAAGAGATGACAGATGTGTCGCCGGACTATTCGGTCTCGGCGATGGTCTAGAGTTGATTCTATTCTATGTTAATCGAAGAGTTGTCTGTAAGAGTCAGTATTCGGTATTGAAGTGAATCAGGTACCGTATTAACATTTTATTGTGTTGAAGTGAAGTGTGAACTATAAGAGTAATAATAAAGGAAGAGTGAATCTACTGTAATTTTCAGAGTTAATTAATGAAGTGAATTATCAAAAGCTAAGCACTGAATTGGGAAAATATATAAAGGGCCTCTGAATTATCAGACCCCTGACCATCCCAAGAACCCATGAGTAAGTACATAATAACTTTAACAGTAGATCAAAGAAGAAGCATGATAACTCTAGTCCTGAGAAAGAATCAAATGCAGGATCGGATTCTGAAAAAGCTATGATAGATTCAGAATCGGAGAGCGAAGAGGAAGAAGTTGTTGTATGTAGACATCGTCAACTAAAAGGGAAACAGGGCAAGGAGGAAGCTTTGATTCATCATCCAATAAGCATGGATACACAATAATAGCACCTAAATTAAAAATGTTTTGTGAAATATGTGAGAAAGAAGGCCATACTACAAGCCACTGCTAGTATAATCCAAAGCATAGAGGTCAACATTCGAGGCAAGATAATAGAAGTAATAACAATGTCGTAGCAAATAAGCCAATTATGATTCAGGGACATGGTGGTTTTCAGAGGTAGCAGCAAGGGAGACCTCCATTGAGTGATCAAGGAAATCAGCAAGGGAATCACCAAGGTCATCAACAAGGAAATCAATAAGGATGAACAATTAGAGTGATGCCATGTGGGTATTGCTCTGCTCTAGATTATTGGATTGGTCCCAATTGCCCATTATGGGTTAAGCATAGAGAGGACATAGATATACCAATTATTTGGTATAACTATTCAACAGCAACAGGCCCAGTAAGCTGCTTAGGCAAATGTTATTGTAATTGATTTATCAGATCAAGAACTTTAGAGTGATCCAAGTGCGAGTACATCAGAAATGGGAAGTAAGGACCTTGAGGATCAATGGAATTGTGATTGTAGAATGTGTTATGACAAATAAAAATGGATTGAGTAGGATTAGCAGAAGCAAGATAAAATTCAGATTTTATCATAGGATGATGATAAGTTAATGACCACTGTTGATATATTTAGGTAGTGATGTGTGTGAACACACTAGGACCGTCGGGGCACTTTTTTCCCTCTTTAGGACGTTTTTTTCCCTCGGCTTGTATATATGCCTATTGCCCTAATGGGCTACTTATCTTTGTACATTCTCTAGTAATACATTCACTATTGTGTGTTTGTGCTCCAAGCTTCTTCTTCTTCCTTGTGCTGTTCGCGTGCTTCCGCAGACATCTATCTCCAAACAATTGGTATCAGAGCAGGTCGTCGCTTCATCTAGGGCGCCATCGACACTCCTCCGTTTGTAGTCTCAGATTCGCACAAGATTTGGTGAGCATACTCAAGGTGTTTTAGAGATCAAAACTGCTTCACTTTGTGGTGCCAAAATCGCGATCTGAGCTCGTTTCGACCTCTGAATGCACTATTGCAGCACTTGTGCAGGCTATTTTGTCTTTTTGTGCCAAAGATATATACCAGTTTTTGTTCACCAGTTTAAGCGTCTCGAAGTCTGCTACAGGTCTAGCAGAACTCGTCTGGGAAGTTCTGTTATGGCTGAAAGTAGTGATGTATTCCGTATGTTGGCTGTTGAGGATAAGTTGGATGGTACCAACTACCCATTATGGGCTTATATGATGCAACATGTATTGGTTGCAAAAGGATTGTGGAACATTGTGCAGGTTGTTGAAAGACGTCCTGTTACACCTGTAACAACAGGTACTGCGAATACAAGTGCTGGAGATGATGAAGATGATATGTGCAGATTCCTGTTCGTGCTGCTGTTTCTGTTACACCTACTGCAAAGCAGATTTGTTGGGATGGAAGAGATGTCCAGGCACATGCATTGATAGCTTTGTCTATCAAACATGCCATTATTCCTCATATTCGCTCTTGCAGAACAGCTAAGGATGCTTGGGATACACTGACCACATTGTACCAAGCTAGGAATGAGGCTCCTGTTGCTTACCTCATAAAACAGTTGGAGAGTGAGCACATGAATGAAGGTGATTCTATGGACAGTTTCCTAACAAAGATCAAAGACTTGAAGGAACAATTGATTTCTGCTGATGAGGTTATACCAGATAGCTCACTTGTGCAGACCGTTCTGAATGGTCTTCTTGATTCATATCAGAGTTTTGCTTCTACTCTTCGGTTGATGATGAAAGGCAATCCAAATGCCTTGTCATTTGAGGAGTTAGTCTCTATTCTGTTGCAGGAAGATCAGTCCAAGCAAAACAGATCCATTATGCGAGTTGCAGATCAATTTTTCCTGGCTATTCAGAAGGGAAAATTGCTAATTCTGCATATTCGAAGAAGGAAGATAAAGATGAGAAGAAATCAGAAAAGCAGAAAATTGTTTTGTAAGTATTGTAAAGGGAATGATCATATCATAAAAAACTGTCCAAAATTGGTTGTTAAAGAGGCAAAGAAGAAAGAGGCTGGAATGGTTGTTGCAAAGGCCTCTACACCAAAAACAGAGTCTGCAAATCTTGTGCAGGAAGAAGAATGGGCGTTTACTACTGTCTGCAGTTTTGATCCATCTTCTCATGAGCAGTGCATGTCTGCAATAGACTCAGATGTTTGGTATTTTGATAGTGGGGCAACCAAACATATTACCTCGCAACGCAGTTTCTTCTCTTCACTCGAGCCTGCCTGTTGTATATTATTGAACAAGGCATTGTTAAAATGTTAAATTATTAATGTATTAATATGTTTTTGATGTTTTTGATATAGCAGCTGAAGGTTCGTGAGGAGCGTGCAAGGCGTGAAAGGGCGGACATAAATAATCCGAAATAATTATTATTTAGCTTGTAAATAAACCTACGTAGAAGGTTCTATTGTTAGAAAAGTAATGGTTAGAATAAGGGTCGTTGTAGACCACAGTTTCTGTTATTGAAAGCAATGGCTTTCTGTAAAAGTTATCAACTTTTAGTTTCACGCCTGCTTTTCGAAGCCGCCCTCTTGTAACCACTCTTTTCAACGTAATCAAAAGTCCTATAAATACATGCACTCTGTGGACTGTCGAAACAGAGTGCATGGGGGGAGATTGCACCCAATACTGCGTTGTGTCTCGTCTCTTGTTGCGTCTATTCTCTATGTGTTTTCTATGTCCGTAATCTCTGTATGCGCGTGAGCAAGATCCTGACAACAATGGTATCAGAGCTCTGCACGCGTCAATACAGAGGGTTCTGTTCTCTGTTCGCGATTCGGAGTCCGTCTCCGTCTCCGCGATTCCGATTCCGATTCCGTCTCCGTTTCCTGTTCCTGTTTTGGTTCCGGTTTCGGTTTCGGTTTCTGTTTCTGATTCTGATCCAGAACCAGAACCTACGTCTTCACCTACGTCTTACTCCTCCTTCGGCTTACTCCAAGGCGTCGACTAAGGCAAAGAGCTTAGGCAATAACTTAGGCAATACATTGGCACCCAAGGCTCCCTTGGCGACCGTTGGCTACGCGCGAGACAATTTTAATTTTTGAGTGGTAATAGAGAGGTTTAGAGTCCCTAAGGTAGGAGGATTTGAACCCACAACCTCCTACTTTCAAGGGAAGTACTTTAACCACTCCACCATCTCTTGGAATTGTTATTCAAGCTCTCTTTCTTTGGAACTTGTGCAAGGCGCTCGCGGCAATTTCAAGGATGGACTCAACAAAGAATTCAGTGTAACTTTCACTTCGTAGGTCGGATTGAGGCGTGTAATATACCGTTGGAAAGCTCTCGGAACGAACTTTCCAATGAGCTAGCTTGGAAGTGTGAATTCCTTCAAAATCATTGGGTGGCACTTGATTGAGTGTTCAATATACCAAGCAAGGGTGAGAGCAAGGGTCCAAGAGCACCATGGAGAATCACAGTAATTCACCTTTACCTGGAGTCTCATTCGAGCAAGAGTTAGAGATTATGAACCAAGAACTTCACGCACTTCAACAAACCATACAAGGACGTTATGCTATGCTTCAATTCGACGGACGAAAAGATGTCCGCTTTGTCTTATCATGGTTATCCCTATTCAACGATTTCTTTTCCGATGGGTTACATTCAGAAAATCAGAAAATTGAGTTTGCCACCAATTATTTGGTAGGACGAGCGCAGTTATGGTGGAATGATCTTTCTCGTCGTGCAGATTGTCCACGCACCTGGAAGGCTTTTCAAGAAGAGTTTAAAGATTCATTCTTACCTTTACAGTTTACCTTACCTGTTTGATAATTGTGATGTATTTACATATTGAATTTAGTCTATAGGAGCATATTACCTTTAATTTTTGAGATTTTGTTTTACTGCTATGGAAAGATATCTCCGATCTCTTTATAGAGTAGCTATCACATATCTTTTGAGCTTCTCTTCCAAGATCAAAAGAATTTGGACTTTACCCATTCATCCTAAAGGCATATTGTCCTGCTATTATGATAAAGGGGTGGATCATCTTCAGCACCTGCGCACATCGGCAAATTACTTTGTAACCATCCAGATACATTTCTTGTCAATTTATATGCATAGTTGTCTTCTTTTTGCATCCACTTACATTTTGGACATGCATGTTTTGCATCGTACATGGAATATACGCATCGTTTAAACATGGTTTGTCTTGTATGGTACATGAATTCTTATTGCAGGGACAGGTATGTATTTTATTGCAGGTTAGCGAAGAGGAAAAAAAAAATACATATGTCAGGGTGTGTAATCCCCTTTTGGTCTCTTTATATCATGGAAATTGTTTGTCGGAAATTTTCCGGTTTTCAAAATCACGCCGTTATGCTACCGAAATTTTTACAAAATTCATATGCACATGCATTCAAGTATAAATTCCTGATTAGAAAATTCATTATTATTTTATCATATCCAGATATTCATTTTTGTCATCACTTTTGGATTACATTTTTTTACTTAATTTCTGCATATCATACACAAACACATTAATGTAACAGCTCCATGAACATTTCCATGCATGTATTTTTACATGGCACATGCCTATTTTCTTTATTCAGTGATGAAACATGTGACTGGCCATCCATGTTTATTCTTTTATCACTTGAGGTCAGTTGCTTGTTCAACTGAGGGGCATGTTATACCTTATGGAAAATGTTGAACAATGTTGGATTGCAATATGGAATATGTTGGCCAATGCATTGTTGGATTGAAATATGGAATAGCCAATGCATTGTTGAATTGTAACATGGAATATGTTAGCCAATGCATTGTTGGATTGAAATATCGAATGCCAATGCATTGTTGGATTGTAACATGAAATATGTTGGCCAATGCATTGTTGGATTGTAACAGTAATATGGAATATGTTGAACACTGCATTATAATTGTTAGAGTGTTGAATTATTTTATCAACTGAGGTCAGTTGCTTGTCAACTAAGAGGCATGTTGTATATTATTGAACAAGGCATTGTTAAAATGTTAAATTATTAATGTATTAATATGTTTTTGATGTTTTTGATATAGCAGTTGAAGGTTCGTGAGGAGCGTGCAAGGCGTGAAAGGGCGGACATAAATAATCCGAAATAATTATTATTTAGCTTGTAAATAAACCTACGTAGAAGGTTCTATTGTTAGAAAAGTAATGGTTAGAATAAGGGTCGTTGTAGACCACAGTTTCTGTTATTGAAAGCAATGGCTTTCTGTAAAAGTTATCAACTTTTAGTTTCACGCCTGCTTTTCGAAGCCGCCCTCTTGTAACCACTCTTTTCGACGTAATCAAAAGTCCTATAAATACATGCACTCTGTGGACTGTCGAAACAGAGTGCATGGGGGGAGATTGCACCCAATACTGCGTTGTGTCTCGTCTCTTGTTGCGTCTATTCTCTGTGTGTTTTCTATGTCCGTAATCTCTGTATGCGCGTGAGCAAGATCCTGACAACACTGCCCCTACAGGGAATACTGTTACATGCGCCAACAACTCCTCTTATCCTGTTATGGGAGTTGGTAAGATCATTTTGACTACTGCTGATGGTAGTTCTTTTACTTTGTCAGATGCTTTATTTGTGCCAGGGATCAAGAAGAATCTGTTATCAGTTTCTACATTAGCCAAGATTGGCTTGGTTGTGAAATTTGTTGATGACAGATGTACAGTTCATGATATGTCAAATGGCGATGTTATTATTGCTTCTGGCATTTTATGTCGTGGGCTATATAAGCTCATAGACTATGAAAGATCTGTGAATGATTTAGCATATGCAGTTCATGATTCTCAGGCTATGTCAGATGCAAAGCTTTGGCATGCACGCTTTGGTCATCTGAATTTTGCTAGTTTGCTACGCCTGCAGAAATCTGAAATGGTGTCCTCTTTGCCCAAACTTGAGGCACCTGGATAACTTGTTTGTGAAGGCTGTATTTTGGGCAAAATGCAACATTCCTCCTTTCCAAACGATGGTTCAGTTCGGGCTACATAGAAATTACAGCTTGTACATAGTGATGTCTGTGGTCCTATGCAGACATCCTCTTTTGGAAATTACCTTTACTTCGTGACTTTCATTGATGATTTTTCCAGGCATGCATGGGTATATCCACTCAAACTAAAGTCCGAAGTGTTCATGTGCTTTAAACAGTTTTTGGTTTTTGCTAAAAATCTGTCAGCATGTAAAATGGGCACCCTCCGTTCTGATCGAGGGGGGGAATATATGTCTTCTGATTTTAATGCATTTCTGGCTGAATGTGGGATAAAACACCAGTGTACAATGCCGTATACACCTCAACAGAATGGAGTTGCTGAACGAAAGAACAGGTCACTCATGGAGATGGCGAGGTGCATGGTCAAGAGTCAGGCTTTACCACATAGTTTTTGGCTTGAGGCTGTCATGTGTGCAGCATATGTACTGAACAGGTGTCCCACTAAAGCACTGCATTCTATCACTCCATATGAGGCTTGGCATGACCGCAAGCCATCTGTTTCTCATCTGCGTGTTTTTGGTTGTTTGGCATATGCACTAGTGCCTGAACAACATCGCAGAAAATTGGATGATAAGGCAGTAAAATGTATTTTTGTTGGGTACAATTCTGAAAGTAAAGGCTATTGTCTGTATCATCCACAGACTAAACGCATTCTGGTTAGCCGTGATGATGTCTTTGTGGAAGATGCTATTCAGCCATTGCTTTCATGTACTAAGGAGACATCTGTTAGCTCTAAAGACATGTATGATACTTTGATGCCTCTTTTTACAAGTGGACAGTCTAGTGCTGGTCCTAATGAGGCAACTTCTCAGCCTTTGCAGGTTTCATATGATGATGCAGATCATTCCATTTCTGATGCAGATTTACATGATGCACTTGTTGATGAGAGAGCTGATATTGAGTAGGCAAAAACTATGCCAAAATGGCTTGTGCAGACTTTGCGTGACAGTAAATTAGATGCACCTTTGTCATATCGTACTCGTTCGGGCTCTCATAGTGCCTCCTTTTGCATCAGATTGCTATGCTATGGCTGCGTCTAGTCTTTGTGATGAGAATGAGCATGTTTCTTTTGATGAAGCACAGAATTCAGAAAATTGGATGGCTGTTATGCAATCTAAATATGATGCTATAATGAAGAATGGTACATGGTCTTTATGTGACTTGCCTCCTGGCAAGAAGGCCATTGCCACTAAGTGGGTATACAAGTTGAAGCATAAACATGATGGTACAGTTGACAGGTATAAGGCTAGGCTTGTTGCAAAGGGTTATGCGCAGGAAAGAGGCATTGATTTTGATGAGATCTTTGCACCTACATGCCGTATGACTACTGTTCGGAGCATTTGTGCACTTGCAGCCCATCATGGTTGGAATGTACATCAGTTGGACATTAAAATAGCATTTCTGAATGGTGACTTGCATGAAGAAGTGTATGTTTTTCAGCCCCGTGGCTTTGTGCAGAAAGGGCATGAAAACCAAGTGTGCAGGTTAAAGAAGGCATTATATGGTTTAAAGCAAGAACCACGTGCTTCATATGAAAAGATACATGCCTATCTGGTTGCACATGGTTTTGAGAAGAGTCCAACTGAAAGCACCTTATATGTTAAGCATGCTAATGATGTGCTTCTGATCATTGTTGTCTATGTTGACGGCATGCTGCTCACTGGTCCTATTGAGAAGCATATTGTTGATTTCAAGGCTGATTTGCATGCCTCATTTGAGATGTCTGATTTGGGGCATTTGCATCACTATTTGGGCATTCAGATTATGCAAGTTGATGGTGGAATGGCTTTGTGTCAAACGAAATATATTGACACATTATTGCAGCGTTTTGGCCTTGAAGACTGTAAGCCTATTGCCACTCCTATGGAGACAGGTTTACGATTGAGTCTTCATGATGCTGGAGATGCATTTGATGTTGTTCTCTATCAACAGGCTGTTGGATGCTTGATTTACTTATGCATTACTCGGCCAGATATTCAGTTTGCTGTCTCACAGATGAGCAGGTTTATGCATTGCCTAGGAGTCATGCATTGGAAGGCAGTTAAGCGCATCTTTCGCTACTTGAGTGTTACTCGGCTACTTGGGTTGTTTTATCCCAAGGGGGGATCACTACCGCAAGATTTGCATGCTTTTTCTGACTCAGATTGGGCTAGTTGCTATGACACTCGTGTGTCCACTAGTGGTTTTTGCTTCATGCTTGGTAGCTCATGTATATCTTGGTTGAGCAAGAAGCAGCCTACTATGGCCACTTCCATTTGTGAGGCTGAGTATAGGGCAGCTTTCACAACGACTGTTGAGTGTGTGTGGCTCAGACGCCTTATGGCTGATTTGGGTGTTGGTCAGTCTTCTACCACCACCATCTTCACTTATAGTTAGAGCGCATTGGCAGTTGCGAGGAACCCTGTGTTCCATGCTTGCACTAAGCACATTGAGGTTCATTATCACTATGTCAGGGAGAGGTTCTCTGCTAGGGAGATCAGCTTGGCATATGTGCCCACGCAGGAGAACATTGCAGACCTTTTCACGAAGGCTCTGCCTAGGGCGAAGTTTGAAGCTTTCCGCAAAGCTTTGGGCTTACTTCCTTTTGTGGAGTGATTTCCACATAGCTTGACTTCCTTATACATGAGTGCCAGCTCCTTGTTCACCACATCACTCCCAGGGGGGATTTGTTGATATATTTAGGTAGTGATGTGTGTGAACACACTAGCACCGCCGGGGCACTTTTTTCCCTCTTTAGGAGGTTTTTTTCCCTCGGCTTGTATATACGCCTATTGCCCTAATGGGCTACTTATCTTTGTACATTCTCTAGTAATACATTCACTATTGTGTGTTTGTGCTCCAAGCTTCTTCTTCTTCCTTGTGTTGTTCGCGTGCTTCCGCAGACATCTATCTCCAACAACACTTACAAACATAAGAAAGTTGATAGAGCAAATACTAAGCACGAGCTAGACAATGATTGGTTTGAGGTAGTCATTAATTCTCCCTTACAATTATCCTTGGATCAGTTATTATCTTTGTTGCCAGCTTTTGAAGAAAAATTGTTGAAGAAGTTGGTTGGGCAACAATCAGAGCCAGCAGACAGGTCTACAATTTCAACGTCAGCCAATAATATTGATCCAGCTGATGTGGATTTTGTAGTACTAAAAATTCAAGCACAATATAAGAAGAGAAGTTTTGATGAAATTTTGTTGGACGATGGTTCAGGGGTGAATATATTACCCAAATATATCTTTAAAGAATTGGGGAATGGGGCTTTAGCTCTAGTACCTTTTTACGTTAAGATAGTAGATTAGACAAGAGTTCAATCTTTGGGAATTCTAAAACAGCAACAAATATTCATTGCAAGAATGTCATTTATGGTCAATTTTGTGGTAATTCAAATGTTTGAATCTACCTACCAGTATGAGATGTTGCTAGGTAGACCTTGGTTCAAGTTGGCCAAGGTAAAGTAAGATTGGGGTTTGAATGTAGTGGTTATCACAAAGGGGAAAAAGGAAGTCACAATACCAATGAAAGGTAGAAGGAATATGTTAGTAAGAGAAAAACCTTTAATGGCCCAAACCATTAGCCTAGTTAAGGAGATAGAGGATGATGAAGAGGAGGAATTTTTGAAGGCAAATCCAACTCTGGTTTTGGTGTTGGAAGTGGATGTGGAAGGAGTACTATGTAAAGGAGAGGAAGTGTTCGAAAATAGGTGTGAGCCAGTGGTAGGTGACAAAATTGAAGGAACCAAGCTCAAACAGTTATTCGAGAAAAATCTGGAAATTCCAACTCAGTAGAAATTCGATCAGGAAGAAAAGGAGGTAATAAATTTGGTTGAGAGGATATATGATCAAAAGTATCCAAGGTCTGGTAGAGTGAAGGAAGATAAACTTCAGGAAATTATTTTAGGGACTGATGCTAAACCAAAAATGGTGAGATTAAGCAAGGAATTGGAAGGTCAATTTTTAGAAGATCTAATTTGTTTGTTGAAGGAATATATTGATGTATTTGCTTGGGATTATTTGCAAGTAAAAGGTATAGATCTAGAACTACATCAACCTTGCATTAATTTGAAAACAGATCTTGTTTGGGTGGTGAAACAATGGTATCACATGAATCTGAATTTCGCAAAATAGGTTAAATAGGAAATTGATAAGTTATTGGCTTTTGGATTCATTAAACCGATAAAACAAGTAATGTGGTTATCTCCCATTATTGTTGTTCCAAAAAAGAATGGGAAATTGTAGATTTGTGTGGATTATAGAAAATTGAATGCTACCACAATCATAGATCCTTTTCCAATTCCATTTTGTGATGCGGTTTTAGGTGCAGTAGCTAGACATGAAATGTATAGCTTTCTAGATGGCTTTTTCAACTATAATCAGATTAGTGTTGCTGAAGAGGATCAACATCACACAACATTTATTACAGAAATTGGGGCATATGTGTTTACAGTTATGAGCTTTGGATTGAAAAATGGACTACCTTCATTCAATTATGTCGCACATAAAGTTTCTGAGCCCTATTTACATGACTTTATCCAAGTATTTGTTGATGATGTTTCAATATTTGAAAAGAAGGTGCAACACTTGCTACATTTGAGGTCCTTTTTTGATAGATGTAGAAAATTCAAAATGGTGTTGAATCCGTTTAAGAGTGTCATTGTAGTAAGAAGTGGTATCTTGTTGGGTCATGTCAGTTCAAGTGAGGGAATGGCTATTGATATCAAGAGAATTGAGCCTATTAGGACAACAAAAGCTCCAACTGATGTAAAGGAAGTAATGAGGCTTGTAGGTCATATTAAATGGCATGCTAGAATATCTCATTACCTTTGACACATTCAACTAAGAAAGATGTTCCCTTTGTATGGGCTAAAACTCAATAGAAAGCTTTCCAGTTACTAAAAAGGATGGTTTCAGTAGCACTGATTTTGCAGCCTCCGGATTGGTCTTTACCTTTTCACATATTTTGTAGATGCATCGGATGTAGCAGTAGGAGCAGTGTTGATGTAGCAAAAAGAGAAGGGATTCTATAGAACAATTTATTATGCTAGCAGAGTGTTGTGTTCAACTAAAAGGAACTATGCAGTTACTAAATGAGAGGTGTTGGCAATGGTATATGATTTGAATAAGTTCAGGCATTATTTGTTGGGTAATAAAGTGGTTTTTCATGTAGACCACTAGGCGTTGGTATATCTTATTAAGAAGCCTCTGTTTATAGGATGATTGGCAAGATGGATGCTCTTACTTTAGGAATTTGATTTTGTGATTGTTCATACTCCAGGAAAAGAGCATGCCATGACTGATTATTTCAGTAGATTAGAAACAAGAGAAGCACTAATTGGAGTGAATGATGAGTTACCAGATGCAAAATTATTTAATTCTCAGATTGCTAACTCTGATTCTTGGTATGATCACTTGTTAGCATTTGTAAGAGATGGAGTATTGCCTCAAACGTTTACACCTGATTAGAGAAAGAAATTTGCTCAAGGAAGTAGGCCATATTTGGTGATAGTAGGTGCACTATATAAAAAATGTGTGGATTAGGTTATTCTACGATGTGAGCTAGATTTTGAGCAACTAGCTGTGTTGCAGGAAGCCCATCAAGGAGTAGTAGGAGGACGTTTATCAGGGAACATTACAGGTAAGAAGATTCTACATACTGGATTATGGTGGCCTATAGTACTAAAGGATTCTCATGAGTTTTCCAAAAGGTGTGTCATTTTTCAAAAAACAAGTCAACCAAATAATTTGGATAGAACGGTTGATCACCCAGTTTTACCATTAAACCCATTTCAAAAATGGGGGATGGATTTTGTTGGCCCAATTAAGCCAATTATTCAACATAGAAATCAGTATATTTTAATATCAATTGATTATTGTACAAAGTGGATGGAAGCAATTGCACTCAAAGATAATAAGGCGGCTAGTGTAGCAAAGTTTCTCTATCATAACATCATGACCACGTTCAGATGTCCAGTAGAATTGGTGAGTGATAGAGGAACTCATTTTCTTAATGAAGTCATTTCGGAGTTAACAAGGGCGCATCTAACTATGCACAAAAAATCTATAGCATATCATCCACAGGACAATGGTCAGGTAGAAAGCACTAATAAAACTTTATTAAGGATTCCCAAAAAATTAGTTCATGATAATTAGAAAAATTGGGATTTGCTCCTTGAATCAACGTTATGGTCATTCAGAATAGCTTTTAAGGTAACAACTAGAATGCTTCCATTCATATTAGTGTATGGGTTAGAAGCTATGGTCCCAATGGAGTTTGTGGTCCCAAGTTTGCATGTAACAGCAGAAAAGATGTCTCCGGAAATAGCTGTCAAGCATAGAAGTAAGTACCTTCTACAATTGGAGACCACCAAAGCAATGAGGGTTACTTATCTGCATTTTTCTTCGTTGTGACATTTTTTCTCGATTGTTCTTGGTCGAAGGTTACTCTAAGTGGTTTATCAATATGTCAATGGACTCCATGTGAAGATCCGAGGGTTACAGTGTTGTCAATCAGATCTTAAATAGTCGGATTTCTGCTACATCAGGATAAATAGTTGGATCATGGTTGGTCAGACTTTGCTCGATTGGAAGTAATGGAATCGAATTCTAGTGAGTAATGAAAGATCAGCAAAAAAATTATTTTAAATTACAACATTGGAGCACAGGCTAAAGTTCAATTCTTATGCAAATTTCATCTCCGACTATCTAAATCATGGTTAACTTGGGTAAGGCATGTTAGTAGTCTAGTCATACGTACAAGATCTATCGTGCAAGTGCATTTTTGTTTGATTTGTGTAGTTGAAGAGTGCCTCGCTATGCTTAAAAGTAAAAGAGCACTTATGTGACTTTTCCTATGCGTGATCGGTGAGTATGAGAGCACGAGGAGTGCAAATGGCAATGACGTGAATGCTGTTATCAAGATCTTAACTCACATGCACATAGAGGTTATGAATGCTGAAAACACACAGAGAAAATAGATATGCAAGGAAAGGAGATAGAATGCAGTATTGGGTGCAATCTCCCCCCATGCACTCTGTTTCGATAGTCTATAGAGTGCACGTATTTATAGGATTTTTTTGATTATGTCGAAATAGTGGTTACATGAGAGCGACTTCGAAAAGCATGCATGAAAGTAAAAGTTGGTCTCATTTTTACAGAGCCTTTGCTTTTAATAACACAAATTACAGTCTACAACGACCCTTATTGTCACCACTACTTTACTAATTGTTTCTTAAAATGGAACCCTCTATGTGGGTTTATTTACAAACTATAAATTATAAAGCGGATTACTCATAGTGTTCTCACTCATTTACCAATATTGATGGATCTATCTAGAATCCATCTACATGATAGTAAATGCTACAGATCTATCCATCTCTAAATACCAATAGACAGTAAATGCTAATAGACACATACTAAATCCTAATAATGTTATGCTATAGATCTAAAACTATCTCTACATTTATTGATATGTCTAGCAGAATTTGTAAGATCATGCGTTCTCCTTCCATATACAGACTTTGTCACACCGCAGCCTCACCCAAGTCCCATAAGAATCATCCCCCATTCTTCTTCAACTTATGCATGACACAATATCTTATTTACTCTACGCAAGCTTACATATTCTTAATGCATCAAACACAATATCTTACTTAACAGATTCTTAATGCAATCAGATCCTCTTCATTTGGCACGATTGGCTTATCCACCTGATTTATTCCTCAAGGCACGGATGCAATACTTGAATTGTCCGCCGATAATACACTATCTATCACATCTCTTCAATCACTTGTCTTTCACATGAGTTTACAAGAGCCTTAATGATTGGCGGAAGACTCAGTTCGCTTTTGTCATTTCCTTCTACATCATATATCATTGTAAGCGCTGGTTTGGATCCATGGTACGATAACGATTCTCATGTCTTGTTAGAGACAAGCTCTCCTGTATCTATACTGATTTTATAACACAAAAAATATCAACAAGTAATCTTAGGTGCGTGAGAGAGTGAGGAAGCACGAATAGAACTACACTACAAGTGTCAAGAAGGACATCGATGCAACAAGAGACACGATGCCCCAAAGAGCTCTCTATGGATAGATGATGAACCAAAAGAGAGAAGATGTCAAGTGTTGCATCATCATCTACGAATGGGAATCAAGGTGGTTCATCAATAGGAGTAGGTGACACACAAGTAGGAGTAGCAATGATGTCGGTCATCCCAGCATTGCAAATATGACCACCAGCCTTCACGAAAGCTAAAATTGATGGTACAAGTTACACCCTGTGGAAGTTCAAAATTACTTCTATCCTTGATTCATATGAGCTTCTTGAGATTGTTCTTGGGACTCATCATGAGCCCCAAGAAACACCTGATCCAAATAATCTTGGTCGAATGATTCCTCCTCATGTTGATCTTCTACGTGCTTGGAAACGTAGAAACACAGATGCACTCTACGCTCTAGTTACAAGTACTACTCATAGTGTTATCACTCTCATTCAGCATACTACCAAGGCTTGTGAAGCATGGAACATATTGAGAAATCAATATGAAACTTGTAATCAGACACGGATTCATAACTTGGAGAATCAACTGCAGCAGAAAGGTTTGTTGATGGGAGATTGTTGAGGTGTTTATCACTCGCATACAGAATCTACGGGATCGAATGCCAGGAGCAGTTGTACAAAAGTTAACCGAGGAGCTAGCTCGGCATTGTCTTCAAATCTATCCACCAAAGTTTGATGGTCTAGTAATTGCTCTCAATACTCAAATTAGACCTCAGCCACTAACATTTGAAGAATTCAGTGCCTTACTCATGGAGGAGGAGCTCCGGCTCAAGGCAAGGAGGGATGACAACAAAGGAGATGCTCCATTCACAGCAAATGCCAAAGGAGGCAAAATGGACTCTTCAAAAGATGGAGACAAAAAGAAGAATGACAAAGATAATTTCAAGGGAGAGTGTTATAAGGAGAAGGGACACAAAATCCAAGATTGTCGCATCAAGAAGGCAGAAGAGAAGAATGGCTCTTTAAAAGGTGGAAAAGGCAAGGGTCTGCCAACACAACAAAAATAGAGCTTGAGTTATTGGTTACGATAGAGGAGGTATTCTCCTCGGCTTAAGATTTAGGGACGGATGACTCATGGGTGTTGGACAGTGGTGCATCTAGTCACAAGCTACACCCTGTGGAAGTTCAAAATTACTTCTATCCTTGATTCATATGAGCTTCTTGAGACTGTTCTTGGGACTCATCATGAGCCCCAAGAAACACCTGATCCAAATAATCCTGGTCGAATGATTCCTCCTCATGTTGATCTTCTACATGCTTGGAAACGTGGAAACACAGATGCACTCTGCATCAATATGAAACTCATAATCAGACACGGATTCATAACTTGGAGAATCAGCTACAGCAGAAAGGTTTGCTGATGGGAGATTGTTGAGGTGTTTATCACTTGCATACAGAATCTATGGGATCAAATGCCAGGAGCATGTGTAAAGAAGTCAAGCGAGGAGCTAGCTCGGCATTGTCTTCAAATATATCCACCAAAGTTTGATGGTTTAGTAATTGCTCTCAATACTCAAATTAGGCCTCAGCCACTAACATTTGAAGAATTCAGTGCCTTACTCATGGAGGAGGAGCTCCGGCTCAAGGCAAGGAGTGATGACAACAAAGGAGATGCTGCATTCATAGCAAATGCCAAAGGAGGCAAAGTGAACTCTTCAAAAGATGGAGACAGAAAGAAGAATGACAAAAATAATTTCAAGGGAGAGTATTTCCACTATAAGGAGAAAGGACACAGAATCCAAGATTGTCGCATCAAGAAGGCAGAAGAGAAGAATGGCTCTTCAAAAGGTGGAAAGGGAAAGGTTCTACCAACACAACAAAAATAGAGCTTGAGTTATATGTTACGATAGACGAGGTATCTCCTCGGCTGAAGATTTAGGAACGGATGACTCATGGGTGTTGGACAGTGGTGCATCTAGTCACATGGTGAGCATAAAAGACCTTTACAGTTCCTTACAACCTCTAAAGGAACCCATCAGAGTAAAGGTAGGCAACAATGCAAGATGTCCTGTAGAGGGTGAAGGTACAGTTTCTTTCCAATAGCAGAGAAGATAATAGTGTTGGCCTACAAGCAAGGAAGAGACAGAGCAGTCAAGTACAATCTGGCATAGAAGAGGCCCAATCATTTTTTTTCATAACTTATTTCCATTAAAAGTGATTCTCATCACTACACATACATTGTAAATCTCGTTCTTGATAGAGTAGACTCCATTTTGTCCAAGCCAAAGAGCCCCCAAGCTTGAGGAGGAGTAGAAGTACTTGCATACCAATTTTCATAATTTTTAGACTCTGTTTGAGCCATCAACTAAGCTTGGAACCTAATTTTTAACTAGGCCGGACACTAGGTCTGGAGAGGGAAAAAGCTAGTCAAAAAACCATAAAAAGAGCTAGAGAGCTCATTTTTGGGGTAAGCTTGTTAGTGATTTGAGCTTGTTTAAGAGACTTTTTGAGTAATACATGTTGAGATATCAAGCTCAACATGTGATGATCCAGGATGACACGTACCAGTTTTTCGTTTCTCTGACATGTATAGTGATCACGCCGGTATATGTCAGGGATACTTCATTGAGCTTTATTAGATTTATCTACCGAGAGTGATGGCACATTTGTTTCTTGCCAACTCACTCATTCGTGGACATTAGGTTTTTCCTTATGTACTGGTCTTTATATATTGCACTGGTTGTATTCTTGTTTTTAGGTCATTCTTGTACATTCATTTTATGTAATAGAAGAAGAAGAAGAAGAAGATCATTTCCTTGCCTCAATCTGTATGTGTGCTTCTCCTTGAGAGTGAGAGTATGTGTGTGAGCTCTCTTCCTTATCTCCTTCCTCGTGACAATACAAAGAACTCCATTGTTTCTCTCTTTGTTCTTGCCTTGTGTGCATGTGTGTATGTGTGTGCATGCTTGTGTGCTTCTCACTCATTCACTTGTGCAATCACTTGCTCATAGTCTTCATTCTAGTCCTCACGTCTCCATGGATTGACAACTATGAGGTGGTTCTCCTCACGTTGCAAGAGTGACACCAAATTTGGCACCGTTGCCGGTGAGAGAGCTTCGAGGATGAGCGTGTGATGGTAAGATGTAGAGTTGAGACATTGGAGTCATAGGTAAAATCTGTACTTTTCTTTATTTTTCATCAATATTTCTTGTTTTTTGCATCGCCATCATCACCATCATCATCCTCACCACCTCCCACCTCCATCTCCACTTTCACCAAAATTTCATAGTGTTCTGACTCTCATTCTGCATACTACCAAGGCTTGTGAAGCATGGAACATATTGAGAAATCAATATGAAACTCGTAATCAGACACGGATTCATAACTTGGAGAATCAACTGCAGCAAAAAGGTTTGCTGATGGGAGATTGTTGAGGTGTTTATCACTCGCATATAGAATCTACGGGATCGAATGCCAGGAGCAGGTGTATAGAAGTCAAGCGAAGAGCTAGCTCGACATTGTCTTCAAATCTATCCACCAAAGTTTGATGGTCTAGTAATTGCTCTCAATACTCAAATTAGACCTCAGCCACTAACATTTGAAGAATTCAGTGCCTTACTCGTGGAGGAGGAGCTCCGGCTCAAGGCAAGGAGTGATGACAACAAAGGAGATGCTGCATTCAAAGCAAATGCCAAAGGAGGCAAAGTGAACTCTTCAAAAGATGGAGACAGAAAGAAGAATGACAAAAATAATTTCAAGGGAGAGTGTTTCCACTGTAAGGAGAAAGGACACAGAATCCAAGATTGTCGCATCAAGAAGGCAGAAGAGAAGAATGGCTCTTCAAAAGGTGGAAAGGGCAAGGTTCTACCAACACAACAAAAATAGAGCTTGAGTTATTTGTTACGATAGAGGAGGTATTCTCCTCGGCTGAAGATTTAGGAATGGATGACTCATGGGTGTTGGACAGTGGTGCATCTAGTCACATGGTGAGCAGAAAAGACCTTTACAGTTCCTTACAACCTCTAAAGGAGCCCATTAGAGTAAAGGTAGGCAACAATGCAAGATGTCATGTAGAGGGAGAAGGTACGGTTTCTTTCATCAACTCTAATGGGGATGTCAAAAACCTTTCAAATGTGTTGGTGCAGGTTGACTAGGCTTAATGCATTATTGCTTAGGCCCATAAGTTTGGCAAGAGCCAGGGAAGATTTTCATCTCTCAACAAAAGTATGCAAGATAGATATTGAAGGCATTCGACATGGAGGATTGCAAGGAAATTTCTACAGCTATGGAGGTCAACAAAAAATTATATGTTGAAGATATTTCACCTCCATTGGATATTGGAATATATAAGAAATTAGTTGGAATCTCCATTTAAGCTCCACATAGGGAGTGCATGGGTGGACAGCAGCATCCTTGTAGCTGCATTACTCTTGGAAATTTGAGAATCTGAGTTCTCTATCTCTTAGTCCGCATCTATCTTTGTCTGCATTTTTCTCTCAACTTTGTCTATTGGACTATTCCATTGTGCTATTATTTTCTTATAGTAGTTATGCAATAGAACACAGTGCTAGTAGCGTAGAAGATAATAGGTATGGTAGAAATTCAAAAAGTTGCTACTCATAGCAAGTACAGGTATGATGGTGTTGTCCACCCATGCGCTCTCAAGAAACTAAATGGTGATCTAGAGAACTCTAGATAGGGCGTTAGACAGTAGATGTATGATCAATCAATTTGATGGCTTTGGTAGATTAGAAGTCATGTATATATAGACTAATGGAGAGGTGTGGCATTCCACAGGCAGCTAGGCATGGGTGTTAGGATGTGGGCAGCCACTGCATGCATAATCCCATACATGGAGAAGGTTGATTCAACCAAGCTAAAAAATATGAATGATTTTCGAGTCCAACATGAAATATTCCATGGAAAATCTCCTTAAGCCTCATGTCAAGGGCATTGGCTTGGACCTCCACCAAGGGGGCTGCTGCCCCCTTAGGACCCCCTAACCAATGGGATCATTGGCCCACTTGGAACCCCAAGCCGGGGCTACTTCCCATTGCTTAGACCCCAATTGGGGACCCTAGAAGCTCCCTTTCCTTATAGTACCTTAGAGGGTCCAATTTGACCTTCATCCAAGATGCAAGTTGGGATTCCCATCAATTGGGTAGTGCACAATTTTCTTCTCCCCATAAATGGGACCTTAGGAAATCTCATAATCAGGGTCGTAAGAAATGCACATTAGTATACAATCATGAGGGGTAGACATTGGTAATATATTAATATCCCCTTCAATGTTTACCAAATGATAAATCAAGTAGGTTTAGGTCCTATGCCCATCCATTGAAGGTGACAATGGAGCTGCTCTTTTGCAAGTGCTTTCGTGAATTATCACCATATTTTTCCTCTATTGGACAATATTCCAAGTCCAAAATGTCATCTTTGATTAGATCACAAATATAATGTATTGTACTTCTATATGCTTGGTGTGAGCATGTAATATTCGATTCTTTGCAATGTCCATAAAACTTTGATTATCACATTTAAGTATAGTTGGCATTTGTGATGGGATACCTAGGTCTGCAAGAAATCTTCTTAACCAAACTGCCTCACAAGAGGCAAAGCAATTTGCTTTGTTCTCTGCTTCGATGGAGGAAAGTGCAAGAGTTGGTTGTTTCCTACTTAGCATAGATAATATTCTTGAATCAAGTGAGAAACAATAACTAGAAACTAACTTTCTAGAATCACAATCTCTATCCTGATCCAAATCACAATACCCTTGAAGTGCATTACTTGTGAGAAACAATATCCAAAAATTAGCTTTCTAGAATCACAATCTCTAGCCTGATCCAAATCACAATACCCTTGAAGCACATCAGTTCTGGTATAAAGAATACCAAAATCCAAGTTTCTTGTAGTGTACCTTAGAATTCGCATGGCTAGATTCCAATGGCTCTCTTTTGGATTTTTAGAGAACCTGTGCAATAATCTAAAAACATAATAGATATCTGGTTTAATGTTTCACAAAAAGATAAAGACTCCCAACAAGCTTTCCATCGTTCTTAGCATCTATGCCTAGTGTATCATTCTCTATTGAAATTTTAAGAATTACCTCCATAGGTGCATGCCATTGGCTTTGTAGACCATCATCCAAAAAGCGAAAACCTATCATACTTTTTCAATACTTCAATATCAAGGCAATAATGGAGTAGCTCGAGATCTATCATCTCAAACTCATTGCTCAAGCTATCCAGAGTTTGCTTGATGAAATTTGCATGATCTTTCATAATGATCAAATAATCTACATACAAGTCGATAATCACTAGTTGGTTGTCTTTTCTCATAACATACAAATTTGGATAAGATGTGCTTCATCAAAAGCCTAGGTTATGAGAAAATCTCTCAATTCATTGGTACCAAGCTCTTGGAGCTTGCTTAAGACTATATAATGCCTTCTTAAGTGTATAAACCTTGTGTCCTAAATGAGGTACCTCAAAACCTAGTGGTTGAGATACATATACCTCTTCCTTGAGATATCCATTCAAAAAACTGATTTTACATCCATCTAGAATATAGGTGACCTTTTATGTGCAAAAACTGTTTGAAAGCTTTCAACATGTAGTGGGCCATTTCAACCACTATCCTATTTTCTCTCTAAATAACACCATTTTGTTGATGTGTGAGGTTTCTAGTAAGTTTCCACTTGTTTCCATGAGCATCGCAATAGTTGTTGAGTTTTATCGATAATAATTTTCCTCTTTGATCAATATGGAACTTCTTTAGTTTTTTATCTATTTCATTTTCAATAGTCTTGTGCCACATTTAAAATTTTTCAAATGCATCAACCTTCTCCTCAATAAAAACATGCACATCTTTCTACTATAATTCTCAACTATCTGAAAAAAGTAGAGAGATCCTCGCAAAGCAAGAGTAGATATCTTACTACAGAGATCAGCATGTATAACCTCTAGAGGAGCTTGAGCTCGATAGCTACCATCTTTTGAAAATACCTTCCTTTGTTGCTTTCCATCATGCAAGCTTTACACTGTTCTTGCAAATTAAAAAATGTAGGTAAATGTGCTACCATCCCTTTTCTTTGCATCTCTTTGACAATGGAAAATCTGTGATGCCCAAAATTGTTGATGCCAAAGTCTACTTGTGTCTTTGTCTTTTGTAATAGTGAGGGTACTTAACTCATAGAAGTTATCACCTCAGACTCCTTTTCCTAGTGTATTTGTTGCTCCATGAAAAACTTCTACACCATCCATTTTTGAAATGTAATTTAGGACCACGATCTCTTATGGTAGAAACGGATGAAAAATTTGTTTTTTGCATAAGAACATACAAAATATCAAAGATTTTTCTCTCAACACCAGTGGTAACAACACAAAAGGGAAGGTTTTTATCCCTTCATGGACATTTGGAGTCATCTGGAACCACCAGATTGATAGGTTCATGTAGATGCATTTTGGAACTATACCAATTCTTCTTGTTAGTCATGTGGCGAGATTCTCCACTATCTAATATCCAAGGTTCATCCACAATTGTTTGGGAAAATGTGCATACCTCCTCTATGACAACTCTTAGTTCAAGTTTTGTATTGTTTGTTGATTGCCTCTTTTTCCATGTGGGTTTGAGAGTATCCTTTCTCTCATTAGCTTTCTTCTTCCAATAATCCTTAATGGCATCACCCTTGTTTTTGAAATAGAAATAAATTTCGATGAACTACTTCTTCTTTGGCTTCTTCTTTGGACTATCAAAAGATCATTTCCCATTTGCATTTCCTAAAAATGCTACATCGTTTGAACCTTGCATATTTCTTAATCATATATCTTCTTAGAACAACTTTTTAGAAAAAATTTCAAAGATAAGAAGGGAGAGTTAAACCTCAGTGTTAAGGGAAACCTTGAGCCCATGATATTTTGCACGAATAATTTGAACAAACATGTGAGGCAAGTCTTCATGTATTATTAGAACCCCAATAGTAGCCAATTTGTGTAAATGTTTGATTCACTTGATGAAGTCTTTGCACTTCTTTGAGTCCTGATTATCAAGAGTTTTAATCCAAGTGTGATTCTTGGTTGCATATTGGCAAGCCGACATGCCCCAAGCTTCATGTGCTCTATTGGTGTGCTAGACTAGAGTAAACACAAAATCACTTACACTCATAACCGTGGCACATAGCGCATTTGCATTCAACCTCTTCCAAGCTCAAAGAAGATCTCAATAATGTTGACTTTTCATTCGAGGATTTGATGGACTTCCATTGGAATCAACTCTGGATTACATTGTGTTGGCTCCATAACATTATCTAGCAACTCTGAAGATTCCAAATTTGTAGTAGTTTTAAATTTTTAGAGTGTGTATTTGTTCCTTCCGGCTTCCCTTTAGTGAATGGGGGTGGATGAATGTGAATTGGTGTAACAATAACATTAAGAAATGCACAAACACTCGATGATGAAACCATCATGCACACACTATCCTCATCGAATTATATAGAGGCTAATGGATAGGTGTGCCCTTACTTTTGAAAGTTATAATCCATGTTGGGCTGGAAATTCTCTGCCACATTTGTCAATAAATTTTTGTTTAATTAAGTCTTTGTCTCACTAAGATTTTGTCGATAGGGTAAATAAAAAAGATTGTTTATCACTACTATATGCAACAAACATAACTTTATTTTCCATGTCATCAAGTTTGTGATGTCGTTATGATGGCATTACAGGATATGTGAAAGAATCAAACATGTGCATGTGACTAATTGTTGGCTTGCATCCATTCCAAGCCTCATGAAGTGTAATTAATCTCATTGCTTTTGTAAGAATTTTGAAATTAAAGCAAACTATTGAATTTCGAAAGACAAAAAAAGCATGGCATAACTCTAGTTTAGCCATAGAAGAAGTATGAGTAAGCAAGGCATTTGAGGCAGCTCAATGATATCCATCCATGCAATTCAAACCATTGCATAACATCCCAGACATCACCATAACATATGCATTGCTGAAATCGTGAACCATGCATTTGTTTTATCAACATAGTGTACATAAAGTCCCACACTTACAATAGTAGGAACAAAAATCAAGTTTTCCTTGATATTGGGTACATACTATGCATCCTTTAGAGTAACAATAACTGCATTTTGAGTCATAAGCTCAATATGTCTAAGTAATATAATAGGAAAAGAAGTGTTGTAATATATATACAATATCGTGCATGGAATGATATGCTTTGAAGCACCACTATAAAAAAATTAATCCAAATTAGACTCATTTACAATCATACACATAGAATTGATGACGAGTCATAATGACATGTAACGACACATGCCCAAACATCTTGATCAACATTAGCTTAATCCTTTTTTCCATTTGTTGTATTCTCAACAATAGACATGCCAAATTTTTTCATCTTTTCATTATGATTGACAAGCTTTCTCATTCATCAATAGTATTTCCAAGATTTTGACAATACGTACATCTCTTCTTCTTTTGCATATCACCATCAAGAAAGGAAGAGGTGGAGGAGGAATATTAAGCTTTGGCATAATTTGGAAGTCCATATAATCTGTATAGTCCTGCATCTTGACTTCCAAATTGGATACCGTAGTATCCCATATCCTCTTATCTTGCCCTTGCATCATAGATACAATGTATTTATGTGCACTAGGCTGCTGGGGAATCTTTAATTTCTTGACCAAAGCATAGTTTATAAAATTATGAGTGGCAGAGTCATCTATCATGACCCGCACCCTAGTCCCGTACATACTACAATGCAGTTTAACTAGGTCATGTGGTCCAAACTGTTGTGACCACAACGACTGAGTCAAACAACAGGTGTGCTCTATATCCTGGTGCATCATCTCCACTCCCTTGCAGCTAGAGCTACCATGAATAGGAAGGGTCTGCACTAGGTGGACTGCCTTTTTGCCCTTTTCGGGGGCCATACTAGACTCTGGTCCCTTCTTCTTTTCTTCCCCCTTCTTAAGTGGATACTTCCACTGTGAATGGCTAGGAGACAAACACCTAAAGCACAGGTTCTCTCTTTTGGCCCTCTCAAACTGATCTATGGATAACCTAGGCCCTTGTGATCTTTGTTTTTAATAAAAACTTTGTTTTTTTCAAAAGGCAACTTCTTCTTGAATTTAGTCGTACTAAGAGGCTTGAGGGGCTGATCCGTCTCCATAGGAGTATATTGAGGACGGTTATGGTCCTCATAAGTCTGTGCATACTTGATCGCCTCCTCAAACATCTTAGGTGCATTCCTTCTGACTTCCCTCTTTATGGCTTTATCTAAGCCCCTAACAAACCCTCTGTCTTCTGGAAATCATCTAAGCCTTTAAGTTTCAAAATGATCTCTCTATAGTGGGATAGGTAGACCATAAGAGGCCCTTCAATTGATGCAAATCATGCCAGTTTTGTAAAAAAGTGTAGATTGCATCCTTGTTTCTATCTCGGTCATCCCCCGTAAAGGTAGGTGGCTTCAAGTCTTTTAGGAGGGGAGCTTCCCTAGAGCTCTCTCCTTTGTGCTTACTAGGAAGAGAAGTATCCTTCCTAGTAATCTCTAAAGGAATAGGAGGGGTTTCTCTATCCTTCCTAGCTAGGAAAGAGGTGACACTAGTCTCAAGTGAGATCATTTGAGACTTTAGCTGTTGTATGAGAGATGTAATGCTACCAAGATCTCTCTCTAATTTAAGGGTTTGTTCTTTCAAGTCTATGAATTGTTCATGAGTCACAAACTCATCTAAAATTTCCTCATATGTATACTCTTCCTATTGAGGCTCTTTTTCTTCTAAGTTTTCTTCTACTTCTTGCCCTAATTCTACTTCTTCCATTCTAGAATCAGGATCCTCTAGTTGCTCTTTAGATGGAGAAGTATGTTCAACTAATTTTTTGCCTTTAGAATCCATGTTTTACTTCCCTTCCCCTGTTTGCTAACTAGAGTATATGAAAATGAATGGAAGTAAACCTTAAATATGCAAGAAGAAGAGAAATATATCACAAGAGCACTTCCCTGTTACAAACTGAAGCTACGGAAGCGAAATCCAAGTGATCCTTGAAGCTTTAGGTCACTGATTTTGAATCCTTGCCAGGCCCAAACAAAAATTGGAAATGTCCGATTGGTCTGGAGAGGTTCAAACACCAAAAACCAACAAGAACAATGCCAAAACCACGTAACAATAGCCTCGACTTGGCAAACTGAGTAAAAGTGAGCAACTTCTGAGGTTTGACCATCCTCGCCAGTCCAAAAGATGTAGCTCAACACCTATACATCAAAGATTTGAAGCTATCCCAAGTGAAAAAAGTGAATTTGGAGGCCCGAGCGTGGCCACCTAGTTCTTGCTGAAGCGCTGCAAAGAGATTTTGGTTGGCCAAATCTCATCCAAATCCAACATCAATGGTTTGTGAGCGAATCTTAGGAGTGTAGCTTCGTAACATGACCAAGATTTTGGAAATCAGATGTTGTATGAGGAAGCTATGGTGGAGAGAAGTCGGGTATGTCACAAGTAGAAAGTGGAAAAGCTAATCTTTATGGAAGGGTGACTTTGAGAAGCTCCAAACTAAGAGACTGAAGCTTTTTGAATCAACCCAAAACCCATACCCCATATCCACAGCCCATGATACATGTATGCATCATCATTTTTGCAAAATCTTGATCCAAGGCATCAATTTTTTTCCTTCAAACTTCACGAAAAATCACAAAATCTTCCCTATCTCAATTTGTTCTTGATGGTAGTTTCGAAATTTTTCAGAACTATCGTCGATGGAGTTTGTTATCCCATATAGAGGCTCCCATGCCCAAGGAATGAGTATATATAAAGAGGTAGAACCCTCCTTCTCACATCCTAGAGAGGGGCTTGAGAGCAAGAGTAGCCCATGATGGTCTCATGCTTGAGCGTCATCTATAGAGTATTATGTGGTTGTCATTTCGTCCGTCAGCTACTGGCTCAGTGTGGTGCATTCAATGCTTCGCCTAGCTCCGATACCAACTATCATACTCAATGATGGCTCCTTGTTTTGATGTCTTCACACACGTATTTCGAGGATGTCAAGGAGCTATTTTCATAGAGCTGAGAGATGGAGTTCGATGCATAAGTCTAACCGCCCAGCCACGCACATATATCCCCATAGCTTCTCTCTCTTTCCATATTTAATTAGTAACCCATGGCTCTACACATGGGTGCCACATGGCACTCATGTGTGAGCCCATCTAAAATGAACAAGAGGTGGTTCACACCTTGTCTCCAATGTTACTCCATATAACACCTACTGACGAGATGTTAGTAGGCTATTTCCTCAAATGATTAAGAAGCAGCATTAAACATGCAGATAGCTAGTGTTGACATAGCTAACGGATTCAATGTGATCGTATTAGCAATTGCCAAGGTAGAAAAGTGGTTTGGTAGATGTCAGGCTGCCGGAATATTATTTAGAAGAATAATTGTAATTGTAAAGTCGCGCACTAAAAGGGTGTCGTGCAAACGTTGTACCGTTTTTTCCTAATCAATTTAGTATGCGCAGAAGAGATGACAGACGCGTCGCCGGACTGTTTGGTCTGGGCCATGGTCTGAAGTTGATTCTGTTATGAGTTATGTTAATCGCAGAGTTGCCTGTAAGAGTTAGTATTCGGTATTGTCCCAAGACCTTGAACGCAGAGAGAAACAATTGGGTATCCAGGACAAGCAATTATCGCACATTGATGCAGAGATTGCTGAAATGAAGTTACGACGTGATGAAGCGCTCGCTAATGTTTCTATCTTCAAGAAGCTTTTTTGCAGAGTCAACCCGACGCATTACTCTCACAAGTGATTGCTTCCAGCTCTGTGTGGACTGATGCACATCTAGTTGAACCTCAAATTTTGAAGGAGATGTTAGACTCCCTCAAGCACAAAATATCACGCACCTTTAAATTAGCCACATCCATGTATATCCAAGGAATCATTGATGATTCCTAAATCTTGTAATTTTCCTTGCTAGGTTCGAGTATGCCGTGCGTGCCAGTGTTAGGCCACCGGAATATTATTTAGAAGAATAATTGTAATTGTGAAGTTGCACATTGAAAGGGTGTCGCGGAAACATTGTATCGTTTTTTCCTAATCAATAGGGTATGCGCGGAAGAGATGACAGACGTGTCGCCGGATTGTTCAGTCCTGGTGATGGTCTGGAGTTGATTCTATTCTATGTTAATCGCAGAGTTTTCTGTAAGAGTCAGCATTCCGTATTGAAGTGATTCAGGTACCATGTTAACATTTTATTGTGTTGAAGTGAAGTGTGAAGTATAACAGTAATAGTAAAGGGAGACTGAAAGTTAGTTTGGCATACATAATAACGATGATTGTTAAGAATGCTATGCACCGAAAGTGTAATTGTTCCGAGTTAATAAATGAAGTGAATTATCGGAAGTTAAGCAGTGAATTGGGAAAATATATAAAGGGCCTCTGAATTATCAGACCCTTCACCATCCCAAGAACCCATGAGTAAGTACATAATAACTTTAACAGTAGATCAAAGAAGAAGCATGATAACTCTAGTCCTCAGAAAGAATCAAATGTAGGATCAGATTCTGAAAAAGATATGATAGATTCAGAATCGAAGAGCGAAGAGGAAGAAGTTGTTGTATGTAGACGTCGTCAACTAAAAGGGAAATAGGGCAAGGAGGAAGCTTTGATTCATCATCCAAAGAAGCATGGATACTCGATAATAACACCTAAAGAGAAATGTTTTGTGAAATATGTGAGAAAGAAGGCCATACTACAAGCCACTGCTAGTATAATCCAAAGCATTGAGGTCAACATTCAAAGCAAGATAATATAAATAATAACAATGTCGTGGAAAATCAGACCATTATGATTCATGGACATGGTGGTTTTTAGAGGTAGTAGCAAGGGAGACCTCCATTGAGAGATGAAGGAAATCAGCAAGGGAATCACCAAGGTCATCAACAAGGAAATAAATAAGGATGAACAATTAGAGTGATGCCATGTGGGTATTGCTCTGCTCTAGATCATTGGATTGGTTCATATTGCCCATTATGGGTTAAGCATAGAGAGGACATAGATATGCCAATTATTCGGTATAAACAAAATAACCAACAATGGTAGCAACAACAACAGGCCCAGCAAGGTGCTTAGGAAAATGTTATTGTAATTGATTTATCAGATCAAGAACTTTAGAGAGATCCGAGTGCGAGTACATCAAAAATGGGAAGAAAGGATCATGAGGATCAATGGAATTGTGATTGTAGACAATGTGTTATGACAAATAATGTGGAAGTCTTGGTAGTAACAAGATAAAAAAATAAGGGTCCTATTGATCAGCATGAACAAAGGCACATCCGGGACCAAGTACAAAAATGGATTGAGTAGGATTAGCAGAAGCAAGATAAAATTCATATTTTATCATAGGATGATGATAACTTAATGACCACTTACAAACATAAGAAAGTTGATAGAGCAAATACTAAGCAGGAGCTGGAAAATGATTGGTTTGAGGTAATCATTAATTCTCCCTTACAATTATCCTTGGATCAGTTATTATCTTTGTTGCCAGCTTTTGAAGAAAAATTGTTGAAGAAGTTGGTTGGGCAACAATCAGAGCCAACAGATTGGTGTACAATTTCAACGTCAGCCAATAATATTGATCCAGCTGATGTGGATTTTGTACTACTAAAAATTCAGGCACAATATAAGCAGAGAAGTTTTGATGAAGTTTTGTTGGACGATGGTTTAGGGGTGAACATATTACCCAAATATATCTTTAAAGAATTGGGAAATGGGGCTTTAGCTCTAGTACCTTTTTATGTTAAGATGGTAGATTAGACAAGAGTTCAATCTTTGGGAACTCTGAAGCACCAACAAATAGTCATTGCAAGAATGTCATTTATGGTCAATTTTGTGGTAATTCAAATGTTTGAATATACCTACCCGTATGAGATGTTGCTAGGTAGACCTTGGTTCAAGTTGGCCAAGGTAAAGTAAGATTGGAGTTTAAATGTAGTGGTTATCACGAACGGGAAAAAGGAAGTCACAATACCAATGAAAGGTAGAAGGAATATATTAGTAAGAGAAAAACCTTTAATGGCCCAAACCATTAGCCTAGTTGAGGAGATAGAGGATGATGAAAAGGAGGAATTTTTGAAGGCAAATCCAATTCTGGTTTTGGTGTTGGAAGTGGATGTGGAAGGAGTACTATGTAAAGAAGAGGAAGTGTTGGAAAATAGGCGTGAGCCAGTGGTAGGTGACAAAATTGAAGGAACCAAGCTCAGATAATTATTCAAGAAAAAATCTGGAAATTCCAACTCAGTAGAAATTCGATCAGGAAGAAAAGGAGGTAATAAATTTGGCTGAGAGAATATATGACCAAAAGTATCCAAGGTCTGGTAGAGTGAAGGAACATAAACTTCAGGAAATTATTTTAGCGACTGATGCTAAACCAAAAATGTGAGATTAAGCAAGGAATTGGAAGGTCAATTTTTAGAAGATCTAATTTGTTTGTTGAAGGAATATATTGATGTATTTTCTTGGGATTATTTGCAAGTAAAAGGTATAGATCTAGAACTACATCAACCTCACATTAATTTGAAAACAGATCTTGTTTGGGTGGTGAAACAAAGGTATCACATGAATCCAAATTTTGCAAAATAGGTTAAATAAGAAATTGATAAGTTATTGGCTTTTGGATTCATTAAACCGGTAAAACAAGTAATGTGGTTATCTCCCATTATTGTTGTTCCAAAAAAGAATGGGAAATTGTAGATTTGTGTGGATTATAGAAAATTGAATGCAACCACAATCACAATTCCTTTTCCAATTCCATTTTGTGATGCAATTTTAGGTGCAGTAGGTGGACATGAAATGTATAGCTTTCTAGATGGCTTTTTCAACTATAATGAGATTAGTGTTGCTGAAGAGGATCAACATCAAACAACATTTATTAAAGAATTTGGGGCATATGTGTTTACAGTTATGAGCTTTGGATTGAGAAATGGACCACCTTCATTCAATTATGTGGCACGTAAAGTTTTTGAGCCCTATTTGCACGACTTTATCCAAGTATTTGTAGATGATGTTTCAGTATTTGAAAAGAGGGTGCAACACTTGCTACATTTGAGGTCTTGTTTTGATAGATGTAGAAAATTCAAAATGGCATTGAATCCGTTTAAGAGTGTCGTTGTAGTAAGGAGTGGTATCTTGTTGGGTCATGTCATTTGAAGTGAGGGAATGGCTATTGATATCAAGGGAATTGAGCCTATTAGGAGAACAAAAGCTCCAACTAATGTAAAGGAAGTAATGAGGCTTGTAGGGGGGATTAAATGGAATGCTAGATATTTGAGGTACTTGGCAAATATCTCATTACCTTTGACACATTCAACTAAGAAAGATGTTCTTTTTGTATGGGTTGAAGCTCAATAGAAGGCTTTCCAATTACTTAAAAAAGATGGTTTCAGTAGCACTGATTTTGCAGCGTCCGGATTGGTCTTTACCTTTTCACATATTTTGTAGATGCATCGGATGTAGCAGTAGGAGCGATGTTGATGTAGCAAAAAGAGAAGGGATTGTGTAGAACAATTTATTATGCTACTAGAGTGTTGTGTTCAACGAAAAAGGAACTATGGAGTTACTGAATGAGAGGTGTTGGCAATGGTATATGATTTGAATAAGTTCAGGCATTATTTGTTGGGTAATAAAGTGGTTTTTCATGTAGACCACTAGGCTTTGGTATATCTTATTAAGAGGCCTTTGTTAATAGGATGATTGGAAAGATGGATGCTCTTACTTTAGGAATTTGATTTTTTGATTGTTCGTACTCTACGAAAAGAGCATGCCATGACTGTTGAGGTTGTAGCAAGGAATGACCAAGAACCCTCACCACCTTGCATGGAAGCAAGAAGGAAAGCTCAAGAGTGACTCTCCTCTCATCCACCCCTATCTCCAACATGTTCAAGCCATTGGCAACAGCCCCATGCTTTGCCATATGCTTGAAAACGAGGAGAATAGGGAGTCAAGGATCCTAGTCCATGAGGAAAATACAAGAGAATGCAACTACTCTACTCACAAAAAGGAGAGACATGCATAGGCACACACACACCACTCTCACACACTCACAAGACACAATACATGTAAATGTAAATAGTCTTCTTGGAGTAAATGAGAGCTTCTTCCATTGATAAGAGATATTACATGAGAGCACGTCAACCAAAAGCTCCCCTTTTACAAAAATGAGCTTCTATTTATAAGCTAAGATCTATTCCCCATGTGCTTCTTTGAATAGTCAAAAAGTGGATCTCTCTCTAACTGTCATATCTTCTAGGATATTCCAAGATCAAATGTGTAACAACCAAAATGCCAAAAAAGGACCTGCGTGGGATTTTTTACGTGGATTCTCCTTAGAAGGGCAAAAAGGAGTGAAATATTTGAGAGACCTCTTACTATGGGATAAGGAAATATTAAAAAGTGCTCTAGGAGAGTGTTCATAGGTGACACTCAAGTATATACAAAAAAGGGTTATTCTCATGGTCTTAAGAAGGGTTCCCATGCACAATTGTGGATGTGTGCATACCCTACAACCTAACACTCTCCCCCCCCTAGACTTTGTCGTCCTCGACAAAGTTAAGAGGAGAGGATCATACACAACTGAACTTTATTCAAGTTCAAATCTTCAGGTCTTCAAAATCTGCAATTCTTCAATCTGCAAGGCTTCAGGCTGCAAGTCTTCAGTCTTTAACTCAAGCTGCAAATCTTCAACCTTCAAAGCTGAGCAACACAATCCCCTTGGGGGGCAGTCAGCCCACTATACATCCCACCATGGAGTCTTTTGTAAGGCTGGAATTGTCTTCTCCAGAAGCTCCCAAACTTCAAGGGCATCCTCTTCTGCAAGACTTTTCTTATAGAGAGTAGTCCTGAAAATCTTATGGTTCCTGCAATTCAAGAAGAGCAAGGAGCATCCCAAGAACCCATGTCCCCTATATCTTTGTGATGCCAAAATCATATTGCCATTCTTAAATATGCTACCCCAAGTGAGTGTGAGACATATTGTATTGCATTGCATGAGATGAATGTGGTCTCATGATTACTTTATGGTCCTGCCATATGCTCATATTAGAAAGCTTGCTAAAAGATAGGTCAATGGTGCAACATTATGACTCGTATCATTCTACAAGCATTTATGAAATGCAATCAATTTTATCCAAGGTTATTCCTGCAAAGCACAGTAGCAAATCATCAATGCTGAAGTTATGAGTGTGTTGGCTTGCAATGCAAAATAAGCCTTAGATGAGAAATGTGAAACTAGAGAGTTACTTACCTAGCAAAAAACAATCACTCCTTGCTTTGTGAATTCACACTTAATGTAGTTCAGAACACGTTTGAAAAAATGTCACCCCCTATGTGCATGTTCACCTGCAACCATCTTTTAGAGAATACATGCTCACATCATAAGGAACATTTTGAAGTACAAGCATTATGCATCCAATGTCCCATATATTTAACTCATTGTCATGAAGTACACAGAGATGACTACTCCCATTAGATCGAGGCAAGTGTGAAAACGAGGTCAATCATGTACCCTGCTATTCCAGAAACATCTAATTGAGGTACCAATAGTAATCCTGCAAACTTTTATAAGCAGAAACATTTACACAAGTATGTAGTATGACTATCACATAGGATGCAGAATCTTCAAGTTATGGAAGAAGAGTTTATGGCCATTTTTAATAAAATCTTCCAAGCAGTCGGGTCTTCAGGTGCTCCAAAGAGAATATCACACTGCCACCAATCCTATCAGGAAGGAAGTCGCCTACTTGCAACATATCTTCACTTCACGTGATCTTTAGAGTAGAAATGTGGGCCAAATCATGAGTCAATAGAGGATTGGGTAATCAAACAAGAAGAACAACTCATTAGAATCACCCCAACTCCTCAGATGTGAGGGAAGTGGACCACTGTACGCTCTGAAAACAACTTCCAAACATACGATATGACTGCATTTCAAAGAACCCTACCTCAACAGAAAAGAATTGTACCAAGGATTTCAAACAGAGTATCTGTCCATTCTGGTTGTTGTTGGCGAAAACTTCGGCTCTAACGCCTACTGTTGCGGAAATACTTTCGCCCTGAAGGTGAGTTTCGCGACAAAGCTTGAACTCTGTCAGGCCTGCGGAAATTGCCGCGCCACCGTGATAGGATGCTAAACTAGAGTGATTTAGAACACCTCTGTAATCAACAGTAGCTTAGCCTAAATAACGTTGCTTTAACTATGTTATTCTGCGACTCAGGTTCCACTAGAACTTCACCAGACTGTCGCTTGGACGTCACCGAAATCTTACCGGAACTTCACCGAAATAAACTTAGTTCTGCTCGTAATTGCTTCAGATGAACTTATGTGAAGTAAGGAAGTAGTGTGTGAGCTTCCTTCACCGAATGAACTTCCTTCTGGAAACTTCACAGTTCTGAAGTGCTACTTTTCGGTTAACTTTTGTACTGTGTGTACATCTTCATTCCACCGGAAACTGTGATCAGCTTAAAGTAGAGGCGTCTAGCTACAAGATGAGCTATATCTCATACAAAGCTTTGAACTCTGCTATGAGTTATACTTCGTTGTTCTACCGGAAAATCCTGATTTCTGAGAAACTGTAACTGACCGAGAATTACTGAAATATGTTTTACTGAGTAAACTGTTATTCACCTAAACATGCGTTTACAGAGAAGGTACTGAAGCACGTTTAGTAACGAGTCGTGATAGTTAACGATAAACTAAGCTTCCTACCGTAATACGAAATAACTTCAGATTCTTCACAAGTAAAGATTGCACGCAGACATCCACATGAACATGTGTTTTCGATTAGAGAAGATGTGTACAAGTAAGCTTGGCCTCTTCTTGCTCAAGTTACAGAAACTCTCCTACAGTAAGTAGTTTCTTATTACCATCTCTCTTCAGATGAAAAGACCCGACACTTCAGGCTTGTGTTATTCATCTGTACATACGCGATCTATGGCGTCTTCTGAGAACTTCTAAATCTCTCTTCACTCATACGCGATCTATGGCGTCTTCTCTCAGTCTCTCTTTCTCCTCTGTGTATCATCTACGATTCTCTCTCTGTGTATATCTGCGTCGCGTTCTTCAAATCTTGCTGTATATATATACAATTTCTTTGGCGCTCTTCTGCCCTGTCATTCTTCAATTCGCGTTATGCGCGCCTTACGCACCCGCTGCGGTTAATTGCTCTGTTATGCGCACACCACGCACTAACTTCGCATACTGTACACCTGTGCATAGATTTTCCGGAAGATTCTGTTTCTCTCTTGTTTGTTGCGTCAAATTCGTGAGTGTTTCCTTAACAGTTGTGATGACAAAAAAAAAATTCCCATATGATGCCATCATCTTCCTTTCTACTAAACATACGTACCAGAGAATTTGAACATACAAGACAGTTATTAACTTATATTTGTAGTAGCTCCCTTCAGTGGGATCAGCAGAAAAAATCCCAACGACAAAGAGTCAACAATCCATCATAAACTTGTCTATGTACTTAAAACTCATGTAGGTGTTACAAAACGCACTGAGTCATGAGTTTCAATTAGTGTCGTATCTTAGCCTCCAAAAGGGTGGCAGGAGAAGTTTAGCTCAAACACCCTTCCTACAAAAGAGTATCCACCACATCGACTAGGCACCCGGGCTTCATCCATCGCACCCATATATATAATTATATAAGAAGATGATTTAGCATGAAGCAAAACTTACCAAGGTGCAGATGCGCAAGAAGGATCACCGCTTGGCTCGAACTGTAGAGAGCTTTTGCACAGTCTGAGTGTAGTTGGATTACGCGAAACTAAGGGAGGAGAGAGCTACAATGCACAAAAGCGCCGAAGGAGAGATAAAAATGATGAGGTCTCTGATGATCTTGTCCGCAACACAGAGCAAGCTGGAGTGGGAAGTCATGGATTAACAATCTTCAGTACATGACATCCACAGGGAATAAAACTTAGATAACCCCAGAGCAGGGTGGCTTGCCAGATACTCAGTCCCTGTTCAAGGAACGGAAAGAAAAGGAGCTTGACACCCTGAGTGAACAAAGGGATAGATAAAGGGCGGGGGAGGATGATCCTTTCGATTACCACCATAGCCAACGTTCCTGCACTGTATCGGAAGAAAGAAAGAAAAACTAACTGCCCTCCTTGACATGTAAATGGGCATGCCCATGATGGATGAGAGACATCCCTTCTTACCTACCCAGCCATGCCATCTAAAGTCTTGGAAACATGGATGCTCAGGCTCGCCAACCGATTTTGGTGAAAGCTTTCAATGCACTTAAAGAGAGAGGGAACAAGTTCCAACAGTCACATTAACTTCCTCCCCTCGATGAGGGCATAAAGAACCACCCCACGACTTATTAATGCATACATGCTTTGGGGATTCATACGGAGAGATGGTCGTGAAATGTGCTTCAAAGAGGCTCGATTTTGTTTTATTTTTTTATTTTTTAGTTTTTTTCGCGCTTCTTTTCTGAATGCGAAGAGAGGGAGGGGTTATAGAGAGTGCTACCCACCCCCCTCCTCAAGGCAAAACTTGGTGCAAGAAACAAGATTAAAGTCATGCCAAGATGTGTGTGGGGAGTTTGTGATGTGTGAGAGAGAAAGAGAAAGAAGGGGTTGGGGTGTGTTTTTGTGCATCTTTCATAAATGAACTGAAACCACACTACAAAAGCAAGAAAAGGGGATCAATTGGCCCTATGGAAGGGTGGAAGTGCCATGCACAAACTCAAATCCTACGCAAATGAGCAAAAAAGATTGCAACACAATACTTTACCACATGTTCTTGAGCTCTCCAAGTGATGAAAGGCCAACCATCCCTGGCAATGGCACCAAAACTTGTTGAGGTTGTAGCAAGGAATGACCAAGAACCCTAACCACCTTGCATGGAAGCAAGAAGGAAAGCTCAAGAGTGACTCTCCTCTCATCCACCCCTATCTCCAACATGTTCAAGCCATTGGCAAAAACCCCATGCTTTGCCACATGCTTGAAAACAAGGAGAATAGGGATTCAAGGATCTTAGTCCATGAGGAAAATACAAGAGAATGCAACTACTCTACTCACACAAAGAAGAGACATGCATAGGCACACACACACCACTCTCACACACTCACAAGACACAATACATGTAAATGTAAATAGTCTTCTTGGAGTAAATGAGAGCTTCTTCCATTGATAAGAGATATTACATGAGAGCACGTCGACCAAAAGCTCCCCTTTTACAAAAATGAGCTTCTATTTATAAGCTAAGCTATATTCCCCATGTGCTTCTTTGAAAAGTCAAAAAGTGGATCTCTCTCTAACTATCATATCTTCTAGGATATTCCAAGATCAAATGTGTAACAACCAAAATCCCAAAAAAAGACCTGCGTGGGATTTTTTATGTGGATTCTCCTTAGAAGGGTAAAAAGGGTGAAATATTTGAGAGACCTCTTACTATGGTATAAAGAAATATTAAAAAGTGCTCTAGGAGAGTGTTCATATGTGACACTCAAGTATATACAAAAAAGGGTTATTCTCATGATCTTAAGAAGGGTTCCCATGCACAATTGTGGATGTGTGCATACCCTACAACCAACAATGACTGATTATTTCAGTAGATTAGAATTAGGAGAAGCACTAGTTGGAGTGAATGATGAGTTACCATATGCAAAATTATTTAATTCTCAGATTGCTAACTCTGATTCTTGGTATGATCACTTGTTAGCATTCCTAACAGATGGAGTATTGCCTCAAAAGTTTACACCTGATTAGAGAAAGAAATTTGCTTTAGGAAGTAGGCCATATTTGGTGATAGTAGGTGCACTATATAAAAAATGTGTGTATTAGGTTATTCTACAATGTGAGCTAGATTTTGAGCAACTAGCTATGTTGCAGGAAGCCCATTTAGGAGTAGTAGGAGGATGTTTATCAGGGAACATTACAGGTAAGAAGAGTCTACATATTGGATTATGGTGGCCTATAGTACTAAAGGATTCTCATGAGTTTTCCAAAAGGTGTGTTATTTTTCAAAAAACAAGTCGACCAAATAATTTGGATAGAATAGTTGATCACCCAGTTTTACCATTATACCCATTTCAAAAATGGGGGATGGATTTTGTTGGCCCAATTAAGCCAATTACTCAACATGGAAATCAATATATTTTAATATCAATTGATTATTGTACAAAGTGGGTGGAAGCAACTGCACTTAAAGATAATAAGGCGGCTAGTGTAGCAAAGTTTCTCTATCATAACATCATGACCAGGTTCGGATGTCCAGTAGAATTGGTGAGTGATAGAGGAACTCATTTTCTTAATGAAGTCATTTTGGAGTTAACAAGGACACATCTAACTATGCACAAAAAATCTATAGCATATCATCCACAGGCAAATGGTCCGGTAGAAAGCACTAATAGAACTTTATTAAGGATTCCTAAAAAATTAGTTCATGATAATTAGAAAAATTGGGATTTGCTCCTTGATTCAACATTATGGTCATTCAGAATAGCGTTTAAGGTAACAACTAGAATGATGCCATTTAGATTAGTGTATGGGTTAGAAGCTATGGTCCCAATGGAGTTTGTGGTTCCAAGTTTACATGTAACAACAGAAAAGATGTCTCCGGAAATAGTTGTCAAGCATAGAAGTAAGTACCTTCTACTATTGGAGGAAGACCGTTTAGTTAGTGCATATATAACTGAAATTATCCAAAGAAGGAGACAAGCTTGGGTGAACATGAATGTTAAATTTAAAGTATTTTAGGTTGGTGATTGGGTTATGGATTTCATAGTGTTCTGACTCTCATTCAGCTTACTACCAAGGCTTGTGAAGCATGGAACATATTGAGAAATCAATATGAAACTCGTAATCAGACACGGATTCATAACTTGGAGAATCAACTGCAGCAGAAAGGTTTGCTGATGGGAGATTGTTGAGGTGTTTATCACTCGCATACAGAATCTACGGGATCGAATGCCAAGAGCATGTGTATAGAAGTCAAGTGAGGAGCTACCTCGGCATTGTCTTCAAATCTATCCACCAAAGTTTGATGGTCTAGTGATTGCTCTCAATACTCAAATTAGACCTCAGCCACTAACATTTGAAGAATTCAATGCCTTACTCATGGAGGAGGAGCTCCGGCTCAAGGCAAGGAGTGATGACAACAAAGGAGATGCTGCATTCAAAGCAAATGCCAAAGGAGGCAAAGTGAACTCTTCAAAAGATGGAGACAGAAAGAAGAATGACAAAAATAATTTCAAGGGAGAGTGTTTCCACTGTAAGGAGAAAGGACACAGAATCCAAGATTGTCGCATCAAGAAGGCAGAAGAGAAGAATGGCTCTTCAAAAGGTGGAAAGGGCAAGATTCTACAAACACAACAAAATTAGAGCTTGAGTTATTTGTTACGATAGAGGAGGTATTCTCCTCGGCTAAAGATTTAAAAATGGATGACTCATGGGTGTTGGACAGTGGTGCATCTAGCCACATGGTGAGCAAAAAAGACCTTTATAGTTCCTTACAACCTCTAAAGGAGTCCATCAGAGTAAAGGTAGGCAACAATGCAAGATGTCCTGTAGAGGGTGAAGGTACGATTTCTTTCATCAACTCTAATGGGGATGTCAAAAAACTTTCAAATGTGTTGTATGTTCCACAAATCAAACGAAATCTACTTTCAATACCTTCTATAACTAATCAAGGGCATCAAGTATCTTTGCATAAAATAGGAGCTAAGATTATGGACAGTAATAACAACATTGTTGGGACTGGCACAAGGAGGAACAACTAGTGTGAGTTGTGTGCTCTTAGAGCCACTGTAAGTGTGGGTACAAGTAAGCTATGGCATGAGAGACTCAAGCACATTGGATACCCTGTACTAAAGGAGATGCATTGTAAGGGTATGGTTGCACACGTACCATCAATTGCAGAAATGAAGGAACCATGTGAAGCTTGCATGATGGACAAGCAACAGAGGAAGGCATTTCCACAAGAAAGCAAGAACAAGGCAAGCAATCCTCTAGAGTTGGTGCAGGTTGACTAGGCTTAATGCATTATTGCTTAGGCCCTTAAGTTTGGCAAGAGCCAGGGAAGATTTTCATCTCTCAACAAAAGTATGCAAGATAGATATTGAAGGCATTTGACATGGAGGATTGCAAGGAAATTTCTACAGCTATGGAGGTGAACAAAAAATTATCTATTGAAGATATTTCACCTCCATTGGATATTGGAATATATAAGAAATTATTTGGAATCTCCATCGATACCATAGTATCCCATATCCTCTTATCTTGCCCTTGCATCATAGATACAATGTATTTATGTGCACTAGGCTGCTGGGGAATCTTTAATTTCTTGACCAAAGCATAGTTTATAAAATTATGAGTGGCAGAGTCATCTATCATGACCCGCACCCTAGTCCCGTACACACTACCATGCAGTTTAACTAGGTCATGTGGTCCAAACTGTTGTGACCACAATGACTGAGTCAAACAACAGGTGTGCTCTATATCCTGGTGCATCACCTCCACTCCCTTGCAGCTAGAGCTACCATGAATAGGAAGGGTCTGCACTAGGTGGACCGCCTTTTTGACCTTTTCGAGGGCCATACTAGACTCTAGTCCCTTCTTCTTTTCTTCCCCCTTCTTAAGTGGATACTTCCACTGTGAATGGCTAGGAGACAAACACCTAAAGCATAGGTTCTCTCTTTTGGCCCTCTCAAACTGATCTATGGATAACCTAGGCCCTTGTGATCTTTGTTTTTTATAAAAACTTTGTTTTTTCAAAATGGCAACTTCTTCTTGAATTTAGCCGTACTAAGAGGCTTGAGGGGCTGATCCATCTCCATAGTAGTATATTGAGGACGGTTATGGTCCTCATAAGTTTGTGCATACTTGATCGCCTCCTCAAACGTCTTAGGCGCATTCCTTCTGACTTCCCTCTTTATGGCTTTATCTAAGCCCCTAACAAAACCTCTATCTTCTGAAAATCATCTAAGCCTTTAAGTTTCAAAGTGATCTCTCTATAGTGGGATAGGTAGACCATAAGAGGCCTACCTCTCTGTGTAATCCTATCCCACTCATCCAATTCCTGCCCTCCTTGTTCTCAAGAAGAAACTCTTTTAGAAAAAGAGTTTCAAATTGAGTCCAATAAGTAGGGATAGAGTTCGCCTCCTTAAGACTCATCCACCACTTATAAGCACGCAGGCCGAGGGAGAGACTCGCCTCTAGCACACAATACTCTAGTGGGGTGCCCTTCAATTGATGCAAATCATGCCAATTTTGTAAAAAAGTGTAGATTGCATCCTTGTTTCTATCTCGGTCATCCCCCGTAAAGGTAGGTGGCTTCAAGTCTTTTAGGAGGGGAGCTTCCCTAGAGCTCTCTCCTTTGTGCTTACTAGGAAGAGAAGAATCCTTCCTAGTAATCTCTAAAGGAATACGATGGGTTTCTCTTTCCTTCCTAGCTAGGAAAGAGGTGACACTAGTCTCAAGTGAGATCATTTGAGACTTTAGCTGTTGTATGAGAGATGTAATGCTACCAAGATCTCTCTCTAATTTAAGGGTTTGTTCTTTCAAGTCTATGAATTGTTCATGAGTCACAAACTCATCTAAAATTTCCTCATATGTATACTCTTCCTATTGAGGCTCTTTTTCTTCTAAGTTTTCTTCTATTTCTTGCCCTAATTCTACTTCTTCCATTCTAGAATCAGGATCCTCTAGCTGCTCTTTAGATGGAGAAGTATGTTCAACTACTTTTTTGCCTTTAGATTCCATGTTTTACTTCCCTTCCCCCGTTTTCTAACTAGAGTATATGAAAATGAATGGAAGTAAACCTTAAATATGCAAGAAGAAGAGAAAAATATCACAAGAGCACTTCCCTGTTACAAAATGAAGCTGCAGAAGCGAAATCCAAGTGATCCTTGAAGCTTTAGGTCATTGATTTTGAATCCTCGCTAGGCCCAAACAAAAATTGAAAATGTCCGATTGGTCCGGGGAGGTTCTAAACAGCAAAAACCAACAAGAACAATGCCAAAACCACTTAACAATAGCCTCGACTGGGCAAACTGAGTAAAAGTGAGCAACTTCTGAGGTTTAACCATCCTTGCCAGTCCAAACAATGTAGCTCAACACTTGTACATCAAAGATTTGAAGCTATCCCAAGTGAAAAAAGTGAATTTGGACATCGGATGATAAGAAACTAGGCCCGAGAGTGGCCACCTAGTTCTTGCTGAAGTGCTACAAAGAGATTTTGGCTGGCCAAATCTCATCCAAATCCAACATCAATGGTTTTTGAGCGAAGCTTAGGAGTGCAGCTTCGTAACATGACCAAGATTTTGGAAATCAGAGTTTGTATGAGGAAGCTATGGTGCAGAGAAGTCGGGTATGTCACAAGTAGAAAGTGGAAAAGCTAATCTTTATGGAAGGGTGACTTTGAGAAGCTCAAAACTGAGAGAGTGAAGCTTTTTGAATCAACCCAAAACCCATACCCCATATCCACAGCCCATGATACATGTATGCATCATCATTTTTGCAAAATCTTGATCCAAGGCATCAATTTTTGTCCTTCAAACTTCAGGAAAAATCACAAAATCTTCACTATCTCAATTTGTTCTTGATGGTAGTTTTGAAAATTTTCAGAACTATCGTCGATGGAGTTTGTTATCCCATATAGAGGCTGCCACGCCCAAGGAATGGTTTTATATAAAGAGGTAGAACCCTCCTTCTCACATCCTAGAGAGGGGCTTGAGAGCAAAAGTAGCCCATGATGGGCTCATGCTTGAGCATCATCTATAGAGTATTATGTGGTTGTCATTTCGTCCGTCAGCTACTAGCTCCGCGTGGTGCATTCAATGCTTCGCCTAGCTCCGATACCAACTATCATGCTCAATGATGGCTCCTTGTTTTGATCTCTTCACACACGTATTTTGAGGACGTCGAGGAGCTATTTTCATAGAGCTGAGAGACGGAGTTTGAATGCATAAGTCTAACCGCCCAGCCACGCACATATATCCCCATAGCTTACTCTCTCTTTCCATATTTAATTAGTAACCCATGGCTCTACACATGGGTGCCACATGGCACTCATGTGTGAGTCCATCTAAAATGAACAAGAGGTGGTTTGACACCTTGTCTCCAATGTTACTCCATATAATACCTACTGACGAGATGTTAGTAGGCTATTTCCTAAAATGATTAAGAAGCAGCATTAAACATGCAAATAGCTAGTGTTGACATAGCTAACAGATTCAATGTGTTGGTATTAGCAACTGCCAAGGTAGAAAGTGATTTGGTAGATGTCAGGCTGCCGGAATATTATTTAGAAGAATAATTGTAATTGTAAAGTCGTGCACTAAAAGGGTGTCGCGCAAACATTGTACCGTTTTTTCCTAATCAATATAGTATGCGCAGAAGAGATGACAGACGCGTCGCCATACTGTTTGGTCTGGGCCATGGTCTGAAGTTGATTCTGTTCTGAGTTATGTTAATTGCAGAGTTGCTTGTAAGAGTTAGTATTGGGTATTGAAGTGAATCAGGTACTGTGTTAACATTTTACTGTGTTGAAGTGAAGTGTGTAGTATAACACTAATAATAAAGGAAGAGTGAAAGTTCTGTGTACATAATTACGGTGATTGTTAAGAATGTGCGCCGAAAGTGTAATTGAATCTACTGTAATTGTTCGGAGTTAATTAATGAAGTGAAGTGTCAGAAGTTAAGTAGTGAATTGGGAAAATATATAAAGGGCGTCTGAATTATCAGAACCTTGACCATCCCAAGAACCCATGAGTAAGTACAGAATAACTTTAACACTGGCGTCGGCCATGGGGCATGGAGTAGCCAGTCCATGCATAGACTAAGAGTTGAGAAAGAATCCGATGATATATGCCTGTAACACATTCCGGAGAATTGTACCCAAAGTATAGAAGGGATCAGCATCCCTGGAAAATTCCTAGCGCATTGGGAACACCTCTGGGTAGTAGTGGTGATGGACAATCGTTGGAAGGAAAACAAGAAATATGGGCTAGTGGAGTACCACCTCAGCATTTCCTTGTGCAAGGATTACAGGGTATACCAGAAGTGCAACCAACCCCATCTGCGAAAAGTAAGATTGGTGAAGTAAGCACTGGTTCCGGTGATAGTGTGGAAATTTTCGATAGCAGTTTGTGGAATTTCGATGGAACCTCGGATAATTTCGGGGCCGGTTTGTCGAATTTTGGTGAAAGTGCTATTCTCAGTTCTTATTTTGAGGGAACTAGTGTATTGTTGGATGAAAGTTTTGGTGAAAAGCTCACTTCAGAAGTCCATTACGATGAAGGGGAGTTGGGTGTAGGCATGTGGGAATGACTTAACAATATCCAACTACCGGAGAGCGTGCAAGACTATGGGACAACACAACAACAATTAGGTTTGACTGGTATAATGCCAAAGTACATGCCAAGCCAACCATAAATGCTATAATACAAGAGCAAGGACAATAGGCTGCCCGCTATGTACCACCGCAATTGAGGAATACTTCCTACCAAAGTTATAAAACCTATCGGGGAACACAAGCAAACAACTTCGGCCAAATCCGATGGAATTTCGGTCAATCGGGTGAAGGAACGTCCCTGCCACCACCCAGATGCCATTTTTATGGTGAGATTGGACATATCCAAAGATATTGTAAAGAGGCGATCGAGTATGATAAACAAAGAAAAGTTTGACACCATCCAATGGCCAACATGGTACATATTTCAGCAGTAGATACTCAAGCGAGAGTAATTCAAACATGGTCCGATAAGAAATTACAACTAGCTACTGAGATTTTTTAGCCTGGCATTCGAGAACAACATAGGGTTTTTACCAAAGCTAGTATGTGGGCCAGTCAAGAACCAACAGGTTTTCCCGATCCAGTACCGGTGGTTCAAGAGACTGTACCGAATCCACCACCGGAAGAGCTGAGTCTAGTGAAAGTGCCGCCGGAGAGTCCACTGAATGCAGTAAGGAGTATGTCAAATTTTCACTCTGTTTGGAATATTCTATCGCAAGCCTCCATTACAATACCGTTGGGGCAACTATTAGCCTTGGTTCCGGGTGTACGACAACAATTTCAATAATAAGTTTGTCCAAAATCTTCTATACACCTACTACAGCCACTATTAGTCCAGAAACTGATTCTGCAGTGGACCATGTTGTTCCTTTATCTATGGTATGATATAAAAACCACAAAATCACTCAACTGTTAATTGATGGAGGCTTTGGTGTGAATATTGCAATAGCCGCCCTTTGTAAATAGTTAGGATGGACTCAGATTGAACCTGTTCAGTTTTTTGTGAGGATGGCGGATCAGTCCAGGTTCTATCCAGTGGGTTTGGTATGTGATATACCCATTACTCTTAAGGGAGCGGTGTTCAAAATGACTTTTGTTGTTCTAGAATTACCTGACTCAACTCTGGACTACAACTTGTTGTTCAGGAGGCCCTGGCTGAAACGAGGCAAAGTATTGCAGAACTGGTCAGCACACAAACTTATTTTAGAAAGTAACCATCGGAAGTATGTAGTTCCGTTGGATAAGATGAAGCCATGCAACCTCCATGCTCGACCCTACGTAGCCGAACCTGTGCATATGTTGGATGTACTTTCAGATGATGAAGAAGAAGCTTTTCTTAATGCTAACCAGGATTTGCTCCCCTTGGGCACAATCGACTTACAAGCAGTTGTAGATAATTGGAAGTGGATCATCTATTCGGTAGTTCCGAATACAGAAGAAGGGGACCTAGCTATGGATCAAGCTTTGAATGCCTAGAGTTTCCACCATTTATTCTAGTCACATGAGGATATACCCATGCCAAAAGACTTTCATGTACCGGAAGATCAACTTATCACATGCGATTTGGGAAATGAGGATACACCACGGCTGGTCAAGATTAAGGCGGGGTTACTGGAAACTTTTCAAAATGATCTACTATAGTTGTTGACAGAGTTCCAAGATGTATTTGCATGGGACTATGGAGATATGAAAGGGTTGGACCCTCGCATCTATCAACACCGTGTGATGCTCAAGCCGGATGCACACCCAATCAAGCAACCCAGTTACCGCATGAACCCAAATTTTTTGCTCAAGTGAAAGGTGAATTGGATCGCTTGTTAAAAGTAGGTTTCATCATTGAGCATGCAGAATGGATTTCACCTATTGTTATCGTCCCAAAGAAAAATAAGCAGTTATGTATTTGTGTGGATTACCAGAAACTAAATGTGGTGACCGTAACAGATCCCTTCCCACTTCCCTTTTTGGATACAATGCTCGATGATGTTGCTTGACAAGAAATGTATTTCGTTTTGGATGGTTACAGTGGCTATAACCAGGTGTGCATGGCTGAAATGGACATACCAAAGACTAGGTTTATTACAAATTGGGGTGTATATGCGTGTACGATGATGTGGTTCGGTCTTTGCAATCCTCCTAGTACCTTCCAACGATGTATGCAAGAATTTTTTTCCCTCTATTTAACCACCTTTATGCGAGTGTATCTGGATGATTTTTTGTTATCGGGTGATACATTGGATCATCTTTACCACCTACAGTGCTGCTTCTCTAAGTGTCGAGAGTTCGGGTTGTGCTTAAATCCCAGCAAGTCGGTCTTTTCGATTTCTTGTGGCAAGTTGCTTGGTCATATTATTTCAAAGCAAGGCATTTAGGTGGATCCGGATAAAGTGCAAGCCATGTTACATGCACATGCCCCTATGACACCAAAGGAAGTTATGCGATTCCTTGGCCAAATATGCTGGCATGGGTGACATCTTTGGTGGCTCGCACATTTAGCCATAGCCTTGAATCGGTTGATCACTAGTAATCCCCGACAATTCATGTGGACTGAGGACTGCCAAATTGCCTTTGATCGACTGAAAATACTCTTAACCCAGGCTCCGATACTGCAAGCACCTAACTGGCAGCTGTCGTTCCATGTCTTTGTGGATGCATCGGACAGTGCCATCGGTAGTGTGCTCATGTAACAACAGGATAAGTGGTTCCATCCTGTCTATTATACTAGCCGACGATTAGCAGCTGCTGAACAAAATTATTCCGTCACTGAGCGCGAATGTCTAGGCTTGGTTTATTTGGTGAAGAAATTTCGGCACTACTTAGTGGGACGGCAATTTACTTTCCATGTGGATCATGCTGCTCTGGTTTATCTTATCCGCCAGCAACATTTAGTGGGAAGATTAGCCAGGTGGGTGTTGTTACTGCAAGAATTTGATTATGTGGTCGTACATCGTCCAGGGTCAGCGTGTTGTTACTGCAAGAATTTGATTATGTGGTCGTACATCGTCCAGGGTCAGCCCATGCATTGGCTGATTTCTTATCTTGGTTTGATTCCGGTGAACTTCTCGATGGAATTGATGATACTACACCTGCTATCTATGCGACTAATTCGGTCCAAGATGAGGGTCAAAAGCTCCTGGTGGCACCTGTTGAAATGAAAAAGGACTACTCCTACTCTACAATTAATCACAAAATAAATTAACTATGGAGGAAGGAACAAAAGATATGAAAACATGATAAATAGATTAAAATGGAAAGAACTTTTAAATGATGCTCTATGAGCATGGAGACTCCATGAGGAGAGGAAGCACACTCTTGGCAATGAGCTAGAGTGGAATGACTTGTGTGGAGTGAAGGAGAGGCCTTGCTTATATGGAGTTTGGGAGAACTCCCTTGCATGTGGGATATATGTGCTTGCATGAGAATGATTCTAGCTTTGGACAAAAGGGTGGAGCATGGAATTCTCAACACCCGCCCTCCATGTGATGACCCTTTTGTTTTTAATATGGGGGACTAGTGACATATGGGATCACTTAGTCCATGGGTTTTTAGGATCCAAGGACATATGGGATCCTTGGACATAACTTGGACATATGGGATCCAAGTTTGGGACATATGACATCCCTAGGAGCTTGGGACATATGGGATCCCAAGACATATACTTGGACATTTGGGATCCAAGTGGTTTTTAATGGGATCTAGGGACATATGGGATCCCTAGACATGTACAAGGGTTTACATCATGGGGTAGGTAGTGCTTATGAACCATTTTCTACCTTTAAATCACTTGAGCTTTGGCCATATGATGGGCTTTGTGTGCCATGTGTCCAAGCCATAGGGAAGGTCTTACTCTTTTAAAGAGCAGTGTCTAGTCCCTTTACATGGGGCTTGGTATGATTTGCAAGTCATTAAGACTAACTTTTAGGTGAGCTAGCACATTTTTACTTTAGAGTGGCTTCAAGATAGAAGTGTTTCAAATGGCATTGGGAAGGTCCTACCTTCTTTAAGAAGGTGGTGTCTAATCCCATTACAAGAGAGCTTTTGATATATGTGCACTAAGATGAGCTTTTGAATTGGAGATCTCTTCAGCCACGTATCCTGATAATATATATATTCATTTGCCTAAGTATTTCAAGTCTCGACCTCCATGTGAGCATGCCAAAATAGTAGAGTGATACAAAAAATCATCAAAACAAAATGTGCATACTAGGCGCATGATGTAAGTGATTATGTCACAATCAAAATTGAAACTACTTTTTCTCTCTATATTTCTCTCTCCAGATGCGCAGAAGCGACTTTCCAGAAGCTACTTGCCAGAGAATGGTGCAGATGATAATGTTCCAGCAAGCTTCCTAACTTCTTCTTGGCAATGTGTAGTACAGAATGGAGGCAATCCTACTCTCCTTGCTACATAGGAGTGTTGTCCAAGTTCGATGGGATGGAGAAACTGACGCTTTCTCTTGGGGGACATCAAGCATGATCAGTATACCAGTGCGACACTGGTCCATCGTTTGATTGGTATGGTTGTAGTTTTCTGACAATGGCAATTTTGTAGTTGTAGATGCATGTATAGCTTCATAAATGAATCTTGCACAACTGCAAACTTTCCTTCTCTTCAAGAGCTTGGCTATCTCTATAGAATTTTCTCTAAATCCAGAGATGGGATAGCTTCCACATTCACTTCTTCATTCAAGGATGTCAGAGCCCTTCTCCTTCTACTTGACGCACTCCTCCCTCTTGATGAAGCTATCTGCAAGGTCCACATTTAATAGGTTGTTCTTCTCCTACTTATTGTTCTCCACTTTCCCATAATCATCAGAGGAGCCCTTTAATTGGTGCTCAAGTCTCTTTTCTCACTCCCTCTTGCTCTCCCATCGATGCTCTGTAGACTGTCCCTTGCACCCATTTGCTGCAGCTATGGGAGGATCCGCTTCTTTGTTTGTATAGTGGAATGCGCAATGGTTGCGATTCACTATTTCACTGTCATGCTCCTTCATACTTGTCTTTTGATTTAAGAGTAAGGCAAGAAAACACAGTGGATTTGCTGCTTCCTATGCTTGTAGTCGTTCTACAACAGTGCCTTTTTCTAGCTTACTACTGTGCGCTTCAATTCCTTCTATGTTTTGTGATAGCTTGCAAAACAATGAGCACAGTAATAATTTGTCAAGCTGCAAAAAAACTTTCCTGAAGTTCTTCTACAGGTACACGTTCCTCCGAAGTTGTTTTGGTTCTCCAAGTCATACTGGTTATAGCGAGCCTTCCATCTGCAACCTTGTTATTATATTATGATGAAATATTCTATCTTCATCTTGGCTCCTCCATGAAGAGTGTTGATAAGCACTTTGATTTCAGATAAGAGTGCTGAAAAGCACTTTATTCTACTGAAAAAAAAACTCAACTATACAAAGCTTATCAACTAATGATGATTATCAACTAATGATGAAGCATTACGCAATGATAAAGGTGATGGGAAAAAAATGGAATAGTGCTTAGAAGCACTCTTATTGAAGAAAAAATGGGAGGGAGGGAGGGATTAACAAAGAAAAACATGCTAATGATGAAGATAACAAAAACAAAACTCAAAAAGAGAAATAGTTAACCTATGCTCTGATACCATGTTGAAATGAAAAAGGACTACTCCTACTCTACAATTAATCACAAAATAAATTAACTATGGAGGAAGGAACAAAAGATATGAAAACATGATGAATAGATTAAAATGGAAAGAACTTACAAATGATGCTCTATGAGCATGGACACTCCATGAGGCGAGGAAGCACACTCTTGGCAATGAGCTAGAGTGGAATGAGTTGTGTGGAGTAAAGGAGAGGCCTTGCTTATATGGAGTTTGGGAGAATTCCCTTGCATGTGGGATATATGTGCTTGCATGAGAATGATTCTAGCTTTGGACAAAAGGGTGGATCATGGATTTCTCAATAGCACCTTCGTATTATGATACTCTTCTGATCTTCCTCACCAGTGGAAGCCCCACGTCTAATACTTCTACTTCGGCTCCTCGTAAATTGGCAATGTATAGTCGATGGTTCTGGATCATCGTAGGACAATTGTATTACCTGGATCCTTCTGGTGCACTATTATGGTGTATTCCACCCCATGAAGTTCCTTCGTTTATTGACATGGCCCATTCTACTCCTTCCGATGGTCATTTTTCGATCGATCTTACTTACCGGAAAATTGTGCACAATGGCTTAAGGTGGCCCACTATGCAGCGTGATATTGCTACTTCTATTAAAATGTGTGATGCTTGCCAATGGTCGGGACAGCCTTTACAACAGCATCATTTTCCACTACAGCCTGTTGCTCCCCTTGAACCTTTTCAAAAGTGGGGCTTGGATTTCATTGGTTCCAGTACACCTATGGCTACGATTACTAATCATTGATGTATACTTACTTGTACGGATTATGCTACTCAATGGGCAAAAGCTTGGGCTTTACGGTCTTCCACTGCGTCAGTGGTGGTCAAATGTTTGATGACTGATGTGTTCCCTCGGTTCGGTCTTCCCTTAGAGATTGTTTCAGATCAGGGCACACATTTTATTAATTCCTTACTACAAGCACTTACTCGCACCCTTCAGGTTGTTCATATATTTAGCTCTCCATATTATCCTTGGGCCAATGGTCTTGCTGAAAGTACCAATAAAACTCTACTTAACATGCTCAAGAAATCAGGTCTCGAATGTCCGAAGCGTTGGAATCAATTCATTCCTTTAGTACTGTGGGCATACCGTATTACGTACAAAGTGGCTACAGGGAATACGCCTTTTAAATTGGCATATGGGCCGGAGGCCATTGCACCCATGGAGTTGGTGGTACCTAGCCTCAGGGTGGCACTAGAACATAAGCTCTTACCAAAGGAATCCTTTCCTTTCTGGTTGGATGTGTTGTGGTCCTTGGACGAACAACGCTGGGAAAGTTTTCTAATGCTCCAAGAAGTCCAACTGCAACAAGCCAAGACTCATAGTCGGTTTCTCCGCACCCCTATTTACCGTATTGAATCACAGGTTGGACCTGCTATGTTTCGGCTATCCACTTTAACTAGTACCCTTCTCCCTAAGTCGATCAATGGATCAAAGCTCCGTCCCTATTATCCCACACCTTCATCTTGATGATTTATCGGTATTTCTATTCTCCGCCTGGTTTATACCACTGTTCTGGCTCGGCGTCCCTTTCCACACTGCCCGCTCCGGTTGACCGACTGACCGTAGCATTTCCGTTTTATTACCTAGCCATGATTAGCCACTGCCTTATCTGTCTAAGATTCTGTTAATGCGTGCATGTTGTCATTATGTCTGTATATTTCCAACATTGGGTGATGATTATGTTTCTTCCTACATTTCCATTCGGTGTTTTTACTTAATCACGTTCTCCCTCTCTTTTTGCTATTGTGTTTTTGTGCAATTGAGTGTTCTGTGTTATCTCCTGTCTTTGTGCTCTCATGATTGCCATGGAAGCTTTGGTTAATATTGCTACCTTTCGTGCTGGCCTCACTCTGGAATTGAGCGAGTTTCTGTGCACCCGTGGGCTTTTGGCATTCGCTGAACTATCCTGGCATTCGGTTGAATGTCATCCTTTCTTTGCATAGATCATCTCTGCCATTGCTGATACTCCCGCTACCAAAACTTGCTGGCCACTCCCCTATCTTAACCCGCGTGTTGTCGTCACCCTAAACACCGTCGTTGAGGGATTCCATCTCCCACAAGAGGGTAGTGTAGATGGACGCCTCTTACCACTATCAACCATGAAAGAGCTCTTTCCGTGTCATCCTTCCAACGAATTCGCCATTCTTTGTTGCCCTGAACCAAAGTGCTCTGCACTACAGTTTCTTGTAGTTGCACTTAACCTCCAAAAATGCATGTACAACATTTCTCGACCTTTTTATTCCATGATCGATGCCGCTGCGCGTGAAGCAGTTAATTTTGCTTCGTTCTTCTTTCGGCGCATTCACCGAGCATGTCAGGCAGTTTCTAGACAATTGGTGAAGGGCGATATTCAACTGAAGAAGGATGTCGAAGCCATCTAGAAAGAGAGCCATCTAGACAATCAGCCGTGATATTCAACTGAAGAAGGATGTCGAAGCCATCTAGAAAGAGAGGCAAGATTTCTATAAAACCATGCAGTTCCAGTCCCAAGAGCTTGAACGCAGAGAGAAACAACTGGGTATCCAGGACAAGCGATTATCGCACATTGATGCAGAGATTGTTGAAATGAAGTTACGATGTGATGCGATGCTCGCTAATGTTTCTATCTTCAAGAAGATTTCTTGCAGAGTCAAGCAGATGAATTACTCTCACAAGTGATCGCTTCCAGCTCTATGCGGACTGATGCACATCTGGTTGAACCTCAAATTTTGAAGGAGATGTTAGACTCCCTCAAGCACAAAATATCACGCACCTTTAAATTAGCAAGATCCATATATATCCAAGGAATCATTGATGATTCCTAAATCTTGTAATTTTCCTTGCTAGGTTCGAGTCTGCCGTGCATGCCAGTGTTAGGCCGCCAGAATATTATTTAGAAGAATAATTGTAATTGTAAAGTTGCGCACTGAAAGGGTGTCGCGCAAACATTGTACCGTTTTTTCCTAATCAATAGAGTATGCGCGGAAGAGATGACAGACGTGTCGCCGGACTGTTCCGTCTGGGCGATGGTCTGGAGTTGATTCTATTCTATGTTAATCGTAGAGTTTTCTGTAAGAGTCAGTATTCGGTATTGAAGTGATTCACGTACCATGTTAATATTTTATTGTGTTGAAGTGAAGAGTGAAGTATAACAGTAATAATAAAGGAAGACTGAAAGTTTTGCATACATAATTACGGTGATTGTTAAGAATGCTATGCGCCAAAAGTGTAATTGAATCTACTATAATTGTTCGGAGTTAATTAATGAAGTGAATTATCGGAAGTTAAGCAGTGAATTGGGAAAATATATAAACGGCCTCTGAATTATCAGACCCCTCACCATCCCAAGAACCCATGAGTAAGTACATAATAACTTTAACAGTAGATCAAAGAAGAAGCATGATAACTCTAGTCCTCAGAAAGTATCAAATGCAGGATCTGATTCTGAAAAAGATATGATAGATTCAAAATCGGAGAGCGAAGAGGAAGAAGGTGTTGTATGTAGACATCGTCAACTAAAAGGGAAATAGGGCAAGGAGGAAGCTTTGATTCATCATCCAAAGAAGCATGGATACTCAATAATAGCACCCAAAGAAAAAAAATTTGTGAAATATGTGAGAAAGAAGGCCATACTACAAGCCACTGCTAGTATAATCCAAAGCATAGAGGTCAACGTTCAAAGCAAGATAATAGAAGTAATAACAATATCGTGGCAAATCAGACCATTATGATTCATGGACATGGTGGTTTTCAGAGGTAGCAACAAGGGAGACCTCCATTGAGAGATCAAGGAAATCAGCAAGGGAATCACCAAGGTCATCAACGAGGAAATCAATAAGGATGAACAGTTAGAGTGATGCCATGTGGGTATTGCTCTGCTCTAGATCGTTGGATTGGTCCCAATTGCCCATTATGGGTTAAGCATAGAGAGGACATAGATATGCCAATTATTCGGTATAACCAAAATAACCAACAATGGCAGCAACAGCAACATCCCAGCAAGCTGCTTAGGCAAATGTTATTGTAATTGATTTATTAGATCAAGAGCTTTAGAGTGATTCGAGTGTGAGTACATAAAAAATGGGAAGTAAGGATCATGACGAACAATGGAATTGCGATTGTAGACAATGTGTTATGACAAATAATGTGGAAGTCTTGGCAGTAACAAGATAAAAAAATAAGGGTCCTATTGATCAGCATGAACAAAGGCACATCCGGGACCAAGTACCAAAATGGATTGAGTAGGATTAGCGGAAGCAAGATAAAATTCATATTTTATCATAGGATGATGATAACTTAATGACCACTTACAAACATAAGAAAGTTGATAGATCAAATACTAAGCAGGAGCTAGAAAATGATTGGTTTGACGTAATCATTAATTCTCCCTTACAATTATCCTTGGATCAGTTATTATCTTTGTTGCCAGCTTTTGAAGAAAAATTGTTGAAGAAGTTGGTTGGGCAACAATCAGAGCCAGCAGATAGGTGTACAATTTCAACGTCAGCCAATAATATTGATCCAGCTGATGTGGATTTTGTACTACTAAAAATTCAGTCACAATATAAGCAGAGAAGTTTTGATGAAGTTTTGTTGGAGGATGGTTTAGGGGTGAACATATTACCCAAATATATCTTTAAAGAATTGGGAAATGGGGCTTTAGCTCTCGTACCTTTTTACGTTAAGATGGTAGATTAGACAAGAGTTCAATCCTTGGGTTCTGAAGCAGCAACAGGTAGTCATTGCAAGAATGTCATTTATGGTCAATTTTGTGGTAATTCGAATGTTTGAATATACCTACCCGTATGAGATGTTGCTAGGTAGACCTTGGTTCAAGTTGGCCAAGGTAAATTAAGATTGGGGTTTAAATGTAGTGGTTATCACGAATGGGAAAAAGGAAGTCACAACACCAATGAAAGGTAGAAGGAATATATTAGTAAGAGAAAAACCTTTAATGGCCCAAACCATTAGCGTAGTTGAGGAGATAGAGGATGATGAAGAGGAGGAAATTTTGAAGGAAAATCCAACTCTGGTTTTGGTGTTGGAAGTGGATGTGGAAGGAGTACTATGTAAAGAAGAGGAAGTGTTGGAAAATAGGCGTGAGCCAGTGGTAGGTGACAAAATTGAAGGAACCAAGCTCATTCAATTATTCAAGAAAAATCTAGAAATTCCAACTCAGTAGAAATTCGATCAGGAAGAAAAGGAGGCAATAAATTTGGCTGAGAGAATATATGACCAAAAGTATCCAAGGTCTGGTAGAGTGAAGGAACATAAACTTCAAGAAATTATTTTAGCGACTGATGCTAAACCAAAAATGTGAGATTAAGCAAGGAATTGGAAGGTCAATTTTTAGAAGATCTAATTTGTTTTTTGAAGGAATATATTGATGTATTTTCTTGGGATTATTTGCAAGTAAAAGGTATAGATCTAGAACTACATCAACCTCGCATTAATTTGAAAACAGATCTTGTTTGGGTGGTGAAACAAAGGTATGACATGCATCCAAATTTTGCAAAATAGGTTAAATAAGAAATTGATAAGTTATTGGCTTTTGGATTCATTAAACCGGTAAAACAAGTAATGTGGTTATCTCCCATTATTGTTGTTCCAAAAAAGAATGGGAAATTGTAGATTTGTGTGGATTATAGAAAATTGAATGCAACCACAATCACAGATCCTTTTCCAATTCCATTTTGTGATGCAGTTTTAGGTGCAGTAGGTGGACATGAAATGTATAGCTTTCTAGATGGCTTTTTCAACTATAATCAGATTAGTGTTGCTGAAGAGGATCAACATCAACAACATTTATTACAGAATTTGGGGCATATGTGTTTACAATTATGAGCTTTGGATTGAAAAATGGACCACCTTCATTCAATTATGTGGCACATAAAGTTTTTAAGCCCTATTTGCACGACTTTATCCAAGTATTTGTTGATGATGTTTCAGTATTTGAAAAGAAGGTGCAACACTTGCTACATTTGAGGTCTTGTTTTGATAGATGTAGAAAATTCAAAATGGCGTTGAATCCGTTTAAGAGTGTCATTGTAGTAAGGAGTGGTATCTTGTTGGGTCATGTCATTTGAAGTGAGGGAATGGATATTGATATCAAGGGAATTGAGCCTATTAGGACAACAAAAGCTCCAACTAATGTAAAGGAAGTAATGAGGGTTGTAGGTCAGATTAAATGGCATGCTAGATATTTGAGGTACTTGGCAACTATCTCATTACCTTTGACACATTCAACTAAGAAAGATGTTCTTTTTGTATGGGTTGAATCTCAATAGAAGGATTTCCAGTTACTTAAAAAAGATGGTTTCAGTAGCACTGATTTTGCAACATTCGGATTGGTCTTTACCTTTTCACATATTTTGTAGATGCATCGGATGTAGCAGTAGGAGCGGTGTTGATGTAGAAAAAAGAGAAGGGATTGTATAGAACAATTTATTATGATAGTAGAGTGTTGTGTTCAACTGAAAGGAACTATGCAGTTACTGAATGAGAGGTGTTGGCAATGGTATATGATTTGAATTAGTTCAGGCATTATTTGTTGGGTAATAAAGTGGTTTTTCATGTAGACCACTAGGATTTGGTATATCTTATTAAGAAGCCTCTCTTAATAGGATGATTGGCAAGATGGATGCTCTTACTTTAGGAATTTGATTTTTTGATTGTTCGTACTCCAAGAAAAGAGCATGCCATGACTGTTGAGGTTGTAGCAAGGAATGACCAAGAACCCTCACCACCTTGCATGGAAGCAAGAAGGAAAGCTCAAGAGTGACTCTGCTCTCATCCACCCCTATCTCCAACATGTTCAAGCCATTGGCAACAGCCCCATGCTTGAAAACAAGGAGAATAGGGAGTCAAGGATCCTAGTCCATGAGGAAAAGACAAGAGAATGCAACTACTCTACTCACACAAAGGAGAGACATGCATAGGCACACACACACCACTCTCACACACTCACAAGACACAATACATGTAAATGTAAATAGTCTTCTTGGAGTAAATGAGAGCTTCTTCCATTGATAAGAGATATTACATGAGAGCACGTCGACCAAAAGCTCCCCTTTTACAAAAATGAGCTTCTATTTATAAGCTAACCTCTATTCCCCATGTGCTTCTTTGAAAAGTCAAAAAGTGGATCTCTCTCTAACTGTCATATCTTCTAGGATATTCCAAGATCAAATGTGTAACAACCAAAATGCCAGAAAAGGACCTGCGTGGGATTTTTTACGTGGATTCTCCTTAGAAGGGTAGAAAGGGGTGAAATATTTGAGAGACCTCTTACTATGGGATAAGGAAATATTAAAAAGTGCTCTCGGAGAGTGTTCATAGGTGACACTCAAGTATATACAAAAAAGGGTTATTCTCATGGTCTTAAGAAGGGTTCCCATGCACAATTGTGGATGTGTGCATACCCTACAACCCAACACTCTCCCCACCCCCTAGACTTTGTCGTCCTCGACAAAGTTAAGGGGAGAGGATCATACACAACTGAACTTTATCCAAGTTGAAATCTTTAGGTCTTCAAAATGTGCAATTCTTCAATCTGCAAGGCTTCAGGCTGCAAGTCTTCAGTCTTTAATTCAAGCTGCAAATCTTCAACCTTCAAAGCTGAGCGACACAATCCCCTTGGGGGACAGTCAGCCCAGCATACATCCCACCATGCAGTCTTTTGTAAGACTGGAATTGCCTTCTCCAGAAGCTCCCAAACTTCAAGGGCATCCTCTTCTGCAAGACTTTTCTTATAGAGAGTAGTCCTGAAAATCTTATGGTTCTTGCAACTCAAGAAGAGCAAGGAGCATCGCAAGAACCCATGTCCCCTATATCTTTGTGATGCCAAAATCATATTGCCATTCTTAAATATGCTACCCTCAAGTGAGTGTGAGACATATTGTATTGCATTGCATGAGATGAATGTGGTTTCATGATTACTTTATGGTCCTGCCATATGCTCATATCAGAAAGCTTGCTAAAAGATAGGTCAATGGTGCAACATTATGACTCGTATCATTCTACAAGCATTTATGAAATGCAATCAATTTTATCCAAGGTTATTCCTGCAAAGCACAGTAGAAAATCATCAATGTTGAAGTTATGAGTGTGTTGGCTTGCAATGCAAAATAAGCCTTAGATGAGAAATGTGAAACTAGAGAGTTACTTACCTAGCAAAAAACAATCACTCCTTGCTTTGTGAATTCACACTTATGTAGTTCATAACAGGTTTGAAAAAATGTCACCCCCTATGTGCATGTTCACTTGCAACCATCTTTTAGAGAATAGATGCTCACATCATAAGGAACATATTGAAGTACAAGCATTATGCATCCAATGTCCCATATATTACTCATTGTCATGAAGTACACAGAGATGACTACTCCCATTAGATCAAGGCAAGTGTGAAAACGAGGTCAATCATGTACCCTGCTATTCCAGAAACATCTAATTGAGGTACCAATAGTAATCGTGCAAACTTTTATAAGCAGAAACATTTACACAAGTATGTAGTATGACTATCACATAGGATGCAGAATCTTCAAGTTATGGAAGAAGAGTTTATGGCCATTTTTAATAAAATCTTCCAAGCAGTCGAGTCTTCAGGTGCTCCAAAGAGAATATCACACTGCCACCAATCCTATCAGGAATGAAGTCGCCTACCTGCAACATATCTTCACTTCACGTGATCTTTAGAGTAGAAATGTGGGCCAAATCATGAGTCAATAGAGGATTGGGTAATCAAACAAGGAGAACAACTCATTAGAATCACCCCAACTCCTCAGATGTGAGGGAAGTGGACCACTGTACGCTCTGAAAACAACTTCCAAACATACGATATGACTGCATTTCAAAGAACCCTACCTCAACAGAAAGCAATTGTACCAAGGATTTCAAACAGAGTATCTGTCCATTTTGGTTGTGATGACAAAAAAAAAATCCCATATGATGCCATCATCTTCCTTTCTACTAAACATACGTAGCAAAGCATTTGAACATACAAGACAGTTATTAACTTATATTTGTAGTAGCTTCCTCAGCGGGATCAGCAGAAAAAATCCCAACGACAAAGAGTCAACAATCCATCAGAAACTTGTCTATGTACTTAAAACTCATGTAGGTGTTACAGAATGCACTGAGTCATGAGTTTCAATTAGTGTCATATCTTAGCCTCCAAAAGGGTGGTAGGAGAAGTTTAGCTCAAACACCCTTCCTACAAAAGAGTATCCACCACATCGACTAGGCACCCGGGCTTCATCCATCGCACCCAGATATATAATTATATAAGAAGATGATTTAGCATGAATCAGAATGCAACAAACGGCAGTAGCTTCACTTTCTAAGCAAAGGACACATCACACAGTAGTGGCCATCTTCTGTTCGATCAATACAAGTGAAACATGTAATCATAAAACATATGAAGAAAGCAAGCAGGTTATCACTAATATTATCTTCATAGAGATGCAAAAATTGGACTGTGGCCAAAGTTAGGTAGAGTCTGTATTAATGGGTTAATCATTCAGAGCCCATCCCATTCTTGAACTACTAACACTCATAAAAAATAGGTCTCCTTAAGTAGACTTGAAGAACACTACTCCCATGCTGTGAGGATCTTCAAAACCTAGCCTGAGAGTGATCAGTACCAAAAATGCAACAATTCCTTTTCATAAAAAAAAATGCAAGAACAATATAGCTTCAAGAAATTTTGGTCAAGATATTTTCCTGTGTAGTTGGGAAGTCAATCTACAAGAAGGGCATACATCATGTTCCATGTGTTGGATGAAGGTCAGACCTGCAACTTAAGACAGACAACCTAGGGTGTTGCAAATCTACAGTTTTGTCAAGTTATAAAGTTACACAGCAAAAAGTATTCAGCATGCTAATGCAGAGAGAATCTCATGTAATCTGAATCGTCCCTTCATGGGGAAGTCCCAAAAAGAACCTTCTCATTGACTACATTATTTGTCATACATGCCTGGGGTGGGGAAAGAAAACTTCAATCTTGTCAGAGTTAGCTAGTAATGGAGTGCAATTTAGGTCCAATATCATTCAATAGTTATGGGAGAAAAACAAAGTACTAGTCAAGAACAGCTAACGCCATGGTGCGCAAGTTGATCAAAATGGAATAACCTTGTTGAAAAAGCAATACTTCGACATTTTCAAAATAGTTCTGAGGGCAATAGTTTCAGAGATAGATAATGCATCCCTTTAGGGAGAGTACCCATAAAGATCAGACCCAGAAGGTTTGGCAACAATCGAAACGATTTTCATCAGTCGAAAAGCTTTGATAAGCCTTCTTATCACCGTATGCAGAGCTCACGTAGATCCTTCAAGTATTAACCCAAAAGCCTTTACTAGTTAAAAAGCTGTAGATAACTCCCGAAGGGGTACAGCTCCAAGTAGACCAAGACCACATCGCGTTGACGAAAACAGATCAGCAAAGTTGTATGAGCATGAGTCCCATTCTGAGAGAGAGAGAGAGGAGATGGGAATGCTCCCGAAGAGGTCACCCCCAAGTTCAGAGGAATGGGAAACCAGAGTCGCACATATCCCCGATCTCTCTAAAATATAGGGTAAAATCATACAATGTTGAGGGAGTCCAGTGTGATAACACAGCACCCCAGAATCGGAAGGATCTGAGACATCGAATACAGAGTGCCACCATCTCCCCAACATAAAAAAGTGTTGCAGACGAACAAGGGGGTCTTAATAGAAGCGTGGAAACCAATGCCATCCCCAAACTTTGCAACAGAAGGCTCTGAGCAAAACATACCAAGGTGCAGATGCACAAGAAGGATCACTGCTTGGCTGGAACTGTAGAGAACTTTTGCACAGTCTGAGTGTAGTTGGATTACGCAAAACTAAGGGAGGAGAGAGCTACAATGCACAGAAGCGCCGAAGGAGAGATAAAAATGACGAGGTCTCTGATGATCTTGTCCGCTACACAGAGCAGGCTGGAGCGGGAAGTCATGGATTAACAATCTTCGGTACATGACAACCACAAGGAATAAAACTTAGATAACCCCAGAGCAGGGTGGCTTGCCAGATACTCAGTCCCTGTTCAAGGAAGGGAAAGCAAAGGAGCTCGACACCTTGAGTGAACAAAGGGATAGACAAAGGGCGGGGGAGGATGATCCTCTCGATTACCACCATAACCAACGTTCCTCCACTGTATCGAAAGAAAGAAAGAAAAACTAACTGCCCTCCTTGACATGTAAATGGGCGTGCCCATGATGGATGAGAGACATCCCTTCTTACCTACCTAGCCACGCCATCTAAAGTCTTGGTGTGACGGCCCTATATTTCTATCCAGCCCATATTGGTGCTTGGTGGTATTCCCTGCTGCGCCGAATTGTGCACAACTATAAGGGGAGTGGTTTTTGTGACATCCTCTACACGACGGACCGGACTGGAGCGCCCTCCAACGTGGCTAAGAAGCACTATGGACGTGTGTGCCGAGCCTTCCCTTCCTCACCGTTTTGGAGAATGTCAGTTGTCTCTAGAATCGTGGGTAGATGCCCGGTAACAGGAGCGTCCCCCGCCCCGTCTCGGCGGGTCTTGGGTCCCTTGACGGTTATGAGCCGTGAGGTTGGCACGCCTTGGCCGGCCACAACGTGCCAACCTCATGGCTCATAACCATCAAGGGACCCAAGACCCGTCGAGACGGGGCGGGGGACGCTCCCGTTACCGGGCATCTACCCACGATTCTAGAGACAACCGATGTTCTCCAAAACGGTGAGGAAGGGAAGACTCGGCACACACGTCCATAGTGCTTCTTAGCCCGCACGTTGGAGGGCACTCCAGTCTGGTCCGCCGTGCAGAGGATGTCACGGAACCCACTCCCCTTATAGTTGTGCACAATTCGCCGCAGCAGGGAATACCACCCAAGCACCAATATGGGCTGGATAGAAATACAGGGCCGTCACACTTGGAAACATGGATGCTCAGGCCCGCCAACCGATTCTAGTGGAAGCTTTCAATGCACTTAAAGAGAGAGGGAACAAGTTCCAACAGTCACATTAACTTCCTCCCCTCGATGAGGGCATAAAGAACCACCCCATGACTCATTAATGCATACATGCTTTGGGGATTCATACAGAGAAATGGTCGTGAAATGTGCTTCAAAGAGGCTCGATTTTGTTTTAGTTTTTTATTTTTTTTGTTTTTTCGCGCTTCTTTTCTGAATGCGAAGAGAGGGAGGGGTTATAGAGAGTGCTACCCACCCCCCTCCTCAAGGCAAAACTTGGTGCAGGAAATGTGATTAAAGTCATGCCAAGATGTGTGTGGGGAGTTTGTGATGTCTGAGAGAGAAAGAGAGAGAATGGATTGGGGGGTGTTTTTGTGCATCTTTCATAAATGAACTGAAGCCACACTACAAAAGCAAGAAAAGGGGATCAATTGGCCCTATGGAAGGGTGGAAGTTCCATGCACAAACTCAAATCCTACGCAAATGAGCAAAAAAAGATTGCAACACAATACTTTACCACATGTTCTTGAGCTCTCCAAGTGATGAAAGGCCGACCATCCCCGGCAATGGCACCAAAAAGTGTTGAGGTTGTAGCAAGGAATGACCAAGAACCCTCACCACCTTGCATGGAAGCAAGAAGGAAAGCTCAAGAGTGACTCTCCTCTCATCCATCCCTATCTCCAACATGTTCAAGCCATTGGCAACAACCCCATGCTTTGCCACATGCTTGAAAACAAGGAGAATAGGGAGTCAAGGATCCTAGTCCATGAGGAAAATACAAGAGAATGCAACTACTCTACTCACACAAAGAAGAGACATGCATAGGCACACACACACCACTCTCACACACTCACAAGACACAATACATGTAAATGTAAATAGTCTTCTTGGAGTAAATGAGAGCTTCTTCCATTGATAAGAGATATTACATGAGAGCACGTCGACCAAAAGCTCCCCTTTTACGAAAATGAGCTTCTATTTATAAGCTAAGCTCTATTCCCCATGTGCTTCTTTGAAAAGTCAAAAAGTGGATCTCTCTCTAACTATCATATCTTCTAGGATATTCCAAGATCAAATGTGTAACAACCAAAATCCCAAAAAAAGACCTGCGTTGGATTTTTTATGTGGATTCTCCTTAGAAGGGTAAAAAGGGTGAAATATTTGAGAGACCTCTTACTATGGTATAAGGAAATATTAAAAAGTGCTCTAGGAGAGTGTTCATATGTGACACTCAAGTATATACAAAAAAGGGTTATTCTCATGGTCTTAAGAAGGGTTCCCATGCACAATTGTGGATGTGTGCATACCCTACAACCCAACAATGACTGATTATTTCAGTAGATTAGAATCAGGAGAAGCACTAGTTGGAGTGAATGATGAGTTACCATATGCAAAATTATTTAATTCTTAGATTGCTAACTCTGATTCTTGGTATGATCACTTGTTAGCATTCCTAACAGATGGAGTATTGCCTCAAAAGTTTACACCTGATTAGAGAAAGAAATTTGCTTTAGGAAGTAGGCCATATTTGGTGATAGTAGGTGCACTATATAAAAAATGTGTGGATTAGGTTATTCTACAGTGTGAGCTAGATTTTGAGCAACTAGCTATGTTGCAGGAAGCCCATTTAGGAGTAGTAGGAGGATGTTTATCAGGGAACATTACAGGTAAGAAGATTCTACATACTGGATTATGGTGGCCTAAAGTACTAAAGGATTCTCATGAGTTTTCCAAAAGGTGTGTCATTTTTCAAAAAACAAGTCAACCAAATAATTTGGATAGAATGGTTGATCACCCAGTTTTACCATTATACCCATTTCAAAAATAGGGGATGTATTTTGTTGGCCCAATTAAGCCAATTACATAACATGGAAATCAGTATATTTTAATATCAATTGATTATTGTACAAAGTGGGTGGAAGCAACTGCACTTAAAGATATAAGGCGGCTAGTGTAGCAAAGTTTCTCTATCATAACATCATGACCAGTTTCGGATGTCCAGTACAATTGGTGAGTGATAGAGGAACTCATTTTCTTAATGAAGTCATTTCGGAGTTAACAAGGACACATCTAACTATGCACAAAAAATCTATAGCATATCATCCACAGGCAAATGGTCAAGTAGAAAGCACTAATAGAACTTTATTAAGGATTCCCAAAAACTTAGTTCATGATAATTAAAAAAATTGGGATTTGCTCCTTGATTCAACATTATGGTCATTCAGAGTAGCTTTTAAGGTAACAACTAGAATGATGCCATTTAGATTAGTGTATGGGTTAGAAGCTATGGTCCCAATGGAGTTTGTGGTTCCAAGTTCGCATGTAACAACAGAAAAGATGTCTCCGGAAATAGTTGTCAAGCATAGAAGTAAGTACCTTCTACTATTGGAGGAAGACCGTTTAGTTAGTGCATATATAACTGAAATTATCCAAAGAAGGAGACAAGCTTGGGTGAACATGAATGTTAAATTTAAAGTATTTTAGGTTGGAGATTGGGTTATGGTATACAATTCTAAGCTAGGGCCACATCCAGGAAAGCTTACTTTGAGATATAAGGGTCCATATCGGATTGTGCAAAATTTGGGACAAGGGACTTTTCTGGTAGCAGATGTCTTTGGTACACAAAAATGGAAAAAACTATTGATGGATTTCTCTTGAATACATTTCAAGGAAAACCTCCTCATATGGATTGGTCAGCACCCAATTTGGTACAAGTAATGTTTAATCCTGATAATCAAATCAATAAAAGTAATGACCACCGAAGCAATGAGGGTTACTTATCTGCATTTTTCTTCGTTGTGACATTTTTTCTCGATTGTTCTTGGTTGAAGGTTACTCTAAGTGGTTCATCAATATGTCAATGGACTCCATGTGAAGATCTGAGGGTTATGGTGTTGTCAATCAGATCTTATATAGTCGGATTTCTGCTACATCAGGATAAATATTTGGATCATGGTTGGTCAGACTTTGCTCAATTGGAAGTAATGGAATCGAATTCTAGTGAGTAATGAAAGATCAGCAAAAAATTATTTTAAATTACAACATCGGAGCACAGGCTAAAGTTCAATTATTATGCAAATTTCATCTCCGACTATCTAAATCATGGTTAACTTGGGTAAGGCATGTTAGTAGTCTAGTCATACGTACAAGATCTATCGTGCAAGTGCATTTTTGTTTGATTTGTGTAGTTGAAGAGTGCCTCGCTATGCTTAAAATTAAAAGAGCACTTATGTGACTTTTCCTATGCGTGATCGGAGAGTATGAGAGGACGAGGAGTGCAAATGGCAATGATGTGAAGGTTGAGATCCTTATTCTCACCACTACTTTACTAATTGTTTCTTAAAATAGAACCCTCTATGTGGGTTTATTTACAAACTATAAATTATAAATCGGATTACTGATGTTCAACCTTTCATGCCTTTCAAGCCCTCATGAACCTTGAGCTACTATATCAAAAACACCAAAACACATTAATACATTAAAAAATGAACACTCCAACAATTCTTTGTTCAACACATTCCATAATTCATAACATCTTACCAAAGTGACTCATTGTGGTACTATCTAACTCCTTACAACAGTGTTCTATTTCAAGGATTTATTGGATGGGAAGGTCTTGCCACTCAAGAACGAGGGTAGTGTCCAATCCCATGGGAACTTGAAGTAATATATATATATGTATGTATGTATGTATGTGTGTGTGTGTGTCAAAACTACAGTGCACGCTTAACCTGCTTGCTTGTGTGCTTGTCACTCATGCACTTGTGCATCCTACTTGTTCATGGTCATCATACCAACATCATGTCTCCATGGATTGACATTTATGAGGTAGATCTCCTCACGTTGGTATTCCCACAGTGGTAGAGTGAGATCCATGGAATATGACCAAGGTTTCCACAATGGAGGCATAACTTATTATGTTTCCTTCTCTCGTTCTCTTGTGGGGTTAGAGGTTGGAACCTAGTCACATCTATCTGCATATGTTTAGGAATAGGCTCTTCTCTAGGAGTGGACAGGAATGGTTTCCATTGTCCAGGTCTTCCTTCTACTTTCTTTTCTTGTTTCCTTTCAAAAGGCGGTTATCACATTGAATGGCTTGAGTGATGTATTCATTTAATGTCTTAACCATCGACATCATGAGTAGAAGGTCCTTCACATCATGTGGCTTATGAACTAATCTTTGTGCCAAGTGGAGTATCATCAAGAGGAGATGCTAATTAGACCAGCACAAACCAAGATTGAGAAGAAGCAACAAAGAAAGTCTCCCACACAAGAAGAAGACCAAGAAACATTGCTTGAAGTGCCAGAAAATTTCAAGAAACATAAACTAGAGGATAGAAAGACATTGATAAAAATGCCTAAAAGAGAAGCCCTCATCGGAGAACCTTATGATAACAGAGAATATACTAAAAATATTGTGGTCATGGTTGAAGAAGGAGAAGAAGGATGCACGTATATAAGGCATGATTTAAGTGAAGAAGAAGAACAAGAGTTGATTACATTCCTAAGGGAATATAGAGATGTGTTTTCTTGAAGCTTCAATGATTTAAAAGGAGTGGATCTGGACATTTGTTCTCGTACGATCCCCTTGACTCTAGAAGCCAAGCCAACTAAACAAAAGCCTTACACATAACATACAAAATAGGTGTTCCCCATTGTTGTAGTTCCCAAGAAGAATGGGAAATTGAGAGTGTGAATTAACTTGAATAAAGTTAACACTGCTACCATACGAGATAGCTATCCCTTGCCAATCATTGGGCACTTGTTGGAATGAGTAGCAAGCAAGGAAGTCTACATCTTCCTCGATGAATTTTTGGGATACACTCAAGTAGCCATGGAGAGTTGTTGGAACATCAAGCTTACACCATGCTTGAGGTGGATTTGTTCTACATCAACCACAACGGCTTTCACCACTAAGTGGTGTATCTTTAAATTCCATGTTATTCCATTCAGGCTCACATATGCACCTACTACCTTTGAGTTCCTAATGTTTCATGTGTTCAAGAGCTTTTTGACGAAGAATTTAGAGGTCTATGTGGATGACTTGTGTGCCCATTCCCACATAATACCAACATACATCCAGGAACTGAGAAAAATCTCCGAGAAATGCAGAGAATATCAAGTGTGATTGAACCCAAAGGAATATTTCTTCATGGATACCAACATATATCCAGGAACTGAGACAAATCTCCAAGAAATGCAGAGAATATCAAGTGTGATTGAACCCAAAGGAATATTTCTTCATGGATAGAAAAGGTAAACTTTTAGGCCACATCATGTCAAAGAACGGTATATCCAGAGACAAGGATATGGTGACATCTGTAGCTGAGTTACCTAGATCTAGGACAGTTAAAGAAGTACAAGCATTTATGGGACATTCGGGGTACTACCTTTTATCCACATGTATGCTATTATCACTATACCACTATACTAACTTCGAGTGGAATGAAAAATGTGAGGCTTCTTTTAATGCGCTAAAATGAAAACTGTGTTCAGTCACCACTTAGACATTATTTTCTTGCAAATAATTTTAAATTCTTAATGGACCACCAAGCATTATTCTACTTAGTGAATAAACCTTGTAATACTAGTAGATTAGTCTGATGGTTTCTCCTACTTATGGAATACGATTTCAAAGTGGTAGTCAAGAAAGGAAAAGCTCACCTTTGGGCTGATCATCTTTCATGACTAACTATGGGAGTGTTGGATGAATTTCTAGATGCTTATCTATTCAATTCCGAAGACATTCCAGATTGGGCTAAAAGACTTGTACATATTCTCATGTATGGACCTAATAATCTAGTAGTCAACACTAGGGAGGAGAAAGTAGTCAAATCACAAAGATATCAAATACTCGCAGGTTGTATTTACAAACAGAATGATTAAGAAGTTCTAGCTTGTTGTGTGGAAGAAACGGAGAATGATAAATGGTTACAGCTAGCACATGTGGGTGCATTAGAGCAACACCATCTGAAACAATGACCCCTACAAACTATGTGGAGATTAGGTGTGTATTGTCCAACTATGGCAGAAGATGTCTATAGGATGTGTAAGGATGGCCTAACTTTGTCTTGTCTTGTATGCATGTGTGTGTGTGTGCATGCTTGTGTGCTTCTCACTCATGCACTTGTTCATTCTTTATATATCTATAAAGGAGATGAGGCCTTTTCAAAGCATCACAAGGACTTCATGACCATTGCTAAGGATGAAGGGCACTTGTTGGATGACAAAGTTCCAATAATTAATTGTTATAAAGCACCATCATCTACCCCATGATGTTAACCCTCCTTCATGCCTAGGGATGCCATATGTCCCTAGAACCTCAAAACCACTAGGATCCCAAATGTCCAAGTATATGTCATGGGATCCCATATGTCCCAAGATCCCAGGGAAGCGATATGTCCCAAGATCCCACACACCATGGATACCATATGTCCATGGAACTTAAACCCAAGGGATGCCATAGGTCCCACACTTGGATGCTATATGTCCAAGTTATGTCTAAGGATCCCATATGTCTTGAGATCCTAAAAACCAATGAACTAAGTGACCCCACATGTCACTAGTTCCCCACATTAAAAACAAAAGGGTCATCACATGGAGGGGGGTGTTGAGAGTTCCACACTCCACCCTTTTGTCCAAGTCTACAATCATTTGCATGTGAGTCCATTTATCCCACATCCAAGGAGATCTGCCCTCAACTCCATATAAGGAGGGCCTCGATTCACTCCATAGAAGCTCATTCACTCAATTATGTCATCCAATATTTTTGTTGTATAACCTGGGATCTCTGTATAATTTGGTAATCGAGGGAACTCCCAAATAAGGAATATTGCCGCATAGATCACACTTGCGCTAATGAAATCTCACATCTTTTTTGTTCCATGATACAATTTGCTCAGTCAGAAGGCGCCAAACTTTGTGATTTTTCTCGAGGTTAGGATGGATATATTCAATCTTTATCCACACATTTCTTTCATGGTTCCACAGATCTTTCCAACTCAAATTCCCTTTGACCAAGGCTTCTTGAAACCTAGCACATTGTTCCACATCAATGCGAGTAATGCCGAAAAGGGGGGGCCAAGTGAAACCACATCCGTTGACTCCCACATCCTATTTCCACTCCTTTCGAATCTGAATATGGGCCTTTACTATATCCCAAGATTTCCATAAACAAACCGCAAGCTAAGAACCCTAGGGGCTAACCTTGTGGTGTGAGAAGAGCATGGCATCACAAGTAAGATGAAGAGAATGTCTCGGCTCCAAGACAAATTGGGCCTAGAAGTCCTGTTAATATCCCCAAGCTTTGAGCAAAAGTTTACCCTTTCTTTTTTTTTTTAAACCCTGTCGACCATGCATACGATGTCCCAAGTGCCATGGATTCTAAGCAAACAACATATATCCTAATGACGTTTGCTAGTGATCTACATGGAGTCTTGATTTTTCTTCACCTCTTTATCATGAGGCCTCTAGCATTAGAGGAAGTATAGGCTTGTACATGGAGGTCTTGATTCTTCTTCACCTCTTTATAGCATTAGAGGAAGTATAGGCTTTATGGGACCAATAAGGACTACGGTGCACGCTTAACCTGGTTGCTTTAATATGGGAGTGCACTAGACGATGTGCATCCCTTTCTTTCATTCCACACAAGGTTCTTCTGTTTTCCTTTGTTGCACTTATGTGCCTAAACTCTTTCTTTATAGTACTCTCAAGTTGGCACTTATGTGACTTTTCCTATGCGTGATCGGTGAGTATGAGAGCACGAGTGCAAATGGCAAGGAAAATGTATATGAAGTAAAAAACGGCACAATGCTTTTATGAGCGCAATACAAGCTACAATAATATTGCTTTCTGGGAGATTCGTGAAGTCTCCAGCGCACTAAGTCCACACCACACACGTATCATTTCATATCATCCACCAAGTGAACCATGTCACCTATTCTTCACATCATACTTGTGACGCCTGACATTTGCCATCTCTGCCTGGCCGATCGTGTTATTACCAGTAGTCCCGGCGGGGCTCGAACCCACGACCTTCGGCTCACAAGACCAACGCTCTAGACCAACTGAGCTACGGGACTGCACTATGCTGTTGGAAACAATGTCTATGGTTCATTTTGTTCAGCATGTAGTTCATTTTCTTCTATTACCCTTTATAACAAAAGCGCCCGGGACATTTTACCTTCATTTACCAATATTGATGGATGGACATTTTACTAAATACTATCTAGAATCCATCTACATGATAGTAAATGCTACAGATCTATCCATCTCTAAATACCAATAGACAGTAAATGCTACAGATCTATCATCTCTAAATACCAATAGACAGTAAATGCTAATAGACACATACTAAATCCTAATAATGTTATGCTATAGATCTAAAACTATCTCTACATTTATTGATATGTCTAGCAGAATTTGTAAGATCATGCATTCTCTTTCCATATACAGACTTTGTCACACCGCAGCCTCACCCAAGTCCCATAAGAATCATCCCCCATTCTTCTTCAACTTATGCATGACACAATATTTTATTTACTCTGCGCAAGCTTACAGATTCTGAATGCATCAAAGACAATATCTTACTTAACAGATTCTTAATGCAATCAGATCCTCTTCATTTGGCACGATTGGCTTATCCACCTGATTTATTCCTCAAGGCACGGATGCAATACTTGAATTGTGCGCCGATAATACACTATCTATCACATCTCTTCAATCACTTGTCTTTCACATGAGTTTACAAGAGCCTTAATGATTGGCGGAAGACTCAGTTCGCTTTTGTCATTTCCTTCTACATCATATGTCAATGTAAGCGTTGGTTTGGATCCATGGTACGATAACGATTCTCATGTCTTGTTAGAGACAAGCTCTCCTCTATCTATACTGATTTTATAACACAAAAATATCAACAAGTAATCTTGGGTGCGTGAGAGAGTGAGGGAGCACGAATAGAACTACACTACAAGTGCCAAGAAGGACATCGATGCAACAAGAGACACGATGCCCCGAAGAGCTCTCTATGGATAGATGATGAACCAAAAGAGAGAAGATGTCAAGTGCTGCATCATCATCTACGAATGGGAATCAAGGTGGTTCATCAATAGGAGTAGGTGGCACACAAGTAGAAGTAGCAATGATGCCGGTCATCCCAGCATTGCAAATATGACCACCAACCTTCACGAAAGCTAAAATTGATGGTACAAGTTACACCCTGTGGAAGTTCAAAATTACTTCTATCCTTGATTCATATGAGCTTCTTGAGACTGTTCTTGGGACTCATCATGAGCCCCAAGAAACACCTGATCCAAATAATCTTGGTCGAATGATTCCTCCTCATGTTGATCTTCTACGTGCTTGGAAACGTAGAAACACAGATGCACTCTACGCTCTAGTTACAAGTACTACTCATAGTGTTCTCACTCTCATTCAGCATACTACCAAGGCTTGTGAAGCATGGAACATATTGAGAAATCAATATGAAACTCGTAATCAGACACGGATTCATAACTTGGAGAATCAACTGCAGTAGAAAGGTTTGCTGATGGGAGATTGTTGAGGTGTTTATCACTCGCATACAGAATCTACGAGATCGAATGCCAGGAGCAGGTGTACAGAAGTCAAGCGAGGAGCTAGCTCGGCATTGTCTTCAAATCTATCCACCAAAGTTTGATGGTCTAGTAATTGCTCTCAATACTCAAATTAGACCTCAGCCACTAACATTTGAAGAATTCAGTGCCTTACTCATGGAGGAGGAGCTCCGGCTCAAGGCAAGGAGTGATGACAACAAAGGAGATGCTGCATTCACAGCAAATGCCAAAGGAGGCAAAGTGAACTCTTCAAAAGATGGAGACAGAAAGAAGAATGACAAAAATAATTTCAAGGGAGAGTGTTTCCATTGTAAGGAGAAAGGACACAGAATCCAAGATTGTCGCATCAAGAAGGCAAAAGAGAAGAATGGCTCTTCAAAAGGTGGAAAGGGCAAGGTTCTACCAACACAAAAAAATAGAGCTTGAGTTATTTGTTACGATAGAGGAGGTATTCTCCTCGGCTGAAGATTTAGGAACAAATGACTCATGGGTGTTGGACAGTGGTGCATCTAGTCACATGGTGAGCAGAAAAGACCTTTACAGTTCCTTACAACCTCTAAAGGAACCCATTAGAGTAAAGGTAGGCAACAATGCAAGATGTCCTATAGAGGGTGAAGGTACGGTTTCTATCATCAACTCTAATGGGGATGTCAAAAAACTTTCAAATGTGTTGTATGTTCCACAAATCAAACAAAATCTACTTTCAATACCTTCTATAACGGATCAAGGGCATCAAGTATCTTTGCATAAAATAGGAGCTAAGATAATGGACAGTAACAACAACCTTGTTCGGACTGGCACAAGGAGGAACAACCAATATGAGTTGTGTGCTCTTAGAGCCATTATAAGTGTGGGTACAAGTAAGCTATGGCATGAGAGACTCAACCACATTGGATACCCTGTACTAAAGGAGATGCATTGTAGGGGTATGGTTGCACATGCATCAATTGCTGAAATGAAGGAACCATGTGAAGCTTGCATGATGGACAAGCAACAAAGGAAGGCATTTCCACAAGAAAGCAAGAACAAGGCAAGCAATCCTCTAGAGTTGGTGCATGCTGACTTGTGTGAAAAAATGCCTACACAAGCCTTGGGCTGATCTTCCTACTTCATGTTACTTGTCGACGACTATAGCAGGAAGATGTGGGTGTACTTCCTTCATGACAAGGCTCAAGATTTTGGTACGTTTAAAGAATGGCTTCAGCTTGTTGAAACTCAAACAGGGAAGAAGATGAAGAAATTCAGGATAGATGGTGGTGGTGAGTTCACATCAACACAGTTTGAAGATTTTTGCAAGATTAAAGGAATCAAGCATCAACTCAGAGTGGCACCTAGCCCTCACTATAACGGTGTTGCAGAACATCGAAATCGAACCATCATGGAGATGGCAAGGTGCATGTTGAAGGGAAAGGGTTTGCCTAATCAATTTTAGGCAGAGGCTATCAACACTGCTGTGTACATCTTGAATCAAAGCTACACCAAGGCACTTGATGGAAATAATCCACAAGAGGCCTACACTGGTAAAAAGCCATCAGTTTCCCATTTCAAAGTATTTGGAAGTGAATGTTATGTGCATACTCTAGATAGGGAGAGAAACAAGCTTCAACCAAAAAACATCAAATGTATCTTCTTAGGGTACAGTGAAGATAAGAAGATTTATAACCTTTATTGATGCTAAGAAGATCATGGCGAGTCCCGATGTGGTGTTCAAGGAGGAGCAACCACATGTAGTGGAAGAGGAAAAGAGAGCTCCTCTATCTATACTGATTTTATAACACAAAAAATATCAACAAGTAATCTTGCGTGTGTGAGAGAGTGAGGAAGCACGAATAGAACTACACTACAAGAGCCAAGAAGGACATCGATGCAACAAGAAACACAATGCCCAGAAGAGCTCTCTATGGATAGATGATGATTAACAATAGGAGAATGAGTGAAGTGAGAGCTCTAAGAGAATCCCAAAGTACTATGTTCCAACACATATGTGTACATTTTCTATATGTGCTTACATGGGGAGAAAACCTCTAACTAGCTCTTGAGTAAAAAGTGCCCATGTATAGGGAAACGGTTCATGTCAAAGTTACTTGAGGGAAACATAAGTGTAACAAACCCCCCCCTCGAGAAAACCATGTGAACACATACAAGGAGTGAAAGATCAGCCCCACCAGGTAATAATCCTAAACACTTTGTGAAAAGCCTCAAGCTTTCTTGTGGAAGAGCTTTGTTGACCACTCCTTGTGGAAGAGCTTCAGTGATCACGCAATTTGCTATCTCGAAATGTCATTTGCAGCCACTTTGGCATAGATTGTGCATCCTTGATAGATATGCATTCCTCATGTAATACATCATCAAAATGCACATCATTGGTGGGCTGAATTATAAGAAAGCAATCACGCAAGAGACCAGAAATCCAGTAGCAGAGAAGATAATAGCTATGGTAGAATTTCAAGAACTTGGTACTCACAATAAGTATAAAGATGATGGTATTGTCTAGTTATGCACTCTAAAGGAAGAACTTAAATGGTGATCTAGATAGCTCTAGATAGGGGGTTACAATGTAGGATGTGGGCAGCCACCGCCCACATCCTTCTAACCCCCTATGGGTGGTAGGATGTGGGCAACCACCACCCACCTAGTCCCATACATGGTTTAGGTTAGTTCAGCCAACCTAAAAGATATGAATAATTTTATTCTTACAGGAAATACTCCATGGAATATTTACAACACATATGAGTATATTGTCTATATGTGCTTACATGGGGAGAAAACCTCTAGCTACCTCTCGAGAAAAAGTGTCCATGTATAGGGAAACGGTTCATGTCAAAGCTACTTGAGGGACACATAAGTGTAACAAAACCCCCTCGAGAAAGTCATGTGAACACATACAAGGAGTGAAAGATTAGCCCCACTAGGTAATAATCCTAAATGCTTTGTAAAAAGCCTCAAGCTCTCTTGTGGAAGAGCTTTGGTGAACACTCCTTGTGGAAGAGCTTCGGTGATCATGCAATTTGCTATCTTGAAATGTCGTTAGTAGCCACTTTGGAGTAGATTATGTATCCTTGATAGACATGCATTCTTCATGTAATAAGTCATCAAAATGCACATCAATGGTGGGCTTAATTATAAGAAAGCACGCACACAAGAGCACAAAAAGGAAATGGCAAAGAAGATAATAGCTATGGTAGAATTTCAAGAACTTGGTACTCACAGTAAGTATAAAGATGATGATATTGTCCAGCTGTGCACTCTAAAGGTAGAACTTAAATTGTGATCTAGATAGCTCTAGATTGGGGATTACAAGGTAGGATGCAGGCAGCCTCCGCCCACATTCTACCTTGTAACCCCCTATGGGTGGTAGGATGTGGGCAGCCACTGCCCGCCTAGTCCCATACATGGCTTAGGTCGGTTCAAACAACCTAAAAGATATGAATGATTTTTTATTCTAACAGGAAATATTCCATGGAATATTTACAAAACATATGAGTATATAGTCCATATGTGCTTACATGGGGAGAAAACCTCTAGCTACCTCTCGAGAAAAAGTTCCCATGTATAAGGAAATGGTTCATGTCAAAGCTACTTGAGGGACACATAAGTGTAACAAACCCCCCTCGAGCAAATGATGTGAATACATATAAGTTGTGAAAGATCAACCCCACTAGGTAATAATCCTAAAGCTTTGCAAAAAGCCTAAAAATTTCTTATGGAAGAGCTTTGGTGAATATTCCTACCACATTATCTTGTAGCCAAGTAAAGGATCACACAATTCGCTATCTTGAAATATTGTTTGTAGCCACTTTGGCATAGATTGTGTATCCTTGATAGAGGTGCATTCCTCATGTAAAACATCATCAAAATGCACATCATTGGTGGGTTGAATTATAAGAAAGTAGTCACACAAGAGAACAGAAAGCGAGTAGTAGAGAAGATAATAGTTATGGTAGAATTTCAAAAATTTGGTACTCACATCAAGTATAAATATGACGGTGTTGTCAAGTTGTGCACTCTAAAGGTAGAACTTACATGTTGATCTAGAACACTCTAGATAGCGAGTTACAAGGTGAAGTATGCTTACTCAATTCGATGTCTCGGGTAGAGTAGAAGTCACATATATACAGGCTTATGAAGAGGTGTGGCACTCCATGGATGGCTAGGAATGGGTGGTAGAATGTGGGCAGCCACCACCCACCTAATCCTATACATGACTTAGGTCAGTTCAACCAACCTAAAAGATATAAACGATTTCTCATTTATTTAGGAAATATTCCATGGAATATTTCCTTAACCCTCATGTGAAGGGCACTTCCTTCACACCCCACCAAGGGGATCACTGGCCCCCTAGGACCCCCTAGCCAGTTGGACTACTAACCCCCTTGGACCTCCAAGCTGAAGCTACTCCGCAATGGCCAAACCCCACAATTGGGGAAACTAGTATCTCCCTCTCCTTACAATGCATTATATGCTCCAATTCGACCTTCATCTAAGATGCAACTCTCCTCTATCTATAATGATTTTATAATACAAATAATATCAAGAAGTAATCATGGGTGTCTGAGAGAGTGAGGAAGCACGAATACAGTACACAGAAGTACAAAGAAGGAGATCAATGCAACAAGAAACATTATGGCTAGAAAAGTTGTCTATGGATAAATGATGATTAGTAATATGAGATTGAGTGAAGTGATAGCTATAAGCGAATCCCAAAGTACTATGTTGTCACTCTAGTACAATGGTGAGTATCAATGTGATGAGTCAATCCACGTAGAGGATAGGCTGATATGAAGATCAAGAGCGAGTGAAGTGCACAAAGGTGATGGTGAGAAACACAAAGGCATACACACACACACGAGAGGAAAGTGGCGATGGAGATCAATGGAAGGTGAGAAAGGAACTCATATTTATCACAAAATAGTTACAATAACTCTACTAGTCCAAAAGTTACTAGTTTCAAAAAGTTCTCAAAATGAGCTCTCTAGTTTTATTTATAGTTTTTGCCTATTTTTGACCAATTTCACATCTAGTGATGGGCATAGTTAAAAAATAGGTTCTACATCTAATTTGAGGTACCTAACGGCTTCCAAAAATTATAAAAATTGGTACGAGCTACCTACTTAGACTCCTCAAGCTTGAGGACTCCTCGGCTTGCACAAAATGGAGTCGCGCATGCAGTATCAGATTTATGTACATATATTACATTGTTTTAGTGATAAAAATCACTTTTCACGTTATGAAATGATTGTTTTTAATAAGAAGGTAGGCACCGATGCTTGAATACCACTTATTAGCTCCCCTTGGCCCTATGTGGTTCATATTCATCTGTGATGGGATCTTGTACTTGGTCTTGTGCCTCGAACACTCCCCTCCTCCTCATTTCTGTTGTCCTTGACATAACTTGACCATGCATGGGTAATGTAGTTATTGAGGAGCTCTATCGCAAGGATATGTTACATTATTCGAATGCCCTTGATAAGATTGTTTTCTAACTTCTCCCAATCAATGGTTGGGGTTTGTCAAGAGGTGGCATCTGATAATGCTCGAAGTACATCACTCGTTCGCACGTGAACAAATCGAGTAGGTGAGTGGGTCTGCTCATAAAGACTTCTGAGTGGTACTCCTCGAATCCAGTAGTGAACATATTTTTAAAAGTCTGATTGTAGCATGCTCGCATATATTTCAATCAATAGTCCCACACATAATAGACCTTGATTGATGGCATCATGCTCATATCGTACACTATATCCAAGTTTCCATGTTCGAATCTGGGGGTGTTCACTATTGGAGCCTTGACGTGCCTGAATGTCTTGAAGACCATTTGCATCATATCAAAAATTTTCTCTTTCATTTGCATGGTGACGTCGGGCATACGATGCAAGCGGGGTAACCAGTGGCGAATGGTAGCCATCATGTAGCCCACTATAGGTGTGTTACTACAGGGAGGTGCTAAGTAAGGGTAGTTGAGCTAGTTTTGACATTGTTGGTTGTTTTGAACTTTAATGGCAAAGGCCTTTGAGGAACGTCTTCTAAGGATCGGACCATAGCATGGGTCGTATTTTAGATGGGTGGGTGTGTGCATCCACGTATGCATCATCTCTGGATACTCTTGTAGTAATTTTGTTCTCCATGTAGGTTGATAGATATGACCCTTGTGAGCTTGCGGAGGGACATCGGCTGGCTCGAACTGGGTGGCATGTGTTGGTCGCTTCTTAGTGATGTTCTCAATCTGTAAATTATATTCGATGAGCAACATGAAGTAGGGTTTATACCGCAGCTCACTAGTTTATGTGTCGACGGAGTGCTATAGCGGCAAAATATGGATAATTTAAAATAACTTCTTCAATATTTCCTATCGCATGTAACTGAGTGTCAACTCTCGCCAAATGCATTTTGACAAGTTCTTCAACCGTCTTCAACCATGTCGGGGGAGATAACTCATACGTATCTTGACGTGCTTCTGAGGATATGTCTCCAACCACGGGTAATGGTTCATACTCTTCTTCAAATGTGTGATCCGTTGGGATCTATTTGGTCTCATCTAGTTCCGGCAAGTCAAGTGAGGATTTCGGTCTAGGAGGCTCCATCATACTAGATATTTGGCCTTGCGACTCTTGAACTTTTATTCGTAGCTTGTTCAATTCTTCAAGGAGGGTTGGTGGGGTGACCTCTTGCACAATTGTAGGTCTTGACGAATCTCTTAATGTCAATTGCTTGTTTGCTTCCTTGAGCGTCTCGCACTCGACTTGTAGTCGTTCGTAATCTTCTAGCAGGCATGCGTGATCGTCCAATAGAATTTGCATGGGCTCAAGAGGAACTTCTCTAAAGCGTGAGGGGCTTACAGGTGTCTCTGGATGATCCAGTGTAGCCTAGAAGTTTTCATGGTTTTGCTCTTAGAGTCGTTGATTTTCTTCTTTCGCTGCATTGAGGTGCCTTTAAAGGAGTGTCATGTTGCGCAATAATTGAGCATTGAGCATTAAATGTACGTCTAAATGAGACTCAATATCTTTTACATGCTCCTGTAACTGTGCCTCAAAGGTTTGTTGTTGCTTTCGCTACTCCGCTTCCAAGGCTTGATATTTCAGCTTGAGTTCTTAATTCTGCAATGTCAACATATCTAGTTGTTTCTGCAATTTCTGGATCATCTGTTGGAGGGCCGAATGTTGTAGTAATTATATTCTCCATGTAGGTTGATAGATATGACCCTTGTGAGCTTCCAAAGGGACATCTACTCACTCGAACTAGGTGGCATGTGTTGGTCGCTTCTTAGTGATGCTTTCAATCTATGAATTATATTCAGTGAGCAACATGAAGTAGGGTTTATACTACAACTCACTAGTACTTATGTGTCGATGGGATGCTATAGCGGCAAATTATGTAGACTTTAAAATAACTTCTTCAATATTTCCCATCGCATGTAAGTGAGCATCAACTCTCGCCAAATGCATTTTGTCGAGTTCTTCAACCATCGTCAACAATGTCGGGGGAGGTAACTCATATGTATCTTGACCTACTTCTGAGGATGTGTCTCCAACCACGGGTAATGGTTCGTACTCTTCTTCAAATGTGTCATCCGTTGGGATCTATATGGTCTCGTCTAGTTCTGGCAAGTCAGGTCAGGATTCCAGTCCAGGAGGCTCCATCATGCTAGATACTTGGGCTTGCAACTCTTGAACTTTCATTCATAGCTCATTCAATTCTTCAAGGAGGGTCCATGGGGTGACCTCCTTCACAATCGTAGGTCTTGATGAATCTTTTAATGTCAATTGCTTGTTTGCTTCCTTGAGCGTCTCGTAGTCGACTTGTAATCCATTGTAATCTTCTAGCAGGCATGCATGATTGTCCAATAGAATTTGCATGGACACAGGACGAACTTCTCTAAAGCATCAGGGGCTTACATGTGTCTCTGCACGATCCAGTGTAGCCTCAAAGTTTTCACGGTTTTGTTGTTGGATTCATTGATTTTCTTCTTTCGCTGCATTGAGGTGCCTTTAAAGGAGTGCCATGTTGGATAATTGAGCATTGCACATTAAATGTACATCTAACTGAGACTCGACATCTTTTACATGCTCTTCTAATTGTGCCTTGAAGGTTTGTTGTTGCTTTTGCTACTCTGCTTCCAAGGCTTGATATTTCACGTTGAGTTCTTGATTCTGCAATGTCAACGTTGTCGTAGAGATATTCATCTCTACTTTCATGTCTTGATCAAATGATTTTTCTTGAGATATCAATCGACAACTGATAGTTTTTTTTTAGCCATGGCGAAGGCCTATCCAGAGGTCAGTGATTCAGAAAAGCTGTGAATGTCAAAAAGATTTAGTCTCCGCAATTGGGAAGACAATTGCACTAAAAAAAACTTCAAAAGATTTGACAAAGTAATTCTCGAAGTGGATATATTTTCATGGTTCGAAACCATCAAAGGTTGCAAGAGGAGCAATATTTATTTAATTTCACAATAGTACGACAATACTTCTCTGGTCTTCGCTCGGCAGCAGAATTAGCTCATATCAACAATAGGTATATTCCTCTCTAAACTTTGAGATTTTAAGCTATTAAAAGGGAATGATTGGAGACCAAGGGATGGAGCGTCAAAATTAGCATCGTCAAAGATTAAAAAGAAGGGCGCACATTTAAAGAAAAACAAAATGAGTGGAACTGATGGATCTTTCTCATCAAAGGAGCGCCCATCGGAAGAGAAGACATCGCGGGAACTCAGGGACTCTCTGGGGGCTAAAAGTCGGCTGATCGAAGAAGGATATACGCTGTTGAAGAGGCGGATGGATGATTTTGTTTTTTGGACAGATACACAGAGTTTGAAGGAAAAGAAAGAGGTATCCGCTTGAATAGGGGAAGTCAACATAATCAAAACCCGGAGGCTCGTCCATGAAAACTTGGTATGAGTGGAAGGAGATTGCATGAGAAGGCCAACTCCAGGAGATTGCTTTCGATAACTTTGGCGAAATGGTAATAATCTGAAGCAACTACTCTGAGGCATATGAGGGGGGGGGACAAAAGAAAAGATACGGGCATCACACCTGATCTGCGCAGAAGAAGGAAGTCAGATCTAAATTGGCTTCTTCATCATATGACAATTCATGGTCTGGAGATGATTGATGGCTACAATTTATAAATACTTCTCACAAGATTGATCAGACTTGGAAGACGACAAGACTCGTATCCGGATGACCAAGTGATTTGAGCAATCTGTTGCCCCTGTGAATCAAATACCCTTCGATCTGAAACTGTAATGGACAGATTTTTTTTCCTACGAAGAAGTTAGCGTCTCATTGAGACAGATGAAACTACTATTCCATTTGATATGATTCTGATGGCTTCTTACACAAAGGTGGTGACCGTGAACGCAGGCGCGTCAACAGAGAAAAGATTCGATACCTTGAGGTCAAGATAGGTAAAAGGAAAGGAAAACCAATACTGCGCATAAGGAGACTTCTTGGAAGCTCTTTGATTTACATAACACCAGTGTAAGGCAGAAGTGAAGGATCTAACTTCAGAGCTCTGTGTTTCACGTAGATGACAAAAGTACTTTCGATGCTGCTTTGAACAAGTATGATTCCTGTGCTCAACTCTAATAAGGTCGATGAACATTCTGAAGATTCTCTGTTTATGCGCAAATGTTCTCACGTTTTTATTTGACAAATGTTTCTTTCTGCATACATACTGATGATTTGCTGTAGCTTTGAGTTCTGGCAAGAACACATCAACTTTCTGTTTATTGAATGATGTAACTGACATCTGTTATCTTTTATTTGAGTGACTATCGAATTATATCAATCCTCCCTGTTTCGCTCAATTCCCTGACAAATCATTTAATCTGACATTGAATTGACGTTACATTCTCATTTTTTTTTGCTCACTCCTTTGACTCCAACCGATTTCGATTTCTGGCACCTCTTAAAAAGGGAAAGGACGATTTTCTTCTCTCTGAATATCTGTCTCCACGATCGCTAAGTTTACGCACGAATGATCACTATATGATTGATGACGTTGGAACTTTAGGAGATGAAAGCAACAGTTGATTTATGATCAAATTCACACAATTTGATTCAACTGTTTATCTTGTGAAAAACGCAATATTTATAACACCTTTCTTCACCGCTGTGAATTATTGATGCTTGAATGTTTAAGCAACTGTAGCGAAAGTAGCAGATAGAATTTTTCAAAACGTCATAGTGTAGTTACAAGTCTTTTAAACATCAAGTCTGTTATATTACGCGCAAATTAAACCAATTATGATTTGAAATTTGTCAGGAAAACCAGAACGCTGTCAATAGAAACAGCGCTGACGAAATTGTTTTTCGACCTAGCAAACTTTGACTGAATATGGACTTTGGTGCCTAATTCAAATTTTGTTTAACATTTCAATTAGTGATATGTAGATTCAGAGATATGTAGATTCTGTGATTCTGGCGAACGACTTGTTCTGTTTAACATTTCAAATCGTAATATGTAGATTCTGCTTCTATTGGTGTTTCTATTCAGAATGAATGAATCTTTAATTATAAATACTCTGTTCAACGATTAGATAAAGGACGTCGGATAAATAAAGGCCAACGATCTGGAGGAACTCAATGAGTTGTATTTGTTGTACTTTCCATATTTGAAAGATATATGTCGTTTACTTCGTACTCAACGATGATGTAGAAAAGTTCTGACATTTTACCATAATTCATTCATTTTAATCAATGTGTGATTAACTACGTTTAAATGATTTGATGAATCGTAAACATTGAGAATATTAACTACTCATATATGAGTTGATTGTTTCATTTTATCATCTGAAATGAACATACTACTAATGTCCTTCGTACATGTTTGAGCAATTACTTGACTTGCTTTAAAAGCTTCTGTGAGAATTTGATGTGAGTGTCCACTTTACCTGAGATTGCTCCAAGTACCCCGCGTGCGCCGTTAATTTTGGCGGTCGCCCTGATCCACCGACCGTCCCTTTCGCGCCGACATATTGGTGAACCCGACGTGAAAAAGCGGCATAGCAGCTCAGGGACGTCTGATACAAAGAATATGTGTTTAGTATATATATACCTTGTGACATAGTTTTGAGTGATCAATAGATAGAGCTTTCATCATGGACCCTTACCTCATAGAAAAAAGAGTATGGAAATTGATTGATGACCTCAAAATAGAGAAGAAAGAGTTTTGTGGTAAAGATGTTACTAGGTATATCAAGGAGTATGAAAATTTAGTGTATCAATATGGCATACCTAGGGATAGTTGGGTTTCCACCTTTAGGCGTATATCAAATGGAGATACCCGAGATAGAATAAGCCTTAGGTTGGGCTCGTCCACTATACCTTGGGATATTTTTAAGACCCAATTGCGATAAGAATTTTGTTTCGAGGATTCAACAAAAAGAAATCATGAAACGTTTCAAGCTTGGGTAAATACATCTAAACCAAAAGAGAACTTAATTGAGGGTTTTCAAGAGTTTGAAGAACAGTTTAGCGACTTACCTGAGCAAGAACAAGTTTATCTTGAGCCTTATAAAGTTATAGATTTTTTAACTCTTCTTGATTACTCAATTCGAAAAGACCTAGAGCCTCTTTTAGAAGAACATAATACCTCAAATGGCCTGACCAATGATTGGACATATGTGCAAAAGCAAGTTCATCGACTTGCTCTTAGATATGAACGCCAAAACCTCAAATATTTTCCTCTTTCTAAAAGCAATGATTTAGATTGTACTTATCAAAAGATAAATGAAGAAAACAAATTTGAAATTACAAACAATGAATTAGATGATGCTACACCAATGATGAATGATGAAAACCAAATTACAATTTCAGAACACAAAACATTAAACAAACATGAGTGTGAACATGAGAAACCTTTGTTTGATTCTTCTAAAAGTCTTCCCAAATTAATCATTGAAGAAGTGAGTGATGTAAGTGGTAAAGAAATCCCACTCATCACAATAGCTTCTCCTAAAATTATTACTCACATTGATTCTTCATATAAGGAAGAACAATATGACAAAATTATAAAAAATGGTATTTATACATTTGAAAAATATGAATTGAAGGGTTTCAATATAAATGAACACTTGTTTTGTATTAATGATGTTCATATTGGTTTTTCTAATCAAATTTTTGAGTGGTTTGATACAGGTCAAGCAAGAATGGAGGATTTAATATTTCAGTGGAATATCATGAAAGCTACAAAGTTTGATTTAATATTGCTTTGGGTTTTACAGATGGACTATCGAGAAGTATTATCTTGGATTGCTACCTTTTGTATAAGTTTGCTAATAATTATGTTTCTCACAAGATTTTTGAGTTGAGTTATTTTTCAGGATTAGCATGAAGATTGGGAGCTGATTGATGAACTAAGATTTTCTTCAAAAATAGACTATGAATGAAGCGCAGGAGATTGAAGATAGTACATGCAGTTTAAAATTTAAGCAATCAAAGCGATATTTGGATGAAAGGCAATGCTAAAGATGGAATCAATATAGATCAGGTGAAACAGTTCTAACCCTGATTAATGTTTTAAGTTTTGTTTTTCCCTGCATTATCATAATTAGAAATGTACATTCTTCAGCTAGGTTAAGAAACTTCTTAAAATTATGAAAAGTAGAATTTACACTGAAGTAGGGATGTGCTTGAAGAGAAGATAGGGATTAGAAGACCTATGGCTGTCATATGGATAGTTGAAGGAACCCTTAACTTGCAACTCCTAGTAGAAGTAGGCTTGTTTTATATAGGTAAGCTTCCTTAAATCTGACCCATTTAGCTACAAGAGATCCTAGTTCCTGCTTTAGCTTACCTCTAGATCCTTTGCTCTGATTAGGGGTTAAGCCTTTCCCCTTCATCAAAAAAGTTGCGAAGAAAAATTGAAAGCAGTACATTAATGGTTGCTGCATATGAAAAGAGGAAAAATGACACAAAGAAAAATTATGATGAAAAATGAGATGAAAGAAAAATCAAATGATTTCAATAAATCAGTTGTGGTCTCGAAATCACTTCTGATTTGAAAAGCGGGCTATATAAGGCGGATGTATGCTAGAGGGGAGTTAGTTTTTGTATCTTAATGGCAAATGGTTAGGAGATGAGGATAGAAGGCCTATATAACATATGCTTTACTTATGAACAAAGTTAATAGAAGAGTTAGTACGAACACTATTTGAATGACTTCTATAGTTTCCTTCTAAAACCTGTTTCCAATTCATGCATTGAACGAAAAGGTTTAAATTCAAGTTTACATAATGTTATAAATTTTCTTTGCTATTTGAAGATGTACTAATGATATAAGCATTTTTATATACAGACAATTTTAATTTGAGTCATGAATAAGTTTCAAAAGAACTTGATATTGCTTTCTATGATCTGCAGGTTGGCCCATCGAGGACGATGTGCAGGTTTGGCCGGGGCGAATGTCGGAAAGTTTTCAACCTTTCCGTTGATGACCAGAGAAAATGAAAACAACTTTATTGGTGATCTCAAACCTTTTATATCACTGTTAAACAATTGTGTGGATTGAATTGACTACTTTTGAAGTGTTTACAGGTTCAAATGGATGAAGAAAACAAAAGTTCATATTATGGTTTACCCTAAACTGCTCGTAAAATGTGTGTTTAGGCCATAGAAACATTGAATTATGGGTTTAAGACCCTAGGTTTATATTTAATCTTGTGCATTTAAGTTAAGAGCCTTAATTCCTGGTTAATGTTAGGGATTAACTAGGTTTTCAATTAATTTCCAAAGGGTTTCAATGGGATTCTGATGGGTTTTTAGTAAGTTTTCTAGGGTTTTAGTATGTTTCAAGGGCTAGAATAGTTGTTATTCAAATACATTAATCTATACATTAAATATTTATGTATTAAAAATTAAACTATGCTATTAATAATTACTTTAATCATATGTGTGCATTTAAATACTAAGGTTCTAATTAATTAAACCCTTAAACTAAGATTGAATTAAATGATTTATTTAAAATAAGAAATATAGGCTAATTAAATTAAAAATGGTAAATTAAATGGATAAATAACTAGTGGTCTATATGAGTACTAGGAAAAAGAATGGTTTATATAAGATGTGTAACTAAAGTGATTTAAGGAGTGGTTTGAGTAAAAGATGCAATTAAAGGAGGAAAGAGAAACTTAAATGAATGGTAAAGATGAAAGTGGGTAAAAGAATGGAACAAGTGTGTTGTGTGCATAAAGCTAATTAAAAGTGTGGTTGAGATGAGTGGGCAAAAGTGAGGATGAAAACTTAAAGTAAATCCAAAAGAGTGGTAAAAACATGATCTCTGTGTGTATAAATATGTGGGCTTTGCTCCATATTGAGGCCGAATGTTTTTTTAGGCCACTTCACGTTTTTTTTTCTCGGCAGCAATAGTCTCCACTGAAGAAAGAGGCTGGAACGGGCCCTTTGGCAATTCATGAGAGCACGAGGAGGGAGAGGCGCAGATTAGAGGAAAGGGAGGCGGATTCTCGCTGTAGAAAAAGGAGCGGGGGAGCAGATTTCATCCGGAGCTCTCTGGCAGAGATCCTCTCGATAACTATGCTACCAACGCTGTGCTTCTCTGTCATGCTCTTTCTAACAGATGTCATCATGCATCTTTGATGGATCAAAGTTCAACCTTCGGGTTTTGTACAGCTTTGCCATGGACACCATTCGACAATTTGCTTTATATTGCTGCTCCGAATCTGACGCTCTAGTAGGTACATTATTCGGAATGAGAATCAAGCAGGGAGAGATGGCGCGCATATGATCTGATGCCGCTTTGACAACATCACACGTTCAGATTGAAGCTTAACTCTGGCATCAACTTGAAGGTACAAAAAATCTGACATCGAATGATGCTTAGTTGCTACGGAAAAGATTCGATCAACAACCTCTGTATAAACTCCAACGTTGCTATCTTTCTGATTCACCGAGGTCAATCGATGTCTTTTCTAACAATTCACAGAAGTTAATTATAGTTTAATTAGATATGTGTTGCAAAACATTTAGCGCAGATGAATTGAGGATGACGATTTGACGCTGATGGAAGGGACAATCTCTGGCAGCAGAAATTATAGCTGCATGCTACAGGTCTGAAAGGGGGAGATGTGTCATAGTACAAGGGCTTCTTCACTTCTGTGTGAGCAGAGGAAAAAGTTTATGAAGATCGGCAGTTTTAGCATCATCACCCTGAAACTTTCCATTGCTCGTTTGTATTATGCTCTGTGATTCATCATCATATCTCAAAACATAGTTCTTGCCAAGCAGAGGGATCGCTGGAATAGTAATGCCAAGTATTCATAAGAGATGGTTGCCTATGATATGCATTATGAATGAAATTTTGTGACGAATTGAAGCCAAAATTCGTGACATAATGAACTTTGTGCATTTAACTTCGTAATCATTGGTGAAAAAACATGAGTCGATGTAAGCTATATGCTATATGTTGATCGTTCGGAAATTAGACTTCTTTAGTGAGTATTGCAATTACTTAGTTGGTTCTCTCCATATGTATGTTTTGCCGACAAGAGTTATTTAATTTTGACAATATTAATGTATTCGATCATTAGAGCATACTAAAATAACCATCTTGTTTTGAATTATTAAAAATGACTTTGTTTCATATAAGTTGTTCTAATTGGCTTGGAGTTAAGAATTCGAATTCAACCCTTTTCCTTACGATTACATATGTTCATTGTTAGATAAAGTTGGAACTTCATTGTTTTGGTTCTTAAAAACAATTCTTATAAATACATACATGATATCAATTATAACGGCAATAAAAGATAACACATTGCTGAGTTTAATTGGTTCGTCGAGTCTTCTTTGAGGTCCATTAAAACTTGAGCTTGCTCCAAGCACCCTGCGTGTGCCGAGGGATTTAGTGGCTGACTGATCCACCAACCTTATGTCCGTAACTTCCCGACATTTTTTTGTGGTGGTGGAGATGACGGGCATCGATCCCGCTACCTATCGTGAAATCTTGGTGGACTTTGGTTCGAAATCTCGCAAAATCTTGTACAGAACTTAGATAAAATGACTGTTTATTTTCCATCTGCTACGTTAAATATTTTTCATTTTAAACAAATTCCAAGAAAACTTATAAAAAAATACGAAAAACATTTAAAAAACAAAGGAGATTTGTTAATGGATGAAAGTATTGAATATATTATTGAAACTACACATTGCTTCTCAACATTAGAAGAATTAGAACTTTGTTATCAGAGTAAGTCTAATTCCCATATTCTTATCTCTTCACTTGATATGTATGCATTAATTCAGGAATATGCCTTTAGTATTAATCATGAGTATGATGCCTTAGTGGAGACCAAATATAAAACTGTTAGTAAGAAGGTTAAACCCGTAGCTCAACCACTACCAAAATTTAGTAATGATATTATAAAGAATGTAAGTCATGAGCCAATCCTCAGAAATCCAACAAATATTGGCCATGTATTTACTAAAGAATCCTTAAATCAAATTAAATTAGATGCTAGTGGTTTCCTTCTTCCAACAGAAAACGAGTTTTTTTTGAAGATTATTGAGCAACATGGAAGAGCATTTTCTCTTGAGCCTTCAGAGATAGGATGTGCAGATCCTCGGATAGTTGCACCGATGATAATTTTCACTATTCCCCATATTCCTTGGAATTTGTGCCCTATTCCTGTACCGAAAGCTCATCTTCCAGAGCTGATTAGATTACTTAAAGAAAAAATTCATATGCATATTTTAGAATCCTCTTCAGCTCCCTATTCAAACCGTTGTTTTACTGTGCCCAAGAAGAGTGGAAAACTTCGGTTTATCCAAGATCTTCAACCAGTTAATAAAGTGATTATTAGAAATGTGGGTACAGGTCCAATTGTGGATGAATTTGCGGAAGCATTTTCAGGCAATTCTATATATTCAATGGGTGATCTCTACTCTGGGTATGATCAATTTCAATTGGCATTAGAGAGTAGAGACATTACTACCATGAAAACACCTTTGGGATTAGTTAGGATGTGTACATTACCTCAAGGTGCGACCAATTCAGTAGCACACATGATGAGTGCAATGAATTTGGTTTTGCACGATTTTATTCCTCACATTACTATGCCCTTTATAGATGACATTCCCATTAAGGGTTGCTTGGAAGAAGAGAAAGATAGCACTCTGGATGAAGATGGTTGTCGTAGATTTGTAAAGGCTCATATCCTTGATTGCCAAAAGATCTTTCAGCGATTTATTCAAGTTGGCTTAACATTATCAATAGAAAAATCTACTTTTGGTGTTAATGAGGTCCTAATTGTAGGTCATCTTTGTGGCTATTATGGACGAAAGCCATACCCTCATAAAATTGATGCCATTAGTAAGATTTCGGAGATATGTCAAAATGTGAGTGAAGTTCGTCGATTTTTAGGAGCTTGTATCTTCTATGTTATATGGATACCACATTTTGCACATATAGCTGACTGTCTTTATGATTTATTAAGGAAGAAAAGAAAATTTTTATGGACAGAAAAACATACTCAAGCAATGCGTAGATTAAAGAAGTTGTTACAAGAAGCTCCAATCCTTAAACGAGTAGATTATACGAATAATAAGCCTATTATTTTGACTGTTGATACTAGTCCTATTGGAATTGGCTGGGTCATAAGTCAAGATGATGAAGAGGGTAGAAGATATGCTATTAGATTTGGAGCTAAGATTTTACATAATACTCAAAGAAATTATCCTCAAATTAAAAGGGAACTTTGGGGTTTAGTCACAACTCTAAAGTCTGATAAAGAATATTTCATAGGAGCAAATGTGATTGTGGAGACAGATTGTTTACCGCTAATTGGAATGATCACAAACTGTTCTTCACCAGATATTGCAATGCTTCGTTGGATTTCTTATATTAAATTTATAAATCCAGTTTTAATCCATATTTCAGGAAAGTCTAACTCTGTTGCTGATATGCTCTCAAGAGCTAGGTATGATGAGAATGATGAAGCCAAAGTAGATACTAATACGATAAATTATGATTCCCAAGTTTATGTATATAAAAAATTTAATTCAGAGGAATACGAAGGAGAGTGGCTAGAGATTGGAAAGTATCTTAGTACTTTAGTTAGATCACCTTCATGGTCTTCAAATAAATTTAGAAATATTAGAAAAAGAGCATTTAACTTTTTCTTAAAAGATGGGTTAATTTGGAGACATGCAAGGGGGAAGATCAAAATGCCACAAAGAGTACTAGGTACTAAGAATCTTCAGATGCAAGTCATGAAGAGCATGCATGATACTTTATGGGCCGGGCATAAAGGTTTTATTGCCACTTATGAAAAAATTAGAGAGTGTTACTGGTGGCCAGGTATTTATGTTAATGTAAAGAAATATGTGGATTCTTGCGATGTATGTCAAGTTTATTCATCGGTTAAGCATAGGGATCCATTGCATCCTACGTATCCACCATGCATACACTATAAGTGGGTAGTAGACTTAGTAACCATGCCCAAAGGTATCGATAGAATGAGATACATAGTTCTTGCTCGAGAAGATCTTACTAATCATGTGGAAGGCCGAGCTCTAAGATCAAAAACTACTTTCAATGTATGCAAATTTCTTCTAGAAGATGTGATTTCAAGATTTGGGTATATTGAAAAAATAGTAGCCGATAGGGGCGAATTAGACGCACAAGAGGCTAAGGAATTCTTTGCTAGGCATGGAATTCGTTTAGCTCTTACGACTACATATAACCCTGAGGCTAACGGAAAAATTGAAAGAGGGCATTCCCCTATCATAAAAGCGATTTCTAAAGCTTGCAAAGGAGAACTGAAGAATTGGCCGAAATTTTTGCCATTCGCTTTGTGGGCTGATAGAATGACCTGTATGAGAACGACGGGGTTTATGCCGGCAGAGCTAATGTACTGCCAAAAGCCAATTTTTCCAGTAAATACCCAAATTCTTACTTGGACTACGCTTCCTTGGAAAGATAATTTATCTACTGAAGACTTATTAGCTTTAAGGATTCAACAGCTTGAGCAAGGGAATGAAAGACTAGATGAAGCTATAGCTAAATTAAAAACTTCTCGACTTAAAAATAAAAAGTATTTTGATAAATCGCATAGGTTAAGACCAAAGCCAATTCAAATTAATGATTGGGTATTGATATATGATAGCACATTCGATATACAGTATGATGCTCGTAGAAAATTAAAAAAGCGTTGGTTTGGACCTTATATGGTGGTCAAAATCTATGAAAATGGAACGTATGCCTTAAGAGAGTTAGATGGAACTCCGCTTAAAAATTTAATTGCAGGTAAAAGAGTTAAAATATTTAAACAAAGAAATGAAGAATATTATGATTTATTATCTGATGAAGAAAATGATGAATGAATGTTTTAATAAAAATAATGTTTAAATTTTTTGTTAAATATGTTTTTTCTTTTCTATGTATGAAAATAAAAATTTTATTTAAACTAATTTTCTTGTGAGTTTATATGTTGTTACTTGATAGCAGGAGTTGAAGATGTTTTTTGAACCAATTAATTAAAGACTGATTTATGATAAAGATAAAGCGCAGGAGATTGAAGATAGTACATGCAGTTTAAAATTTAAGCAATCAAAGCGATATTTGGATGAAAGGCAATGCCAAAGATGGAATCTATATAGATCAGGTGAAACAGTTCTAACCCTGATTAATGTTTTAAGTTTTGTTTTTTCCTGCATTATCATAATTAGAAATGTACATTCTTCAGCTAAGTTAAGAAACTTCTTATAAAATTATGAAAAGTAGAATTTACACTGAAGTAGGAATGTGCTTGAAGAGAAGATAGGGATTAGAGACCTATGGCTGTCATATGAATAGTTGAAGGAACCCTTAACTTGCAACTCCTAGTAGAAGTAGGCTTGTTTTATATAGGTAAGCTTCCTTAAATCTGACCCATTTAGCTAAAGAGATCTTAGTTCCTGCTTTAGCTTACCTCTAGATCCTTTGCTCTGATTAGGGGTTAAGCCTTTCCCCTTCATCAAAAAAGTTGCGAAGAAAAATTGAAAGCAGTACATTAATGGTTGCTGCATATGAAAAGAGGGAAAAAAAAGACACAAAAGGAAAAATTATGATAAAAAAAATGAGATAAAAGAAAAATCAAATAAATCAGTTATGGTCTCGAAATCACTTCTGATTTGAAAAGCGGGCTATATAAGGCGGATGTATGCTAGAGGGGAGTTAGTTTTTTGTATCTTAATGGCAAATGGTTAGGAGATGAGGGTAGAAGGCCTATATAACATATGCTTTACTTATGAATAGAGTTAATATAAGAGTTAGTACGAACACTATTTGAATGACTTCTATAGTTTCCTTCTAAAACCTGTTTTCAATTCATGCATTGAACGAAATGGTTTAAATTCAAGTTTACATAATTTTATAAAGTTTTCTTTGCTATTTGAAGATGTACTAATGATAGAAGCATTTTTTATATACAGGCAATTTGAATTTGAGTCATGAATAAGTTTCAAAAGAATTTGATATTGCTTTCTATGATCTGCAGGTTGGCCCATCGAGGACGATGTGCAGGTTTGGCCGGGGCGAATGTCGGAAAATTTTCAACTTTCCAATTGATGACCAGATAAAATAAAATTAACTTAATTGGTGAATTCTAACCTTTTATATCACTGTTAAACAATTATGTGGATTGGAATTAACTACCTTGAAAGTGTTTACAGGTACAAATGATGATGAAGATTCTATGTTCATAGTAGGGTTTACCCTAATTACTCATTTAATGAGTTGTTTTATTCATACATTCAAGAATCATGGGTATTTAACCCTAGGATTTCATAAGTTGATATGATTTTATGTTAGTTGGGTTAATCCAAAGGGTCTCAAAAGATTCTAATGGGTTAATGCTAGGGTTTATTTAAGTGTTAATGGATTAATGATAGGGTTCAGAAGAGTTTTAAAGGGTTTTCATGGGTTTCTGAAGGGTTTTAATAGGTTTTCTAGGATTTTAGTATGTTTCAAGGGCTAGAATAGTTGTTATTCAAATACATTAATCTATACATTAAATATTTATGTATTAAAAATTAAACTATGCTATTAATAATTACTTTAATCATATGTGTGCATTTAAATACTAAGGTTTTAATTAATTAAAAGCTTAACCTAAGCTTAATTTAAATGATTTATTTAATTGAGAAATTTAGGGTAAATAGAATTAAAAAGAAAATGAAGTGGATAAATAACTAGTGGTCTATATGGATGCTAGAAAAAAGAATGGTATGTGAGTAATGTGGAATTAAAGTGAATTAAGGAGTGGTCTGAAAGGAAGATGCACTTAAAGTGAAAAAGTTGGTTAATAAAAAGGAATGATGAGAATTAGTGTAGATGAAAAGAGAGGTGAAAGTAAGTTATGTGAGAAAAGTCAATTTAAAGTATGGTGGGTTAAAGGATGGATGGGAAATAAAGTAGGAAACCAAAATAGTGGTATAGAGAGGATTTGTGTGCGTATATATATGTATGCTTTGATCATGAATTCCTAATGTTTCTTTGCAGGTAATTTTTCCTCCTCCTTATTTCCTTGTGAATAGTGTAGAGAGAGAGGTAGAAAATGTTAGTTTCCCTTCTCTTGATGGATGCACGTAGACCTGCGCAGAGAGTTAAACTAAGAGAGAGAATTATTTTAAGAGTGAGAAAGAGAAATGAATTCCCTTTTTTTTTCGGGCGCTGTAGACCATGGTGTACGCACAGATTGAGAGTGAGGAGCTTGCATACCCTTCTTAGCCTCTTAGCCTCTCTCTGTCTGGGTGCATGGAGGAGATAAAGAGAGTAAGTATTATCAAGTGCAAACGCGATGACGTTGCTCTCACTCTGTGCTCCAGAAGGTTCAGGGATGCTTCACATCACGACTTTAGGCAGGAGAACTCTAGGGCTGCTGTTGTGTTTGGATGATGGAGTGTCTACGCAAATCAATGTTATTCGCTATATACTTTGAAGTCTGAAGCAAGCGTGCAGCCTGTTTTTACACGGGAAATAACCTCTATACTTTATATTGTGAGCCCATGATAAGCCGACGATTTGTATCAACGCACTAATAGATTATAATGTATATAGCCTGCTTCAGGTGCAGTTGATCGTATTAAAATAATCATGATTCAGTGCAGATCTAGGGGAATCGATTGGCTTAGGCACTACTGATGATATACAGTAGAATGACGATGATAAAGCTGTAGCGCTTAGGAGAGAGAAGGAAAAGAGTGGCGAATCGCGATGTTGTAGGCTGTAGTGTGCATGCAAGTCACGACAGAGAGAAGTTAGAAGAGAGGTTGAACGCGCAGAGAGAGAGAGGCACGGAGACTACTGCTTGCGCATCGGATGAGCGAGATTGGGGGATGTCGGTGAGCGCCAGGAGAGAGAGTCCTATGCGCTTCACATGAGAGAGGCTGAATCCTTGATGGCGGCAATTGTGCATCCGGGAGAGAGTGCTTGGGCACCTGTTCACTGTGAGGCACATGGAACGTGCTGGCAGTGCGCAAGGAATCAGGGGAGAGAGATTCACGAGCGCTGGATAGAGAGAGAGATGGTTGGCTGGCTGAAACTGACAGAGAGACAGATGTGCATGCCATGCGCAGATAGAGAACATAGACGCAAAAGATTTGCGATTCGCAGAGAGAGTTTAATTGTGTTGAATGAAAATATATTTTGCTCTTCGGAAGTGTGTGCAAAATCTAGGTGATCATGAGGTGTCTTCCATGGATTGATAGATGTTGACAGAAGTCTTAGGGCCTAATTCCATCCGATGGATTTTTCTTGCCTGCGCTAGAGTGTGCTCATAGCTCGTTCTTGATACCTTAGTCGCTTTCTGAGGGGAATAAGTGAGCTGCGCAAGAGAGAGTCGTAGATTGGTGGCTATTGTGGTGCGGAGATCTGCCGCCCACACAAGTGTATGAGAGAGTAAAGAGGTCAGCACTTGATATAGAGGGAGAAAAACATGGTGATCGTCACTGTAGGGATTAGTGGATGCTGTCACTTAGAGAGATATGCTTGCAAATAGTTCTAGAGAGAGAGGGAGTTAGGAGAGAGATAATGAAAGTTCATTTAAGTATTGATTACTTCAGTAATTTATTTAGTTCATTGCTTAGTTCCTTTTCTAGATATTTAGTATATTGATGTATGAAACTTTAATGTGTAGAGTACATATGCATGGAAGTGTATGTATAGTTAATATGCATTAACTTATATAGTGCGTTAAATATTCATGAAAAATGTGTGTAAAGGAAAATATTAGTATGAGTATAGAAGCATGTGCATGTGAGTAAGTAAGTGCATATGCATGGTAGTATGCATGAACATGGATGTGCATGAGTGTGCTAGTGCTTTGGAGCATGTGCATGATTAAATGTTTATGTATATTAGAAGATATGCATCTTAGCATGTGCATTAGTGTGTGCATGGTTATAGGTATTTAGAAGTGCATGAAAGTATGTTAGCATGTGTATGCTTTAATATATGTAAAGTATGGGTTTTATTTTTTTTTCATTAATTTCTTGCCAGATTACTAATATTCCTAATGTTTCTTTGCAGAAACATTGAAGATTAAAAAGCAATTGAAGTGCAGTGAAGTGAAGCAAAGTGAAGATTTCATCAATTCAATTATCCGACAATCTGAATTAAATCCATGGAAATTATCCTTGATTAAGCTTTGTATAGGATTCACTAGTTGTTAGCAATCTTTTAGAGAAATTATATCATTGCTTTATAGCATTGTAATCATCCATTATTGTCATTAGCATTAAGTCAATTCTAATTTGCATTATCATTCTTGTCAATGTTATCTGAAATCGTTAATTTCAATTTCTCATGATTATTGTTTGAATAGATTTATAGCCTTATTTTCATTCGCATCTAATGATCCTCAAGATAACATAGATTCATTTCCACCACCCTTAAATAGGCGTACACAACCTAATCATTTAGAAATCCAAGAAGACGTAATTATAAAAGAAAAATTAACTAAGGAAACTTTGATAGTACCTATACCTCATGAAGCTATTGATAGATATAGAGCAGTCCAGCCTTACGATTCTTAAACGTTTAAAGTGTTTCAATTATCTACTCCATATTTCCTAGATTTAAGAGTAATTTAGAATTTCTGATACCTTAGACAAAAGAAAAATATACCTAAAACACCTACGATTGTCTCATACACCCTGCGTGTGCCGAGGGACTTAGTGGCTGACTGATCCACCAGCGTTATGTCCGGAACTTCCCGACAATTTGGTGAACCACTAAATCGGGAAGTTACGGACATAAGGCTGGTGGATCAGTCAGCCACTAAATCCCTCGGCACACGCAGGGTGTATGAGACAATCGTAGGTGTTTTAGGTATATTTTTCTTTCATCTAAGGTATCAGAAATTCTAAATTACTCTTAAATCTAGGAAATATGGAGTAGATAATTGAAACACTTTAAACGTTTAAGAATCGTAAGGCTGGACTGCTCTATATCTATCAATAGCTTCATGAGGTATAGGTACTATCAAAGTTTCCTCAGTTAATTTTTCTTTTATAATTACGTCTTCTTGGATTTCTAAATGATTAGGTTGTGTACGCCTAATTAAGGGTGGTGGAAATGAATCTATGTTATCTTGAGGATCATTAGATGCGAATGAAAATAAGGCTATAAATCTATTCAAACAATAATCATGAGAAATTGAAATTAACGATTTCAGATAACATTGACAAGAATGATAATGCAAATTAGAATTGACTTAATGCTAATGACAATAATGGATGATTACAATGCTATAAAGCAATGATATAATTTCTCTAAAAGATTGCTAACAACTAGTGAATCCTATACAAAGCTTAATCAAGGATAATTTCTATGGATTTAATTCAGATTGTCGGATAATTGAATTGATGAAATCTTCACTTTGCTTCACTTCACTGCACTTCAATTGCTTTTTAATCTTCAATGTTTCTGCAAAGAAACATTAGGAATATTAGTAATCTGGCAAGAAATTAATGAAAAAAAAATAAAACCCATACTTTACATACATTAAAGCAGACACATGCTAACATACTTTCATGCACTTCTAAATACCTATAACCATGCACACACTAATGCACATGCTAAGATGCATATCTTCTAATATACATAAACATTTAATCATGCACATGCTCCAAAGCACTAGCACACTCATGCACATCCATGTTCATGCATACTACCATGCATATGCACTTACTTACTCACATGCACATGCTTCTATACTCATACTAATATTTTCCTTTACACACATTTTTCATGAATATTTAACGCACTATATAAGTTAATGCATATTAACTATACATACACTTCCATGCATATGTACTCTACACATTAAAGTTTCATACATCAATATACTAAATATCTAGAAAAGGAACTAAGCAATGAACTAAATAAATTACTGAAGTAATCAATACTTAAATGAACTTTCATTATCTCTCTCCTAACTCCCTCTCTCTCTAGAACTATTTGCAAGCATATCTCTCTAAGTGACAGCATCCACTAATCCCTGCAGTGACGATCACCATGTTTTTCTCCCTCTATATCAAGTGCTGACCTCTTTACTCTCTCATCCACTTGTGTGGGCGGCAGATCTCCGCACCACAACAACCACCAATCTACGACTCTCTCTTGCGCAGCTCACTTATTCCCCTCATAAAGCGACTAAGGTATCAAGAACGAGCTATGAGCACACTCTAGCGCAGGCAAGAAAAATCCATCGGATGGAATTAGGCCCTAAGACTTCTGTCAACATCTATCAATCCATGGAAGACACCTCATGATCACTTAGATTTTGCACACACTTCCGAAGAGCAAAATATATTTTCATTCAACACAATTAAACTCTCTCTGCGAATCGCAAATCTTCTGCGTCTATGTTCTCTATCTGCGCATGGCATGCACATCTGTCTCTCTGTCAGTTTCAGCCAGCCAACCATCTCTCTCTCTATCCAGTGCTCGTGAATCTCTCTCCCCTGATTCCTTGCGCACTGCCAGCACGTTCCATGTGCCTCACAGTGAACAGGTGCCCAAGCACTCTCTCCCGGATGCACAATTGCCGCCATCAAGGATTCAGCCTCTCTCGTGTGAAGCGCATAGGACTCTCTCTCCTGGCGCTCACCGACATCCCCCAATCTCGCTCATCCGATGCGCAAGCAGTAGTCTCCGTGCCTCTCTCTCTCTGCGCGTTCAACCTCTCTACTAACTTCTCTCTGTCGTGACTTGCATGCACACTACAGCCTACAGCATCGCGATTCGCCACTCTTTTTCTTCTCTCTCCTAAGCGCTACAGCTTTATCATCGTCATTCTACTGTATATCATCAGTAGTGCCTAAGCCAATCGATTCCCCTGGATCTGCACTGAATCATGATTATTTTAATACGATCAACTGCACCTGAAGCAGGCTATATACATTATAATCTATTAGTGCGTTGATACAAATCGTCGGCTTATCATGGGCTCACAATATAAAGTATAGAGGTTATTTCCTGTGTAAAAACAGGCTGCACGCTTGCTTCAGACTTCAAAGTATATAGCGAATAACATTGATTTGCGTAGACACTCCATCATCCAAACACAACAGCAGCCCTAGAGTTCTCCTGCCTAAAGTCGTGATGTGAAGCATCCCTGAACCTTCTGGAGCACAGAGTGAGAGCAACGTCATCGCGTTTGCACTTGATAATACTTACTCTCTTTATCTCCTCCATGCACCCAGACAGAGAGAGGCTAAGAGGCTAAGAAGGGTATGCAAGCTCCTCACTCTCAATCTGTGCGTACACCATGGTCTACAGCGCCCGAAAAAAAAAGGGAATTCATTTCTCTTTCTCACTCTTAAAATAATTCTCTCTCCTAGTTTAACTCTCTGCGCAGGTCTACGTGCATCCATCAAGAGAAGGGAAACTAACATTTTCTACCTCTCTCTCTACACTATTCACAAGGAAATAAGGAGGAGGAAAAATTACCTGCAAAGAAACATTAGGAATTCATGATCAAAGCATACATATATATACGCACACAAATCCTCTCTATACCACTATTTTGGTTTCCTACTTTATTTCCCATCCATCCTTTAACCCACCATACTTTAAATTGACTTTTCTCACATAACTTACTTTCACCTCTCTTTTCATCTACACTAATTCTCATCATTCCTTTTTATTAACCAACTTTTTCACTTTAAGTGCATCTTCCTTTCAGACCACTCCTTAATTCACTTTAATTCCACATTACTCACATACCATTCTTTTTTCTAGCATCCATATAGACCACTAGTTATTTATCCACTTCATTTTCTTTTTAATTCTATTTACCCTAAATTTCTCAATTAAATAAATCATTTAAATTAAGCTTAGGTTAAGCTTTTAATTAATTAAAACCTTAGTATTTAAATGCACACATATGATTAAAGTAATTATTAATAGCATAGTTTAATTTTTAATACATAAATATTTAATGTATAGATTAATGTATTTGAATAACAACTATTCTAGCCCTTGAAACATACTAAAATCCTAGAAAACCTATTAAAACCCTTCAGAAACCCATGAAAACCCTTTAAAACTCTTCTGAACCCTATCATTAATCCATTAACACTTAAATAAACCCTAGCATTAACCCATTAGAATCTTTTGAGACCCTTTGGATTAACCCAACTAACATAAAATCATATCAACTTATGAAATCCTAGGATTAAATACCCATGATTCTTGAATGTATGAATAAAACAACTCATTAAATGAGTAATTAGGGTAAACCCTACTATGAACATAGAATCTTCATCATCATTTGTACCTGTAAACACTTTCAAGGTAGTTAATTCCAATCCACACAATTGTTTAACAGTGATATAAAAGGTTAGAATTCACCAATTAAGTTAATTTTATTTTATCTGGTCATCAATTGGAAAGTTGAAAACTTTCCGACATTCGCCCCGGCCAAACCTGCACATCGTCCTCGATGGGCCAACCTGCAGATCATAGAAAGCAATATCAAATTCTTTTGAAACTTATTCATGACTCAAATTCAAATTGCCTGTATATAAAAAATGCTTCTATCATTAGTACATCTTCAAATAGCAAAGAAAACTTTATAAAATTATGTAAACTTGAATTTAAACCATTTCGTTCAATGCATGAATTGAAAACAGGTTTTAGAAGGAAACTATAGAAGTCATTCAAATAGTGTTCGTACTAACTCTTCTATTAACTCTGTTCATAAGTAAAGCATATGTTATATAGGCCTTCTACCCTCATCTCCTAACCATTTGCCATTAAGATACAAAAAACTAACTCCCCTCTAGCATACATCCGCCTTATATAGCCCGCTTTTCAAATCAGAAGTGATTTCGAGACCATAACTGATTTATTTGATTTTTCTTTTATCTCATTTTTTTTATCATAATTTTTCCTTTTGTGTCTTTTTTTTCCCTCTTTTCATATGCAGCAACCATTAATGTACTGCTTTCAATTTTTCTTCGCAACTTTTTTGATGAAGGGGAAAGGCTTAACCCCTAATCAGAGCAAAGGATCTAGAGGTAAGCTAAAGCAGGAACTAGGATCTCTTTAGCTAAATGGGTCAGATTTAAGGAAGCTTACCTATATAAAACAAGCCTACTTCTACTAGGAGTTGCAAGTTAAGGGTTCCTTCAACTATTCATATGACAGCCATAGGTCTCTAATCCCTATCTTCTCTTCAAGCACATTCCTACTTCAGTGTAAATTCTACTTTTCATAATTTTATAAGAAGTTTCTTAACCTAGCTAAAGAATGTACATTTCTAATTATGATAATGCAGGAAAAAACAAAACTTAAAACATTAATCAGGGTTAGAACTGTTTCACCTGATCTATATAGATTCCATCTTTAGCATTGCCTTTCATCCAAATATCGCTTTGATTGCTTAAATTTTAAACTGCATGTACTATCTTCAATCTCCTGCGCTTTATCTTTATCATAAATCAGTCTTTAATTAATTGGTTCAAAAAACATCTTCAACTCCTGCTATCAAGTAACAACATATAAACTCACAAGAAAATTAGTTTAAATAAAATTTTTATTTTCATACATAGAAAAGAAAAAACATATTTAACAAAAAATTTAAACATTATTTTTATTAAAACATTCATTCATCATTTTCTTCATCAGATAATAAATCATAATATTCTTCATTTCTTTGTTTAAATATTTTAACTCTTTTACCTGCAATTAAATTTTTAAGCGGAGTTCCATCTAACTCTCTTAAGGCATACGTTCCATTTTCATAGATTTTGACCACCACATAAGGTCCAAACCAACGCTTTTTTATTTTTCTACGAGCATCATACTGTATATCGAATGTGCTATCATATATCAATACCCAATCATTAATTTGAATTTGCTTTGGTCTTAACCTATGCGATTTATCAAAATACTTTTTATTTTTAAGTCGAGAAGTTTTTAATTTAGCTATAGCTTCATCTAGTCTTTCATTCCCTTGCTCAAGCTGCTGAATCCTTAAAGCTAATAAGTCTTCAGTAGATAAATTATCTTTCCAAGGAAGCGTAGTCCAAGTAAGAATTTGGGTATTTACTGGAAAAATTGGCTTTTGGCAGTACATTAGCTCTGCCGGCATAAACCCCGTCGTTCTCGTACAAGTCATTCTATCAGCCCACAAAGCGAATGGCAAAAACTTCGGCCAATTCTTCAGTTCTCCTTTGCAAGCTTTAGAAATCGCTTTTATGATAGGGGAATGCCCTCTTTCAATTTTTCCGTTAGCCTCAGGGTTATATGCAGTCGTAAGAGCTAAACGAATTCCATGCCTAGCAAAGAATTCCTTAGCCTCTTGTGCGTCTAATTCGCCCCTATCGGCTACTATTTTTTCAATATACCCAAATCTTGAAATCACATCTTCTAGAAGAAATTTGCATACATTGAAAGTAGTTTTTGATCTTAGAGCTCGGCCTTCCACATGATTAGTAAGATCTTCTCGAGCAAGAACTATGTATCTCATTCTATCGATACCTTTGGGCATGGTTACTAAGTCTACTACCCACTTATAGTGTATGCATGGTGGATACGTAGGATGCAGTGGATCCCTATGCTTAACCGATGAATAAACTTGACATACATCGCAAGAATCCACATATTTCTTTACATTAACATAAATACCTGGCCACCAGTAACACTCTCTAATTTTTTCATAAGTGGCAATAAAACCTTTATGCCCGGCCCATAAAGTATCATGCATGCTCTTCATGACTTGCATCTGAAGATTCTTAGTACCTAGTACTCTTTGTGGCATTTTGATCTTCCCCCTTGCATGTCTCCAAATTAACCCATCTTTTAAGAAAAAGTTAAATGCTCTTTTTCTAATATTTCTAAATTTATTTGAAGACCATGAAGGTGATCTAACTAAAGTACTAAGATACTTTCCAATCTCTAGCCACTCTCCTTCGTATTCCTCTGAATTAAATTTTTCATATACATAAACTTGGGAATCATAATTTATCGTATTAGTATCTACTTTGGCTTCATCATTCTCATCATACCTAGCTCTTGAGAGCATATCAGCAACAGAGTTAGACTTTCCTAAAATATGGATTAAAACTGGATTTATAAATTTAATATAAGAAATCCAACGAAGCATTGCAATATCTGGTGAAGAACAGTTTGTGATCATTCCAATTAGTGGTAAACAATCTATCTCCACAATCACATTTGCTCCTATGAAATATTCTTTATCAGACTTTAGAGCTGTGACTAAACCCCAAAGTTCCCTTTTAATTTGAGGATAATTTCTTTGAGTATTATGTAAAATCTTAGCTCCAAATCTAATAGCATATCTTCTACCCTCTTCATCATCTTGACTTATGACCCAGCCAATTCCAATAGGACTAGTATCAACAGTCAAAATAATAGGCTTATTATTCGTATAATCTACTCGTTTAAGGATTGGAGCTTCTTGTAACAACTTCTTTAATCTACGCATTGCTTGAGTATGTTTTTCTGTCCAAAAAATTTTCTTTTCTTCCTTAATAAATCATAAAGACAGTCAGCTATATGTGCAAAATGTGGTATCCATATAACATAGAAGATACAAGCTCCTAAAAATCGACGAACTTCACTCACATTTTGACATATCTCTGAAATCTTACTAATGGCATCAATTTTATGAGGGTATGGCTTTCGTCCATAATAGCCACAAAGATGACCTACAATTAGGACCTCATTAACACCAAAAGTAGATTTTTCTATTGATAATGTTAAGCCAACTTGAATAAATCGCTGAAAGATCTTTTGGCAATCAAGGATATGAGCCTTTACAAATCTACTACAACCATCTTCATCCAGAGTGCTATCTTTCTCTTCTTCCAAGCAACCCTTAATGGGAATGTCATCTATAAAGGGCATAGTAATGTGAGGAATAAAATCGTGCAAAACCAAATTCATTGCACTCATCATGTGTGCTACTGAATTGGTCGCACCTTGAGGTAATGTACACATCCTAACTAATCCCAAAGGTGTTTTCATGGTAGTAATGTCTCTACTCTCTAATGCCAATTGAAATTGATCATACCCAGAGTAGAGATCACCCATTGAATATATAGAATTGCCTGAAAATGCTTCTGCAAATTCATCCACAATTGGACCTGTACCCACATTTCTAATAGTCACTTTATTAACTGGTTGAAGATCTTGGATAAACCGAAGTTTTCCACTCTTCTTGGGCACAGTAAACCAACGGTTTGAATAGGGAGCTGAAGAGGATTCTAAAATATGCATATGAATTTTTTCTTTAAGTAATCTAATCAGCTCTGGAAGATGAGCTTTCGGTATAGGAATAGGGCACAAATTCCAAGGAATATGGGGAATAGTGAAAATTATCATCGGTGCAACTATCCGAGGATCTGCACATCCTATCTCTGAAGGCTCAAGAGAAGATGCTCTTCCATGTTGCTCAATAATCTTCAAAACATACTCTTTTTCTGTTGGAAGAAGGAAACCACTAGCATCTAATTTAATTTGATTTAAGGATTCTTTAGTAAATACATGGCCAATATTTGTTGGATTTCTAAGGATTGGCTCATGACTTACATTCTTTATAATATCATTACTAAATTTTGGTAGTGGTTGAGCTACGGGTTTAACCTTCTTACTAACAGTTTTATATTTGGTCTCCACTAAGGCATCATACTCATGATTAATACTAGAGGCATATTCCTGAATTAATGCATACATATCAAGTGAAGAGATAAGAATATGGGAATTAGACTTACTCTGATAACAAAGTTCTAATTCTTCTAATGTTGAGAAGCAATGTGTAGTTTCAATAATATATTCAATACTTTCATCCATTAACAAATCTCCTTTGTTTTTCAAATGTTTTTCGTATTTTTTTATAAGTTTTCTTGGAATTTGTTTAAAATGAAAAATATTTAACGTAGCAGATGGAAAATAAACAGTCATTTTATCTAAGTTTTGTACAAGATTTTGCGAGATTTCGAACCAAAGTCCACTGTCATCTCGCTCAATAGTGGCATTTACTTGAAATCATGTTCAATGTGTCTTAAAGGAGTTTTTCTTAAAGACCTACGATTACGAGGATGGTTTATACAAAGCGTCATGAATTGGACAGATTTAAGGTCATCACGAGAACGAATTCTTGCGAAAGCACTTCCATCGTCCAGAACTTTTGTCTCCATTCTTTGTTCACAAATGAATGGCTGCCCCAAAATAATTGGGTACGAGCAGTCATCATGAACGAAGAAATTATGTTCCTCTTTAACATCTCCAAAAGTAATAAGAACATTAGCACAAGCTCCTAGTAAATAGCCAGAAGCATTGTTGGCTGCCTTCATTTTCCACCCATGGTCACAATCAATAGGCCATTTTCCCTCATTATAAATCTCCCTTGAGACTACATTGATTTCTGATCCTGAATCGATTAATGCTACTTGCGGTTTATTATTATTACCTATCTTAACCATAGTTTCAGTAGTACCCCTAGCCCAATGTTTCTGAGTGTAATGGCTATTTGGGTCATCATTTCCTTTTTCCAAATGTCCAATAACAGGTCCCAAATAATTTCTACGATCAGAAGATTCTCTATACTCAGATTCATTTATTTGTACAACACTCACTTTCGGTTCATCCTGATCTTTTCTTTCCTCCATTTCAATATCTTCCGTTCTATACTCTATAGGTTCTCTTCTTCGTTTAATGATACTCATGAAATCTTCCTTCACATCTGTTCTTGAAAATGCTAACCATTCTTCTAATGTCATGGCTACTTCTGCCTTCATAATTTTTTCATCCATAACTTTCCGAATATCTATTTGCTTCTCGATTTGCGAGATCAATTGGAAAGTCGGAGGTTTCTTTTTCGTTTTTTCTTCTTTACTTCCTTCTTCTCGTATGGGTTGCGATTCATTAAGTTTATCTTGACTTCTATCTTCACTTGTAGTTTTCTTTTCTAAATTTTCTCCTACTTTCTTTCCTTTACCCTTATTTTGAGGCTTCTTTTCTTGTTCCTGTTGTTTTGGTTCCTGACTAGGCTCCATCATAGGCGGTTCTTTAATTGTATCAGTCGTTTCACCCTCTTTTCTAGCCCTAGTTGTTCGTTTAGACTGTCCCTCTTCATCCCGTTTTCTTTTCTCGTCTACATTAATTTCATGAGCATATACTGAGAACATATCTACTGGCTCATTCCAACATGTCTTTGATCTAATATCCGAGCTCGTAGCATATAAGTTCTCAACAGATAACTTGCCTCTACTAGCAGTATCATAAACCTGTTCCCAGAAATCACAATTAGAGTCTTCACTATCCAGCCTACAAGCATATGTATTTTGGCTTGTGGAGGCTTCAAAGAAGGTTTTCATTCCCCCTTTGCCGTAGTTTGATGCCAAGGGCCTTTTTGTTACATAGTCACAGATCTTTCGATCTACTTTTGTGACCCAATTCTTATCCTTGGCCTCTTTGAATAAGTTGCATGTCCAATGTGGATGCTCCAAATCATCACACCAGAGACATCTACGTGCTTGGTTAAATGGTCTTCTAGATGGCATCTGATTCCTAGGATTTTGTTCTAATTCTTTTGGTCTCTCGTGATCTCTCAATTTAAGCTCTTGCATACTCTTTATAGTAGCTATTTCAGTCACCAAAGTCTCCACATGTTTGACAAGTGATTCTACTGATGTTTTTAACATTGTAATTTCAGAGTCATCCTTTCTAGGGTTATGAGAAGTGGGGTCATTATCTATCTTTCCTGGCACATCTCTTTCATATATTCTTGGAGTTTGCATCTGATTTCGCTCCTGTCTTTGGGCTAACCTATGGACAGCTGCTCTTACGTTATCCCAATTTCCAGTAAGCCCACTCGTAGTCGCTCCATCCTCAAGCATTGGTTCTAGCTCTCGTCTAAGAGATGGATCTAGCATGTTTAGAAAATTTCTTAATTTATCTGGTTCAAGAGCTGTTCTGTCTGCTTGAGGCATTTGGTTAAATTTGATATCAAACTCAGTTAATCCCTGAGTTATGTGTTGGTCTAACTTTGTTGTTCCTACCCATTGCATGAATGTGGCTCTATTATTCATCAAGTTACATCCTTATTCCACTACTCCCAAAAAAATTCCCTCCCTTCTCATTCCTCGCGGGGTCGAGCCTCCTGCTCACCCTTTGGCTCCGCCTGTAGGATCGGAGTTTCTCCTGCTCCGCACCCTTGGTCGATGGCAAGAGGGCCCTCTGTTGTGCTCCTTTCAGTAATCCCTATCCGAAGATTTTATTGTCGCCGCCCCTCCTCAGAGTCAAGCTCAACTGCAACCCCTTAACCTCCTGTGCTGGCTCACGAATGAATCCTTGATTGTGGAGTTCAACGACGTGCACATCTATGTATGCTTCTCAGTGAAACTGTAATCTTCATGCGAAAATTCAGTAAGAAGCCGAGTCTTGAAATCCACCCAAGTCATGTTTGGTTGAACTACTCTCAATTGGATTCTCTCTCTAGTGAAACCATGAGCAATTCGTATAAATGTATCTTTTTTATTGTCTTCAGGTAACCCATATTGTTCTGTCAATTGTTCATAATATTTAAGATAAGCTGTTACATTTATTCCAGTAAATTCCCCCCTATCTGTTTTAATTGCATCTATGATCTTCCAAATTCGCTGCTCTTCAAAGTGGTCAGCCATAGTGGATAAGTCTAACTTTATAGATAAATATGAAATATACGTATATAATTCTCGTAATAATCCGTCTATATCTTGATCCTGATACGACTCCGTGGTAAAACGAAACAGAAATACAGAAAATATTCCAACTCCTTTGCCAACAAAAATAAAGAAGATTTTCCTACTATTTTGCAAACAAAAAGAAGATTTCCCTATGCTTTGGCAATAAAGAAACTTTTTCTACAATGTTGTAAATAGAAATAAAGAATCCTTTCCTACTATTTTGCAATAGAAAAAACTAACGAATTTCCTATTGCTTTGCAAACAAAAAAATAAAGCAAGCTTTCCTACTATTTTGCAATAAAGAAACTTTTCTACTACTATGTAATAAAGAAAAATTTCCTGCTGCTTTAAAAATAAAGAAAACTTTCCTACTATTATGCAACAGAATAATAATAAATATACCTGAGCAACCAGCTTGATGAAGAGGTTCGTTGTGAATGTGCTCATTGCAAAATCTTTTCATGCATGTGCAATCGTCACTTTCATGAAAGTTGATGGATAAAGGTGACGTGACGAGGAACAATCAGCTGCAGCTACAAAGGATGTCGATCTTCTTCTTCAATCGCCAAATTGCCTATATATGCATATGCAAAACAAAAAGTAAATATACCTTTATACCTACGGTGTCGGTCGAACCTTCACGTCGGGTTCACCAAATTGTCGGGAAGTTGCGGACATAAGGCTGGTGGATCAGTCAGCCACTAAGTCCCTCGGCACACGCAGGGTGTATGAGACAATCGTAGGTGTTTTAGGTATATTTTTCTTTTGTCTAAGGTATCAGAAATTCTAAATTACTCTTAAATCTAGGAAATATGGAGTAGATAATTGAAACACTTTAAACGTTTAAGAATCGTAAGGCTGGACTGCTCTATATCTATCAATAGCTTCATGAGGTATAGGTACTATCAAAGTTTCCTCAGTTAATTTTTCTTTTATAATTACGTCTTCTTGGATTTCTAAATGATTAGGTTGTGTACGCATAATTAAGGGTGGTGGAAATGAATCTATGTTATCTTGAGGATCATTAGATGCGAATGAAAATAAGGCTATAAATCTATTCAAACAATAATCATGAGAAATTGAAATTAACGATTTCAGATAACATTGACAAGAATGATAATGCAAATTAGAATTGACTTAATGCTAATGACAGTAATGGATGATTACAATGCTATAAAGCAATGATATAATTTCTCTAAAAGATTGCTAACAACTAGTGAATCCTATACAAAGCTTAATCAAGGATAATTTCCATGGATTTAATTCAGATTGTCGAATAATTGAATTGATGAAATCTTCACTTTGCTTCACTTCACTGCACTTCAATTGCTTTTTAATCTTCAATGTTTCTGCAAAGAAACATTAGGAATATTAGTAATCTGGCAAGAAATTAATGAAAAAAAAAGAAAACCCATACTTTACATACATTAAAGCATTCACATGCTAACATACTTTCATGCACTTCTAAATACCTATAACCATGCACACACTAATGCACATGCTAAGATGCATATCTTCTAATATACATAAACATTTAATCATGCACATGCTCCAAAGCACTAGCACACTCATGCACATCCATGTTCATGCATACTACCATGCATATGCACTTACTTACTCACATGCACATGCTTCTATACTCATACTAATATTTTCCTTTACACACATTTTTCATGAATATTTAACGCACTATATAAGTTAATGCATATTAACTATACATACACTTCCATGCATATGTACTCTACACATTAAAGTTTCATACATCAATATACTAAATATCTAGAAAAGGAACTAAGCAATGAACTAAATAAATTACTGAAGTAATCAATACTTAAATGAACTTTCATTATCTCTCTCCTAACTCCCTCTCTCTCTAGAACTATTTGCAAGCATATCTCTCTAAGTGACAGCATCCACTAATCCCTGCAGTGACGATCACCATGTTTTTCTCCCTCTATATCAAGTACTGACCTCTTTACTCTCTCATCCACTTGTGTGGGCGGCAGATCTCCGCACCACAACAACCACCAATCTACGACTCTCTCTTGCGCAGCTCACTTATTCCCCTCAGAAAGCGACTAAGGTATCAAGAACGAGCTATGAGCACACTCTAGCGCAGGCAAGAAAAATCCATCGGATGGAATTAGGCCCTAAGACTTCTGTCAACATCTATCAATCCATGGAAGACACCTCATGATCACTTAGATTTTGCACACACTTCCGAAGAGCAAAATATATTTTCATTCAACACAATTAAACTCTCTCTGCGAATCGCAAATCTTTTGCGTCTATGTTCTCTATCTGCGCATGGCATGCACATCTGTCTCTCTGTCAGTTTCAGCCAGCCAACCATCTCTCTCTCTATCCAGCGCTCGTGAATCTCTCTCCCCTGATTCCTTGCGCACTGCCAGCACGTTCCATGTGCCTCACAGTGAACAGGTGCCCAAGCACTCTCTCCCGGATGCACAATTGCCGCCATCAAGGATTCAGCCTCTCTCGTGTGAAGCGCATAGGACTCTCTCTCCTGGCGCTCACCGACATCCCCCAATCTCGCTCATCCGATGCGCAAGCAGTAGTCTCCGTGCCTCTCTCTCTCTGCGCGTTCAACCTCTCTTCTAACTTCTCTCTGTCGTGACTTGCATGCACACTACAGCCTACAACATCGCGATTCGCCACTCTTTTTCTTCTCTCTCCTAAGCGCTACAGCTTTATCATCGTCATTCTATTGTATATCATCAGTAGTGCCTAAGCCAATCGATTCCCCTGGATCTGCACTGAATCATGATTATTTTAATACGATCAACTGCGCCTGAAGCAGGCTATATACATTATAATCTATTAGTGCGTTGATACAAATCGTCGGCTTATCATGGGCTCACAATATAAAGTATAGAGGTTATTTCCCGTGTAAAAACAGGCTGCACGCTTGCTTCAGACTTCAAAGTATATAGCGAATAACATTGATTTGCGTAGACACTCCATCATCCAAACACAACAGCAGCCCTAGAGTTCTCCTGCCTAAAGTCGTGATGTGAAGCATCCCTGAACCTTCTGGAGCACAGAGTGAGAGCAACGTCATCGCGTTTGCACTTGATAATACTTACTCTCTTTATCTCCTCCATGCACCCAGACAGAGAGAGGCTAAGAGGCTAAGAAGGGTATGCAAGCTCCTCACTCTCAATCTCTGCGTACACCATGGTCTACAGCGCTCGAAAAAAAAGGGAATTCATTTCTCTTTCTCACTCTTAAAATAATTCTCTCTCCTAGTTTAACTCTCTGCGCAGGTCTACGTGCATCCATCAAGAGAAGGGAAACTAACATTTTCTACCTCTCTCTCTACACTATTCACAAGGAAATAAGGAGGAGGAAAAATTACCTGCAAAGAAACATTAGGAATTACCACCAAAAAATGTCGGGAAGTTACGGACATAAGGCTGGTGGATCAGTCAGCCAGTAAATCCCTCGGCACACGCAGGGTGCTTGGAGCAAGCTCAGGTTTTAATGGACCTCAAAGAAGACTCGACGAACCAATTAAACTCAGCAATGTGTTATCTTTTATTGCCGTTATAATTGATATCATGTATGTATTTATAAGAATTGTTTTTAAGAACCAAAACAATGAAGTTCCAACTTTATCTAACAATGAACATATGTAATCGTAAGGAAAAGGGTTGAATTCGAATTCTTAACTCCAAGCCAATTAGAACAACTTATATGAAACAAAGTCATTTTTAATAATTCAAAACAAGATGGTTATTTTAGTATGCTCTAATGATCGAATACATTAATGTTGTCAAAATTAAATAACTCTTGTCGGCAAAACATACATATGGAGAGAAACAACTAAGTAATTGCAATACTCACTAAAGAAGTCTAATTTCCGAACGATCAACATATAGCATATAGCTTACATCGACTCATGTTTTTTCACCAATGATTACGAAGTTAAATGCACAAAGTTCATTATGTCACGAATTTTGGCTTCAATTCGTCACAAAATTTCATTCATAATGCATATCATAGGCAACCATCTCTTATGAATACTTGGCATTACTATTCCATCGATCCCTCTGCTTGGCAAGAACTATGTTTTGAGATATGATGATGAATCACAGAGCATAATACAAACGAGCAATGGAAAATTTCAGGGTGATGATGCTAAAACTGCCGATCTTCATAAACTTTTTCCTCTGCTCACACAGAAGTGAAGAAGCCCTTGTACTATGACACATCTCCCCCTTTCAGACCTGTAGCATGCAGCTATAATTTCTGCTGCCAGAGATTGTCCCTTCCATCAGCGTCAAATCGTCATCCTCAATTCATCTGCGCTAAATGTTTTGCAACACATATCTAATTAAACTATAATTAACTTCTGTGAATTGTTAGAAAAGACATCGATTGGCCTCGGTGAATCAGAAAGATAGCAACGTTGGAGTTTATACAGAGGTTGTTGATCGAATCTTTTCCGTAGCAACTAAGCATCATTCGATGTCAGATTTTTCGTACCTTCAAGTTGATGCCAGAGTTAAGCTTCAATCTGAACGTGTGATGTTGGCAAAGCGGCATCAGATCATATGCGCCATCTCTCCCTGCTTGATTCTCATTCCGAATAATGTACCCACTAGAGCGTCAGATTCGGAGAAGCAATATAAAGCAAATTGTCGAATGGTGTCCATGGCAAAGCTGTACAAAACCTGAAGGTTGAACTTCTGATCCATCAAAGATGCATGATGACATCTGTTAGAAAGAGCATGACAGAGAAGCACAGCGTTGGTAGCATAGTTATCGAGAGGATCTCTACCAGAGAGCTCCGGATGAAATCTGCTCCCCCGCTCCTTTTTCTACAGCGAGAATCCGCCTCCCTTTCCTCTAATATGCGCCTCTCCCTCCTCGTGCTCTCATGAATTGCCGAAGGGCCCGTTCCAGCCTCTTTCTTCAGTGGAGACTATTGCTGCCGAGAAAAAAAAACGTGAAGTGGCGTAAAAAAACATTCGGCCTCAATATGGAGCAAAGCCCACATATTTATACACACAGAGATCATGTTTTTACCACTCTTTTGGATTTACTTTAAGTTTTCATCCTCACTTTTGCCCACTCATCTCAACCACACTTTTAATTAGCTTTATGCACACAACACACTTGTTCCATTCTTTTACCCACTTTCATCTTTACCATTCATTTAAAGTTTCTCTTTATCCTCCTTTAATTGCATCTTTTACTCAAACCACTCCTTAAATCACTTTAGTTACACATCTTATATAAACCATTCTTTTTCCTAGTACTCATATAGACCACTAGTTATTTATCCATTTAATTTACCATTTTTAATTTAATTAGCCTATATTTCTTATTTTAAATAAATCATTTAATTCAATCTTAGTTTAAGGGTTTAATTAATTAGAACCTTAGTATTTAAATGCACACATATGATTAAAGTAATTATTAATATCATAGTTTAATTTTTAATACATAAATATTTAATGTATAGATTAATGTATTTGAATAACAACTATTCTAGCCCTTGAAACATACTAAAACCCTAGAAAACTTACTAAAAACCCATTAGAATCCCATTGAAACCCTTTGGAAATTAATTGAAAACCTAGTTAATCCCTAACATTAACCAGGAATTAAGGCTCTTAACTTAAATGCACAAGATTAAATATAAACCTAGGGTCTTAAACCCATAATTCAATGTTTCTATGGCCTAAACACACATTTTACGAGCAGTTTAGGGTAAACCATAATATGAACTTTTGTTTTCTTCATCCATTTGAACCTGTAAACACTTCAAAAGTAGTCAATTCAATCCACACAATTGTTTAACAGTGATATAAAAGGTTTGAGATCACCAATAAAGTTGTTTTCATTTTCTCTGGTCATCAACGGAAAGGTTGAAAACTTTTCGACAACGTATCTAGCTGTTTCTTCAATTTCTGGGTCATCTATTGGAGGTCCAAATGTTGTTGCCCTAACAAAGAATACTTGGTGTTAAATTTTTGAAGGCATTGTATCATGTACTGGATGGCAGCATCAATAGTGGAAGATGATGAAGATTCGAATGTTGGAAATGATACATGCATGGTTGGTTGTGATGCAATGGGTATGGGGGTAGGGGTTGGGAAAGTGGATGATGTGGCAAATGTGGCAATGCACGCGGTGATGGGTGTCGTGTGGAGTGTGCTAATTGATGTGGATGATACTTGTACATGTGTAGCCGGTTAGACATTGGAGAAATCCCATGTCACTGGAAGTGCTTTCGGTGGCCGCAATGTGAAATAGTGAAGTGGGTGCAATTGTATGCGGTGGGGGGTACAATGGTGTTGTGAAAGGTGACTTGGTGGCCATATGAAAGGATTCTGTGCATGAATTCCTATGAATATGTTGTAGATGGAAATGGTGAGGTTCACAAATATAGAAAATATGTGAAAGAGGAGTAGAATGAGGGTGGTTGGATGTAAATGTATACAATGGATTTGTGGTGTACGAATGGAAATGTGTAGGTGGGGAAATGACTTGTGGCATAGGGAAAGGTGGAGTGAAGATCGATGTAACGAGAGGGTTAGTCGTAACCGGGCTGGAGGTCGGGGGCAAAATGGAAACAGATGATGGAATGAGAACATTGGGACTTTGTACAACATCAATGAAGGGTTTGGTTGGTGCTGGGGAAGAAGAAGTAATGGTTTCACTAGTGGGATATACAAGGGTAGTGGCTTCACTCACAACTAGGTCAATGGTTACAGAACTCAAAGTGGGTGCTGATGACATAGGTTCCATTGCTACAGGAATATATTTGATAGGCCATTTGAGTATTCTTACTCACCGGGGATGAAACTTGGGAAGTGGTTTCTGCTTCAAGTAGTGCAAAGCTTTTGCTACACCTACTGATTGGACCAATTCGTTCATAGCTGCAATGAATGTCTCCCCAAAGCCACTGGTGCCCAATTCTTACTACAAAATAGCTTGACTCTCTTCCTTAGTTATTCTGCTTCTTGCCCAAACCTTATTCATTGTGTCATGTAGCCATCTGATGGCTATCGTATATGTAGGTGCTTCTGTTGACTCCTCTTCATATGTGCTAGTATCACCTTGAGCTTTGGCTTGTGTCTATGATCGATGTTCTTCTCCCTCACTCTCCTCAGTGTCGTGTGCACCATAATCTGTCACTCTACGGTCATCATCTTCTTCTTCAAAGTCGTAGTCCATGCCCCCTTTCGATGATGTATGAGTTCTTTCTTTGCCTTCCATTGATCTCCATCGCCACTTTCCTTGTGTGTGTGTGCATGTGTATGTATGCAATCACATTTCTCACCATCCCTTTCATGCACTTCACCTTCTCTTGATCTTCATATCGGCTTAATCTCTTCGTGGATTGACAATTATGAGGTGGAGCTCCTCACATTGGTACTCACCATTGTACTAGAGTGACACCAAATTTGGTGTTGTTGCCGGAGACGAGCTCTAGGTTGAGCATATGATGGTAAGTGTGTTGGAGAAAATCATTGGAAGGTAAAATTTCTTTGTTGTTTTGTTGTTTGTAGTTAGTTTTTACACATTTTTACTCTAGTTTTATTCTAGTTTTATTCCCTATCATCATCTCAAACTCCAAAAAATCACCAAAAATCTATCATATTCCCTCTTTCTCTTCTCTTTCCCTCATTTGTGTGGTGTGCGAGAGTGAGAGAGAGATTTTGCAGGTGTTTGATCATGTTTTCTGGTGCACTGTCTTGTAGGGAAGCCTTTGAACACCATGGATTTGCAAGAAACACAGGTTAAACTCCATTTTTCTCCCAAAAATTGTCGTTGACGCTGACCATTGTGACTGTCAGACCAAGGTATGTATTTGCGTGAACTTTCTACATGAAGGAGGAGCCTAGCTAAGCGCTTGCATAGATCCACAACTACTTTTTTGAAATTGCATGATTTTTTGACCATCGTGATGATGACACATTATCACGACTGTGTTTGACCATGGTGACGGTCATTGACCGTCGTGGCTATTGGCTCACACCATTGCGACCATGACACACGTTACCATTAGTGTCCATGTGAAAGGCCAAATGGCCACTGGACACTTCTTTGTATATGTTCTTTAATAAAACATATAGTGGCCTGGTCAGTCACAGAACGTAACTTCGACCGCATTCGTAAGACCTAAGAAGTTTGTCTTTGTGCTCCCTGTGCACTATGTTTTTCTGCGTATCTTGTAGTCTCTGTGCAGAGTACCATGTGCGGCCTTAGGAGCTCGGTTTTCTTGTCCGAGGATATCATCGTGGATCTCTCGATAAGGAGAGCAGAACGTGGTGCATCGCCATCAAATCCCTTCACTGGTATCAAAGGAGCTCGAGGCAAAAGATTTGTTCCTTTTGTGCGAGCGACCAAGGCATAGACCTTGGCATACCTTGTCATCTGAGTCACCGAAGTCACCGTTGGATGTGCACGAGGGAGGACCTCAACGATCAAGGAATATAGAGGTTCTTGGTACTTCCCAGGAGGTCACCCATCCCAGTACTGTTCCCCCCCCAGCTTGCTTAATCATGGCAATCTCTTGCCACTAAGATACACTCTTGTGGTGTCTGAAGAAGGGGAAAGACTAAGGTTGACATTACCTTGAACATGTTTTGGTCCCTCAAAGCTTCATTCTTTGCTTTCAAAGCCTATTTTTGAAGGATTTTTTGGGTGTCTTTTGGAGCCGTTTTGGAGTACTTCTGCACATAGTTCTCTTCATACAGGTCCAAAAACATCAAGAAGAGTGTTCTTTGTACTTCATCGACATTAAATATCAACCTTTGGGGCTGTGTTTTCAGCCACACTCGTAAGACTACATGTTTCTTGAAAGATTTCAGTTTTGGTGGGAGCAGCCGCTACAAATTTATGCAGGTTTTCTGAGCCAAAAACGTCAAAGTTGACATACACTTGTAGGTGTTATTGGCTGGTTTTTGGCCTATGCATTCAGCCTTTTGGTGTCATTTTACTGCATATATTAAGCACATACACATTATGTATGCTTTTGTCGATACCGCTTATGTACATCCATGTGGTCATTGATATAGCAGTTAGGTTCTTCGCATAAAGCCTTTTACGTTTGATAAAGAGGGTCGTGGTGAGGTTTTCTTAACTGGGAGACACCCAAATGTCAGGGTCTCTTCAGTGATGCAAGTGGAAGACTTACCCAGCCTCTCCATATGAGATGTATGATAGCTATTCATAGGTGCTCGATAAGCCTAGTTGGCTTCTATTGGGTAACTGATTATATGCAGTGGAGTGAGTGATTCACTATGTAGGCAAAGATGTCAATACTTGTAGTTTTATGATATTTTGACACTGGTCATACACTCACTTTGTAGAGGATACTCTAGCAAGATTTTTCTAGATTTTTGGTTTTGTCAACTATATAGTGGGTGATTTACTCCTTGATACACTTATTCGTTGGTGTTCAGACTCTTCTAGCTCCATTATCATTCCATTCAGTTCTCTACCATCATGGCATCACAGGTCGCAGGCACATCCAGTGGATTAGGGTCTAGTGCTAGTGTTCTAAGGAGGAGCTATAACTTGCAGGGCAAAGACCATTTTGAGATACGAAAATTTGATGGCACAAACTTTTCTCTATGGAAGAATCAGATTAAAGATGTGCTGATTCAAAGGAGGCAATGGAAGCTAGTAAATGGAATTTCAAAGAAGCCTACTGACATGGATGAAGATGATTGGGATGAGTTAGATGAAATGGCTAGGTCTATCATTCGTTTGTACCTGGAAGATAATGTTTACTTTACAATATTAGACAGTGAAAGCAAAGGAGCTTTGCAAAAAGTTATGCAATACATATGAAAAAGGGACGGCATCACATATCTCATGAGAAAATTATATAACCTTTGTATGAAGGACACAGATAGTGTTGCTGCTCATCTAAATGAGTTTGATGCTATATTCTCTCAGTTACAGGCTCAAAAAATGGATATGGATAATGAAATGAAAGCAGTATTGTTGTTATGCACCTTGCCTTCATCATGGGATACATTTTGCATAGCTATTAGCAATAGTGCACCTCGTGGTAAACTCGTCTATGATGACATATGTGGAGCACTCTTGAGTGAGGAGATTCATAGAAAGGTTGGCACTCAGAGTGGAGATGCATATAATGTTCGTTATTCTTACCAAGGAAAGAATCAACAACGTGGTAGGAGCAAGAACAAGGAAAAGAATGGTCAACAGAATAAGAGTAGAAGTAAATTAAGGAAGAGGGATATCGAATGCCATTATTGTCATAAGAAAGGACACATGAAGAAAGAGTGTCATGCATTAAAGAATGCTAAAGGTAAAGGACAGAATGTTGATGGGCATGTTAAATAGTTACCTGCACCATCTACTTCGACTGTGAAGATTGAAGAAATTAATGCTATTTTGATGATGCTGATGTGTTCACACGATAGTACTCTACCAACTGAGGCTCTTATGGCTCATTCTCTTTCCCACACCTGGCTGCTAGATTCTGGTGCTTCTTTGCATGTGACACCACATAGAGAATGGTTCTCTAATTATGCAGCAAAATCTCTTGGTACCGTGAGACTTGGTGATTCTTACCAATGTGATGTTGTGGGGATTGGGGATGTGGTTGTGCAATTCATTGATGGTTCAAAATTTACTATGCATAATGTATGCCATGTACCTCAGTTATCATGCAGTTTGATGTCAGTTGGTCAACTTGATGACCTTGGTTACAAGGTGGTCTTCTATACTCAATCCTTTCCCATATCAAAAGGCAATATGGTTATTGCAAAAGGAAGCAAAGTTGGCTCACTTTATCCTTTATTTGTATCACAGAAAGAACGCTTGTTAGCTGTTACTGAACAACCCATGGCTTGTATTTGGCATGGTCATTTGGGCCATATATCTCATAGTGGAATGGAAAATCTTTCTCGTTGTGGCTACTTACCTGTGTTATCTTTCTCTGATTTTTCATTTTTTGAGCATTGACAATATGGAAAGCAAACCAGAAATGTGCATAGAACGCACATTGACTTCAATTCAGCCTTTAGATCTCGTTCATACAAATGTGTATGATCCTATGCCCACTAGGTCCTTAGGTGGTTCTCTTTACTTTTTCACTTTCATAGATGGTGCTACTAGAAAAGTCTGGGTATATCCTATCAAATCGAAGGATGAGGTATTCCCTACTTTCACAAAATGGCTTGCTTCAGTTGAGACTGAAAAAGGAACTAAGCTTAAGGCTTTACGTTCAGATAATGGGGATGAGTATACTTCACATGAATTCAGCCTTTTCTGTTATTCGTAGAGAGTTTACAACTCCCTATACCCTAGTACAGAATGGTGTAGCTGAGAGGATGAATAGAACTATTCAAGATAGAGTAGTCTCTATGTTGCATCATGCAAACCTCTCACAAGGTTTTTGGGCAGAAGCAGTATTGATTGCAGTTTATGTGATTAGCCTTTCACCTAGTACTGCCAAAGTTCTGAAAGTGGTACAAGATTTATGGACAGGGAAGCCACCATATTATGATTATCTTTGAGTTTTTGGGTGTGAAGCATATGTTCATATACCCAAGAATCTTAGACAAAAGTTGGACATAAATCAAAGAAAGACATTTTTCTTGGATATGGCTGAGAAGGACAATTTGGATATCGTTATGGGATCCTCAAACACAATCAGTGATCAGAAGTAGTGATGTCATTTTTAATGAGTCTAAGATGCATAAACAACCCATTTAGGAGGTTGAAGTGAGAAGAGTGGTGTTTGAGGATACTAGTCCTCCAGCTAACATGCATAAAAGTGTTGCACATAGGGATGTTCAAGAGAATGTGCATTCAGATTAGTCTGCACATATTCCTGTTCAGCAACCATTGAGACGTTCTACACGTGTCTCACATCCACCTGATAGATATGTTCCAGGTTTAGATTTTGTTATGCTAACAGATGCCGGTGAGCCTTCTTGCTACAAAGAGGTTATGTAGACAAAGGACCATGTCAAGTGGGAGCATGCCATGAAGAGTGAGTTGGATTCTATTCACAAGAATGGTACTTGGGATTTAGTACCTTTGCCAAAGGGCAGGAAAGCTTTACCATGTAAATGGGTATATAAGCTGAAATTCACATCAGATAGTGCTTCTCCAAAGTATAAAGCACGACTTGTTGCAAAGGGTTTTAAGCAACAACATGGTGTTGATTTTGAGGAAATATTCTCTCTAGTGGTCAAGATGACTACCATGTGCATGTTGCTTGGATTCGTTGCAATGGAGGACTTAGAGCTAGTCCAAATGGATGTGAAAAATGCTTTCTTGCATGGAGATCTTACAGATGAGATCCATATGGAACAACCAGAGGGTTATGTAGTTCCTGGCAAGGAAAGTCTAGTTTGTAAGCTTAAGAAGAGCTTGTATGGACTTCAACAGTCCCCTAGACAATGGTACCAAAAGTTTGATGCTTTTATGGTCTCAAGGCTATTCTCAAAGCAATGAGGATCATTGTCTCTACACAAAAAGATGCTTAGATGGAATCCTGATATGCTTGATAATTTATGTCGATGATATGTTGGTTGCTAGAAAGTCCTCTTATGATTTGTCCATTCTCAAAAAGAAGTTGAGTCAGACATTTGATATGAAGGATTTGGGGGACGCCAAACATATTTTTGGCATGCGCATTACTCGTGATAGGAGCAAAAGATGCATATACGTGTCTCAAAGTGAGTACATATCCAAAGTACTTCACAGGTTCAATATGCAGGGTGGAAAGGCATTGAGTACACCTTTACCCGCATATGTGAAATTGAGCAAGGATGATTGCCCTAAAATCAGATGAGGAAAAGAAATTCATGACCAAAATTCCCTATCAGTCTGTTGTTGGTAGTCTCATGTATGCTATGGTAGCTAGGAGACCAGACATTGCATTTGCAGTGGGAGTTGTGAGCAGATATATGTTTAATCCTAGAAAGAAACATTGGGAAGCGATCAAGATGATTTTAAGATATCTGAGTGGCACTACGGACAAGTGTCTATGCTTAGGTAGAGGGAAAGCATCCATTATTGGTTACACAGCTTTTGATTAAGCTGGTTGTGTAGACAATCGTAAGTCTACATCCGCGTACCTTTTTTATTTTGTTGGAGGTGCTATCTCTTGGAGATCTCGTCTTCAAGAATGTACAGTTGTTTCCACCACAGAAGCAGAGTATGTTGCAGCAAGTGAGGCATGTAAGGAAGTGTTGTGGCTTTCTTGTCTTGCCTGTGATATGGGTTTACCTCAACATGTACCTCGTTTGCTCAGTGATAGTCAGAGTGCCATTGCTTTGGCTAAGAATCCGGTCTATCGTGCAAAGACCAAGAACATTGAGGTGAGGTATCACTTCATTCGAGATTTCTTAGCCATTGAGCACATTATTCTTGAGAAGTTTCACACTCGAGATAATGCTGCAGATGCTTTGACTAAAGCTCTACCATAGGATAGCTTTCGACATTGTTGTCACCTGATGGGGGTTACTTGATTCATGATCTTACACAGTCACTTGTATACTGTGTAACATTCCTATCAGGTGGGAGGTATAGTTTATATACTTACACTCAGGTATTATTTATCATTCTTTATTTTTCTCCCATAGTTACTTTCGCCATATTGGCCTTTAGTGGGAGATTGTTATCGTTAGTGTGTATGTGAAAGGCCAAATGGCCACTGGACACTTCTTTGTATATGGTTTTCTACTCCAAGGATATCGTCATGGAGCTCTCAATAAGGAGAGGACAACATGATGCATCCCCATCGAATACCTTCAACACACCATCACGATGGTGCTTGACAATCATGATCCTGACTGACCATTGTGGTTTGATTGTTGTCATTTGACCGTCGTGACTTGACCATCGCAATTGACATTGAGCATCGTAGCTTGATCGTCGTGACTTGATCGTCGTGACTTGATCGTCACAACTGTGACTCATCGTCGTGGTCCTGACTGTCATGGCCTGATCATCATGATCTTGACTAACTATCGTAGCTTGATCATCGTGGCCTCTAACCATCGTGGGTGTCACACCATCGCGACGATGACACACCATCACGATTGTGTCTGACCATCATGACTATCAGACAAATGCCAAAATTAGGGTTTCTCAAATATTTTCAAATTTTTGGGGCATTTTTGGCCATTAATTGTGAACTCTTGTGTGTGTGGCATAGGGCAAAGGGAGAAGCGATAAGTGCCTCAAAGTCTTGGGCAAAACAAGAACAACCGCTTCAAAGTTCCAGGAGAACATTGTAAGTGGAATTTCCATTTTCAGTTGGTGAGTTCTTTGAGCAAATATATTTTGTGATAAATGGAGTGTTTTAGGACTCTTAGAATAGCAAGGATTCTCTCTAGAACATTGAGTGATAAGTGGTTAACGAACGAAAGAGCAAGTGGGTATAGGGATCAAGCCCAAAGGAATTGTGTGATTTGATTATGCATCACTCAAATGAATTAAAATTGAACATATTAAAACGATTCCTTGCGATAAACTTGAAAAAGACAAGAAACTCTAAAGGAAACGCTAAAAGAACTAAGTGATTGATCTAATCAGAAGGGTGAGCACGATAAGGTGAAATAAGGATTAATGAACCTGATGAGGACTACAACACGATCATGGGATCAACAGTTAGGCAGTTATCCATACGAGGTTAATTCAGACATGAGTGACTCAGATATGTATTTCAACACAAGGAGACTAGGGGTTTCATTTAATGTAGCCCATGTAGAGAGGACAGAGGGACCCTATACGACTCAGTTGGGGTACATCCACACGAATAGATTGGGTGCCTAGGTATATGAAGATGGCCTTTGTAGGTTGGTAATTCAATTACATAACCCTGATCAACCTATGGGATTAGAACATCTAGCCGTAAAGTTTGAAAACGAGGCATACATAGACGAAGAAGGGACCATGTACATTGTCACGATTAAGTCCGACTCAACGAATGAACTAGGTGAAACGGTAGAAACTACAGACCTAGGTGTGGAAGGACAAGGGAAACAAATCAAAGAACCTAGAACACCTAGAGGAAAATATGTGTTATTGAGAGTGTTGACTCCTAAGTGGATACCCTAGGACAATAGGAGCATAGAATTTCTTTGGAATAAAGAGACTGATGAAGCTTTTCGGAGATATAGGCGAGAGCACCCTACTGTTGTAGGAGCAAACATGATTTACAAACTAAAGGACCCAGAGGTTCCAAAGAAAGTAGTGTACTTAGATGACACCTCAGAACGAGTGTATAAGGTCACAGATTATGGTCGTCATGCATATACGTGGGGAGGAGAATTAATTTTTCCACTAGTAAGATCACAGGTATCTAAGGAGTTTGGGTATTGGCACATCTCAAGGACATAGAGGGAAGAAGAAGGAAGGAGCGGAGAGTAGTTTCATCCATCGTGCATGAAGGGAAAGGGCCCCTACCGAAGGTGGGAGGGCTGAAAGAGAACCACTTAGGGAGCATAGGGCTCACAAGGTGGGGATGATTTTCCCTACCTAGACCTAGAGACTACCCTAGAACTTTGAGGCCTACTCAATTAGTGACGGCTATGAAGAATTGCTTTGATGGATCTGGAGATCCCTATGGTCATGTAGCAGAATTCAAACAAGTGTTACAGGCTGAACAAGTCAAAGACATGTTCACAAAATTTAATGCCTTTGGCCTCACTCTAAAGGGTGATGTGTTGGATTGGTTTCGACCATTGCACCAACACCAATTCAGAGACATCCACCACATGATGGAGTCCTTCATTGCGGACTTTTCCAAGAGTGGAATCAGACACAACATGTCTTCATTAATACACACATTCAAAAAAACCCCTGAAGAGATAGTGAGGATGGCCGGTCAAATATTTAGACGTTACATAGAGAGATGGCCCCATTCGAAGTACCCACTCAAGCCAAATTGATAGCTTTGTTCATAGACGGCCTATTGAGTGCTAAGTTGAGGTCATACGTATTCTTGAAGGAACCAAGAACCTTGGATCAATGTTTACATTTGTGTAGACATAGAAGATATCTTTGAAGAAGAGCTAGAACTTCCCAAGGTTCACAAAGATTTAGATAGTACTACAAAGACCTCATCTAGATGTTCCAATTCAATAGAGGACCTAGCGGAGCAAGTGGCCAAACGATTGGGAGTCTCTAGTAAGCCTGGCATCAAATTAGCCCCCCCTCAAAGGTTTCACACTTGTGGAGGTGACCATATGGCAAATATGTTCCCACACACAATGCAACCTATAGGAAACACCAATGGAGTGTAGTGTACCATAGAGCGCAGAAACACTAACCACACGACTCAAGATTACCCATATAATAAATAGGTGGTTAGGCAGAGTTACCCTCAGCAATATTAGCCAAGAAGATACCAAGGGCAGTACCAGCCACAACAATACTACTGTGCCCCCCCTCACTATCAAGTTCCTTATCAAGCACAACCTAGACCTCAACCTGTCCTAGGACAACAACCTCCACCCCTCCTAATGTAGTTTCTGTGAAGTATGCCACACCAAAGGAAAATTCAAATATGACATTAGTACCCACAACCCCTTTGATCACAGACACTGACCCTAATGCAAACATTTTTGACTCCACCCATGTAGATAGCCCACAAGCCCACTACACGGAGTCACCGAAAAACTTAGACCCTTACTATGAGAATCATGTGTATGAGCAAAATTGGGAACCGGAGTACGCTCAGGTCATGTATACAAACGCCAACCCAAGACCACAAGCTAGACAACTAAGACCCTTGGGACCCAAAGGGCCATGTTTTAAATGCATAGGAGACGACTTTGTACGTGAGTGTCCACACGCTGCAACTACAGTGCAGTTGCTTCAATATTCAAGGATTTTGTCCCGAATGTGGGAAGGATCACTTTATAAGAGATTTCCCTAAGAACCTCGTTAATACCTCCATGAAAGTGACCCCATCAATGTGAGAGGAATTGTGCAACACACCAAAGGTTCCATACCCTAGTACATACCCATCTAGGCAGTAAGTAGAGCCCGAGCACAAAGGCAAATGCAACCTGAAACCCCTAGAAGAATAGCTGAAGACAATGGAGTAGGAGAATCAACGGGAAAGAAAACTAGAACCTGGAAAGAGTCACAAGAATGACATAAGAGAAAATGGAGCAAAAAGATGAACGTGTTAGAGGAAAGCCTAAGGGAAACCCAAGCTAAAATCTTAGAAATGGCATCATAGGAGGCTGAACCACGGGTGGTGACCTCGAAACCAGGATCAGTACTGGTTGAACCCACCCCAGAAAACCTTGACATGATGCTCAAAGCTTATCAAGCTAGGATATACGAAGGACCACAGGTAGGAGAATCCAACAAGAACTACCCTAGAGCCAACTTAGAAATCGAGAGAACCAAGTTGTGCATGAATATGGTAGAAATAGCCCAAGCACTGTTTGAGGCATCACAATACCTCAATTGGGAAGTTATGGCCACGCCTGAGCTACATTTTCAAGGATTACTAGAAAGACTAGGCCAAATAGCATCTAACACAATAAAAGTCAGCTCTAGCACACAAACTAGCCCGAAGGAACCCTTGAAGACCACTCTATTCTAAAGGGCTAGGTCAAACTTAGAGAACCATCAAACGGGCTATATGGATTCACATGCCATCTTAAGAGAGATTCAAGAAGAAAGATGGAGGTGGGAACAAGAATCATGACCACCTATACTGGAGATCGATGACTTAGGAGAACCGTTCCCTGCAGATATCCCATCTATTTATGGAGATCAAGTGGACGATTGGCCCAGTGAGCAAACTATTTTTGAATCTAACTCTTTGCAAGAATTACCTCACTTCATGGGACCTTGGGAAGACCAATCAATTCAGGTGAAAGCCCCCACTATTCTAGTAAGGGGAGAGAACTCAGTTCTTCCTACAAACACACAGGCCATTAGGAACACTGAAGCTCAATGCCATTTGACTCTGGAAGAGCTATTGAAGATCAAACTTGAACTATGGAAACATGTAGCGAATTAGTTCCCAGAGATAGCGACAACTTCTTCTAGACAAGTGTATGAGGAAAGGTATGTGAAATACCCCTAGAAAAAGTGGGAGAAGCGAGTGAGGAAGAAGCACATCAGTCTGAGGCACAAGTTGAAGCTCAAGGGGAAACCAGTACATATGAAGAGGAGACGGTAGAAGCAGCAGCGTACACGATATCCATTTGACGGCTCCATAACACTATGAATAAGGTTTGGGTAAGGACCAGAGTGAGTGAGGAACAAAGCCAAGATAGCTTGCAGTAGGAATTGGTCAATGGTGGATTCGAGGAAACTTTCATCTCCGCTATGCATGAATTGGTCCAATCAGTAGGTGTGCTGGAAGCCTTACATTACTTGCTACGAAAACCCCTTCCCAAGTTCGACCCTCGATTTTTTTTTGGGCACAGTGTGTTGTCTCTTGCTACAGCAACATTCCCATGCTCTTGTGTAGCAAAAGACAATACATTCTGCCCAAGAAGTACCCGAGTACATGTGACATGTATGATAGGCAACAAAAACATGATTTGATAAAGCAAAACATACTGTCAAATACAAAAGACATGAGCGAAATGAATCATGAACCATGTACAAAGAAATTAGACACATTGACATGATATTTATAAACAACAACTAGAATACATATATATGTGTGTATGCCTATGTATATACATGTGTATGTGTATATGTATTATGTGTGTATATTTGTATATGTGTAAATATCTGTATGCATGTGTAAAAACCCTAAAACTCTAATCCTAAAGACCTACACCTAAAACATGTGTATGTGTATATTCTTGTTTATATATATGTGTATGTTAATATATATATGTGTATGTGTGTGTATGCATATGTGTATCTATGTACAAACCCTAAAACCTTAATCCTGAAGACCTAGACCTAAAACATGTATATGTGTGTATGCATGTGTATATATATGTGTATGTGTATATGTATTATGTGTATATGTATTATGTGTTTATATGTGTATATGTGTGTATGCATGTGTGTATATATGTATAAAGACAAAAACCCTAATCCTAAAACCTTCACCCTAAAACATGCATATGTGTCTATGTATATGTCACATGTGTGTATATGTGTATGCATGTTTCTCTCTCTCTCTCCCTCTCTCCCTCTCTCTCTCTCTCTCTCTCTCTCTCTCTCTCTCTCTCTCTCTCTATATATATATATATATATATATATATATATATATATATATATATATATATATATATATATATATATATATATATATATATATATATATATATATATATATATATATATATATATATATATATATATATATATGTGTGTGTGTGTGTGTGTGTGTGTGTGTGTATGTATGTGTGTGTGTATATGTGTGTATGCATGTGTATATATATGTGTATGTGTATATGTATTATGTGTTTATATGTGTATATGTGTGTATGCATGTGTGTGTATATGTAAAAGTCAAAAACCCTAATCCTAATCCTAACCCTAAAACATGCATATGTGTGTATGTATATGTCACATGTGTGTATGTGTGTATGCATGTGTGTATGTGAATATATATATATATATATATATATATATATATATATATATATATATATATATATATATATATATATATATATATATATATATATATGTGTGTGTGTGTGTGTGTGTGTGTGTGTATGTATGTATGTATGTATGTGTGTATGCATGTGTATATATATGTATATGTGTATATGTGTGTATGCATGTGTGTGTGTATGTATGTGTGTGTGTGTGTGTATGTGTGTATTGTTGCAGAGTCATGGTGCTACAAGGAGGCTTGAAGACTTTATGAAGGAGTGCTTAATTTTTCCATTATTTTACAAATTCCTTCATGGGAACTACTTCTTATCCATATTTTCATAAAAATACATAAAAAACCGTTCTTAGACTTTAGTACACTTCTTTTTATGAAATCCTTCTTTTTGGATATTCATAGATTTGAAGCCCTTTTTGTATACGTGCAAACTTCCCTCTCTCTCTAGTTCATTGCCTTTTTGAAATCACACTATCATATGAAGATCCTCTTTTTGATTTAGCACATGTGGTCTTTTGACCACATGTTTTATTCACATATGCCTCTCTTCTTCTCTATATAAGGAAGAGCCTCATTTGTAAAAAGGGGGTCCCTTGGCTATGGCCTTGGCCCCCATTTTGGTAATGGAAGAAGGTGGCATTTGGTTTCATCCAAATCCTTGTGTGCAATGCTATTGGTCTTGGTGTATGGATTTGCATGTGTGTGTGTGCATGGTTGGGAGGATGTTCCCCTTTGCTCCTTGTGACATTGGCCATTGTCGCCGTTGCTCCATGAGCATGGGTGAGCCTCTCCTCTCATTCTTTGCCCCAATTTGGAGAAGCCTTTAGCCGTTGGTTTTTCCAAGTTTGCGTGTCCATACTTCATGAGATGCACCTTGAAACTTGGAGGAGGATGAATATGTGTGGCCTTCGGTTGGCCTAGGGTACCTCTCTTCTTTTAATTTTTGAGTAGTTTTAGTTCATTTTTTGTTTGTTGCACAAAAAACATCCCCTAACCCCCTTCTCTCTCTCACTCTCACATATACACACCTCTACACACACATTTGGGCATCAACCCCATCTCTGTCATTTCTTGAAGTTGATGATCTTATTGAAATGAGGGATGGGAAGTACTGTCTCCCTTAACCCTCCCTCTCTTCAAATTTCAAGAAAAGTTTTAACTATCCGACTACTCTGTGCCTCATGGGAGGTGGATGGCGCCATCATCACTCTTGTATGAACAACTGAGGGGCCAAGAGACTACCTTTTCCACTCGAATAGCTACGGAGGCAGAAATCAATGCATGCCTACCAAAGTGATGTGGCAATTCATTTGTTTGAACCTTGAGCTCCCATGCTCGGGGTTAGGCATGGCTCCCCACCCTTTACTATGTGCTATTCATGGTGTGAGCTCGTGTCGAGCCCCCTTTGCTCTCTTTTGAGTGTTGTTTTCGGGCAGGACGATTCTACAACTCCAGCACTCGCGTATTTGTAAGCTTTGCTTAATCTGTGCGAGCCTTTTTCTACATGCCCTACCCTCAACTATGTATTTCTCAAAAGATAGCAGACACAATGTCTTCATGGGACTCTTATCTACTCCATCTCCCCAGCGGCTAGCTGGGTAGGGATTTGGCCTAGCCCGTTCACCCTCTATGGTGAGTCTTCCCGGAGTTGGGTCCGTTGCGATGTCCAGCTGGCCTTCCCCATTCCCCTTCTTGCATTGATCAAGCCTTTTGGCCCTTGTCAAGTTTGATGCATGGAAAGGATCAACCTACCTGTTTTACCTTCTTGGCTAGAGCTCGGGTGTGAAGGGAGGCTCCTAAGCAGGTGCCATCAAGAAAACCCCATAAAAGTACAGTATGGGCTCATCGACTGGATCTTGATGCTACTCAGAAGCTTGGCTACATGGACAACCGGGGCAAATCCCTCTCGTTCTTCTTCTTTGACTCCACTACAAGGATGAGTTTCGGCTAAACCACTACCACTCCAAAGGACACCACTCCCAAAAGAGATTTTTATTTACAGCTGATACAGTTCACATGTATGAAATGTTGGAACACAGCAATCACGAATTGATGATTACAAAGAGGTTGAAGCATGTCAATGATCAGATTGAAGTTCAAGAAGCCACTTAAGGAAGTGAAGAGATCTTAAAAGTCAAGCCTGTATACATATGTATATTACGGTTGGAAATTCTTGTAACTTGAGTATAGATAATCCTTAGGATGATGAGGAGTAATGTAATAGAAGTGGAAAAAGTCTAAAACCATATGTATATAAGTCAATAATGTAAAGAAACAAAAAGAGAGTCATTAGAAGACAAGTGTCATAGAGATAGATGTGAAGAGAGTCATCTTCAAAAAATAGCGACGAGTATTTCGTATATTTCTCTCAGTCTGATCATGTGGATCACAAATCCTTTTGTGCACATCTCATCTAGAAGCTAATGAAGATATGTTCAAAGTTTCATGGTCTAATTCTTCTTCTGTTGTGAATATGATCAATAGGAACATGTGTATGTAAAGTCTGCAGATGATCTCTCAAAGTCGCGCATTTTTTCGTGTCAATATTTTGCTTAGATCTCAGTGCATAGTGTAAAGTTTTTGATGAGTGAGCATTCAAAATCTAAGTTAGAAGGTAAGGAAGCTATGGCTAAAAGCATTCAGCAAAACCGGATCTATGCTGTGAGAAATCAACCTTAGAAGTTACCTATGTCAAAGTCGCTTGTTCAGAAAGACAGTTTTTGACATACTTTTGATCTTAAGGATCAAATTAAAGTTTTAATGATTCTTTTGATGAACTAATGGCTGATATGATTGCGCAAAGGTAGTGTGAAGATATGTGCATCATTGATTTGAAGAAATTTGAAGATATGTGTAGGAAATGAAGTTGCTTTCTCAAGCAGACTTTCTGAAGAAGAAATTTCCTTACTCAGAAAAGTGTTATTGAAAGTTTTGATAAAAGAAGACAATATTTGTGTAAAGTTTGGTCCATAACTGATATAGAAGTGTTCTTAGATCAGTATAAATCAGACCTTTGGAGATTAAGAGGTCTCCAACAGTGGTGTCAGAGCAGAAGGTGCAATATAAGTGAAGTAAAGAGTATTGGAAGTTCCGACTGTTGTAGACATTGAAGTGTTTCAAATTAAAGGAGCACAGGATCAAAGTTTGAAAGAAAACCTTAAGGAGAATCAAGTACGAGTTCAAAGGATCAAGAAGGATTAAAGCTTCATATCCAAGGTACATTCTATTATCATAAATCATAGTAATTGCAGACATAGAAGATCAAAGATGGGAGAAAGCTTGCAGATTGATAAGCTAGATAGGGAGAACTATCCAGCTTGGTCCATGAGGATGGAGGCACACCTCATGAGCAAAGATTTGATGGCATTAATTACAGGAGAAGAAGAAAAGCCTGAGTTTGCAGATCCTAGTATTCCAACTAGGGAAGAGCTTGCAGATTTGAAGACCTGGATGAGAAAGGATGCTCAAGCTAGGAGCATCATTTACATGGCTGTAAATGATTATCTTCTACCTCACATCAGAGGATTGGAAAGTGCAACAGATGTGTGGAATGCTTTGGAAGAGCATTTCCAAAACACAACCAAGTCTAGAAAGTCTTCATTATGGGCAGAATTTACAACCTTTAAGAAGAAGAGCTCACAATCAATTTCTGATTATGTGGCAAGAATAAAGGATATTGCAGATAGCTTGGGAGCTGTAGATGAAGACATTGAAGAGGATAAGTTGGTAAGGCAAATACTTATAGGTCTGAGAGGAGATGAGAAGTGGAAGCCTTTCATATTGTCCATAGAATTTTCACTACATCACTTTACTCCTGATCTTAATCAATTGCTAAGACGCATGCTAACTTTTGAGCACGACATTAAGGGAGACAATGATAGGAGTGCAAGCCAAGCTATTTACTCCAAGGACAAGAAAAAGAATGGCAAAGGGAAGCAGTCAATTGATGATGAAGGAACTTCAAGTCAAGCTAACTTTACAAAAGGAAAGATGAACTTCAGAGGTAAAGGAAGAGGAGGTAAGAACGAAGATAATACTAAAGCTTGTTGGATTTGTGGCAGAACCAATCATTTGGCAAATGACTGTTGGTATAACAATCAAAATGGAGGAAATAATAATCAGAGTTTTAATCAAAGAGGTAGAGGAGGCAGAAACCAAAGAGGCAACTTCAGAGGAAGAGGTGGTAGGACATCATATGCTAGAGGAGGTGGAAGAAGTTTTCAATCTCAGTCCTACAACAACAATTGTTATAATTATGCATCAGATCAAAAGGATGACATGACTCTCATCTTGAATGCAACTCATGAAGCAGTAGGAGAAGACCAAAGGGTGTTTTATATTGACTCAGGATGTAGCAATCATCTGAGTGGAAATATATCACTGATGACTAATATGGAAGCAAAGGTGAATGGACATACAGTTCAAACAGGTGACAATACTAAGCATAAGGTGGAAAATATTGGATCAATGAAGACAAAGAATGGAAGTACACTCTTGAGCAAGGTACTTTATGTTCCTACTATTCCTAAAAATTTGATAAGTGTGGGGCAAATTGTGGAGAAGGGATATGAAGTCAGATTCACAAATGATGGTGTTTATGTGCAAGATCGAAATCAGGGATATAGAAACATCATTGCAGGTAAAAAGGAAGGAAGGTTGTTTACTCTCAAAGTTCAAGGTAATGTGGGACATGCTCTATTTACTTATGGAAGTCAAAAGATGTCTGACTTAGACCTATTGCATAAAAGGCTAGGTCATTTCAATGAGAGAGCCATAAAGGAAATGTCAAGGAATGATGTGGTGCTTGGTTTGCCAAAAGTTGAAGGGCAACACATGGTGTACAAGTGTGAAGCTTTTCAATTAGGTAAAGCACACAAAAGTTCATACAATAAATCAGGGTGCAAGTATTCAAATATGCTTGAATTGATTCATACAGATGTGTGGGGTCCTTCAAGGGACTATAGCATAAATGGATCCAGATATTATGTGTTGTTTGTTGATGATGCAACCATATGGATTACTTTATATGTAATCAAGGACAAATCAGAAGTCTTCAAGACATTCAAGCATTATCATGCTCATGCAGAAAGGATTACATGACAAAAGCTCAAGAGATTGAGATCAGATGGAGGGGGAGAGTATTTCTCTAAAGAGTTTGATGATTATTTGTGGAATGCAGGTAGAAAGAGAGAAGTAACTTGCAGATACTCTCCTCAACAGAATGGAATTGCAGAAAGAAGAAATAGAACTCTTGTAGAGTTTGCAAGAGCAATGATGAAGGAAAAGAATTGCCCAAATTACTTATGGGCAGAAGCTATCAACACTGCAACATACCTTGTGAATAGATTACCTTGTAAAGCTTTGGATGGAAGAACTCCTTATGAAGCACAGTGGGGTAAGAGACCTACTCTTGATCATTGTAAAGTATTTGGATGTTTAGCATATGCTTATGTTCCTTCACAATTGAGACATAAGCTAGAACCCAAAGCACAGAAGTATGTGTTTATTGGGTATGATGATAGACAAATGGGTTATAGATTGTGGAGTACATCCACAAAGCAATTACTTGTTACCAAAGATGTTACATTTGATGAGCAAAGCACATGGTATACAGGGTCAACAAATGATTATGCAGGTGTTGAAGAAATACAAAGGAAAGGGAAGGCAAAAGTAAATGTGTATGAAGAAGATATTGATGATGTTGACTATAAAAGTAAATTGCAGGATAATGTTGAAGATGGGCCAAGATTTGATCCAGAATCAAATGTGGCTGAGACTTCAAGAAGTGTAGAGGTCAGAAGATCCTCAAGGGAAAGAAAAGAGCCTATCAGGTATAGCTATGATTCATCTTTTCTAACAACAAAAGATTATGCTTACATTGTGAAGACAGAAGAAGATCCAATCACATATGAAGAAGCTAAAGGTAAACAGAATTGGGAGAAGGAAATGCAAGAAGAGTATGATGCTCTACTTGAAAATGAAACATGGGAATTGGTGCCAAGACCAAAGAATCAGAAAGTCATTGGATGTAAGTGGGTGTATAAAACAAAAAGGTTTGCAGATGGTAAGGTGTCTAGATACAAGGCTAGACTTGTGGTCAAAGGTTATGCCCAAACTTATGGGATAGATTATGATGAAACCTTTAGTCCTGTTGCTGAGATGACTACAATTAGATCATTGATTCCTATTGCTACTTGTAAAGGATGGACGTTATCACAATTAGATGTGAAGAATGCATTTTTGAATGGGTATATTGCAGATGAAGTGTACATGGAGCAACCAGAAGGTTTTATGGATTTAATTGGATCAGATTATGTTTGTAAGCTCAAGATAGCTTTGTATGGGTTGAAGCAGGCTCCAAGAGCATGGAATTACATGCTTGTTAAGTTCTTGAATGAATGTGGATTTCAAGCATCAAAGGCAGATAGTAGCTTGCTAGTGAATGCAAGTGAAAATGGATACATATACATGTGTATTTATGTTGATGATATTATTGTCACAGGTACAGATGCTCAAGGAATCAATGAGCTTAAGAAACAAATAGAGAAGGAGTTTAAGATAAGTGATTTGGGAAACTTATCTTATTTCTTAGGGATGCAGATTGGGTAGGTGATTCAGATGATAGAAAGTCTACTCATGGGTATCTCTGTTATATTGGAGATAAACTAGTTTCTTGGTGCTCAAAGAAGCAACATACAGTTGCTTTGTCATCTACATAAGCTGAGCATAAAGGAATGGTAGAGGCTGCAAAAGAAGTAATATGGTTAAAAACCTTGTTGAAGAGTTTTGGAACTGATCAGAGTACTCCAAGTATTTTTGGAGACAATATGAGTTCATTGTATTTGGCAACTAACCCTACTTTTCATGCCAGGACTAAGCATATAGAGATTCAGTATCATTTCTTGAGAGAAAAGGTACTTGATAAAGAGATTGAAGTGATGTATACTCCAACAAAGGAACAAGTTGCAGATATGTTAACAAAAAGCTTGGATGGACCTAAGCTACAAAGTTTCAAGGAGATGGCAGGAGTGAAGAAGAATGGAATAATCACAATTAATGATTGAGGGGGAGCTGTTGGAACACAGCAATCACAAATTAATGATTACAAAGAGATTGAAGCATGTCAATGATCAGATTGAAGTTCAAGAAGCCACTTAAGGAAGTGAAGAGATCTTAAAAGTCAAGCCTGTATACATATGTATATTACATTGGAAATTCTTGTAACTAGAGTATAGATAATCCTTAGGATGATGAGGAGTAATGTAATAGATGTGGGATAAGTTTAAAACCATATGCATATAAGTCAATAATGTAAAGAAACAAAAAGAGATTCATTAGAAGACAAGTGTCATAGAGATAGATGTGAAGAGAGTCATCTTCAGAAAATAGCGATGAGTATTTCTTAGATTTCTCTCAGTCTCATCATATGGATCAGAAATCCTTTTGTACACATCTAATCTAGAAGCTAATGAAGTTATGTTCAAAGTTTCATGGTCTAAATCGTCTTCTGCTATGAGTATGATCAATAGGAACATGTGTATGTAAAGTCTGCAGATGATCTCTCAGAGTCGCACATTTTTTCGTGTCAATGTTTTGCTTAGATCTCAGTGTACAGTGTAAAGTTTTTGATGAGTGAGCATTCAAAATCTAAGTTACAAGGTAAGGAAGCTATGTCTAAAAGCATTTAGCAAAACGGGATCTATGCTGTGAGAAATCAACCTTAGAAGTTACCTATGTCAAAGTCGCTTGTTCTGAAAGACAGTTTTTGACATACTTTTGATCTTAAGGATAAAATTAAAGTTTTAATGATTCTTTTGATGAACTAATGGTTCATATGATCTGAAGATATATGCATCATTGGTTTGAAGAAATTTTAAGATATGTGCAGGAAATGAAGTTGATTTCTCAAGCAGACTTTTTGAAGAAGAAATTTCTTTACTAAGAAAAGTGTTATTGAAAGTTTTGATAAAAGAAGACAATATTTGTGTAAAGTTTGGTCCATAACTGATATAGAATTGTTCTTAGATCAGTATAGATCAGACCTTTGGAGATTAAGAGGTCTCCAACATGAAACATGAAAAGAGCTGACATGGATGAACTTGCCCCAGACCTATGCAAAAGGCAAGGGGCGAAGCGTTGTCTGTTGAATGCTTGATTGTTGCCACGGATTCAAACACCAGACAATTCTCCCTAATGCTCCACGGGTGAAAAAGTGCCAAAATGACAAGTATCCAGGCTAAAAATGTTGCAGGACTTATGTGTCACCTACGCGAAGCAGATGGAGGCTATGAGAATGTACTGATTGTTGTTCCCATAAATTAACTTGTGATAGTCTACAGTGATGCTCTGTATTGTATACATTCATTGAAACTGTGTCTCCAAACATCTAGTTGAGCTCTATTATGATCTAAACATATGTTAGATAGGTGATCTCAACACATGTTATGGGTCAATAATATTGTTGATTTCCCACTCTATTAAGATAGATGGCTCAAAAGTGTGTTGAGGAGTAATGTATGCAACATACTTACTGTATGATACAACCCGAATAGTAGGGTATGCCCACTCTCTCTGAGGAATGATTTGGGGGTTGTGTGCATGGCCGCACTCTTGGTGATTGTCCACTTCGTCAACCACTGCTACGACTGTCAGATGGCTCGATTGAAGGAGTTTCCCATCCATATAATGCATCAAATATGGCGGAGCATGGATCCACTCCCCTACAATGATGCCCGATATGCTAGACAAAATATTGCAGCTCCCCTCTCTGTCAGTGATCGCCCTCTCCTATGGTCTCAACCTACACTGTGCAAACCAAATGGCTGGTCTTAGCTCCACCCCCTTCAGCGTATGGCCGAAATGCCATCACTCCTTTTTGGAAGATGGACACACACAACGTGGGATAGGTGGATTGTGCAAACATGTTGTTTTTGGTACCTATGGACCGACTCTAACTCAGTTGTCAAAACTATTATCAAACCATTCTACTCTGTGGACAACACCAACATCTTTTTACTCTATGGAGTTATGGCAGCTTCCTAGAAGTATTTCACTTTCACATTGTGAGCTGGGATGCTCATTCCTTGGTAAGATTGCTTATGAGTGACTATGTTAAAGTGGTTCTTGATTTTCTGATTTTTGTTGCTTTACAATTGGATTTGGGGTTAGAAATTGTTGATGCACAAATCTTTGGAGCTCTGTTGATTCTGAAGGTTTCTTCAAACTAATGGAAGAGAAAAGGATGAATATACCAAAGTTGCCTACACGTGAAGAATCTACCATGCGTGCATAAAGGTGGCTCCGAACTTGGGGTATGCTATTGTTTTGGTCCATCTATCTAGATGTCGTAGGGTTGAGACAATTGACGAGTGGTGTGCTGCCTCCTCAGATAATACTTGCTCATAGTGATTATTCTGAATATGTTGCACATATATTTTCTTGAAAACATGTAACTGCCTTATCCAAAGATTGTGGTCCTATCCCCTCCAATCAAATGCAATATAGGATCCTTGTGTTAAGTCTTGGTTGTATACAAAACCTTGAGGGCCCATGGGTGTGTCTTCCTGAGATTGGCTCTAATGTGTTCTATGTATGCATGGTGTGTGCTACAAAAATACTTGCAGATCTTGGTCTGTTACCTCCTCACCATGAATATAAGCACCATAGGTTTGAACGATGCCAAATATCACTGTTTCTTGGGGCTTGAAGTTGTGTTCTATTGGCCAACAAATTTTTTGGTGAATCGACCTTTGCAGGGCAAAGCTTTCTATGCTAGATTCTACTACCACAACAAGATATGCTGCTACTGAGGATGATATCCACCTCCTCATCATCATGAGGGGGCATTTGGATTGCTCTTATAAAGGGTTGCCACTCCCAATGTGCTATGAATGCTATCTAGCCTAGAGTGATTTATGGTTTCCAAGATGCCACAACTTCTTATTGCAGCTGGTTCTTTTCTTGCTGGAAATTGTTAGGTATGCACATGAAGTTTTTTGAAATACAGATTTCAGGTCTTCTAAAGACTGGCTGAGCAGGATGGCTGCATATTTGGCAACAAAGGATGTTCTTCTGGATTGTTGGGCTCACTGCCCCTGAGGGGGAATTTGTCTCTCAGCATTGCAGGCCTGAAGTGGTGTGCTGCCTCCTCAGATAGTACTTTGGAATCTTCATGAATTGCAAATTGCAGTACGGCCATAAGTGGACAACCCCATTAGAAATCTAGAAAAGCTGATGATATTTTTTTCTTTTTGACTTCTTCTCTCATGGAAGGTGGCTCTTGGCTTTGGAGCTTGCTGTTGCTTTTGGGTCTATCAATCTATATGTAGTAGGGAAGTTTGATGATTAATGATTGTCTTGATGGATGGTTCCAAACCTGTATGCAACTTCCATGATAGTACAATGCATGAGTTTACTCATGGTCTGCAGTTCGAAATTCGACTTGGGCGATAGAGAACACTTTTTCTGGGATGTGTGACTGCCCTATTTTAGGGATTGTGTCCACTTTCACACCCATCTAGTGAAATGTTTGGGACAGTTTTGATGCTAGGACTGCTACGAGTGCTTTTTTTTTCAAGTTACTATGGATAATATGAAGTTTGTTTGGTCTTCAGGCTATTATGGCACAACTGTCTTGTTAAGATCACCTCCACTGCTATGGACATTCAAGGGTTGCTTTTGTTTCTTTGAGACATGGCTGCATGAGTCCATTGCAGGTTTCCAAGATGCGACAGTTTCTTATGGCAATTGGTTCCTTTCCTACTCTGTCTTGTTTTTGCGTCTGTCCATGGAGTTGTTGGAACAAAACAATCACAAATTGATGATTACAAAGAGCTTGAAGCAAGTCTATGATCAGATTGAAATGAAAGAAGTTATTTGAGAAAATGAAGAGATCTCAGAAGTGAAGCTTGTATACATATGTACATTATAGTTGGAAATTCTTGTAACTTGAGTATAGATAATCCTTAGGATAATAAGGAGTAATCTAATAGATGCGGATAAGCCTAAAACCATATGTATATAATTCAATGATGTAAAGAAATACATGTGAGATTCATTAGAAGACAAGTGTCATAGAGATAGATGTGAAGAGAGTCATCTTCAAAAAATAGCGACGAGTATTTCGTAGATTTCTCTCAGTCTGATCATGTGGATCAGAAATCCTTTTGTAGACATCTAATCTAGAAGCTAATGAAGCTATTTTCAAAGTTTCATGGTCTAATTCCTTTCATGCTATGAGTATGATCAATAGGAACATGTGTATATAAAGTCTGTAGGTAGATCTCTCAGAGTCACACACTTTTTTGTGTCAATGTTTTGCTTAGATCTCAGTGGACAGTGTAAAGTTTTTGATGACTGAGCATTCAAGATCTAAGTTAGAAGGTAAGGAAGCTATGGCTAAAAGCATGTAACAAAACAGGATCTATGCTATGAGAAATCAACCTTAGAAGTTACCTATGTCAAAGTCGCTTGTTCATGAGAACAGTTTTTGACATACTTTTGATATTAAGGATCAAATTAAAGTTTTAATGAATCTTTTGAACGACTAATGGATGATATGATTGCGCAAAGTTAGTGTGAAGATATGTGCATCATTGGTTTGAAGAAATCTAAAGATATGTGCAGGTAATGAAGTCAATCATTGAAAGGATGAGGATTTTCACTCAGAGAAGTGATAGTTGAAAGTTTTGGTAAATGAAGATAACATTTGTGTAAAGTTTGGTCCATAACTAATATAGAGGAGATCTTAAATCAGTTTAGATCAAGCCTTTGGATATTTAGAGGTCTCCAACAGTGGTATCAGAGCTGAAGGTGCAATATAAGTGAAGTAAAGGCATTGGAAGTCTCGACTGTGGAAGATATTGAAGTTCCTGCTAATTGGAGGTGGACAAAGCCAAATTCTTGGAGATAACCTGCAGAAGTACAAAGCACGAGTTCAAAGGATCAAGAAGGATTAAAGATTTATACAAAAGGTACACTATATATCATCGTAAATCTTAGTAATTGCAGACATAGAAGATCAAAGATGGGAGAAAGCTTGCACATTGATAACCTAGATAGGGAGAACTATCTAGCTTGGTCCATGAGGATGGAGGCACACCTCATGAGCAAAGATTTTATGGCATTCATTACAGGAGAAGAAGAAAAGCCTGAGTTTGAAGATCCTAGTGTTTAAACTAGGGAGGAACTTGCAGGTTTGAAGAATTGGATGAGAAAGGATGCTCAAGCTAGGAGCATCATTTACATGGTTGTAAATGATTATCTTCTACCTCACATCAGAGGATTAGAAAGTGCAAGAGATGTGTGGAATGCTTTGGAAGAGCATTTCCAAAACACAACCAAGTCTAGGAAGTCCTCATTATGGGCAAAGTTTACAACTTTCAAGAAGAAGAGCTCACAATCAATTTCTGATTATGTGGCAAGAATGAAAGATATTGCAGATAGCTTGGGAGCAGTAGATGAAGACATTGAAGAGGATAAGTTGGTAAGCCAAATACTTACAGATCTGAGAGGAGATGAGAAGTGGAATCCTTTCATATTGTCCATAGAATTGTCACTAGATCATTTTACTCCTGATCTTAATCAATTGCTAGGACACATGCTAACTTTTGAGCAGGACATTAAAGGAGACAATGATAGGAGTGCAAGTCAAGCTATGTACTCCAAGGACAAGAAAAGTTATGGCAAAGGGAAGCAGCCAACTGATGATGAAAGAACTTCAAGTCAAGCTAACTTTTCAAAAGGAAAGATGAACTTCGGAGGTAAAGGAAGAGGAGGTAAGAATACAGACAATACTAAAGCTTGCTGGATTAGTGGCAGAACCAATCATTTGGCAAATGATTGTTGGTATAACAATCAAAATGGTGGAAATATAATCAGAGCTTCAATCAAAGAGGTAGAGGAGGCAGAAACCAAAGAGGCAACTTTAGAGGAAGAGGTGGTAGGACATCATATGCTAGAGGAGGTGGAAGAAGTTTTCAATCTCAGTCCTACAACAACAATTATTATAATTATGCATCAGATCAGAAGGATGAAATGACTCTCATCTTGAATGCAACTCATGAAGCAGTAGGAGAAGACCAAAGGGTGTTCTATATTGACTCATGATGTAGTAATCATCTGAGTGGCAATATATCATTAATGACTGATATGGAAGCAAAGGTGAATGGACATACAATTCAAATAGGTGACAACACCAATCATAAAGTGGAGAGCATTGGATCAGTGAAGACAAAGAGTGGAAGTACACTCTTGAGCAAGGTACTTTATGTTCCTACTATTCCTAAAAACTAGATAAGTGTAGGGCAAATTGTGGAGAAGGGACATGAAGTCAGATTCACAAATAATGGTGTTTATGTGCAAGATTCAAATTAGGGATATAGAAATATCATTGCAGGTAAAAAGGAAGGAAGGTTGTTTACTCTCAAAGTCCAAGGTAATGTGGGACATGCTTTATTTACTTATGGAAGTCAAAAGATGTCTGAATTAGACCTATGGCATAAAAGGCTAGGCCATTTCAATGAGAGAGCCATAAAAGAAATGTCAAAGAATGATGTGGTGCTTGGTTTGCCAAATTATTGAAGGGCAACACATGGTGTACAAGTGTGAAGCTTGCCAATTAGGTAAAGCACACAAAAGTTCATACAATAAATCAAGGTAAAAGTATTCAAATATGCTTGAATTGGTTCATACAGATATGTGGGGTCCTTCAAGGGAATATAGCATAAATGGATCCAGATAGTATGTGTTGTTTGTTGATGATGCAACTAGATGGATTACTTTATATGTAATCAAGGACAAATCAGAAGTACAATTGAGACATAAGCTTGAACCCAAAGCAGAGAAGTATGTGTTTATTGGGTATGATGATAGACAAATGGGTTACAGATTGTGGAGTCCATCCACAAAGCAATTTCTTGTTACCAAAGATGTTACATTTGATGAGCAAAGCACATGGTATACAGGGTCAACAAACGATTATGCAGATGTTAAAGAAATACAAAGGAAAGGCAAGACAAACGTAAGTGTGTATGAAGAAGATATTGATGATGTTGATTTTAAAAGTAAATTGCAGGATAATGTTGAAGATGGGCCAAGATTTGATCCAAAATCAAATATGGCTGAGACTTCAAGAAGTGCAGAGGTCAGAAGATCCTTGAGAGAGGAAAGAGCCTATCAGGTATAGCTATGATACATCTTTCCTAACAACAAAAGATTATGCTTACATTGTGAAGACAGAAGAGGATCCAATCACATATGAAGAAGCTAAAGGTAAACAAAATTGGGAAAAGGCAATGCAAGAAGAGTATGATGCTTACGTGAAAATGAAACATGGGAGTTGGTGCCAAGACCAAAGAATCAGAAGTTCATTGGATGTAAGTGGTGATGGAGAGTGTTAATCTCCAAAAGAACAAGCTACTCTTGAAGCTAGAGCACCTCTATATCAAGAGTAACTCAAAACCTTCACCAATTTAGAGGATCAATGATCAATCATCAAAATTTTGATCAAACTGTGAAGAAGGTGACTACACAGAAAGTCTACTGCACATAATTCACTCATTGACTTTCAAATGTGTAAAGTTTTTTATAAAACTTTGCACAAGATGTTGCCTATAGTTTGCACACGTCCTCCAAGTTAAATCATTTAAAAAGACTTAGTAGATCTTGAGAAATGATCTCAACAAGTCACCTATGTCTAAAATTGTTCTTCTGAGAGGTCGATTTAGACACCTATAACTTCTAACACTTGGTTCTCTCAATCTAAAACCCATTTATGCAAATGCTTTTAGCCATAGGTAGCTTACCTTCCAAATTAAAGAATGAGTGCTTGCTTGCTCAAAACTTTACACTGTGGAAGGAGAACTAACCAAAACATTAGCATCAAATTTTGTGCCTCTTGAAACTTCTCTTCTTTCCATTTTGTAAATGTTCCTACACTCGATTCTCTCAGCCTGATCACAATTAGAAGCTGAAAATTTGTACAGAGGTCAATCAACTACAGACTTAGACTTGTACAAAAGCATTTCACAAAAGATTCAACACAGAAGGAGAATACTCAGAAAGATCAGGCGCAACATTTCTTCATTCCTGGAAAGTTTTTACATGTGAGGGATGAGAGAGATCCTACTCACTTCTAAAGTGTCTAATGACATCTAATTCTCCTCAAATCTTGTTCTTGCACATTCTCTCATATTTTTCCCGACATTTTTCCTTGTATATATAGTCAAATATTTACAAGCTCATAACTAATCAAAAGTATAAGTGAGCTAACTCTAAATTAATATACATATGTGTACACATCTTCATCTTCTGAATATGCAGTTCCTTCATGCTTCATAACTTGATCTTTTCTTCAGTCCTTGACTTCAATTATTCATCAAAACTTCAATTGTTGATTGCCTTGGACCAAGAGCCCCCCCTCAATCATCAATTGAGATTTTCTCTAATCTTTTTATTCCTGCCATGTCTTTGAATCTCTGTAGCTTTGGTCCATCCAAGAAAGTGCTTTGAAATATGAAAATGGCGATGGTGCAGTGTCGTCTTCTTGCACAAGCTCTCCAGATCCTTCATGAATCAACTCAGTAGAGCTGCGCAACAGATTGACTTTAGTCAATCAATCGGGCGTGGTCCTCTTCAGCAACCGAAGTTTGTGAAACCAAGCATTTCCTGTGTTGTTGCAGTACGCGCTCAAAAAGGGGTAGCGGTGAAGTGTGTCGTCCTCCATCGATCGATGGCCGTCTCTTTAGGCGGTCTTGGCGGGAGCCCAGAAGTTGATCGCATATCCGACGCGATCGACGGCCAATGGACAGTGTATGTTGTATCGGTCGTGATTGATGCCCATTCGTGTGTGACACCTATCCGTCGCGTGTGACACCTATCCGTCGCGACCGACAATGAACCGAATCAGAACCGATTCCTCATAGATAGTCAAGTGTGAATCGCGATCGACAACAAACCGAGTCCTCAGGCACAGCAAGCAAAACTAGCGGAAGTCCAGGACGAAGTGACGATCGACAAGAAACCGAGTTCGTTCTCAGGCGCAGCAAGCGGGCTGAAGAGAAACTAAGCCTTCGCTTAGTTCTACCTCGTGTTTTGTTGTACGAGTTGTCATTTATTGGGCCTGCAGACTTTAATGGGACTGAGAGAGTGTGTGGCAGACAGTCATACCCTTTGAAAAAAATACAACACAAAACTTTGTTCCCAGCTTTGAGCGTTGCGCCTGTGGGATTTCGATTCCAAAAAGAAGGAAAAATTAAAAAAAGAAACGGGACAGAAGATTCGAAGTAAAATAGAAAGAAAAAAAGATGAGAGGAATTATCTTTAATGTGGGATGATGAGATGATCGCGGATTTTTCAAGATGGGTTTAACAATGCTCTCGAGTACCCACGTAGGCTCAAGCTTCTTTCCCACCCAATCATTGCTATTCAAGGCATTTTGCACTTAAAGAGAGTTGATGCTTTCTTTTGGTTTCACTGTCAATTCGAGGGTAAATGATTATGTGGCGGCAAAGTTTTCCTTGAGCCTCGTGTAGATTTTGTGAAATCCTTTTAATTTGGTCATGGATTTGGCGACCCCCTCATTTGTGAGAAGTAATCTGGCCCCTCCTCCGGGGAGACTGGTTACCTGGCCTCTCTATTGGAGGGGGGGTCTTGTGCCGCCCCTGGGGCCTCCGAAAGTGTTGAACCCCCCGTGGTCTCCCTCAATAGATCCGTAATTCTGTCAACTCAGGAGGAGCTCAAGAAAGTTTGCCTCGTCGGCCAAATGTTTGGCCCTAGGCCCCCGCTCGAAACTGTGCGACAGTGGCTTCGAAACGAGTGGTTCCCCCGTGGACTAATTGTTTGTAAGTGTCAGTTCTTACCAGCAAGCCACATGTTGCTAGTCTTTGAAAATGAAGATATGGCATTTCGAGCCCTAAGCGTCGGCACTTGGCAACTCGATCGGGTGACCCTGTGCCTATTCAGATGGTCCCCTGATTTTACTCCTGACAAATCGAAATCGCTTCGGTACCCTCTTTGGGTTGAACTCCCTAACCTTCCATACTTCTTGTAAAACTTTGTGTGGAACATTGTTTCTCCTATCGGCAAGCGGTTGGCCTCACGCGAGGACATTGGTGGTCTCATTTATGAAGGTGCAAGACACTCGTTCAACGCTCGGTGGCACCCTCAAATCTATGTCGAGGCCGACCTCAGCATGTCGCTTCCATCGAAGATCAAAGTGGACTTGGGCGAAGGGGATGTATGGGAGCAAGACATCAATTACAAAAACCTTCCCAACGCGTGCTTTCGTTGTGGCCAACAAGGTCACTGGATTAAAGATTGCCCTTTGAGACAAAAAAGCAAGCGAAATCAAGAAGCCTCCAAAAACGCTCAAGACAACAAAGGCGATTTGACCCACTCGACAAAGGAAGAGGAAGGCAAGAGCCCCCTTAATCCAGAAGCTGATGCTGACGGGTTCAGCGAAGTCAGAAGAAGAAGGAAAAGAAGCCCTAGGGCGACCTTTGAGCGAAACAACATGTCAGTTACCCCCTCTAGCAATTTTTATTGCAATTTGGAAAAGGAGATCAATGAGTTTGACTACCCAGGTGGGAACCAACTTGAGGTGGACACCAACGACAAAGCCCTAGAGATCCCTGACAATAAAGAAACCTCCCAGGAGGGCTACACTTCAAGCAAAGAAGACGGCTTTACCACTAGTAATGAAGATAACATGGATAGTGAAAGTTCCATCATCGGATCGACTATTCCGGAAACGGTGTCGAAAATGGTGCCCAAGTCTTCCCAGCAGGAGGCATCCTGCAAAGGAAAAAAACCAATGGAGTTACCCTGGAAAAGCCCCCACAAGAACCTATTGCTAATTCGGGATCCGATCCCAACGAAAAAGAAATATGAATCCAAGAAAAGAAAGGACAAAGCTCCCTCCCGCAAAGAGGGCTCACTACCACAATGATCATCATCTCATTAAATGCTAGAGGGCTAACCAACCCCTCAAGAGCGACCATCATTGGTCAATGTCTTCACAACATTAGCATAAACCCTGACTTTATATGTATTCAAGAGATTAAATTGATCGAGAAGACCTCCAAAAAAGGCTTAGACTTGTCTCCTTGACCCATGTTTGGATTTCAACGGCGCACCAGCGGGGGTCCGGTGGAACGGTAATCGGTATTAATCAACTCTGGTTTGAAAAGTTGAGAACTCCATTGAAGATGAAAGCCATCGATGGATTGCTGTTTCTTTTGGTGCTCCTCTTTGCTTTACTCTTGTTTCTTTGTACGCCCCTAACGGGGATTTAAAGAGACTGAACACATGGGCCTCCTTGGACTCGCTCCCCCACAACATGCTTATTTGTGGTGACTTCAACATGGTGGAGGACCCTCTGGATAGATGGATGGGCAAGGGCACGGTCATCGATAGTCGGGAGAAAGAAACATGGGACAAAACCAAACTACACTTGGATTTGGTCGAATTCAAAGACTCGAATGGCTTTTCTTGGTCTAATCTCCCAGCGGGCGAGGACCCGAGGAAAGCTAGACTTGATAGATGCTACATCTCTCAAAGTTTTACTCATCAGTGGGGATACCCTTCTCTTACGCAACGCACCGACCTCACCATCTTTGATCACTACCCGATCGTTATCACTTTCCAACCTTCCAACAAGACCCAAAAGGCTCCTTGGTTCCATGCCAGTGTGCCCACCTTCTCTCTCCCCTCCGTCCATCAAGAAATTGCTAATGTGTGGAAGGAGGCATTCGCCTCCGGCTTGTCCCCAGCCAAGTGCTGGAGAAGTGCAGTCGATAAGTCACGACAGATCATGATTAGATCTAGGAAGACGCTCGAGACTGTGCGGTGAGCTCGTAGAGAAGCTCTTTATCACAGACTCTGGAGGCTCGAGGAGGAAGTGAACAAAGGAAAATCTCAAGCCCAGAAAGGTCTTCGAAAAATCAGAGCGCTGTTGAGATACGAGGAAGAAATACAAAGGAAAAATTTGCAAATTTTCTTCAAGGAGTGGTGGGTTGGGAAAGCCGACAAACCCACCAAAGAGATGTGCCGTATCCTTAAAAGGAAACATAACAGCGAATCGATCCCCTTATTGCTAGAGTTAAATGGCAATGTATGCAATACAGAAGAAGATAATTTTGGGATCATTAAAGGGCACTTCACGAGACTCCTGGGAACCTCGAACCCCCTCTCCCACCATAGAAGGGACTGTATGGAAGCCATATCTAGGGTTTCCCCCCGTAGGATACCACTCAACCTTCACTCCCTGCTACATGCCTGTTAGTATATGATCAATGTCTACCCCTCATGATTGTATGCACATTTTGTAAGGCCCCCTTTATGAGGAGAAGCCAAGCGTGCATTACCCAATTGATGGGAATCCCAACTTGAATGTTGGATGAAGGTCATATTGGACCATGTAAGATATTATAAGGAAAGGGAGTTACCAGGGTCCCCAATTGTGGGGTCCGGGGCAGCGGTGAGCAGCCCCGGCTGGGGGGTCCAAGGGGGCCAGCGGGCCCCCTGGCTGGGGGGTCCCAGGGGGCCAGCGGGCCCCCTGGTGGGGGTCCGGGGGCAGCGCCCCCGGCGCGACGGTAAAGGGAATATTCCATGGAATATTCCCTGTCGGAGTCAGAAAACATTTATATTTGTTAGGTCGGTTCAACCAGTCTAAGCCGTGTATGGCAATTACGCGGGCGGTGGCCGCCCACGCTCTGCCGCCCATGTATTGCCGTCCATGGCAGGCCACCCATGATCCTATATATACATGACTTCTGCACTACCTAAGACACCGAGTTGAGCCAGCATACCTCTACCTTGTATCTCCCTATCTAGAGTTGTCTAGATCACCATTTAAGCTCTACCTTGAGAGCGCACGGGTGGACAACGCCATCATCTTTGTACTTGTTGCTAGTAGAAAATTGTTGAGATTCTCCTATATCTGTTATCTTCTCTGCTATTGCTCCTGTGTTATATTGCGTAACTATTGTCTTACAATGCCCATATCTCTGAAGCAGAAATCATTGAGGTCATTGATGCCCTCCCTCCCGGTAAAAGCCCGGGACCCAACGGGCTCACTAATGAGTTCTTTAAATCCTTCAAGTTGGTGGTTGCCACCCCTCTTCGTCTGGTTTGGCAAGAGGCGCTCAAGTTTGGTGCACTTCCTTCTTGTCTCAACAATGGTATTATCAAGTTAATACACAAAAAAGGGGAAAAGAACATAATAGAGAACTGGCGTCCTATTACGATGCTCCAAACAGGATACAAGATCATCGCCAAAGTCATTGCCAACAGAATCTCTTGCCACTTGAGAGCGTGGTTAAGCGAGGACCAAAAAGGTTTCATCAAAGGCACGTCAATTTTGGAAACCATTGTAGATATTTGGGAAGGTCTTGAATTTGCAAATGAGTCTAAACAAGATGTGGTCTTCCTCAAGATCGACTTTGACAAAGCCTATGACAGGCTTGAATGGGACTATATTCTACAGTCGCTCCAAGATCTTGGATGTAGTCAGAAATTCACCAAGATGATCGCGACCCTTCTCGGAAATGCATCGACCCAAATTAACATTAACGGCAAACTTTCGAAGGTGATCAAACTTAGAAGATCTATGAGACAAGGGTGCCCATTGGCTCCCCTTCTCTTTGCCATTGCCACGGAAGGGCTTAGCAGGCTTGTGGCGCATCATGTGGAAGCTAGTAATATCAAAGGCCTCCGTTTGCCTCATGACCACAGTCACATCACCATGAGACTTTTTGCCGATGATATGAACACGTTTGTTCACAATGATAGTACCAGCCAGGAGACGTTTTGGAGATGTCTTGCTACTTTTTGTGAAGCCTCTGGATCCACAATCAACCACTCTAAGACCGCCTTTAGAGCTATTGTGGGGTCTCAGCCCGGCCTTCTCATTGATCATGGCTATCAAACCATTCCGCAGGACCAAATTTTTTGGCTTCTTGGGATCCCCTTGGGGTTTGGCGTCTCTATGGAACAACGGTGGAACTGGGTGCTGGGCAAACTCGAAAACAAGATTAACTATTGGAGAGGTATGCAAATCAATCTTGCTGGTCGTGCTATGGTTATCAACACGTTCCTCCTTTCTTCTATCATTTATTTCCTTTCTTCTTGGAGACCAAAAGAGCAAGATCTGTCCAAACTGGATAGTATTTGTAGAAACTGGTTTGGACGGGCAACCACAATAGAAGGGGGGTGCCTAAAATCAAATGGTCCATCTGCACCAGCCATTAGAGATAGTGGGGGTCTTGGTATCCTAGACATTGGGTGCATGGCTAACAAACTGGCGGCCAAATGGATGATTAAGGCTTGGTGCAATGCGGAGGCCTCGTGGGCCAAGTTGATCTTCAGAAACAAGAACGATTTGGCTCTCATGGGTTTCCCAAATTGGAAGAATCTTGACATCTTGACCTTGCTGTTTTCCCCGATCCCCGTCTTCCCGAAAGGCTCTAATCTCGTGTGCTCCCTATGGAAGAGTTGGAATAAAGTTAAAAGCTACACAAGAATTAGTGAAGACTGGAAATGGGCTGCCGGTATCAGACAAAACGACTCTATCTGGTTTCCGATCCATGGCATCCGGAGTGTGGAATCTTGGAACATTCAAAATGCCAAGAAGTTATGGAACAAAGGCTTCAAAAAATGGAAACACCTCTGGAAACAAGACACCAACCGCTGGATCAACTTCAAGGATATTGACCCTTGCATCAACATCTCGTACGAAGAATGGAACACTTTGCAAAGCAGATGTCTCGCCAGGGACCGACACAAAACTCGCCTTCTCATGGGACATGACACATCAAGCTCGCTTGGCCTCAAATGGCACAATGGGAATAGCCTATCAAAAATCCCGAACATCAAAGAAATGGTTGACTATCAGGTTAACCTCAATAGGAAGTGGTGCCTGTCATGGACGCAGCTTCGGTGGGACATGAAGTTCATGGCTATCTGGCACCCCCTCATAGAAATCAAAAAGTTTGTCCTCTTATGGCAAATTCTTCATCATGGAATCTAGACCAACCTTAAGGCTAACAAAATTTGTGGGATTCCTCCCCGGTGCAAATGCTGCTACCGGTCTATCGAAGATGTTCCACACATCTTCTTTACCTGCCCAACTCCAACAGACTCTGGCAGACGGTTGGAAAGAAAATTAGACTTCAGAAACATCTCAGTTGGCAGCAAGCCCTGCTGGGAGAAGCGATCAGCTACTCTGCGACTCTCTGGAACGCCATCAGAGGGGAGGTCCTATGGAAAATCTGGCGGGAAAGATGTGCTTTCAACTTCGGTGACTCCCCCAAGGAGTGGTCAATTGAGAAATCGTTGTTCCTCCTTGGCAAAAGGATTGTTAACTATAAGAAATCCCCCCCTCTTTAGGCATCATCAAGTTTTCCTTCTGATCAATAACAAGCTTAAACCCAAGTGGGCCCCTCATGAGGGTGATGAGAGGGTGATTAACCTTCTTTGTAATGCCATCTAAGCTCTGTGAAAGATTCCCCTGCTTTGTGGGATTTGGGGGGTCCCGTGGGTACTAGTCCCCTTCTCTTGTACTTTTCTTTATTTAATTCAAGTCCGGGAGAGTAGGCTAATGCCGAACTTCCTTTATATTGAAAAAAGCTTTTGGTTAGCATATCAACTATCTGATCTTTTGTTGAAGTATGTATTACTTCAATCTCCTTATCCATCACCTTCTCTCTTAGAAAGTGGTAATGAATCTCAATATGTTTAGTCCTGGCATGAAAAACAGGATTAGCAGCTAAATACAATGAACTCATGTTATCTCCATGAATAGTGGGTGTACTCTGAATGATGTCAAAACTCTTCATAAGAGTCTTAAGCCATATCACTTCCTTTGTAGCTTCAACCATACCTTTATACTCTGCTTCTCTAAATGACAAAGCAATTGTGTGTTGCTTCTTTGAACACCAAGAAATTAACTTATCTCCCACATAACACAAGTATCCATATGTTGATCTCCTATCATCAGGATTACCTGCCCAATCTGTATCACTATAAATCTTGATGTTTGTATCTGATGTAAAACCATAATACAAACCTTCTTTGAGTGTACCCTTAATGTACCTCAACACTCGTTGTCCTGCAACCCAATGTTCTTTCCTAGGACAATGCATGAATTGAGACAATACTCCAATTGCATATGACAAGTCAGGCCTAGTTAATGTAGCATAGATCAGACTACCAACCAAACTTTGATATAACTTTATGTCATTGAACTCTTCTCCTCCATATCTGCTCAATTTTTGATTCACCTCCATTGGAGTAGGTGCTACCATGCAATCATTCATCTTAAACTTGATCAACAAGTTTCCCAAATACCTTTCTTGAGTTACATACACTCCATGCTGAGTGTATGAGATCTCCATGCCCAAGAAATATGACAAGTCTCCCAAGTCACTGATCTTGAACTCTTTTTCCATTTACTTCTTTAGGCTTTGGATACCTTTCTCATCTGTACCTATAAGAATTATATCATCAACATATATGCACATGTAAATAAACCCATCATCACTTGCTTTAACAAGCAAGCTACTATCTACTTTAGATACTTGGAAACCAAGTTCTTTCAAGAACTTCACAAGTCTATAATTCCATGCCCTTGGGACCTGCTTCAAACCATACAAAGCTCTGTTGAGCTTACATACATGATCTGGATACCTTTCATTTCTGAATCCTTATGGTTGCTCCATGAAAACATCATCTGAAATATAACCATTTAAAAAAGCATTCTTCACATCTAATTGACATAATTTCCAGCCTTTACATGCAGCAATGGCTATGAGTGTCCTGATGGTTGTCATCTTTGCCAGAAGACTATAGGTCTCATCATAATCTATACCATATGTATGAGCAAACCCTTTCACAACAAGTCTAGCTTTATACCTAGACACACTTCCATATGCAAACCTCTTTGTCTTGTAGACCCATTTGCATCCAATGATCTTCTGACTATTTGGTTTAGGAACCAAATCCCCAAGTCTCATTCTCCATCAATGCATCATACTCTTCCTGCATAGCTTTCTCCCAATTTTCCTTACCTTTTGCCTCTTCATATGTAGAAGGGTCTTCATCTGTCTTTATCATATAAGCATGGTCTTTGGTAGCCAAAAAAGAAGTGTCATAGCTATACCTTGTAGGTTGCCATTTGTGTCTTGATGACCTTCTGAGTTCTCCACTTCTTGAGGTTTCTGGTTCATCACATTCTTGATCAAACCTTGGCACTTCTTCAACTTCAACCTATACTTCATTGTTCTCCTCTTCATCAAATATCTGAACCTTTGATTTACCTTTCTTTGATTCACAACTTCTTCATCACCTGCATAAATATTGATTGTACCTGCATACCAAGTACCTTGCTCATCAAACGTAACATCCTTTGATACAAGGAATTGTTTTGTGGTTGGACTCCACAACTTATATCCCATCTGCTTATCATCATATCCAATGAATACATACTTTTCAGCTTTAGGTTCCAATTTGAGCCTTAATTGAGATGGCACATATGCATATGCCAAACAACCAAATACTTTGCAATGATCTAGAGTAGGTCTCTTACCCCACCATGCCTCATATGGTGTCATACCCTACAAAGCTTTACATGGTAATCTATTGACCAAATAAGTAGTTGTGTTTACAGCCTCAACCCACAAATAATTTGGGCAATTTTTCTCCTTCATCATGGATCTTGCAAACTCAAGAAGAGTTCTATTCCTCCTTTCTGCTACACCATTTTGTTGAGGAGAGTACCTGCAAGTAATTTCCCTTTTTATACCTGCATTCCACAAGTAATCACTGAACTCATTAGAGAAATACTCTCCCCCTCCATTTGATCTTAGTCTATTGAACTTATGACCTGTAATTCTCTCTTCATACAATACCTTGAACCATTGATACTGAAATCCTTTGATGGTCCCCACACATCTATGTGTACCAACTCAAGCTTCTCTAAATACATAAAACCATGCTTGGAATAAGATTGCTTATGAGCCTTACCTAATTGACATGCCTCACATCTGTATGTCATATGTTGACCTACAACATTAGGCAATCCAAGCACTGAACCATTGTTAACCATATCTTTGATACCTCTTTCATTGAAATGTCCAAGCCTTTTGTGCCAAAGATGTAACTCAGAAACCTTATGTCCTCCATAAGTGTACAAGGCATGACCAATATTACCTTGAATCTTCAATGTGAACAATCTTCCTTCTTTCTTTCCTGAAACAATTTGTTTATACCCCTTGCTAGGGTCTTCCACAAACACTCCGTCATTAGTGAACCTAACTTCATAACCTTTTTCAACAATTTGTCCTACACTTATCAAATTCTTAGGAATTGTAGAAACATACAAAACCTTACTCAAGAGAGTACTTCCATCCTTGGCCTTTACTGATCCAATTGACTTCACATTGTGTTTTGTATTGTCACCTATTTGTACTACATGATTAGTTACCTTATTCTCCAAATCAGTCATCAATGATATGTTGCCACTCAAATGATTGCTACACCCTGAGTCAATGTAGAAGACTATTTGATCTTTCACTTTGCCTTTCACAAGTTGCATTCATTATAAATGTTGAATCCTCCTTCTGATCTGAAGCATAATTGTAGTAGGTATTGTTGTTTTGTTGACTTTGGAATCCTCTACCTGCATTTCTTCCAAAGTAACCTCTACTACCTCTACCTTTGAAATTACCTCTTTGATTTCTGCCACCTCTTCCTCTTGAATTAAAGTTCTGATTATATCCACCATTACTCTGAGTATTATGCCAACAATCATTAGCTAAGTGATTTATCTTACCACAAATCCAGGAAGCTTTGACTCCATCTTTATTACTCCTGCCTCTTCCTCTACCTTTGCCACCTCCTCTTCCTCTTAGGAAGTTAGCTTGGCAAGTTGTTCCTTCATCTTCATTTATTTGTTCCTTCCCTTTGCTATTCTTCTTCTTATCTTTTGAATACATTGCTTGACCTACACTTTTATCACCTTCACCTTTGACATCCTGCTCAAAGGTTAGCATGTGTCCTAGCAACTGATTTAGGTTAGGAGTAAAATGATCTAGTGATAATTCAGTAGACAAAATGAATGGCTTCCATTTGTCATCACCTCTCAAACATGTGAGGATTTGCCTTACCAATTTATCCTCCTCAATATCTTCATCAACTACTCCTAATGCATTTGCAATGTCCTTCATTCTTGTTACATAATCAAAGATGGATTGAGAGGCCTTCTTCTTGAATGTGGTAAACTCTACCCACAAGGATGCCTTCCTTGACTCTGTGGTGTTTTGGAAATGCTCCTCCAAAGCATTCCATATATCACTTGCACTTTCAAGACCTCTAATGTGAGGTAGCAAGTAGTCATTTACCGCCATATAGATAATGCTCCTAGCTTGAGCATCTCTCTTCATCCAAATCTTCAAATCTGACAATTCTTCCCTAGTTGGAACACTAGGATCTCTGAACTGAGGCTTTTCTTCTTCACCTGTAATATAACCTATCAAGTCTTTGCTCATAAGGTGAGCTTACATCCTCATTGACCATGCTGGATAGTTCTCTCTATCCAACTTCTCTATTTCTTCACCTGTGTATTGAATTCTTCAAGCTTTATGAGTAATAAAATTACCTTTGCTTCGAATGAAGTTCCTTTTGTCTTCCTTGATATCTTCTGGCCTCCTTCTCAAGCTTTGCTCTCAAGCTTTCACCTTTTGAACCTTCAAGTGTTGAATTCTTTATAGCTGCAGCAGTCGGGGTCCTCCTTTCTTCAATTTGATACTTCTTGCTCTAATACCACTGATGGAGAGTGTTAATCTCCAAAAGAACAAGCTACTCTTGAAGTTAGAGCACCTCTATATCAAGAGTACCTCAAAACCTTCACCAATTTAGAGGAGCAATGATCAATTATCATAATTTTGATCAAACTGTGAAGAAGGTGACTACATAGAAAGTCTCGTGCAAATAATTCACTCATTGACTTATCAAATGTGTAAAGTTTTTTATAAAACTTTGCACAAGGTGTTGCCTACAGTTTGTGCACCTCCTCCAAGTTAAATCATTTCAAAAGACTCAATAGATCTTGAGAAATGATCTCAACAAGTCACCTATGTCTAAAATTGTTCTTCTGAGAAGTCGATTCAGACACCTGTAAATTCTAACACTTGGTTCTCTCAATCTAGAACCCATTTATGCAAATGCTTTTAGCCATAGGTAGCTTACCTTCCAACTTAAAGAATGAGTGCTTGCTTGCTCAAAAATTTACACTGTGGAAGGGGAACTAACCAAAACATTAGCATCAAATTTTGCGCCTCCTGAAACTTCTCTTCTTTCCATTTACACATGTAAATGTTCCTACACTCAATTCTCTCACCCTGATCACAATTAGAAGCTGAAAATTTGTACAGAGGTCAATCAACTATAGACTTAGACTTGTACAAAAGCATTTCACAAAAGATTCAACACAGAAGGAGAATACTCAGAAAGATCGGATGCAACATTTCTTCATTCCTGGAAAATGTTTACATCTGAGTGATGAGAGAGATCCTACTCACTTCTAAAGTGTCTAATGACATCTAATTCTCCTCAAATCTTGTTCTTGTACATTCTCTAATGTTTGCCCCAACATTTTCCCTTGTATATATAGTCAAATATTTACAAGCTCATAGCTAATCAAAAGTATAAGTGAGCTAACTCTAAATTAATGTACATATGTGTACACATCTTCATCTTCTGAATATGCACTTCCTTCATGCTTCATAATGTCAGACATTGGTCTATAGAGACCATTCCGTGTGTGTGTGGGACGAGGGCTAGTTAGCCAAGGTCCTAAGCTCGGGGGTATATCCTAAGGTATTATTATGCTTGACGTTTTTATTTTCTTTGAAATTATTTCGGATTTCAAAGTGACGCCGTTAGGCTGCCGAAATTTCTAAAATATTAGCATGCATGTGCATCAAAGTTTAGAAGTATATTAAAGTTTCTTTCTATTGTCTTTTCCTATTTAGCAAAAGCTTTGACTGGTTCTTTTTCCGCTTGCCAGTAGTATTTACGTTTATTTGGTCTTAAAAAAAAAAAAAAAGAAAACCAAAAGAAAAAGTGTCTTGCCTAGCATGGAACTCAAACCTTCATCACCTGTTAGGACAGAATCCATTATGCATGAACCTCCAGTTGATCCAATTCAAGCTATGAACAATAGAATTTCCTCCTTATAAAGTTCTCTTCATGATATCTTGGAACACGTGCGTGGTTCTAAGAAAGAAGAAGAGCCGCTTGATTCTGATTTTCCAGAGATGGAGGTAGATGCTTCAGATGAGCATCAAACTTCAAAAGTCCTTAAAGAAAGCGTCTTAGTTATAGAAGCCAGATGGCAGCTTAAGGATCTTAAGCCGCCAAGATATCATGGCTCAACTAGCGCTAGGACTGCTGACGCAGTTGAGCAGTGGCTCAGCAAGTGGGAACAGTGTTTCCATCTGTGTCATATCACTGATGATAGGCATAAGATTCAGTAGGCCACTTATAATCTTATGGATGTCGCTCATAGGTGGTGGTGAAAGATAGAGCAGGATAAGAAGGAGCCCACGACATGGGATCAATTCAAAATCCTATTTTATAACAATTTTGTACCACCTGATAAGAGGTCTAGAGCACTAGACACCTGGTTCTTCATCAGTCAGAAGAATCAGTCAGTTCAGGAATACACAAATACTTAAAGTACCTGATACCATTCCAGAGTTTCTTCAAGTCCACAAGTTTGTTTTGGGACTCAGAGAAACTATTGGACCTTTAGTGAGAAAGGAGCGGTGTCAGTCTTTGGCACAGGCCACAGAGATGGTCTTGGTTTATGAGGATGGCCACAGGAGCACAGGTTCTCAGGGCCAGAGATCCCCATGGACTAGGGTTAGCCGACCTTTCCATACTTGGACTCCTGGTTCGGTCAGTGCACAGCCATCTAGGAAGGCTAAGCAGGTGCACATTGAGAGGGCATATAACCGATCTATTCTTACCCCTCTGCAGAAAGAGAAGGCAATGAAAGAGGGTTTGTGCTATGATTGCTTAGGACAACACTTATATAAGGATTGTCCTAAAAAGAAAAAGATAGCAGCCACCATAGTCATAAATCCTACTCAGGCAGGTGGTGGGAGTGACGATGAATTTCGGGATCCCCCATCTCCATTATCATCTCCCATAGTGACCATGACGGTCACTAAGAAGGTTCCGACTGTGCCAGATGTTGTGCTTTTGCCAGTGGCACAGAAAGGATACCGGTTCCCAGATACTGAGCTTATAGTTATGAGGGGAGTCGTGGCACGCTAGCCTGTCAAGGTACTCTTTGACACAGGTTCGACTCATAATGTTATTAGTTTCTGATTAGTCAAGAGATTATGCTTAGATACGGTATAGTCAGATTATACTTATACCGTAGAGCTAGCCGACGGGAAGGGAACTGAGACTTGGGATAGATGAGTAGTTGATCTTCCTATTCAGATCTAGTCCTATGAGGACAGATTGGACTTTGAGATAGCGAGATTAGCTCGATTCGACATAGTTCTTAGTAAGAAGTGGCATGCGAGGAAGAAACCAGTCATTGATTTTGCTTCGCATGTGTATCAGTTTGAGCATGAGGGAAGGAGATTACTGATCCGTGGAGAACCAGATCTCCAAGAGACACGATTGCTGACTGCTACCAAGTTGCTCAAAATTGATTGAATTTAGAGCATAGAATCGAATTGGTACCAGGAGCGAGTCCGACCGCTCAGCCACCATTTCGAATGAGTTTGCAGGAGGAAAATGAAGTTCGCAAGGTTGTGGATGAGTATCTTCAAAAAGGGTTGATTAGATCCAGCTATTCACCCTTCACAGCACCAGTTCTTCTTGTGAAGAAGAAGGATGGATCTTATAGAATGTGTGTTGACTATCGAGCACTCAATAAGATCACTATTAGACATAGATATCCTATGCCCCGGATTGATGATCTTTTAGATTCTCTAGGTGGAGCCATTGTATTTAGTAAGATAGATTTAAAGAGTGGCTATCATCAGATTAGAGTAAAAGATCATGATGTACATAAGACAGCTTTCAGGACCCGTTTTGGTCATTTGAGTATTTGGTCATGCCCTTTGGTTTGACAAATGCTCGAGCTACATTTATGATGTTAATGAATGCTATCTTAAGATCTTTCATAGGAAAGTGTGTTGTCGATTTTGTGGATGATTTGCTAGTGTATAGTAGGACTGTGCATGAGCATGAAAATCATTTAAGGTTTGTGTTGAATATTTTAAAAGAAAATCAGCTGTATGTAAATCTTGAGAATACACAGTTGTTTCTTCCAAGGATAGAGTATCTAGGGCATGTGTTTTCAGCCGATGGGGTTCAGATGGATCCCAAGAAGGTATCAGTTATTTTAGGATGGCCTACTCCTCAGGATGAGGGGCAGTTACAGTCATTCTTAGGACTTTCCGGTTTCTATCGGAAATTCATCTCTTCATATTCGTCGACAGCAGCACCTATGACGAACTTGCTTCAAGGCAAAATTCCAACTGCATGGAAGCAAGAGCAGCAAGAGAGTTTTGATACTCTGAAATAAGTTGTTTCAGAGGCTCCTATACTCAAAGTGGTGGATCCTCAGAAACCATTTGAGTTAGAGACAGATGCTAGCAGCATAGCCATAGGCGCAGTCTTGAGTCAAGATGGCAGGCCAATAACTTTTGAAAGTAAAAAGTTAAGTAGTGCACAACGCAATTGGCCGGTGCATGAACAAGAGTTGTATGCGGTGGAACATGCACTTAAAGTTTGGAGACACTCTCTTTATGGTGCAGACTTTAAGGTATTCACAGATCATCATACACTCAAGTATTTTTGTAGTGAGCCAGATCTTCGAGGCCGATAGGCTCGTTGGGCGGAGCTCATGCAAGAATTTCACATGGAAATCTTGTATAGAAGAGGCAAAGAAAATATAGTAGTTGATGCATTATCTCGTATAATGTATCAAATGAGCTTTACAGTTTTAGAAAGCTCATTGCTTCAAGAAATTAAGGAAGCATAGGTGGAAGATCCACATTTGTTACAGATAGTTAGAGCCATTAGCGATGACTCTATTTTAGGAGACGGGACAGTTCCAGCTGTTTCTTCTTCTATAAAAGCAAACAAGTCCATTCCTTAATCTAATTTCTCACAGGAGAATGGTATAGTGAAGCGGAAAGGAAAGGTTTGTGTGCCAGATTCCCGGGATTTGAGAAAGAAATTCATGCATGATAACCATGATGTTCCCTGTGCAGGACATCCTGGTGTTGACAAGACAATACAGCTTGTTACAAGAACATTTTGGTGGCCTGGATTAGCCAGAGATATCCATACTTATGTTCAAAAATGCTTTATGTGTCAAGTCAACAAACCAGAAAGGGTAAAGACACCAGGTCTTTTACATCCTTTACAAGTTCTAGATCATAATTGGGATAGTATATCCATGGACTTCATAATGGGGTTACCGCGGACCCAAAGGAAGCGGGATACAATCCTAGTTGTGGTAGATAGACTAAGCAAGATGGCTCATTTCATACCTACGCAGGTGTTGGTGCAAACAAGCCTTCACACTTGGCTTTGATTTGTACCTTGAAGACTCAACATAAGGCTTGGACAATTGGAACCTTGGAAGGCTAAAGTTTGGACCCTTGAAGGAAGTATTCACATGGAACAAGTACCATAGGAACCTAGTCTTATTGTTCTTACCATTTATCTTATGTAAAAGTCTATATGACTTTACCACTCATGTAATCACACCTACTAGACTAGAGTCGTGGAAAAATTAGATGAATCAGTTGAGGGAATATCTCCCTAAGTCTAGTAGAGAGAATCAAGGGAACTTTAGTTTGAATTCAAATTCAAACACTCTTCAAAACTCCTATAAAAAGGCTATGTAAAAGTCACGGGTTAGACTCACTCTTCCCGAGGCAATTCCAAGCAAATCATTGAGTGTGTGTGAGCTACACTATAGCCTACACCTCTGAGTACCATTGAGCATCACATTACATGCCAATGGGAATGTACAATCATTATAGTTAATCAATATACATACATTCATAGTCTCTGTTTTCTCTGAGTGACCATCTTCAAGTCTGTCAACTTCAACAGGGCATATCTCAAGATCTACTGAACCAAATTGGATGATTCAAAGCTCATTGGAACCAGCTCAAAGTATTCTACAACACTACAAAGTTTCAAGTCATTCCATTCAGCCATTTGGGAGAAATTGCAGACGAAGCAGTCTCTGGTATTTTTCTGTGTAGATCCTAAAAAGTCGGGGGTGTCTCTGATTTTGCTAAAGATCATTCTCAGTGCATAGTTTATCAATTGAAGTGATTTAACTTGCTAATGGTAGCTTGTTAAGTTAATTTAATACTCCCAGAAGGAATTAATCCAATTGTAAGTGTGCTGGTCACACTGAGCTTAAGACTGAGCAGGTATCATTACAGGAATAGAAAGTTTTTTGGACTTGTGAAGGTTCAAAATCATCTGTTTTGATTTGGTTGTTTCACAATTAATTTGTAAAGCACATATATAGTTTCTTGGTGTCATTTGGAAGCTCAAGGAGTCTCCTAAGCATATCTGAAAAGAAAGGAGGGCAGGTGTGAAGCAGGATTTGCAGCACCAGCTTGATCTTCTGATTGCATCCAGCCATCACTTTCAACAGTGGTATCAGAGCAAATAAGGTAATCATGGGTGATGGTTTCCCTTCCTTTATTGACAAATTGGATAGAAATAATTACCAGGCTTGGTCATTGAGAATGAAGACCTATCTACAAGGGAGAAGCTTGTATGGATACATATCAGGAGATGAGGAGTTGCCCTCATTCAAAACCAGAGGCCTACCTACAAAGGATGAACATGAGAGGCTCAATCAATGGTGTGCAAAAGATGCTTTGGCAAGGTCATATCTTCTAAACTCTATCTCTGATTTCCTTCTACCTCATGTAAGGAACTGTAAGACTTCCCAAGAGACTTGGGAAACATTGTCAACATACTTTTCATCAAGCACAAGGGCCAGAAAGAATCAGCTATGGATTGAGTTTACAACTCTTAGGAAGCAATCAAAACAATGTGTCTCAGATTTTGTCACCAAAGTCAAAGACATTGCAGATCAACTTGCAAGTGTTGGAGAAGAAATTGAGGAGGAGCAAATAGTCAGACAAGTGATCAATGGACTAAAGGCAGATGACAAGTGGGAGAGCTTTAGCACAGCAATGGACTTGTACATGGACATCCAAGCACCTGATCTAACAACTCTGATTGGACAACTCTTTACACATGAAGCAAAGATCACAAAGAATGGAGAGCAATCAAAAGGTAACAATCCCTCTGCCCTATATACTGATAAGAAGACTAAAGACAAGGGTAAAAGCAAGAAGGTTGATGAAGAAGGCTCTACCTCCCAAGCAAACTATGCAGGGAGAGGTAGATCATCTAGAGGTAGGGGCAGAGGAGGTAAGTCAGGTAGGGGGAGACCCTACAATCAATCTCCATGCAATATTTGTGGCTTGTCTAACCATACTACAGATGAATGCTACAAAAACTACAAGAACCAAAGAGGAAGAGGTCACCAAAGAGGAGGATACTCTCAAGGCAGAGGCAGATTCAATCAATCTCAAGGCTACCATGGCTACAACAATAATTACAACAATAGCTATAATCACAATGGCAATTATCAAGGTGGATACAGGAACAGAAAGGATTACAACAATTATGCAGAGGATCAAGATGATTCCTTGTTGATTATGAACATGACATCTAAATCAGGTATCAATGATGATCATTTGTTCTATATTGATTCAGGTTGCTCTAACCATGTAGCTGGAAATATTGCCTTACTCTCTGATTTGGAAGAACCCAAAGGCAAGCACCAAGTGCAGACAGGTGATGACACTAAACATTCAGTTGTTAAAGTAGGCAATGTCAAAACAAGTGATGGTAATCAGAATTTACTAAGCAGAGTGTTGTATGTTCCAACAATCACCAAGAATCTGATGAGTGTAGGTCAGATTGTTGAAAAAGGTCTACAGGTCAGGTTCACTCAACATGGTGCATATGTGGAGGATCCAAGACATGGATTCAGAAGGATAGCCAAGGGAGAAAAATCAGGTAGATTGTTTACCTTTGAACTTGAAGACACTAAGAATATTGCCTTGTACAACTATAAGGACCAAACCCTATCAGAATTGGAGATGTGGCACAAGAGATTAGGTCACATTGGAGAGAGGACCATAAAACAAATGAGCAGGGATCAATGTGTGCTTGGGATACCTAATGTATCCAAGCAACACATGATATACAAGTGTGGGGCTTGTCAATTTGGTAAGTCACACAGATTGCCCTATACCAAGAAAGGTTTTATGCATGAAGATTACTTGGAATTGGTGCATACAGATGTTTGGGGACCAAGCAAGGAGCCATCCATATCTGGATCAAGGTACTATGTGTCCTTTATTGATGACTATAGCAGATGGACTGTCTTGTACTTCATGAAACATAAAGATGAAGTATTTAATTGTTTCAAAAGGTATCTTGCATTAGTTGAGAATCAAACAGGTAGACATTTGAAGAGACTAAGGTCAGATGGTGGTGGAGAATACTTCTCCAATGACTTTGAAGATTTCTTGCAGGAAAGAGGCATCAAGAGGGAGATTACTACAAGGTACTCACCTGAACAAAATGGGGTAGCTGAGAGAAGGAATAGGCTCATTGTAGAGACAGCTAGGTCTATGCTTAATGAGAAAAAACTACCAAATTATCTTTGGGCAGAGAGTGTATCTACTGCCACATACTTAATCAACAGGTTGCCATCAAAGACACTTGATGGAATGACACCCTATGAGGCTTGGCATGGTAAGAGACCATCTCTGGATCATTGCAAAATCTTTGGGTGTGTTGCATATGTGCATATTCCCTCACAGGTAAGGGGAAAGCTAGACCCTAAGGCTGAAAAGTGTATCTTCATTGGTTATGATTTGAATAAGAAAGGATACAGGTTCTATAACCCCTCAAACAAAGGCTTCAAGGTAAGCAGAGATGTTATATTTGATGAAAGTGACTCATGGTATGAAAATGAGTGCAGGAAAGTTAGCCTACCTTATGATATGGAAGAAGACTTTCCAAAACTTATCAGGCAAGAACCAACTCAGAGAGAGGACACAAGTTCAGATGATGAAGACACCATCAACATTGAAGAGTTCAAGGCTTCGAAATCCAAAGGGAAGATGAAGATGAAGCAACTAGAAGACAACCCAGAATCTTCAACTCAAGCTATGAGGAGATCTCAAAGAGAAAAGAAGAAACCTATTAGGTATGGGTATGATACTTCACTTGTAACCAAGCACTCTGTATATCTTGCAAAGGATATCTTGAATGAAGAACCAGGTACATTTGAAGAAGCAATTACTAAACCAGAATGGAAGGAAGCAATGGATGAAGAAATGGAGGCTCTCAAGGAGAGTGATACTTGGGATTTGGTACCCAAGAAGGACTCCATGAAGGTGATAGGATCCAGATGGATCTACAAACTCAAGAGGAACTCAGATGGTACAATAAACAGGTATAAAGCTAGGTTGGTAGCCAAGGGTTTTGCACAAACCCAAGGCATTGATTATGAGGAGATATTTTCTCCTGTGGCCAAGATGCCAACTATCAGAGTCATGGTGAGTGTAGCTGCATCCAAGAATTGGAACATGTACCAATTGGATGTGAAGAATGCATTCTTGAATGGATGGATATCTGAAGAGGTCTACATGTCACAACCACCTGGCTATGAGGATCCCAATAAGGTAAATCATGTTTGTAAATTGAAGAAGGCTCTGTATGGATTGAAGCAGGCACCTAGAGCATGGAATTACAGGTTGACAACCTATCTCCTAGACCAAGGATTTGTGATGAGTAAAGCAGACACTTCATTGTTTATAAAGAAGAACAATTCAGAGGTAATATACTTGTGTGTCTATGTTGATGACATCATAATTACAGGAAATGATGTTCAGGGAATAAGACACATCAAAGGACAAATGATGAAGGAATTCAAGATCAATGATCTTGGATTATTGAAGTACTTTCTAGGACTTGAATTGGTCTACACAAATTCAGGTATCTTTATTACTCAGAAGAAGTACATTCAGGACATGGTCAAGAAGTTTAATTTGCAGGAAGCTAAAGTCTCAAACATTCCTATGGAGGTCAACCACAAACTCAGTGCACATGAAGGAGAAGAACTCAAGGATATTACAGGTTACCAAAGTTTGGTAGGTAGTCTTAATTATGCTACCTTAACCAGGATTGATATATCATATGGTGTTAGTGTACTTAGCCAATTTATGCATAAACCAAGAGTACCACATTTGGAGGCAGCCAAGAAGATAGTAAAGTACCTAAAGGGAACACAAAATCATGGTTTGTACTTTCCATATTCATCAGACATTGACATTAAGGTATACTCAGATGCAGATTGGGTAGGTTGCAAGGATGACAGGAGGAGTACATCTGGTTACATATGCTTTGCAGGTGATAAACCAATTTCTTGGTCATCCAAGAAACAACCCACAGTAGCCCTATCATCTACTGAGGCAGAGTACAGAGGGCTAGCCAATGCCACTCAAGAAGCCATATGGTTGAAGCTATTATATTCAGAATTGGGTCTATACACAAGGGCACCAATCATATTTGGTGATAACACAAGTTCACTTCACCTAGCAGCTAATCCAATTTATCATGCTAGGACAAAACACATAGAGGTTCATTACCACTATGTGAGGGAGAAATTACTTAGCAAAGAAATTCAATTATCATATGTGTCTACTAATATACAATGTGCAGATTTGCTTACTAAAGCTCTGGATGGAAGCAAGCTATGCAGATTTAAATCCATGATTGGATTGCAGGAAATCATTGAAAACTAGAGATGAAGACTTGAGCCAAAGTGTTTGGCTTGAGGGGGAGCTGTTGGTGCAAACAAGCCTTCACACTTGGCTTTGATTTGTACCTTGAAGACTCAACATAAGGCTTGGACAATTGGAACCTTGGAAGGCTAAAGTTTGGACCCTTGAAGGAAGTATTCACATGGAACAAGTACCATAGGAACCTAGTCTTATTGTTCTTACCATTTATCTTATGTAAAAGTCTATATGACTTTACCACTCATGTAATCACACCTACTAGACTAGAGTCGTGGAAAAATTAGATGAATCAGTTGAGGGAATATCTCCCTAAGTCTAGTAGAGAGAATCAAGGGAACTTTAGTTTGAATTCAAATTCAAACACTCTTCAAAACTCCTATAAAAAGGCTATGTAAAAGTCGCGGGTTAGACTCACTCTTCCCGAGGCAATTCCAAGCAAATCATTGAGTGTGTGTGAGCTACACTATAGCCTACACCTCTGAGTACCATTGAGCATCACATTACATGCCAATGGGAATGTACAATCATTATAGTTAATCAATATACATACATTCATAGTCTCTGTTTTCTCTGAGTGACCATCTTCAAGTCTGTCAACTTCAACAGGGCATATCTCAAGATCTACTGAACCAAATTGGATGATTCAAAGCTCATTGGAACCAGCTCAAAGTATTCTACAACACTACAAAGTTTCAAGTCATTCCATTCAGCCATTTGGGAGAAATTGCAGACGAAGCAGTCTCTGGTATTTTTCTGTGTAGATCCTAAAAAGTCGGGGGTGTCTCTGATTTTGCTAAAGATCATTCTCAGTGCATAGTTTATCAATTGGAGTGATTTAACTTGCTAATGGTAGCTTGTTAAGTTAATTTAATACTCCCATAAGGAATTAATCCAATTGTAATTGTGCTGGTCACACTGAGCTTAAGACTGAGCAGGTATCATTACAGGAATAGAAAGTTTTTTGGACTTGTGAAGGTTCAAAATCATCTGTTTTGATTTGGTTGTTTCACAATTAATTTGTAAAGCACATATATAGTTTCTTGGTGTCATTTGGAAGCTCAAGGAGTCTCCTAAGCATATCTGAAAAGAAAGGAGGGCAGGTGTGAAGCAGGATTTGCAGCACCAGCTTGATCTTCTGATTGCATCCAGCCATCACTTTCAACAGCAGGAGACGATAGAAGCTCCACAGGTAGCGGAGTTGTTTATCCAGAATATCTTCAGATTGCATGGGTTACCTACATCCATAGTTTCAGATAGGGATGTCAGATTCACTTGACACTTCTGGAAGTTTGTATTTGACAAACTGAAAGTGTCACTAAAAATGAATAGTGGTGATCATCCACAGATAGATGGTCACACCGAGAGGGTTAACCAAATTCTAGAGGATATGTTACGGGCATATGTTTTTGAGAGACAGACAGATTGGGATAGTTATTTGCCATTAGTAGAGTTTGCTTATAAAAATAGACCTCACAAGGCGACTGGGATGTCTCCTTTTGAGATGAACTATGGCATGAATCCCGCTGCTCCCAGTACCATAGGAATGCTTAAGAAATGTCCTAGTGCTTCTGAGTTCTTAGCGAATCTCCAAGCAAACCTTGAAATAGCTAAAGCCAAGATGCAGCAAGCAGCTGATAGCGCCAAAGAGTATGCTGATAAGAAACGATCTCCTAGATCCTTTGAGGAAGGACTCCGAGTCTTCCTTCAGGTACCGGCTAGATCTACTTCATTGTCCACAGGGAAGTGTAGTAAACTATCACCAAGGTATTGTGGACCTTGGAAGATAGTAAAGAAATTGAGTGATGTTGCATACCGATTAGAGCTTCCTCCAGATTGCAGAGTCCATCTAGTGTTTCATGTCAGTAAACTAAGAAAGTATATATCTAGGGAGGATAATCTAATAGAGGGTATTGTTTCTTTGTAGGAAACCGATTGATCAGATCATTCTCCAAACAGAATACTAGATAGGAGACAGAAACGGTTAAGGAATCGTGTCATCCAAGAGTATCTGGTAGCCTGGAGAGGATTACTACTTACTGACTCTACTTGGGAATCAGCAGCTCTGGTTTGAAAGTACTTTCCCTCATTGATCATTCAGGACAATGATCTTTAGAAGGGGGAGAGAGTGTCAGACATTGTTCTATAGAGACCATTCCGTGTGTGTGTGGGACGAGGGCTAGTTAGCCAAGGTCCTAAGCTTGGGGGTATATCCTAAGGTATTTAATGGTTAGTGGGGATGAGTGTTGCATGCTGGCCACATGGCGATGCTAGAACATTCCAGATCACTACTATTTTAGATACAAGAGGATATAAATGGATGGGAGGAGAGTGGCACACACATCATTCGCAAGTTTCTTGAGGAAAGCCTCACACATAACTTGATCTTTTCTTCAGTCCTTGACTTCAATTCTTCATCAAAACTTCAATTGTTGATTGCCTTGCACCAACAAGTGGGTCTATAAAACAAAAAGGTTTGCAGATGGTAAAGTGTCTAGATACAAGGCTAGACTTGTGGTTAAAGGTTATGCCCAAAATTATGGGGTAGATTATGATGAAACCTTTAGTCGTGTTGCTAAGATGTCTACAATTAGATCATTGATTGCTATTGCTGCTTGTAAAGGATGAAAGTTATCACAATTAGATGTGAAGAATGCATTTCTGAGTGGATACATTGCAGATGAACTATACATGGAGCAACCAGAAGGTTTCATGGATTCAATTGGATCAGATTATGTGTGTAAGTTCAAGAGAGCTTTGTATGGTTTGAAGGAGGCTCCAAGAGCATGGAATTACAGGCTTGTTAAGTTCTTGAATGAATGTGGATTTCAAGCATCAAAGGCAGATAGTAGTTTTCTAGTGAAGGCAAGTGAAAATGGATACATATACATGTGTATTTATGTTGATGATATTATTGTCACAGGTACAGATGCTCAAGGAATCAAGGAGCTTAAGAAACAAATAGAGAAGGAGTTTAAGATAAGTGATTTGGGAAACTTATCTTATTTCTTAGGAATGCAGATTGTGTATACTCAACATGGAGTATATGTTACACAAGAGAGATACTTGAAGAATCTTTTGGTTAAGTTCAACATGGAGGATTGCAAGTCTTCAACCACACCATTGGAGGTAAATCATAAATTGAGCAGGTATGGAGGTGAAGAATTCAATGATATGAAGAAATATCAGAGTTTGGTAGGTAGTCTAATCTACGCTACCTTGACAAGGCCAGATCTATCATATGCGATAGATGTGTTATCACAATTTATGCATTGTCCAAAGAAGACTCATTGGATTGCAGCTCAAAGGGTACTCAGATATATCAAAGGAACCCTAAGTGAAGGTTTGTATTATGGATTCACTTCTGATACAAGAATCAAAGTGTTTAGTGATGCAGATTGGGCAACTGATTCAGATGATAGAAGGTCTACTCATGGGTATCTCTATTATATTGGTGATAAGTTAGTTTCTTGGTGCTCAAAGAAGCAACATACAGTTGCTTTGTCATCTACAGAAGCTGAGTATAAAGGAATGGTAGAGGCTGCAAAAGAGGTGATATGGTTAAAGACCTTATTGAAGAGTTTTGGAACTGATCAGAGTACTCCAATTATTTTTGGAGACAATATGAGTTCATTGTATTTGGCAGCTAACCCTGCTTTTCATGCCAGGACTAAGCATATAGAGATTCAATATCATTTCTTGAGGGAAGAGGTACTTGATAAAGAGATTGAAGTGTTGTATACTCCAACAAAAGAGCAAGTTGCAGATATGTTGACAAAAAGCTTGGATGGACCTAAGCTACAGAGGTTCAAAGAGATGGCAAGAGTAAAGAAGAATGGAATAATCACAATTAGTGATTGAGGGGAAGCTATTGGAACAAAACAATCACAAATTGATGATTACAAAGAGTTTGAAGCAAGTCTATGATCAGATTGAAGTGAAAGAAGTTATTTGAGAAAATGAAGAGATCTCATAAGTGAAGCTTGTATACATATGTACATTATAGTTGGATATTCTTGTAACTTGAGTATAGATAATCCTTAGGATGATAAGGAGTAATGTAATAGATGCGGGATAAGTCTAAAATCATATGTATATAAGTCAATGATGTAAAGAAATACATGTGAGAGTCATTAGAAGACAAGTGTCATAGAGATAGATGTGAAGATAGTCATCTTCAAAAAATAGCGACGAGTATTTTGCAGATTTCTCTCAGTCTGATCATGTGGATTAGAAATCCTTTTCTACACATCTAATCTAGAAGGTAATGAAGCTATGTTCAAAGTTTCATGGTCTAATTCCTTTCATGCTGTGAGTATGATCAATAGGAACATGTGTATGTAAAGTCTACAGGTAGATCTCTCAGAGTGGGGCACTTTTTTGTGTCAATGTTTTGCTTAGATCTTAGTGCACAGTGTAAAGTTTTTGATGAATGAGCATTCAAAATCTAAGTGGGAAGGTAAGGAAGCTACGGCTAAAAGCATTTAGCAAAACGGGATCTGTTCTGTGAGAAATCAACCTTAGAAGTTACCTATGTCAAAGTCGCTTGTTCAGGAGAACAATTTCTCACATACTTTTGATCTTAAGGATCAAATTAAAGTTTTAATGATTCTTTTGAACGACTAATGGTTGATATGATTGTGCAAAGGTAGTGTGAAGATATGTGCATCATTGGTTTGAAGAAATCTAAAGATATGTGCAGGTAATGAAGTCAATCATTGAAGTAGACTATTGAAGGATGAAGATTTTCACTCAGAGAAGTGATAGTTGAAAGTTTTGGTAAATGAAGATAACATTTGTGTAAAGTTTGGTCCATAACTGATATAGAGGAGATCTTAAATCAGTATAGATCAAACCTTTGGAGATTTAGAGGTCTCCAAAATGTGTGTGTGTATGTATGTATGTGTGTGTGTATGCGTGTATGCGTGTATGCATGTGTATATATATGTGTATGTGTATATGTATTATGTGTTTATTTGCATATATGTGTGTATGCATGTGTGTATATATGTAAAAGCCAAAAACCCTAATCCTAAAACCCTAACCCTAAAACATGCATATGTTTGTATGTATATATGATGTGTGTGTATGTGTATGTGTATGTATGTATGTATGTATGTATGCATGTATGCATGTGTATATGTGTGCATGTGTGTATGTATAATGTGCGTATATGTGTAAAAGTAAAAAAACTAATCCTAAAACCCTAAGCCTAAAACATGTATATGTGTGTGTGTGTATGTATGCATATGCATATGCATATGCATATGCATATGTGTATGTAATATGTATGCGTGTGTATATGTATCTCTATGTCTCTCTCTTTCTCTCTATTTATATCTCTCTCTTTATCTCTCTCTCTCTCTCTTTCATCTCTCTCTCCCTCTTTCTCTCTCTCTCTCTCTTATTCTCTTTCTCTTTCATCTCTCTCTCTCACTCTCTCTCTCTCACTCTCTCTCTCTATCTCTTTCTCTCTCTATCTCTATTTATAATAAAGGACAAAACAATCATTTAAATTGATGTAATTCTTTTGATCGCTCTCGTCAAAGCTGAATCGAAATCATCTCTTTCCAAATTCCAAAGGAGGGGAGTGTTCAAGGCAAAAGATCAAGCACAAGATCTCATCATAGCCATAGAGGGAGCACATAAATTGCTCATAAATTATTTCTTAATCTCAATAGTGATTTTTATCACTAAAACAATGTAATATATGTACATACATCCGATTACCGCATATGCCACTCCATTTTGTGCAAGCAGAGGAGTCCTCAAGCTTAAGGAGTCTAAGTAGAAAGCTCATATCAATTTTTGTAATTTTTGGAAGCCATTAGGTAGCTCGAATTAGATGTACAACCTATTTTTTAACTAGGCGAGTCACTAGATGTGAAACCGGTCAAAACTAGGAAAAAACTATAAATAGAGCTAGAGAGCTCATTTTGGGGGTGTTGTTGAACCTAAGAGTTAGTAACTAGAAGAGCTATTGTAATTAGTTGATGATGAATATGAGTATGAGTTCTTTCCTTGCCTTCCATTGATCTCCATCGCCACCAAAAGCTTAACTGTCATGGTCACCTCCTCGATTGAGATTGGTAAATCCACCTCACCTATGAAAGGGGTTTCTAATCCACCTAATCCTATGAGATAGGCCTCAATAGGCTTCACCTCCTGTTCTTGTCCTTGAAAATGAGAGAACCTAATTGCATTCATTGCTGCACCAGAATCGATTAAAGCCCTAATGTGCATATGCATGGGGTCGTGACCTAGAGTGATGTTAACAAATGGTCTCTTGTCAACAATAATAGGGATATCCTTTCCTTTGATTTGAAACATTGCCAGTGGATATCGTGGAGCATCCTTTGATTAAGGTTCTCTACCTATCCTTTCCTTCTTAATCGCATGCGCCTAATGCATTCTAAAGCTTTTGCTTGGGCTTTTGCTCTGATGGGTTCCTCCTCTTCCTTTTGCTTCTTGGCAAGAGTTAGCGGTTTAAGCATATCCTCAGTCAAGGGTTCTTGACATAGCTGAAATCTGCATCCACTGATATAATTAGGCATTACCTCTCCTTCTAGAGCTTCTGGTTGAACAACACCGCTAGTCGATATCCTATTGATAATCATGGGTCCATATCCTCATTTCTCTAACTTACAGGCATGTTGTTTCAAGGTGTAAACTAACATCAAATCTCCTACTCATAATCATTTGTCCTTGATATGAGCATCAAAGTAGGCTTTTTGTCTTTTCTTAGCGGCATAAATTCTTGCTGCTACACACAATCTAGTCCCTCCTAGTCGTTCTAAGTCAAGTATTCTCAAGGAAAGTTCATGACCTTTCCACTCATGCTCTTAAGCTATCTTGAGGTTGGGTATCAAAAAATCCAATGGCAGCACAACATTATGACCAAATACCATATGGAATGGTGTGACATTGAGCACTGTTTTATATGCCACTCGATAGGCCCATAAGGCATGGTGCAATTGCTGATCCCAATCCAAGTGCTTATTATTCACCATCTTGGTCAGTATGTTGCACAAAATTTTGTTAGTACTCTCTGCTTGTCCATTGGCTTTTGCATGATACGGTGCAGATTTCTTGTGCATTACCATGAAATCTTGTAATACAAATTCAATAACCTTGTTCAAAAAATGAGTACCCCTATCACTTACAAGCTCTATAGGAAGCCCATATCTTTTGAAGATATTCTCAAACAAGAATTTGGATTTGAATTATCCTTTCTCTTCCTAGGAGTTGCATGGTCTGGGCAAATGGCTTCTACCCGACCTAAAAATTCCTCTTCAAATGAAAATTCCGGTTTATTAGAGTTTGCTTCCCATTCTTCCTCTCTCACTTGCTTGCTCCTCTCGGAGATCTCACATTCCAGTTTGTCCCCTTTAGTTTCCTCCCCTATAAGATTTACAGTAAAGATAGATATATCATAGCCATATTCATCACAATGGGGGGTCCATTGTTCTTTGTTAATTCCTATGTCCATCATCGCAAGAATCTCTGGCCAGCCATAGGGTTTGAATCCTTGTCTAGAAATACTACTGGTGCATACACTAGGTCTTCAATGGGTTTACAGGTTTGTTGTGTTCCTGACATTCTTGCTTTCGTTCGCTCCTCCTCTTTTGTTGCAACTTTACACATCCATAGGTGTGTATCCTCATGCAATCATGATGGATCTGATGCTAAGGAATGTACCGATTCCTCCTCATCTTCATTCGTATATACAATATTCCATTGCAAGCATGGTTGATGTTGTTGTCTATCAACAATCTATTTGATGCTTGATTTACTTATGCATAACTTGACCAGATATTCAATTTGCTATCTCTCAGAGGAGCAGGCTTATGCATTGCCTAGGTGTGAAGCATTGTCAGGTGGTTAAGCACATATTTTGCTACTCAAGTGGTACTTGGCTACTTTGATTGTTTTATCTCAAGGGGGGATCAATGCCTAATAGATTTACATGCTTTTTTTTTAATCTTATTGGGTTGGTTTCTATGACATGTGTGTGTCCACTAGTGGTTTTTGCTTCATGCTCGGTAGCTCATGCATATTTTCATTGAGCAAGAAGTAGCCCATTGTGGCCACTTCTAGTTGTGAGGTTGAGTATAGGGTAGCTTTCAAAGGGACTATTTAGTGTCTGCGGATCATATGCCTTTTGACTGATTTGGGTGTTGGTCAATCGTGTGCCACCACCATCTTCACTGATAGTCAGAGTGCATTGGAAGTTGCAAGGAACCTTGTGTTCCATGCTTGCACATAGCACATTGAGGTGTTATCATTATGTCAAGGAGAGGTTCTCTACTAGGGAGATCAGTTTGGCATATGTTCCCACAGAAGATAACATTGCAGATCTTTTCACAAAGGCTCTAACTCAAGAAAAGTCTGAAGATTTTCGCAAATTTTGGGCTTACTTCCTTTTGTGGATTGATATCTTTCCACATAGCTTGGCACTTCCTTATACATGACAGCCAACTCCTTGTTCACTGCATCACTCTCATGGGGATTTGTTGATACATTTTGGTAGTGATGAGCATGAACACACTAGGACCATCGGGGCACTTTTTTCCCTCTTTAGGAGGTTTTTTTCCCTCAGCTTGCATATACGCTTATAACCCTAACGAGTCACTTTTCCCTTTTTTTTAAATGGAGGTTCAACAAGTGCCTACTCCCCCGAGCTTTAACTTTGAAAGAACAATTGTATAGGTGAATGGGCATTGTACCTGTCGGACCCCCATATCCCATAATGTAGGGGTTAGACAAGTTAGACAAGGTTACAATTGGTTTAGACTAGCCAAAGCCATTACATCTCCAACCCAGGGGTTGAACACAAGACTTCTACCTCAAGAGGCTAGTGCCAATCCAACCCACCTATGGGACGTGGACATGGGTCACCTATGTTTGTACATTCACTTGGCAATACATTCAGTATTGTGTATTGTGCTCCAAGCTTTTTTGTCTTCCATGTGATGTTTGTGTGCTTCCGTAGACAGTAAACTGCAATGGTAGAAGAACCTTTGGGTTGCTTGTTGATATCTGCTACTATGTTCCATAATGGATTTGTCACAAGAAATGCTTCATCATATAAGATCACATTGGAAAGTTGGTCCCATCAAACTTATCTTTGGTTTGAAATATCCTACACAAGACACTCATGTTGATATTGCACTAAAGAATGAGAAGTAACACTATATAAAACTGAGTAGAAGATAAAATTCAAGTTGAAATGCAACTCTTGATTTATAAATCTAATGGCAAGTGTGATTACATGAATATGTGTGGAAGGGGGTAAAACCCTAATGCACATGGTGAAAATGTTCTCAAACTGCACTTGAATGGATTTGCATTGTTAAAAGTGCACACATACATGAATGGAAAAAAAAACATCTTGTCCAAGCATGTTTGCCTGAGCCAACCCTTGACTACTCTCCTCATGTAGGGAGGAGTTGATCATCTGCAAGCGAGTTGCAAGGGAATGAGCCCAACATCCCTCAACCCAAGATTGTTAGGAACAAATCACCTCAACCTGATCAGTCAGTCACCTACCAAAATGCACTTGCTCAAGAAACTACATAACCATGGGGCCTCTGGTATCACCCTTTGCAAAGGAAGCAACTAGAGGGGCATGATAAAAAAAAGCAAGAGCCCGCCACAATGCAGATCCACCACCACAATGAGCCAATACATCACTAACATATATGCAATCAATCCGAGAAAGATTGTGAGCCATAAATCACACAACCTCAAGGTCAAACATAGTATCTCCCAAGCTGCAAGCTCAAAGCCATGCATAGTGGACTGGCTACACCTCTAATGATCCTCACATGCCTCAATCATATTGATGTCACCTACAATACACCAAAAATTAGCATATGGAATAGCATCAATGAACTCTAGCCAAAAAGTGGCATGAGCACTCTCATGGTTTGGGGCATACAAGGTCAAGAACCCGTATCTCTTTTCCCCATGTAGTAGAATCATCTAGATGGCCTTGCTAGGAATAATCTCTCCTCCATCTAGAATAGTTGATTGCAAGGATTTCTCAACATATATAAATACACCACCCTGAGAGACATGGGGTCCATACCTAGCTGACCAAAAATCTTTCCTATGCCTCGGTAAAAGCTTTCTGCATTGCATATGGGTTAATGAGAGATGATGCTTCTGAAGCATTATGATGTCAATGGATTTGCCAACCAAACACTGGCAAAGCTCCTACCGAGAGCAAGCCATATATCATAAGAATTGAGGCCTTCCGAATCCCTAAAGCCAACTACTCCGATAGAACCTGCATAGACTATGCCAGGTAGAATCACCAATTGTTTGTGCCTTCTCTAGGCCAATCGCATCCTCATGTAGATACATGTACTTGAGAGCAGTTTGAGTATCCTTAATCACATACAAAATAAGCTGACTCTCCTATGTACCTTGGATAAACAGAAACTGAGCTATATCCCAAGCTCCAATGAATAGATCAGAGAATTCAAGATCCCCAAGATGGTGAGAAAACTCAATGACTTGCACTTGAACAAAACATAGTGCCTCCCAAAGAAATCAGTCTGCTTGTCTACCCTGCATAGTGGGAATGAGAAACCAATGACCGACTCCAAGGCAGTCTAGTTGTGAGAACAAAGGGCCACAACATGGGCCCTAATAGGTGCCTCAAGAAGATCCTCCTATACATCGAAGCATCTTGCAAAATCATGGCCAAAGCTCTCCCCTACAATGTTAGTCAAAACTCACAAACCCTAGAGGAATAGCAGTCAAGGGTGCATGTCTAGCAAGAAAGGGGGGCACAATGGAGATAGACTTTCATGGACCACCGAGCTCACCAAGAAGTCATTGTCAAGGGATTATCAAGGTCTAGCAGGAGAATTACTAGACTGCCAAGGGGGACTTGGAGAAGAGGAAGGCGTAGGGGAGGAAACCGGAGTGGTGGGAACCGAGGGTGAAGGCCCATATGAGGGCATCAAAGAGGTGGGAATGACAGATGGGCGTCCTTGCTTCAACACGACACTAGGGTCCACAAGATAATCCTCCTAGACTGTGTCAAACTGATTTCTCATAGGAATGAATCTCTTTTGGGTCATCAAACAAGGGTTCCATCCAAGTTGTTATCATCACCTAGGCTATCTCCAACCCATGCCAGAGAAAGAGCGATCGATTGTGGTAGTCGCGTCAACAGAGGGGCGAAGAGACACACCCTCCTCCTATGGTGAGGAGCCAAGGAGGAGGAAGGGGATGAGGTGCCTGCTTAGAAGGCCGTTGAGTCTCCTGCCTGTGACTGCTCTCTCAATGTCTATTCCTTGAGGGGCATGCCTTTGCAAGGTGACTAACCTTGCGATAGAAACAACATTGATTTAGAAGGCCCAAGTACTCGACCGTCTAAATCAACCACTCCCTTGAGAGAAGCGGAACATCAATCTCCGATTGTAGATGTGTAGAGTTAGAGATGAGAATTCGAATTAAGGGAAGACCCATCACCTTGGACACCACAAAGGCCATAGTCTTTGGAATCTCCAAGAAGGTGCCAAGAGACCCACCAAACTAAGGCAGCAAGGGTAAATACTCACACCTAAGGCTAGGAAAGAAGGTTATCACTCGAGACCCACATGCTTCCCTGGGAATAAAGGTTGAAGAGGAGGCTATCAATGGGTCAAATCCATAAGTCCATGGAAAAATGTAGGCATGGCTAGCCTGAACCACAATGGGAGATAAGGTGATCATCCTAGTGGTGACCTCCAAAGATCCAAGCTCAACCTAATACAAGATGGGGTCGTGGCTCTAGATATCAACTAGCTTGCCCATCTTAGCAAGCAAGCTATTGGTGCAAATGCCTCTTAGACATCAAATCCTTCCACTTGTGCAAATCCTTGTGCAAAAAGCCAAGATTTGTACTTCTCTAAAGTACCATCTACTTTGTATTTTGCCTTCTAAATCTACTTAGTTCTAATTAACTTTTTCTTTGGTGGTAAATCAACAAATTCCAAAGTACCATTCTTTAGTATGCTATCATATTCAACCTTCATTGCCACTCTCCACTTCACCTTTATGTGCTTCTATAAGGGTTGTTTTATTGATCCCATAATTTTAACAATAAGAGCTATATTGATATTATGATGTGAGGCCCTTTGATTCTGCTCAATCCTCTTTGGATCTATACAGCCCAGTTGAAGATGACTCTCGAACATCGACTTGAGGTTTATGATAATCAAAGAGGTGTTGTGACCACTTTGGTAGTGGCTTACATTGTGTAGCAATGATTGGTTGGCTTCTCAATAAATGAATGTCATTATCTGATGTCTCCTCCTCATCAATCTTGACATGTCTATAGGAGTGCACAAGGTGAGTCATTTCTTTAGTTAATGGGATAGTGATTTTACATTTGTTATCCACTAACTTTGATAAATACGAGATCAAGGTTAACAATGATCTTTTGGCCTCTAGATCCCAAAATCTATATGCTTTAAACTCTCCGCTATATTCTAAGAAGATACATTTTCTTATTTTTTATCATAATTTAGTATTTCTTATTTAGGCATATGTGCATATTAAAAACATCCAAAAATTTTGAAATGCAATACTAATGGCATTTTTCCAAAGTATATTGGTTGAAGACTAATGCCATGAAGTGCCTTCCTATAACATCTATTCAAAATGCACACAATCATATTGACTACTTTTGCCCAAAATTAGTTAGGCATATCTTGAGCTCTCAACATGCAATTCTATGTTCCAACATGTATGAGTATGAATGAAGCAAGAGCTATAAGAAAATTCCAAAGTACTGTGTTCCAACACATATGATTATATGGTCTATATGTGCTTATAGGGGGAGAAAACCTCTAGCCACTTCTCGAGTAAAAAGTTCCCATGTATAGGAAAACGGTTTATGTCCAAGTTACTTGAGAAACACATAAGTGTAACAAACCCCCCTCGAGAAAATGATTTGAACACATACAAGTAGTGAACGATCAGCCCCACAACCTAAAGCGTTGCAAAAAGCTTTTGACTTTTCTTGTGGAAGAGCTTTGGTGAATATGCCAAGGCTGCTCCACCTTGCACAAACCACATGATTGGGGACCCTAGTAACTCCCTTTCCTTACAATATCTTACATGGTCCAATTTGACCTTCATCTAAGATGCAAGCTTTGATTCCCATCAATTGAGTAGTGCACAATTTGCTTCTCCTCATAATGGAGTCTTAGAAAATGTGCATTAGTACATACAATCATGAGGGGTAGACATATGTCATATATTAACACCCTCCTCAATGTTTACCAATTAATATATCAAGTAGGTCTAGGTCATATGCCCATTGCTTGAAGATGCCTATTGATTTTCTCTTTTCCAAGTGCTTTAGTGAATATATTGCCGCATTTCATCTCTATTGCACAATATTCCAACTTCACAATGTCCTCTTCTATTAGGTCACAAACATAATGGTAGTGTACTTCTATATTCTTAGTGCGATCATGAAATATTGGGTTCTTTGCAATGACCATACAAGTTTGATTATCACATTTAATTATAGTTGACATTTGTTATGGAATGCCTAGGTCTATAGGAATACTTCTTAACCAAACTGCCTCACAAGAGGCAAAGCAAGTTTCTTTGTACGCTACATCAGTGGAGGAAAGTGTGAGGGTTGGTTGTTTCATACTTCCTAGAAACTTTTCTTGAACCAAGTGAGAAATAATATCCAAAAACTATTTTTTCTAGAATCACAGTCTCTAGCGCAATCCAAATCACAATACCCTTGAATTATATCACTTGTAGTATAAACAATACCAAAATTGAACTTTCTTGCAGTGTACCTTAGAATTGGCATGCCTACATTCCAATGGATCTCTTTTGGGTTTTTAGAGAACCTACTCAATAATCCAACAACATAACATATATTTCGTTTAGTGTTTCACAAAAAGATAAAGACTCCCAACAAGCTTTTCATACTTCTTGGCGTCTACGCCTAGTATATCATCCTCTATTGAGATTTTAAGATTTACCTCCATAGGTGTGTGCTATTGGCTTTTTTTGGGGATCTCTTCAGTTGAAAGGTGCTTGAGTGTTTAAAGGAGAAGGATGAAGAAGAAAAAGTAAAACACTTGCACAGAAAGCTTCTGTATCTTGATTACAATGAAAAATACATTAGATGTGTCTAGAATAAGACAAAATGTTCTTTGCATAGGGTGCTTAAACCAAAATGCACACACACAAGTATACAAGATACCAAAATTCCTTAAGAAACCAATGTTCTCTATACCAGACCTCCACCCTTTCTAGTAGCTTGCTCTTGCACTTAAGCTTCCAATAGGGTTGGAGGAAGGGAATTTAAAATGGGGGGCCACAGATAACTCTTGCATACTGCTTCACTTCATCTCCTTTTCACTTGGACCTTAATTTCTCCAAAATATGTGCATAAGGGAGGGTTCAATTAAATCTTCCAAAACACTTCACTTGGACCTTAATTTCTCCAAAATATGTGCATAAGGGAGGGTTCAATTAAATCTTCCAAAACACTTGAAAATCCTTAAAGACCCTTTAAAAAATACCATTTTGCAATGTATATTCAATGTTTCCTAAAAACCATTGTGAGTGAACCATTTTTGCACTAGCTATGCACCCATGTCTTCGACCACGTGCACCAGGTGTGCACCACTTTGCTGAGTCATCACTTGGACCTTTGACCAAGTCAACAGTTGCCCAACACCTAATGGGCTCTCCATCTCGAGGAGCAAAGAGCCAAACCAAGAGAAATAATGTCCCACCACTACACAAGAATGGGTAAAACCATGAACACTACAACTGAACAACCCAACAAAAGAGTAGTAACCATTGGATACTAGAGAAATGAAATAGTTGAAGAAGTAGGATTGAGTGAAGTAGTTAGGGAGGTTTGAGGGGAAAATGAGGAAAAGGCAAGGAGGACGGAGGGTAAGGCCTAGGTTTAGTTCTAAAGGAAGGGGCAAGGGGGTATGTTGTGGGGCTAATAAAAAATGGCCAAAACCAAGAAGTATATATGATACATATGAAAAATATGAAACATGCTAAAAAAATAAGGATAGGACAAACCATGTGGACCACGTCTGGGTAAAAAATCCAATGTGAAATGTGGGCAATTCCTAGGTTTTTTGACCAAAATACTAAAAAAGTAATGAATTTAGGTGAAACTAACGCAAAAATTGAATCCCATGATGTCAACAACCATAAAAATGACGAAAAATTTGCCAAAAATGGACATTGGAAGTGCCAGCTAGAGCGAAAAGATTCTTGTAGAGAAATATATATATATATATATATATATATATATATATATATATATATATATATATATATATATATATATATATATATATATATATACACCACACCATAGGATAAATAATTATCCTATGGTGGGTGTGTGTGTGCGGTTGGGGGGATATACGTGCAAAATATATGTGTATGTGTGTGGGGTGTGGAGGTTTGTGGTTGGGTGGGGGATTGTTGGTGGGTGGGTGAGGGGTGTGGGTGGGCGGGTGGGTGCGAGTGGGTGGGGGTGTGGTGGGTGGGGGGGTGTGGTAGGTTGGGGGGTGTGGGCGGGGGGTATGAGTGCATGGGTGGGGGGTGTGGGTAGGTCAATGGCGGGAGGGGGGACGGGTGTGGGTGGGTGGGTGGGGGAGTGTGGGTGGGGGAACGTGGGGGGGTGGATGGAGGTGGGCAGGGGTGGACATGGGGGTGTGAAGGGGGATGCAAGGTGGGAGGGGAGGGAGGGGGACAAAGAGAGAGAGAGAGACAGAGAAGAGGCAAAGTTTTTTTTTGTTTATAATAACAAAAAAGTTAGGGAGGCTTTCTTTTGTGCGGCAAAAATGAGAAAAAATCCAAAGAAAATTCCAAAAAAATGTCAAGAAATATAAAAGGATAAAAAAAAATCTCAAAAAAATATTACTTCTTCTAGACAACGTGACTCATAGAACATCTCAAAAAGCTTCCTTTTTTCATTATTTTTCAAGATGAAAAAGAACTTGTTAAAAATTAAAATAATTAAAAACATTAAAAACATTAAAAAAATCCTCAAATTTTCCAAAAAGTTTCTCATGAACTACCCGACAAAATGGCCTCCAAATTACATGAAAGGTATGTAGATGATTTGATCATTATGAAAGATCATGCGAATTTCATCAAAAAACTCATGATAGCTTGAGCAATGAGTTTGAGATGATAGATCTCGAGATACTCCATTATTGCCTTGATATTGAAGTATTGCAAAATTGATAGGTTTTCCATATCACAAAAAAGATATGCTATGAAAATACTTAAAGCTTTTTGGATGATGGTCTACAAAGCTAATAGCATGCACCTATGGAGGTAAATCTTAAAATTTCAATAGAGAATGATACACTAGGTATAGATGCTAAGAATGATGGAAAGCTTGTTGGGAGTCTTTATCTTTTTGTGAAACACTAAACCAGATATCTATTATGTTTTTAGATTATTGAGCAGGTTCTCTAAAAATCCAAAAGAGAGCCATTGGAATGTAGGCATGCGAATTCTAAGGTACACTGCAAGAAACTTGGATTTTGGTATTCTTTATACCACAATTGATGTGCTTCAAGGGTATTGTGATTTGGATCAGGCTAGAGATTGTGATTCTAGAAAGCTAATTTTTGGATATTGTTTCTCACAAGTGATGCACTTCAAGGGTATTGTGATTTGGATCAGGCTAAAGATTATGATTCTAGAAAGTTCGTTTCTGGTTATTGTTTCTCGCTTGATTCAAGAATATTATCTATGCTAAGTAGGAAACAACCAACTCTTGCACTTTCCTCCACCGAAGCAGAGTACAAACCAAATTGCTTTATCTCTTGTGAGGCAGTTTGGTTAAGAAGATTTCTTGCAGACCTAGGTATTCCATCACAGATGCCAACTATACTTAAATGTGATAATCAAAGTTTTATGGACATTGCAAAGAATCGAGTATTACATGCTCACACCAAGCATATAGAAAGACAATACATTATATTTGTGATCTAATAGAAGATGACATTGTGGACTTGGAATATTGTCCAATAGAGGAAAAATATGGTGATGATTCATGAATGCTCTTGGAAAAGAGAAGCTCAATTGTCACCTTCAACGGATGGGCATAGGACCTAAACCTACTTGATTTATCATTTCGTAAACATTGAAGGGGGTATTAATATATGAACAATGTCTACCCCTCATGATTGTATGTACTAATGCACATTTCTTACGGCCCGGCTTATGAGATTTCCTAAGGCCCCACTTATGGAGAGAAGAAAATTGTGCACTACCCAATTGATGGGAATCCCAACTTGCATCTTGGATGAAGGTCAAATTGGACCCTCTAAGGTATTGTAAGGAAAGGGAGCTTCTAAGGTCCCCAATTGGGGTCTAGGCAATGGGGAGTAGCCCTCGCTTGGGGTTCCAAGTGGGCCAATATTCCCATTGGTTGGGGGTCCTAGGGGGCAGCGACCCCCTTGGTGGAGGTCCAAGCTTGATATGAGGGTTAAGGAAATGTTCCATGGAATATTTCCTGTTGGACGCAAAAATCATACATATTTTTTAGCCTGGTTGAACCAACCTTCTCCATGTATGGGATTATGCATGGAGTGGCTGCCCACATCCTAACACCCATGCCTAGCCATCTGTGGAATGCCACACCTCTCCATTAATCTATATATACATGACTTCTACTCTATCAAAGACATCAAATTGCTTGATCATACCTCTACTGTATAACTCCCTATCTAGAGTTTTCTAGATCACCATTTAATTTCTTGAGAGTGCATGGGTGGACAACCCATCATGTCTATAGTTGCTATGAGTAGCAATTTTTTGAAGTTCTACCATATCTATTATCTTCTATGCTACTAGCCCTGTGTTCTATTGCATAACTACTATAAGAAAATAAGAGCACAACGGAATAGACCAATAGACAAAGTTGAAAGAAAAATGCAGACAAGGATAGGCATAGACTAAGAGATAGAGAACTCAGATTCTCAGATTGCCAAGAGTAATGCAGCTACAACGATGCTATTGTCCACCCATGCGCTCCCTATGTGGAGCTTAGATGGCAATTCCAACTAATTTCCTATATATTCCAATATCCAATGGAGGTGAAATATCTTCAATAGATAATTTTGTGTTGACTTCTATAGACGGGGTTTGTAGAATCATAGAGCTGCCTCACCCAACATGGCAATGCCTTTTCTTCTTGGGTGATGACAGGTTGGTGACTTTCATACTCATCATTTGAAGATGATGCTTCCTCGTCTTGTGTAGAAGAGATCTTGGGCCAGGTTCATAGTGGATTGCCCCTTCGCCTGATGAAAAAGTGGAAGCTCTCTTTTCCTCCTCCACTACATGTGACTGCTCCTCCTTGAACACCACAACGGGACTCGCCATGATCTTCTTAGACTCAATAAAGCTTATAAACCTTCATCATTTGGTAAACATTGAAGGGGATATTAATATATGACCAATGTCTACCCCTCATGATTGTATATTAATGCGCATTTCTTACGACCATGATTATGAGATTTCCTAAGGTCCCATTTATGGGGAGAAGAAAATTGTGCATTACCCAATTGATGGGAATCCCAACTTGCATCTTGGATGAAGGTCAAATTGGACCCTCTAAGGTACTATAAGGAAAGGGAGCTTCTAGGGTCCCCAATTGGGGTCTAAGCAATGGGAAGTAGCCCCGGCTTGGGGTTCCAAGTGGGCCAATGATCCCATTGGTTAGGGGGTCCTAAGGGGACAGCGGCCCCCTTGGTGGAGGTCCAAGCCAATGCCCTTGACATGAGGCTTAAGGAGTTTTTCCATGGAATATTTCATGTTGGACTCGAAAATCATTCATATTTTTTAGCTTGCTTGAATCAACCTTCTCCATGTATGGGAGTATGCATGCAGTGGCTGCCCACATCCTAACACCCATGCCTAGTTGCCTGTGGAATGCCACACCTCTCCATTAGTCTATATATACATGACTTCTAATCTACCAAAGCCATCAAATTGATTGATCATACATCTACTGTGTAACCCCCTATCTAGAGTTCTCTAGATCACCATTTAAATTCTTGAGAGTGCATGGGTGGACAACACCATCATATCTGTACTTGCTATGAGTAGCAACTTTTTGAAGTTCTACCATATCTATTATCTTCTATGCTACTAGCATTGTGTTCTATTGCATAACTACTATAAGAAAATAATAGCACAATGGAATAGTCCAATAGACAAAGTTGAGAGAAAAATGCAAACAAAGATAGATGCAGACTAAGAGATAGAGAACTCAGATTCTTAGATTTCCAAGAGTAATGCAGCTACAACGATGCTGCTGTCCACCCATGCACTCCCTATGTGGATCTTAGATGGAGATTCCAACTAATTTCTTATATATTCCAATATCCAATGGAGGTGAAATATCTTCAATAGATAATTTTTTGTTGACATCCATAGCTGTAGAAATTTCCTTGCAATCCTCCATGTCGAATGCCTTCAATATCTATCTTGCATACTTTTGTTGAGAGATGAAAATCTTCCCTGGCTCTTGCCAAACTTAAGGGCCTAAGCAATAATGCATTAAGCCTAGTCAACCTGCACCAACTCTAGAGGAGCGCTTTCCTTGTTCTTGCTTTCTTGTGGAAATGCCTTCCTCTTTTGCTTGTCCATCATGCAAGCTTCACATGGTTCCTTCATTTCTGCAATTGATGGTACGTGTGCAACCATACCCCTACAATGCACTTCCTTTAGTACAGGGTATCCAATGTGGTTGAGTCTCTCATGCCATAGCTTACTTGTACCCACACTTTGTAGTGGCTCTAAGAGCACACACCTCATATTGGTTGCTCCTCCTTGTGCCAGTCCCAACAATGTTGTTATTACTGTCCATAATCTTAGCTCCTATTTTATGCAAAGATACTTGATGCCCTTGATCAGTTATAGAGGTATTAAAAGTAGATTTCGTTTGATTTGTGGAACATACAACACATTTGAAAGTTTTTTGACATCCCCATTAGAGTTGATGAAAGAAACCGTACCTTCACCCTCTACAGGACATCTTGCATTGTTGCCTACCTTTACTCTAATGGTTTCCTTTAGAGGTTGTAAGGAACTGTAAAGGTCTTTTCTGCTCACCATGTGACTAGATGCACCACTGTCCAACACCCATGAGTCATCCGTTCCCAAATCTTCAGCCGAGGAGAATACCTCCTCTATCGTAACAAATAACTCAAGCTCTATTTTTGTTGTGTTGGTAGAACCTTGCCCTTTCCACCTTTTGAAGAGCCATTCTTCTCTTTTGCCTTCTTGATGTGACAATCTTGGATTCTGTGTCCTTTCTCCTTATAGTGGAAACACTCTCCCTTGAAATTATTTTTGTCATTCTTCTTTCTATCCTCATCTTTTGAAGAGTTCAATTTGCCTCCTTTGGCATTTGCTGTGAATGCAGCATCTCCTTTGTTGTCATCACTCCTTACCTTGAGCCGGAGCTCCTCCTCCATGAGTGAGGCACTAAATTCTTCAAATGTTAGTGGCTGAGGTCTAATTTGAGTATTGAGAGCAATTACTAGACCATCAAAATTTGGTGGATAGATTTGAAGACAATGCCGAGCTAGCTCCTCGCTTGACTTTTGTACACCTGCTCCTAGCATTCGATCCTGTAGATTCTGTATACGAGTGATAAACACCTCAACAATCTCCCATAAGCAAACCTTTCTGTTGCAGTTGATTCTCCAAGTTATGAATCCGTGTCTGATTACGAGTTTCATATTGATTTCTCAATATGTTCCATGCTTCACAAGCCTTGGTAGTATGCTGAATGAGAGTCAGAACACTATGAAATTTTGGTGAAAGTGGAGATGGAGGTGGGAGGTGGTGAGGATGATGATGGTGATGCAAAAAAAAAGAAAAATTGATGAAAAATAAAGAAAAGTATAGATTTTACCTATGACTCCAATGTCTCAACTCTACATCTTACCATCATAGGCTCATCCTCGAAGCTCTCTCACGGGCAACGGTGCCAAATTTGGTGTCACTCTAGCATAATGGCAAGTACCAACGTGAGGAGAACCACCGCACAGTTGTCAATCCATGGAGACGTGAGGACTAGAATGAAGACTATGAGCAAGTGATTGCACAAGTGCATGAGTGAGAAGCACACAAGCATGCACACACATACACACACGCACACAAGGCAAGAACAAAGAGAGGAACAATGGAGTTCTTTGTATTACTCAAAAAGTCTCTTAAACAAGCTCAAATCACTAACAAGCTAACCCCAAAAATGAGCTCTCTAACTCTTTTTATGGTTTTTTGACTAGCTTTTTCCCTCTCCAGACCTAGTGTCCAACCTAGTTAAAAATTAGGTTCCAAGCTTAGTTGATGGCTCAAACGGAGTCTAAAAATTATGAAAATTGGTATGCAAGTACTTCTACTCCTCCTCAAGCTTGGGGGCTCTTTGGCTTGGACAAAATGGAGTCTATTCTATCAAGAACGAGATTTACAATGTATGTGTAGTGATGAGAATCACTTTTAATGGAAATAAGTTATGAAAAAATGATTGGGCCTCTTCTACGCCAGATTGTACTTGACTGCTCTGTCTCTTCCTTGCTTGTAGGCCAACACTGTTATCTTCTCTACTACTGGAAAGAAACCGTACCTTCACCCTCTACAGGACATCTTGCATTGTTGCCTACCTTTACTCTGATGGGTTCCTTTAGAGGTTGTAAGGAACTGTAAAGGTCTTTTCTGCTCACCATGTGACTAGATGCACCACTGTCCAACACCCATGAGTCATCTGTTCCTAAATCTTTAGCCGAGGAGAATACCTCCTCTATCGTAACAAATAACTCAAGCTCTATTTTTGTTGTGTTGGTAGAACCTTGCCCTTTCCACCTTTTGAAGAGCCCTTCTTCTCTTCTGCCTTCTTGATGCGACAATCTTGGATTCTGTGTCCTTTCTCCTTACAATGGAAACACTCTCCCTTGAAATTATTTTTGTCATTCTTCTTTCTGTCTCCATCTTTTGAAGAGTTCACTTTGCCTCCTTTGGCATTTGCTGTGAATGCAGTATCTCCTTTGTTGTCATCACTCCTTGCCTTGAGTCGGAGCTCCTCCTCCATGAGTAAGGCACTGAATTCTTCAAATGTTAGTGGCTGAGGTCTAATTTGAGTATTGAGAGCAATTACTAGACCATCAAACTTTGGTGGATAGATTTGAAGACAATGCCGAGCTACCTCCTCGCTTGACTTCTGTACACCTGCTCCTGACATTCGATCCCGTAGATTCTGTATGCGAGTGATAAACACCTCAACAATCTCCCATCAACAAACCTTTCTGTTGCAGTTGATTCTCCAAGTTATGAATCCGTGTGTGATTACGAGTTTCATATTGATTTCTCAATATGTTCCATGCTTCACAAGCCTTGGTAGTATGCTGAATGAGAGTGAGAACACTATGAGTAGTACTTGTAACTAAAGCGCAGAGTGCATCTGTGTTTCTACGTTTCCAAGCATGTAGAAGATCAACATGAGGAGGAATCATTCGACGAAGATTATTTGGATCAGGTGTTTCTTGGGGCTCATGATGAGTCCCAAGAACAGTCTCAAGAAGCTCATATGAATCAAGGATAGAAGTAATTTTGAACTTCCACAGGGTGTAACTTGTACCATCAATTTTAGCTTTCGTAAAGGCTGGTGGTCATATTTGCAATGTTGGGATGACCGGCATCATTGCTACTCCTACTTGTGTGCCACCTACTCCTATTGATGAACCACCTTGATTCCCATTCGTAGATGATGATGCAGCACTTGACATCTTCTCTCTTTTGGTTCATCATCTATCCATAGAGAGCTCTTCGGGGCATCGTGTCTCTTGTTGCATCGATGTCCTTCTTGGCACTTGTAGTGTAGTTCTATTCGTGCTTCCTCACTCTCTCACGCACCCAAGATTACTTGTTGATATTTTTTGTGTTATAAAATCAGTATAGATAGAGGAAAGCTTGTCTCTAACAAAACATGAGAATCGTTTTCGTACCATGGATCCAAACCAGCGCTTACAATGATATATGATGTAGAAGGAAATGACAAAAGTGAACTGAGTCTTCCGCCAATCATTAAGGCTCTTGTAAACTCATGTGAAAGACAAGTAATTGAAGAGATGTGATAGATAGTGTATTATCGGCGCACACTTCAAGTATTGCATCCGTGCCTTGAGGAATAAATCAGGTGGATAAGCCAATCGTGCCAAATGAAGAAGATCTGATTGCATTAAGAATCTGTTAAGTAAGATATTGTGTTTGATGCATTAAGAATCTGTAAGCTTATGCAGAGTAAATAAGATATTGTGTCATGCATAAGTTGAAGAAGAATGGGGGATGATTCTTATGGGACTTGGGTGAGGCTGCGGTGTGACAAAGTCTGTATATGGAAAGAGAACGCATGATCTTACAAATTCCGCTAGACATATCAATAAATGTAGAGATAGTTTTAGATATATAGCATAACATTATTAGGATTTAGTATGTGTCTATTAGCATTTACTGTCTATTGGTATTTAGAGATGGATAGATTTGTAGCATTTACTGTCTATTGGTATTTAGAGATGGATAGATCTGTAGCATTTACTGTCTATTGGTATTTAGAGATGGATAGATCTGTAGCATTTACTATCATGTAGATGGATTCTAGATAGTATTTAGTAAAATTTCCATCCATCAATATTGGTAAATGAAGGTAAAATGTCCCGGGCGCTTTTGTTATAAAGGGTAATAGAAGAAAATGAACTACATGCTGAACAAAATGAACCATAGACATTGTTTCCAACAGCATAGTGTGTGGATCCAATATTGGTTAATCAATGGTTGCTTTGACCTCACGTGCAGTCCCGTAGCTCAGTTGGTCTAGAGCGTTGGTCTTATGAGAGGAAGGTCGCGGGTTCGAGCCCCGCCGGGACTATTGCTAATAACACGATCGACCAGTCAGAGATGGCAAATGTCAGGCATCACAAATATGATGTGAAGAATAGGTGACATGATTCACTTGGTGGATGACATGAAATGAAGGAAAAACACCAGGAAGGTGTCGTACATGAAATGATACGTGTGTGGTGTGGACTTAGTGCGCTGGAGACTTCACGACTCTCCCAGAAAGCAATATTGTAGCTTGTATTGCGCTCATAAAAGCATTGTGCCGTTTTTTTACTGCATATACATTTTCATTTTACCCCCCCCCCCCCAACTCATTGCCATTTGCACTCCTCGTGCTCTCATACTCACCCATCACGCATAGGAAAAGTCACATAAGTGCCAACTTGAGAGTACTATAAAGAAAGAGTTTAGGCACATAAGTGCAACAAAGGAAAACAGAAGAACCTTGTGTGGAATGAAAGAAAGGGATGCACATGGTCTAGTGCACTCCCATATTAAAGCGACCAGGTTAAGCGTGCACCGTAGTCCTTATTGGTCCCATAAAGCCTATACTTCCTCTAATGCTATAAAGAGGTGAAGAAAAATCAAGACCTCCATGTACAAGCCTATACTTCCTCTAATGCTAGAGGCCTCATGATAAAGAGGTGAAGAAAAATCAAGACTTCCATGTAGATGTTGTCTATGGACAAGATCACTACCAAACGTCATTAGGATATATGTTGTTTGCTTAGAATCCATGGCACTTGGGACATCGTATGCATGGTCGACAGGGTTTAAAAAAAAAAAGAAAGGGTAAACTTTTGCTCAAAGCTTGGGGATATTAACAGGACTTCTAGGCCCAATTTGTCTTGGAGCCGAGACATTCTCTTCATCTTACTTGTGATGCCATGCTCTTCTCACACCACAAGGTTAGCCCCTAGGGTTCTTAGCTTGCGGTTTGTTTATGGAAATCTTGGGATATAGTAAAGGCCCATATTTAGATTCGAAAGGAGTGGAAATAGGATGTGGGAGTCAACGGATGTGGTTTCACTTGGCCCCCCCTTTTCGGCATTACTCGCATTGATGTGGAACAATGTGCTAGGTTTCAAGAAGCCTTGGTCAAAGGGAATTTGAGTTGGAAAGATCTGTGGAACCATGAAAGAAATGTGTGGATAAAGATTGAATATATCCATCCTAACCTCGAGAAAAATCACAAAGTTTGGCGCCTTCTGACTGAGCAAATTGTATCATGGAACAAAAAAGATGTGAGATTTCATTAGCGCAAGTGTGATCTATGCGGCAATATTCCTTATTTGGGAGTTCCCTCGATTACCAAATTATACAGAGATCCCAGGTTATACAACAAAAATATTGGATGACATAATTGAGTGAATGAGCTTGTATGGAGTGAATCGAGGCCCTCCTTATATGGAGTTGAGGGCAGATCTCCTTGGATGTGGGATAAATGGATTCACATGCAAATGATTGTAGACTTGGACAAAAGGGTGGAGTGTGGAACTCTCCCCATGTGATGACCCTTTTGTTTTTAATGTGGGGAACTAGTGACATGTGGGGTCACTTAGTTCATTGGTTTTTAGGATCTTAGGACATATGGGATCCTTAGACATAACTTGGACATATAGCATCCAAGTGTGGGACATATGGCATCCCTTGGGTTTAAGTTCCATGGACATATGGGATCCATGGTGTGTGGGATCTTGGGACATATCGCTTCCCTGGGATCTTGGGACATATGGGATCCCATGACATATACTTGGACATTTGGGATCCTAGTGGTTTTGGGGTTCTAGGGACATATGGCATCCCTAGGCATGAAGGAGGGTTAACATCATGGGGTAGATGATGGTGCTTTATAACAATTAATTATTGGAACTTTGTCATCCAACAAGTGCCCTTCATCCTTAGCAATGGTCATGAAGTCCTTGTGATGCTTTGAAAAGGCCTCATCTCCTTTATAGATATATAAAGAATGAACAAGTGCATGAGTGAGAAGCACACAAGCATGCACACACACACACATGCATACAAGACAAGACAAAGTTAAGCCATCCTTACACATCCTATAGACATCTTCTGCCATAGTTAGACAATACACACCTAATCTCCACATAGTTTGTAGGGGTCATTGTTTCAGATGGTGTTGCTCTAATGCACCCACATGTGCTAGCTGTAACCATTTATCATTCTCCGTTTCTTCCACACAACAACCTAGAACTTCTTGATCATTTTGTTTGTAAATACAACCTGCGAGTATTTGATATCTTTGTGATTTGACTACTTTCTCCTCCCTAGTGTTGACTACTAGATTATTAGGTCCATACATGAGAATATGTACAAGTCTTTTAGCCCAGTCTGGAATGTCTTCGCAATTGAATAGATAAGCATCTAGAAATTCATCCAACACTCCCATAGTTAGTTATGAAAGATGATCAGCCCAAAGGTGAGCTTTTCCTTTCTTGACTACCACTTTGAAATCGTATTCCATAAGTAGGAGAAAGCATCAGACTAATCTACTAGTATTACAAGGTTTATTCACTAAGTAGAATAATGCTTGGTGGTCCATTAAGAATTTAAAATTATTTGCAAGCAAATAATGTCTAAGTGGTGACTGAACACAACACAGTTTTCATTTTAGTGCATTAAAAGAAGTCTCACATTTTTCATTCCACTCGACGTTAGTATAGTGGTATAGTGATAATAGCATACATGTGGATAAAAGGTAGTACCCCCAATCTCCCATAAATGCTAGGGGCTCATCCGAGTGTCAAGTTTATGGTTGATTGGCAGACGCAAGGACTGTGGAGGAAGAGAGCATAGCTGACGAGACCAAAATAGCTTGACGTGGATGACACATCATGGAGGAGACGATGAAGAATGGAATCCATGTACTAAGAACGAAGAGAAGATGAGAGACGACAACCTTCAGTAGAGGACTCTTAACTTCTACTACAAGACATTTTCTGTTCGAAAGGAACAAAGAGGTCAATGCGCAACGGCCTCGTAATACCCATGATAAGTTTCTTTTGGAATCCTTTCTATCATACACTTGAATCACCAAAATTATGTCTGTGTTGTTGCGTTTAGGGGAGGTAAATCGGTCTGAGCACCATTATAGTGAGTTATTCACTTTTTTTGCACACTGTTATCATATGCGTTAGTTGCATCAGGAAGATGGTGGCTCAAATAATCCTGGACTATATTGAGGTTTTTGCTCTGTTTTCTGAGACATCGCTGAGGTGTCGATTGCTCATCAAGATTGTGGTGTGTTCTTATGGTTTTTTTTATGTTGATCCACAACTCAACGTTCATGTTCAGTTGGCTAACCTTTTCAACAGAGATCCGTTCTGGCTGTACTGGATCATTTTTTAATTAGCTGTCATCCCACGCATTTGTCCAACTGTACTAGTCTTTTGCATTATATATCACGTTGCAATTGGTTGTATGGTTGTTGAGTAGTACGGTTCATTGTTGATGAAGCTATAACACCTTGCCATGTCTAGGCTAGAGGTTTTTTGGATATCATAGCAACCATATCAAGTCATGGCGCAAGGAAGTTCGTGTGTTGTTCATTAATCCTTTAAAGGTCTTAATGTACAAAGATGCTATGTATATTAAGAAAAATTCCGACGAGGTTCAGTGAATGGGACTATGCTTATGGTCGATAGAGGATTACCAGATAAATACTTCATTTTAACATCTGATCACACTGTCCTGAGCATATGCATGTGAGACCACGTGAGGAAACAAGAGAAAGAAGGAGGGAAGGTATTTGAGTTTAACCGTTTAAATGTGTCCATGTCTACTGTTGGTTTGTCTTCTCTTTAACCTTTTGTCATGGCCTCCCAGGGGACCATTCCACACTAAACATATGTTTTGAATGTGGCTTAAGCTGACCCTTTGTCCATACATTTGGTTCTCTCTCAAAGAACGCAATTTCATGATACTAGGGAGAATTCAGCTGTATGCACAAGCGTGTGAGATGTTGTATTTGAGGCTCCGGTACTGAACAGAAGGTTGTCATGTGTCTACCTTTGTACGTGAAAAAATGCACCTAGGGAGTAGGATTGAAGTGTGGTGAAAGATAAGGTGATTGGGGGCTTGGGTATATGGGTGTGCAGCTACAGGAGCGAGTGTGTGAGAGAGAGAACAAGAGGGAAACATCAGAGGATGTGTGTGTGGTTGTATGCACGAGAAAGTGTGCTTGTGTAGATGGATGTGTGGTTAGGCATGTGCAAGTGTGTTAGTGTGTATGTGGTTCTAGTTAGATGTTTTCGTACGCGTGTGAGAGTGAACAAAGAGAGCGAATTGAAAGGGAGGAAGAGAATGGGAAAGAGAGTGTGAAAGTGGGATAGGAAGGGTGTGAGAGTGAGCACACTCGAATGCTGGAGTGGAAAAGGAGGGGTAGCGAGGAGAAGATGAAATGAGAAAGAGTGTGTAAGCGAGGGAGCACAAGTGGATTGCATGAGAGTGAAGGAAACAAAATGGGAGGATAGAGCAAACAAAAGTGAGAGTGGAAGGGAGAAAGAGAGAAAAGGTGCGAGAAGATTTGTGCAAGTGAGTGGGTGAATAGAAGAGAGAAGGGTGAGGAAAAGAGGGCTAAAGAAGGCTAGTGAAAGAGAGGGCAAGAAAGAGGGGGCAGGTGACAAAGAGAAATTAGGAAGTGCGAGTGAGAAGGGGGGGATTGTAAAAAGTGACCAATGGATTTGGATAGCCAATTGTGCATGTGTTTTCTTGCCTCCTCCACAGATACCTATGAGTGAAATTATGGATTTAGGGCGATAAAAGCTAACCTATTCTAAGTAAGTTTGGGGCAAAATATCATTGAGCGTATGCACTTTCCCTCGAACTAGGAGTGCAAACATTTTGGTGCGTTTGCCGGGAATCCCAAAGTGGATAGACTTGAGGATAGTTGTGAAACAAAGTGACATAGTGTAAGAAAATTAGGCAAAATATAATTGAGCGTAGGCACTTTCCCTTGGACTAAGAGTGCCAAACATTTTGGTGCGTCTGCCGGGAAAAGCTTGGCACGTCTCTATAAGAGAGTGCCATAGGTTCGCCTAGCACCACATGTTGGCCAAGCTTGCGGACTCCAGATCTAGTACATGAGTGAGGGGAGCTCATCCTCAGGAGCAACACAAACTCAAAGAGAGGAACGCGCTCAGAGAAGAGCCCTTGAAAGAGAAAGGAAGAGGTGGGAATCGCAAGTTGAGTCAACCTCAACTGGCTCGAAGAAATCTACCAAAAACTTGTACTCCCGTAGGAGAGTCGCGAATCAAGTGCGGAAGTTTGAAGGAGGGATCTTGAGGCCGCGTGCACTAAATTTTTGGGATCGAAGTGATATCGACATCACACCTCTATTTGAAATGGCTCAGCGGATTTCAGTTCACTTGGGGGACTTCACCAAGTTCTCAGGTGCTTGGGACGAGGATCCAGATAGTTTTATCCAATTGTTTGAGGTTACGTGTGCGGCCAATGAGGTAGTTGACCAGGGTCAAAGGTTGAGGATCTTTCCGGCTACTCTTCATGATGAGGCAGCCAACTGGTATGGGAATTTGACACCTCAAGAGTGTGGAACTTATCAGATGCTCAAGGAAGCCTTCTTGGCAAAGTTTCAACGACAAGGCTTCCAAGATAGATTGGCCCAACAGATGGATTACTTGCGACAGGGAGTCAATGAGAGCATCGATAACTACATTCAGAGAATGGAAACGTTGGTAAGGAAGATGGGCACGAATGCTCCGAATGATGAGACATTGAAGAGAAGATTCATCGCGGGATTGAGAGATCCTATGGCGCAGCAGCATATCAGCCTGACAAGACCTGCAACTTTAATGGATGCTAAGGAACAAGCAAGGCTTTGGGAGGAAGTACAATTATGTCAACAGAGGAAGATGGAGCTCTTATACGAGCCAATGGGAGGCCCAGGAAACATACCGATGAAAGATCCTGGCCAAGGAAGTCCCGCATTGACGATCCCAGCTTTTGTAGATGCCACTAGCATGCGATGCTAGGTAAAGCCTGCGCTAACTAAAGAATGAATATTGGAGTCGGTCACACAAGCTATAAAAGCTGCCACAATGACCCAGGAAACATACACAGTAAAACCAGAGGTAACTACAAACCCCAACCAAGTGTTTAGATTGAATACATGGTGTGGAAAGTGCCATGGTTACGGCCATTTGGCTTCAGAATGCCCTACAGTCTCGAGAGTATTCACAGATAGATCACCACCTAGAATGCGTTGTACTTTTTGTGGAAGAACAAATCACACGAAGGACCGATGTTACAACAAGAGAGCCTATGAAGAGAGGACCATGAAATCGGGAGATACAAGAGAAAGATCCTACACGGGATTGCCCGCTCAAAGTGTCCCACCTACATCTCGTTGGGAAAACAGACCGACTTATGGATATGGTACTCAGGGTCAAGGAGGAGATTATCCGAGAGGAGTCGCACGTGATCAAAGAAGAGATGGTCCAATCCAGTGCTGGAGATGCCATGGCTTTGGCCATACTCAATCTAGATGTCCAAACGAAAAGAAACCAATTGATTATACCCCACTATGTAGGTACTGTAGTGGAGAGGGCCACTTTGATGAAGACTGTCCAAAACGACGAGCCGCCGCCGGCAAGGAAAAAGGACCAGTAGGGTCCTCGAATTATGTTGATACTCAGATGCATTCCACATCGAGAGCTCAAGAGCACGTTCCTACGATCGGAGTAGTGTTCAAGACACCGAACCCTCAAGAAGGCTCTAGCTCGTCAATGCATTTTGTAGATGCTTACCAGGCCAAGAAACCACATAAAGAGCCAACTGTGGCAGTAGTCACAAGGACCCAAGAGTATTTAAAGAAGCATCCAGAAGACGAAAGCAAAAAAGCAAGCCAAAAGAAGATAGCTGAACATGGAGAGGTAGAAAACCAAGTTGGAGGATTTGCTGAGCAGCAAGAGTTTGAGGATGGGGAAGAGATAGAGATTCTTCCACCAGTGACCAAGGAGTTTGTGCTAGGCATAGCACCATTCCCTGAAAGATTGAAGGCTCCTAAGAGTAGGAAGGAAAGACAAAGTTTGGAGGAAGTGGACATTGTAAAGTTGCTCGCGGACACACAAGTCACACTGAACATTGGCACATTGCTAAAATGTTCACCTGCTTATAGGAAACAATTCTACAACGAATATATTAAGAAGCCGAGGAAAGCTCGAGATAAAAAGAGACAAGATAAAGATGTCCAAGGGATCATTCAAAGTATTACGACGCAAATTGATTCGAATGCTCCAGCTGTGATAGTCGAGATTAAAGGGTATGCAGTCCCCGGTGCTCAGTTAGATAGTGGAGCCGCAGTCAACCTTATGACTGAGTTCATGATGAAAGCTTTGGGCCTCAACCACATGGAAGAAACGCCGATGTCCTTGAGAATGGCAGATCAAACACAAGTGAAGCCTGCGGGTCTTTTAAAGAATGTAAGCACAGTTGTGGGCGGTCTAGAGTTTAAAGTTGATTATCTGATAGTAAGACCAAGGACCTCAGAGGCTACCTTCTCGATCTTACTTGGATGGCCATGGCTGGTGCAAGCCGAATGTGTGCACGATTGGCGCACAGGATTTATCACAATTGGACCGAAGGGCGACCGAATACAACTTCAAGTGTCTCTAAACTTGACCGGCAAGAAATCGACAACAGCTGAGGAACGGGAGCAAAAAGCAAAGGAAAAGGTTAGACAAGAAATGGCGCGCGTAAGATTTGCCCTGCGCACGGAGACTTCCAAGGACCTTTCACAGGATGGATTTAATCTGCAATTGGCCAACCTCCAACATGCGAAAGCGAGCGAGTACATAGATCCTCTATGTTACAAGGATGATTCAGACCAGGAGTTGCTGGGATGGTTGACACATACAAGTGAATTTGAGTGCTACATGTTGAGTATAGACGCAAAGGAAAGCAAAGCTACCCAATCCCTAGAGAAGGGAACTTCAAAAGAAGAGTTGAAACTGGAATTAGCTCCGACAATGGAAGTACAACAGTTGAGAGAAAGGGTTAGAGTGCTAGAAGCAGAGCTTCTAAGGAGAAGTCGAGAATCGGAAAAGGAAGTGAAGAGTAAGACTAAAGTGTCGGAAGCCATTGCAAAAGCTGAACTAAAGAAATTGGGTCCAATCAAAACAGAACAAAACCATGATTTACTGGCCAACCATGCACGCGTGATCGGGGAACACTTTCCAATTACAACGTCATCAAGGAATAAGGAATATTCGCGAGAAGCTCAGGTGGAAAAATGGGAAGTTTTTCCAGAAAAGTTCTTGAGCGTGGGGTCAGAGCTACCAGATGGAGTACGAGATTGCATTAAATTGGCACTCAAAAATTTCAGCAAGGCCTTTGCATGGTCATACAGTGATCTGAGAGGAATTGATCCCCGAATCTGCCAACATTATATAGATTTGGAGGAAGGCACCCGACCAATATGTCAACGACTTAGGCGGACAAATCCAGTCTACTCGGAATTGATCAAGCTGGAATTGACTAAGTTATTGGAAGCAGGATTCATATATCCCATCGCATCTAGCGAATGGGTATCACCAATTGTAGTTGTTCCGAAGAAAAATAAGAAAATTCGTATTTGCATAGATTATCGAAAGTTGAACGAGCGCAAAAAAAAGGACCACTTCCCTTTGCCGTTCACTGATCAAATCTTGGACAGAGTGGCTGGCCATAAATTGTACTCATTTTTGGATGGTTTCAGTGGGTACAACCAGATCCAAATCCATGAAGAAGATCAATCAAAAACTACTTTCATGACAGAATGGGGTACGATGCATATCGTGTGATGCCATTTGGATTATGCAATGCACCAGCCACATTCCAGAGAGCAATGATAGCTGCATATCAAGACTATTTGTAGGATTGGATGGAGATATTCCTCGATGATTTTGCAATCAGGGGCAATGATGAAAACATGATGGAGAGGATCGAAGCTATTTTAAGAAGAAGCATTGAAAAAGGCATCGCATTAAATCCTAAAAATGGTACATTTGGAGTACGAAGAGGATTGCTTTTGGGACATGTTATTTCCGAAAAAGGGATCGCGGTTGACGAGGATAAAGTAGAAAAAATTGGGCAACTTCCACCTCCTCAAAACTTGCGGCAACTCAGAGGATTCTTGGGGCATGCTAATTATTATCGACGATTTATATTAAATTTTGCATCAATAGCAGCACCACTGACGAACCTTTTGAGGAAAGACCAACAATACCAATGGACTGGAGAGTGTCAAGTTGCATTCGAATTGATCAAAAATAAATTGATAAATGCGCCAATTTTACATGTGCACACAGATGCTTCTCATACTGCGGTTGGAGCAGTGCTATGCCAAGCTGATGAAAAGAAATTGGACCACCCTATTTATTACGCAAGTCGAAACTTGAATAGCACGGAAAGAAACTACACAACTACAAAAAAGGAATGTCTCTCGATGATCTTTGCGGTAAACAAGTATCGGCATTACTTGATGGGAAAACATTTCACGTTTTATGTGGATCATGAAGCCCTAAAGTACATCATCAATAAACCCGAGCTATCAGGGCGATTGATGAGGTGGATGCTACTCCTCCAAGAATTTCAGTTCACAGTGGTAACCAAACCAGGCAAAGCGCATACATTGGCTGATCATTTATCTCGAATTGTTAATGAGGAGCCAATCTCTGGTGTGCCCGACGACGCTCCTGATGGGCATCTATTCCAGGTTGATGCTAAAGTACCTTGGTATGCCGACTTGGTGAATTTCTTGTGCACCACTAAATATCCGCCAGGAGCAAGCAAGAGAGAGAAGCAAAAATTGTTAGCATTGGCGAAGCACCATAGCATCATTGGGGGGCAGCTCTATCGATATTTTGTACATGAAAGCATTTATCGGAGGTGTCTCGAGGAAGAAGAAGCAGCCCTAGTTTTGAGGGCATTGCATGATGAACCCTGCGGTGGGCATTTTGCTGGTGAATTGACGGCAAGAAAGATTTTATTGGCTGGGTATTGGTGGCCAACGCTGTTCAAAGACTCTCACACATACTATAAGAAATGCGACAAATGCCAAAGAATGGGCAAACCAACATTAGCACATGCTGCTCCTCTTACGCCGGTGCTGGCTCTTAAGCCGTTTGAGAAATGGGGAATTGATTTTGTGGGGCCTATTGATCCTCCCTCAAGATGTCGGTCTAATAGGTATATTTTGGTCTGCACTGACTATGTTACCAAGTGGGTAGAGGCCAAAGCTCTGAAGACTGACCGAGCTGTTGATATGGCCAAATTTTTGTATGAACAAATTATCACTCGATTCGGATGCCCACTGGAGATAGTGAGTGATAGAGGAACACATTTTGTCAATGAATTGATCAAGGAGTTAATGGAATTATATAAGATCAAACATAGAAAAAACACTCCATATTACCCGAGGGCAAATGGACAAGTGGAGGTCACCAACAAGGTTCTTGAACAGATTCTGACGAAGACAGTAGCTGTGCATAGGCGAGACTGGGATGAGAGACTTTTGGAAGCTTTGTGGGCGTATAGAACATCCTACCGAGTGACGACTAAGAGCACTCCCTTCTCCCTAGTATATGGCGAGGAAGCCATCTTTCCCATCGAAAAAGAAGTGCCGACATTAAGAGTGGCCATCGAGGCTAGGCTGGGAGAGGAAGAGTCATTGAAGGAGAGGTACATACAATTCGTCAAGCTAGAAGAAAAGAGACTCATTGCACAACAAAGTCTGGAAGCTATTCAGAGAAGACGTAAGGAGAGGCACGACAAGAATCTCAAGACCTATGCGATTCAAGAAGGGGATTTGGTGCTAGTCTATGATAGTAAATATTATAAATTCCCGGGAAAGTTACAAACAAGATGGGCAGGACCATTTAAGGTGGTGGAATTCAACTCCAATGGCTCCATGCAAATTCAAGATTTAAGAGAAGAATGTGCTCCCGTGAAGGTTAACGCGCTTCCAGTTAAACTATATTTCAAGTAGCATTAGGACGGGAGAAGCCAGACGAGATCCAAGCAGAAGGACGTAGTAGACTCCTTGTACATAGATGTATAGTTATATATATATATATATATATATATATATATATATATATATATATATATATATATATATATATATATATATATATATATATATATATATATATATATATATATATATATATATATGTATGTATGCGCATATGTAAGCTATGATTTGTGTGTCATAAATATTCTTCCTTGCTAGCTCAAGAATTTTGGACTTCTAATTATTTTTTGTGTATTGCGCAGAGACTGTTAGGAGCTAGGTAACAAAATGTCAGATCAAATCACTCAACTCTATTTGTACGAGCTAAGGATATATTTCTCGGACCAAACATTCACCCGCATGGACATAGATGTCGACGACTTTGAGACGGAATATGATGTGGAGGAAGCGCACTGGCTGGTATGCTTCATAAACCAGGGTTTGGATGTTATGTTTTATATTGAGTGTTTTGAGGAATACCTGACCCGACATGTAGGATGGGCGGGGGATCGATATTACTATTTCGACCCTTCGAGGGAAATGCCTAACGAAGAAAACGATATCACTTGGGCTTGGGCAGATGTGTTGACGATAGGAAGTGATGACGGAGCTCCTGAAGTTGAGCCTGACTCGCCCTAGGGAAGTCGTCGGGATGCGAGTACGATGAGAGGCTACATGAGACATCCCGGAGACCCACATTCTAGATCTTCTAAGGATAGGTACAGGAGGGACTAAGGCATAGCTGGTTGTAGTTACCTAGTGAAAAGTCAAATCAATGAATACATATGTAGTGTCTGTAATTGAGAGAATGGAGTGAAGAGGTGGTTGATCTGTCAAAGGCTAGAGTGTATATGTTTGCATGCATGTGTGGGAAAAGCGGAGAAAATCCCTTTCTTCCTCTCCCTAATGCTCAGGACTTGGGTAAATTAATTCACTATGAAAAAAAAAGAAGAAAAAGAAAAGAAAAGAAAAAATTGTGTTGCTGTGATCGTACCCATGCGCTATGGTGGGCTAGTAGGTGGGTGGATTTATCCTAGCCGGGTGGTTAGGACCACGAGCCGCAGCTAGTTTCGCCATAGGCTTGGGATGTATATGTTTATGTCTTAGCTACGCGCCATAACGGGTCGGTAGGTAGGTGGAGCCATCGTGGCTGGGCGTCATGACCACGAGCCGTACCCAGCTTCGTTATGGGCTAGCTGATATATGTTATGTGTCATCATTGTGTGTTTGTGGGTTGTGCGCTGCATTGCATTGGTAGATGGGTGGAATCAACCTGATCGGGTGGTCAGGTCTACGAATCGCATCCAATGTCAACGTAGGCCAACGTGTGATATAAATAAAATCTACCTATGAAGTTATTCCCCACTCCTGAGGGGGAGAGAGAGAGAGGAGAGGGCGATGATCGCCTGGAAGGGAACGTTATTTGCTTGTGTGATTGGTATGCGATGGCTTATGACATATCAACTCACTTTGAATCAACATTCTTGAAGGCACGGAGACTCTATATGTACTTATGGATGAGGCTTTAGCGAGATAATGCAACGGGGTTGCTTTATAACTTGTGTGCTTTATCCGAGGGTTTTCCAATGTGTGGGGCACTCTCGGGTTTTTATGTAGGTCTTGATTTGTACTCGAGTCTCGATGGCTTCTGTAGGACGACGATGGGGATTCTTCGGGAATGTCTAGACATGGAATAATTGTACATAGCAAATGGTAGGTGCAATAATGGGGTATGCATTTTGGGTATGTTGCATCTCCTATTGAATTCATTTCAGTTGTTGTTGTTTATTTCAGTAATTCTGTTTCTGTTTTTTCGCAATGATAGTTGCATGTGTAAAACATGGAAAGGTATGCATGTATTGTTTTGGTTGAGAGTATTATCAAAATGGAATGCATGAGCAATTTGATGCATGTTGAAAATGGAGTTGCAAATATGTGCATGTTCTTGGATCATTTTGGAAGTGAATGATTTGTATGTATTCATGAGTGATTTTTTTAGCACTAATAGCTTCAATGAGTGCAGGTCCACTTGGAATGATGGCTCGATGAAAAGGTATGCGAACCAATTGTAAATTGACATGTTCATGGTTGTTTGGATTTTATTGCAGCAAGAATGGCTCGTCGAGGACGACTTCGTAAGTAGAAGAGGGGAGTATGTTAGCTCAAGAAATGGTTGGTTTTTATGCACTAATGTGTTGCTATTTGAGAGGAGAAGATGTTTGATTGCAGGTTATGGAGAATATGAGCATGTTCAAGATGCAACTACTTGTGTTAAGCTGATGCAGTTTGAAGAAATCCATCCAGATCCCAACAGTTTTGTTCATATCTTGAAGTGCTAATAGTATACACAGATTTACGACAAGTTTTGGAAACATGGAAATGCTCAAAGTTTACATTTTGTGATGATATTGTTGTTGCAGAGATTTTATGGATAAGTACTCAAATCGATTATGATTTAACAAGAGCAATTGGTTTAAAAGATGATCAGTTTCTAAATCTATTTCCTTATGAAGCATCACCTCACTAAGGCTATCGAACAGGTTCATGGTGCTCCCTACGGGTTTTAAGCTACATATGACATGGAGGCTAAAATGTCAGCTTTTCTTGGAGATTATTATGAAAGGAATACAATATGGAAGCCTCGATGCTAAGGAGTACAACATGGACTTCTTCAACCTTTTGCCGTGGGAAGCTTCTACCATTTTTTGAGCAGACAAATTTTTTCACCGGAGCAATTGCAAGTCTGACGAAAGGGGAGGGAGTTGTTTTTTTTGGACTATCTTCTTCTGAGTGGCAGGGGTGCAACTTTATCTCCTACCACACGATATACAAAAACAAAAGAAAAAGGGCTGCTGTCGACGGGAGGAAAAGGGTTTTTTTTCTCGTGCTGATATCAGGAAAGTCCAGAGGAGAAGGAGGGTATCGTGGCAACCTTTTGGAGGAGACGTGCTGGGCACAAAAGGGGGATATGAGCGGAGATTCCTCTCGTTGCTGGGGGCTCATCCGAGTGTCAAGTTTATGGTTGATTGGCAGACGCAAGGACTGTGGAGGAAGAGAGCATAGCTGACGAGACCAAAATAGCTTGACGTGGATGACACATCATGGAGGAGACGATGAAGAATGGAATCCATGTACTAAGAACGAAGAGAAGATGAGAGACGACAGCCTTCAGCAGAGGACTCTTAACTTCTACTATAAGACATTTTCTGTTCGAGAGGAACAAAGAGGTCAATGCGCAACGGCCTCGTAATACCCATGATAAGTTTCTTTTGGAATCCTTTCTATCATACACTAGAATCACCAAAATTATGTCTGTGTTGTTGCGTTTAGGGGAGGTAAATCGGTCTGAGCACCATTATAGTGAGTTATTCACTTTTTCTGCGCACTGTTATCATATGCGTTAGTTGCATCAGGACGATGGTGGCTCAAATAATCCTGGACTATATTGAGGTTTTTGCTCTATTTTCTAAGACATCGCTGAGGTGTCGGTTGCTCATCAAGATTCTGGTGTGTTCTTATGGTTTTTTTTATGTTGATCCACAACTCAACGTTCATGTTCAGTTGGCTAACCTTTTCAACAGAGATCCGTTCTGGCTGTACTGGATCATTCTTTAATTAGCTCTCATCCCACGCATTTGTCCAACTGTACTAGTCTTTTGCGTTATATATCACGTTGCAATCGGTTGTATGGTTGTTGAGTAGTACGGTTCATTGTTGATGAAGCTGTAACACCTTGCCATGTCTAGGCTAGAGGTTTTTTGGATATTATAGCAACCATATCAAGTCATGGCGCAAGGAAGTTCGTGTGTTGTTCATTAATCCTTTAAAGGTCTTAATGTACAAAGATGCTATGTATATTAAAAAAATTCCGACGAGGTTCAGTGAATGGGACTATGCTTATGGTCGATAGAGGATTACCAGATAAATACTTTATTTTAACATCTGATCACACTGTCCTGAGCATATGCATGTGAGACCACGTGAGGAAACAAGAGAAAGAAGGAGGGAAGGTATTTGAGTTTAACCGTTTAAATGTGTCCGTGTCTACTGTTGGTTTGTCTTCTCTTTAACCTTTTGTCATGGCCTCCCAGGGGACCATTCCACACTAAACATATGTTTTGAACGTGGCTTAAGCTGACCCTTTGTCCATACATTTGGTTCTCTCTCAAAGAACGCAATTTCATGATACTAGGGAGAATTCAGCTGTATGCACAAGCGTGTGAGATGTTGTATTTGAGGCTCCGGTACTGAACAGAAGGTTGTCATGTGTCTACCTTTGTACGTGAAAAAATGCACCTAGGGAGTGAGGATTGAAGTGTGGTGAAAGGTAAGGTGATTGGGGGCTTGGGTATATGGGTGTGCAGCTACAGGAGCGAGTGTGTGAGAGAGAGAACAAGAGGGAAACATCAGAGGATGTGTGTGTGGTTGTATGCACGAGAAAGTGTGCTTGTGTAGATGGATGTGTGGTTAGGCATGTGCAAGTGTGTTAGTGTGTATGTGGTTCTAGTTAGATGTTTTCGTACGCGTGTGAGAGTGAACAAAGAGAGCGAATTGAAAGGGAGGAAGAGAATGGGAAAGAGAGTGTGAAAGTGGGATAGGAAGGGTGTGAGAGTGAGCACACTCGAATGCTGGAGTGGAAAAGGAGGGGTAGCGAGGAGAAGATGAAATGAGAAAGAGTGTGTAAGCGAGGGAGCACGAGTGGATTGCATGAGAGTGAAGGAAACAAAATGGGAGGATAAAGCAAACGAAAGTGAGAGTGGAAGGGAGAAAGAGAGAAAAGGTGCGAGAAGATTTGTGCAAGTGAGTGGGTGAATAGAAGAGAGAAGGGTGAGGAAAAGAGGGCTAAAGAAGGCTAGTGAAAGAGAGGGCAAGAAAGAGGGGGCAGGTGACAAAGAGAAATTAGGAAGTGCGAGTGAGAAGGGGGGGATTGTAAAAAGTGACCAATGGATTTGGATAGCCAATTGTGCATGTGTTTTCCTGCCTCCTCCACAGATACCTATGAGTGAAATTATGGATTTAGGGTGATAAAAGCTAACCTAGTCTAAGTAAGTTTGGGGCAAAATATCATTGAGCGTATGCACTTTCCCTCGGACTAGGAGTGCAAACATTTTGGTGTGTTTGCCGGGAATCCCAAAGTGGATAGACTTGAGGATAGTTGTGAAAAAAAGTGACATAGTGTAAGAAAATTAGGCAAAATATCATTGAGCGTAGGCACTTTCCCTTGGACTAAGAGTGCCAAACACACTTGTACAATACACGGAAGCAATATACATACACTTTTGGCGATCATATCTTGCTCCTTCATTTGTTTGCATCATCTTCTTCAATAATAGTGAACTTGCAAAGGCTTTTTCTCTCTCCACAAAGCTCCAAATCAAATGTATTAGCAGTCACTGGAAAGCTACTAGTATCCAATTTATGTTTACAAATTTTCAAAGCATTTAGTTTAGTAGAGAAGAAATCATATTTTTTTTTGTCTTGGGGTCTATCTTTTTATAGCTCTAAAAAATAGGAGGTACCAGTGTTGAGTGTCAAGTTCATTCCTAAAGAATATTTTTCTTATTACTTGTAGTATTGTGCATTTTTTCCACTAAATCCTATGTGTATCATCCATCTAAAATTATTTTTTCCAATTGTAATCATGCTAGCTACTTTGATCATTTTAAGTTGATTGTTTTATCCAAAGAAAGCAAGTTTTTTGAGCTAGTCAATGCACAAACCTATATGTTTTGTATCGACTCTTGCTCCTTGATGCTACAAATTACATAGTGGATTTTATTGCATTTATCACATGCCTATAAGGTTTATTTGAGTCTTCATAAGCTCAAGGGCTAGTCCTTTGCTGGTTGGCTAGACGGAACGTTGTCACTTTGCAAATCACTTTTCTACCTCCTACAGGCTTCTCCAAGTTCTTTCATGTATTAAATCCAAGGAGGAACCAAAAAGCAGAAAAACAAAATGAGGTGTGGTGTAGTTAGAGATTTTGGATGGTCATGCTCTCCCACTAGTCTGCATCTCAAGGCTCAAGGACAACCATCAATAACTAAGAGTCTAAGGAGCACTTGAAACTGCAAAATCTATCCAGGTTGTACATATCACCTTTTTTTTTGCTCAGTTTCTTAGTTTCATCAATTTTCATGTGTTTTTTCTTTACATTTTTCATGTAATTTGGAGGCCATTTTGTTGGGTAGTTTATGAGAACCTTTTTGGAAAATTTGAGGTTCTTTTTTGGAATGTTTTTAATTATTTTCATTTTTAAGAGGCTCTTTTTCATCTTGAAAAATAATGAAAAAAGGAAGCTCTATGAGATCTTCTATGAGTCAGGTTGTCTAGGAGAAGTAATACTTTTTTGAGATTTGTTTTAATCTTTTTAGATTTTTTGACATTTTTTTGGATTTTTTCTCATTTTTCCCACACAAAAGAAAGCCCCCTAACTCTTTTGTTATTATAAGCAAAAAAAATATTTGCCTCTTCTCTCTCTTTCTCTGTCTGTCTGTCTGTCTCTCTCTCTCTCTCTCTTTGTGTGTGTGTGTCCCCCTCCCTCCCCTCCCATCCAACCACATGCCCAACCCTGTCCACCTCCATCCAACCCCCCCATGTTCCCCCACCCACACTCCCCCATCCACCCACTCACACCCCCCCCCAAACTGACCCACCCACACTCCCCCATCCACCCACTCACACCCCCCCCCAAACTGACCCACCCACACCCTCCACCCATGCACCCATACCCCCAACCCCACACCCCCCCACCCACCCCTCCCCCCCCCCCTCGCCCACCACACCCCCACCCACCCACAGCCCCCACCCACCCACACCCCTCGACCCACCCACCCACAATCCCCCGCCCAACCACAAACCTCCATCACTCCACACACATACACATATATTTTGCATGTATATCCCCCCCATGCCACACACACACACCCACCATAGGATAAACAATTATCCTATGGTGTGGTGTATAATTTTTTTTAAGTTTTCTCTACAAGAAACCTCCCTAACTAGTTCACTCAATCCTACCTCTTCATCTATTTCACTTCTCTAGTATCCAGTGGTTGCTATTCTTTTGTTGGGTTGTTTAGTTGTTGTGTTCACGGTTTTACCCATTCTTGTGTGGTGGTGGGACATTATTGCTCCTAGTTTGGCTCTTTGCTCCCCGAGATGGAGAACCCATTAGGTGTTGGGCAATTGTTGACGTGGTCAAAGCTCCAAGTGATGAATCGACAAAGTGGTGCACACATGGCGCACAAGTGGCCAAAGACATGGGTGCACACGTAGTGCAAAAATGGTTTGCTCACAATGTTTTTTAGGGAAAATTGAATGTACATTGCAAAATGGCATTTTTTTAAGGGTTTTAAGGGCTTTTTAAGTGTTTTGGAAGGTTTAATTGAACCCTCCCTTATGCACATATTTTGGAGAAATTAAGGTCAAAGTGAAAAGGAGATGAAGTGAAGCCATAAGCAAGAGTTATCTCTAGCCCCCCATTTAAAATTTTTGGTTCTCTTAAGGTCACTACATGGAAAAATAGGCAATCATTGGCCTTTCCCAAAAAGTGGTTCTTGGAACATCAAAGGGAGGACCAAGATACACTAGCAGTTAGAATCAATGTACATAAGTGAATCGACACACATCAAGGAGGGCATTCTTGGGCTAAGAGGTTAGAATAAGCAACAAAGAGCATATTCTACACTAGAGAGCAAGAGAAGAGCAAGAGATACCTTGAACCAGTGCGAGCCAGAGAAGCAAAGGAGAGAAAAGTGTGCAAAGAAGGTGACTAAGTGTGCAGAGAGAGAGAGAGTCTGTGTGCAGAGAGCCATTGAGGAATGTTGACGCGGCAAGAGCTTCGAAACTAAGTTGTGGAATTTGCCACGCCACAAGAACTAAGCTAAAGTGATGTTAGAACCCTTCTATAATCATCAGTAGCTTAGCATCCTTTCTAAAAACTGAAAACTTTATAACTATATTTAGTGAAATCCGAAAAATTCACTTTACAGAAACTTTGCCTTTTCTTCAAGCTTTAATTTTGATATGGTTTAATACAATTCTTTGTTTTCTTACTATTATATATACTTTCAGTTACTTCACTGTATCAAAACTGTATTTTAATTCACCAAAATCTCACTGGACTGTTATCGGATTGTCACCGTAATGTTACTGGAATGTTACCAGAATCAGCTGCAATTCTATTTGTGGTTACTTCAAATGGTTGTAAGTGAAGTAAAGAAGTAATACCTGAGCTCTCTTCAGTAAATGAACTTTATCTGAAGTTTGAGAGAAAACTTCATCAGTTCTAGATTCCTTTACTGTCAGACATAGTACTGTGTGTATATGTCCCGTTTCACAAAACTCTTTTGATCAGTTTATAGTTGAGACTAGTAGCTTCAAGATAAGCTATTGCTCATGAAAAACTTTACACTACACGATGAAATCTAGCTTGTAGAAGTACCGTAAAACTATGCGCTAAGAAAACTGTAAATGTTAACTAACTTTCACAGTAACATGAAATCACTTAGATTTCTACACACATAAAGAATGTGCTCAGATCTTTCCACATAAACATGTGTTTTCTATTAGAGAAGATGTGTATAGAATGGCTTGGCCTCACTTTGGTCATAGCCATGGAAAACTCTCCTATACTGAGTAGTTCTTCCTTACCATCTCTCTCTCAGATGAATACCTGACAGTTCAGGTTCTATTTTTCATCTCTACATATGCACTCTTGCATCTAACAACACTGGCTGCACTCTTAACAGCTATATATTAACACTATTATGATATTCTAACTCATTTATATACATATTTGTTCCGAGACTCAAAACTCGTAATTCTGGAAGTTTCTATGAACTATATTACAGTCGTGAATTTGTCCCTTCACTAAGGTTTGATTTTCTGAATGCTTTGTTCCTGCTTTTCTTCGTTTTCCTTCATCCTACATACATCTTCACGTCTTTATGTTTAATTAGTGAGTGAATCTCCAACAACTCCCCCTCAATCACTAATTAGCATCCTCTGATCTTTCATATATTCTTCTTTTCTTTTATTCCTGCCATTTCTTTGAATCTGCTTGTCTTTACTCCATCCAAGCTCTTTGTCAACATATCTGCAACCTGATCTTTTGTAGGAGTGAATACTATTTCAATCTCCTTCTCCATTACCTTTTCCCTTAGGAAATGATATTCAATCTCTATGTGCTTTGTTCTTGCATGAAATACTCATACCTTCATCTATTCTCTTAATGAGTAGACTTGCATCTGCCTTTGGACTTTGGTATCCAAGGTTATTGAGATACTTTACAACTGTAATTCCAAGCTCTTGGAGCTTGCTTCAATCCATAGAGTGCTCTTCTTAATCTGCAAACATGTTTTGGGTAATTGGAACTTACAAACCCTTCAGGTTGTTCCATGTAGACTTCATCTGATATATATATCCATTTAGAAATGCATTCTTTATATCCAATTGACTTAGCTTCCATCCTTTTGATGCTGCTATAGAAATCACTGTCCTTATGGTTGACATCTTTGCCACCGGACTGAATGTCTCATCATAATCTGTGCCATGCGTCTGAGCATAACCTTTTACTACCAGTCTAGCTTTGTATCTGGCTATTCTTCCATCTGCAAGCTTCTTAACTTTGTAAACCCATTTATTTCCAATCACTTTCTTACCATTTGGTTTTGGAACAAGTTCCCAAGTCTTGTTCTCCTCAAGTGCATTGAACTCCTCCTTCATTGCTTCTTCCCATTTTTCCTTACCTTTTGCTTCACTGTAATTCTGAGGTTCTTCATCCTCCTTTACTAAGTAAGCATAGTTTTTCTGAGTCAAATAAGAAGTATCATAGGAATACCTTGTTGGTTGTTTCCTTACTCTGTTTGACCTTCTTGGTTCATACTCTTCATGTGTATCTGAATACATTTCTTCATCAAACCTCGGTCCTTCTTCATTTCTCATAATTGATCCGATCCTGGATGTACTTGCCTGCATATGATCTTCATCTCCATTCACCTGCATATGTGATTTACCTTTTTCCTTCCTTCTTACCTCTTCTTCAGATATTTCATCATTATACTCTTTATCTACATACCAGCTCTTCTCTTCATCAAATGTCACATCTCGGGAAACAATAAATTGTTTGGTTAAAGGACTCCATACCTACAACCCATCTGCTTTTCGTCATATCCGATGAGCACATATTTTTCAGCTTTTGGTTCAAGCTTATGTCTTAGTTGTGATGGTACATAAGCATAAGCAACTGATCCAAACACTTTGCAATGATCAAGTGTTGGTTTCTTACCCCACCAAGCTTCATAAGGGGTCATTCCATTTAAAGTTGTACATGGTAATCTGTTTACAAGATATGTGGTTGTATTTATAGCCTCAGCCCAAAGATAGTTTGGACAATTCTTCTCCTTTAACATTGCTCTAGCAAACTCAACTAGAATTCGGTTTCTCCTTTCTACTACTCCATTTTGTTGTGGTGTATACCTTCAAGTTATTTTTCTTTTGATACCTGTATTCCACAGATAATCATTGAATTCTTGAGAAAAATATTCTCCTCCTCCATCAGACCTTAGCCTTTTGAGTTTTTGTCCTGTAAGTCTTTCAGCATACGCATGAAAATGCTTGAAAGCTCCAAATACTTCTGACTTCTCTTTCAAAACATAAAGATTTATCCATCTTGTTGCATCATCAATAAAAAGAACACAATACCTTGAGCCACTGATAGATCCTTATTTTGTTGGTCCCCATACATCTATATGTATGAGTTCTAGCAAACCATCATGTTTGTAACCCTTCTTCTGAATTGGTAACCTGTGTGCTTTTCCCATCTGACAGGCTTCACATTTGTGAATCATATGTTGATTCTTCATATTCGGTAATCCTCTTACGGATTGTTTTTCCACCATCACTTTGATTCCTTTTTCATTAAAATGTCCTAACCTCTTATGCCAGAGGTCTAGTTCTGTAAATGCTTTATCACCATGTGTGATCAAGGCTTGACCAACATTCCCTTGCACTTTAAGAGTAAAAAGTCTACCTTCTTTGTTTCCATAGACAATTTGATTGTATCCATTCTCTGGATCTTCAACAAATACTCCTTCGTTTGTAAATCTGACTTGAAAACCTTTTTCTACTATCTATCCCACACTGATCAGATTTTTTGGAATTGTTGGAACATATAAAACATTTGTTAGTAAATCAACTCCATTTTTACACCACTTTTCCAATTGACCGTACATTATGTTTTGTGTTATCACGTGTTTGTATTGTATGATTTGAAATACCTCCTTCGAGTTCTGATAACAATTCTATATTTCCTCACAAATGATTTGAACAACCAGAGTCAATATAGAATACCTTCTTGTATAGTTGTAGTAGGTGGTGTTGTAAGACTGATTCTGTCCCCAACTTCTTGCTCCACCTCTACCATATCCGCCTCTTTGGCTTTGTCTACCTCTTTGAAATCTTCCACTTCTGCCTCTGCTATTGTTATTCTTATTCTGACTTGATCCTTGGGAATTATGCCCGCAATCATGAGCCAAATGATTGCTTAATCCACAGATCCAACAAGTCTTCTTGTTGTTACTACTTCTTCCTTTTGTATTACCTCTACTTTTACTTCTGACATTACCTCTCCCTCTTGCATAATTTGCTTGAGTAGTCATCTCTTCTTCATCTTTTTCTTTACCTTTATCACTTTTCTTCTTACTTTTTGCGTACATCACTGAACTATGTCCTTTATCTCCATCTATCTTCAAATCTTGCTCAAATGTTAGCATTAATCCAAGCAACTGATTTAAATCTGGTACAAAATGATTTAATGAAAGTTCAGTTGAGAGTACGAAAGGTTTCCACCTTTCATCTCCTCGCAGCCCTACAAGCAATTGCGCTATTAATATGTGATCTTCGATAACTTCGTCAATAGATCCAAGACTGTCTGCCAGATCCTTCATCTTAGTGACCTAATCACTGATGCTTTGACTTTGATTTTTCTTAAACATTGTGAACTTTGACCATAAGCTAGCCTTGCTAGCTTTAGTAGTATTTTGGAAGTGATCTTCCAAAGCACTCCATATATCTTCCGCCTTTTCCAGACCTCTAATATGTGGTAATAGATGATATGTAATGGTGTTGTAGATATAAGCTCTTGCCGTTGCATCTTTCTTCTGACACAGCTTCAAAGCTTCTAACTCTTCTTTCTTCGGTTGACTGTCCTCTCCAAAAGTAGGCTTCTTTTCTTCTCCTGTTACATATATCATTAAGTCCTTACTCATAAGTAAGGCTTCCATTCGCATTACCCATATAGGATAATTATCTCTGTCGAATTTGTCAATAGAAATGTGATTTGCCATGATCTTCTTGTTTCTATTACTGCCGGTAAGTATAATGTTAAAAGATTTTACCTTTCATAAACCTTTACCCTTGAGAATGACTTCGGAACACTTCTTTGATTCCGTTTGCTATTGATCACCTCAGGTTTCACCTTTCTTAAGAAGAATTCTTTAAATTCTCTTGTGTCTTCACTTCCGTTTACTCTTGAGGACCTTTCTGCTCTTCAGAATCTTTCTGCTCTGATACCACTTGTCGACGCAGCAAGAGCTTCGAAATTAAGCTGTGGAATTTTCCACGCCACAAGAACTAAGCTAAAGTGATGTTAGAACACTTCTATAATCATCAGTAGCTTAGCATCCTTTCTGAAAACTGAAAACTTTATAACTGTACTTAGTGAAATCCAAAAAATTCACTTTACAGAAACTTTTCCTTTCCTTCAGGCTTCAATTCTGATCTGGTTGAATACAATTCTTTGTCTGCTTACTGTTAGATATACTTTCAGTTACTTCACTGTATCAAAACCGTGTTTTAAATTCACCAAAATCTCACCGGACTGTTACTGGACTGTGATCGTAATGTTACCGGAATGTTACCGGAATCAACTGCAATTCTATTTGTGGTTACTTCAAATGGTTGTAAGTGAAGTAAAGAAGTAATACCTGAGCCCTCTTCAGTAAATGAACTTTATCTGAAGTTTGAGAGAAAACTTCATCAGTTCTAGATTCCTTTACTATCAGACATAGTACTGTGTGTATATGTCCCGTTTCACAAAACTCTTTTGATAAGTTTATAGTTGAGACTAGTAGCTTCAAGATAAGCTATTGCTCGTGAAAAACTTTACACTATTCGATGAAATCTAGCTTGTAGAAGTACCGTAAAACTATGCACTAAGAAAACTGTAAATGTTAACTAACTTTCACAATAACATGAAATCACTTAGATTTCTACACACATAAAGAATGTGCTCATATCTTTCCACATAAACATGTGTTTTCTATTAGAGAAGATGTGTACAGAATGGCTTGGCCTCACTTTGCTGATTGCCATGGAAAACTCTCCTATACTGAGTAGTTCTTCCTTACCATCTCTCTCTCAGATGAATACCTGACAATTCAGGTTCTATTTTTCATCTCTACATACGCACTCTTGCATCTAACAACACTAGCTGCACTCTTAACAACTATATATAAACACTATTATGATCTTCTTACTCATTTATATACATATTTGTTCCAAGACTCAAAACTCGTAATTCTGGAAGTTTCTATGAACTATATTCCAGTCGTGAATTTGTCCCTTCACTAAGGTTTGATTTTCTGAATGCTTTGTTTTTGCTTTTCTTCATTTTCCTTCATCCTACATACATCTTCACATCTTTATGTCTAATTAGTGAGTAAATCTCCAACAAGGAAGGCAACCAAGGTGGAAAAAGGTACCAATGAGGAGATGTTGCATGTCGATAGAAGGTGGCCCTTCCTCCAACCCTATTGGAAGCTTAAGTGCAAGGTGTGCACAAGAGCAAGCTACTGGAGAGGGTGGAGGTCTGGTATACAGAACATTGATTGCTTAAGGAGTTTTGGTATCTTGTAACTTGTGTGTGCGCGTTTTGGTTTAAGCACTCTACGCAAAGAACATTTTGTCTTTTTTAGACACATCTAATGTATTTTTCATTGTAATCAAGATACAGAAGCTTTCAGTGCAAGTGTTTTACTTTTTCTTCTTCATCCTTCTCCCTTAAACACTCAAGCACCTTTCAACTAAAGAGATCCCCAACAAAAGCCAATAGCACACACCTATGGAGGTAAATCTTAAAATTTCAATAGAGTATGATATAGTAGGTGTAGTCACTAAGAAGTATGAAAAGCTTGTTGGGAGTCTTTATCTTTTTGTGAAAAACTAAAAGAAATATATTTTTTGGATTATTGAGTATGTTCTCTAAAAACCAAAAAGAGATCCATTCGAATGTAGGCATGCCAATTCTAAGGTACATTGCAAGGAAGTTCAATTTTGGTGTTCTTTATGCTACAAGTGATATGCTTCAAGGGTATTGTGATTTGGATTGGTCTAGAGACTGTGATTCTAGAAAAAATAGATTTTGGATATTATTTCTCACTTGGTTCAAGAAAATTTTCTAAGAACTATGAAACAAACAACCTTCACACTTTTCTCCACTGATGCATAATACAAAGAAACTTGCTTTGCCTCTTGTGAGGCAGTTTAGTTAAGAAGTATTCTTGTAGACCTAGGCATTCCATAACAAATCTCGACTATAAATAAATGTGATAATCAAACTTGTATGGTCATTGCAAAGAACCCAATATTTCATGCTCACAACAAGAATATAGAAGCACAATACCATTGTATGTACTAATGCACATTTTCTAAGACCCCATTATGAGGAGAAGAAAATTGTGCACTACCCAATTGATGGGAATTGAAGCTTGCATCTTAGATGAAGGTCAAATTGGACCATGTAAGATATTGTAAGGAAAGGGAGTTACTAGGGTCCCCAATCAAGTGGTTTGTGCAATGTGGAGCAGCCTTGGCATATTCACTAAATCTCTTCCACAAGAAAAGTTAAAAGATTTTTTCAAAGCTTTGGGTTGTGAGGCTGATCGTTCACTACTTGTATGTGTTCACACCATTTGCTCGAGGGGGGTTTGTTACACTTAAGTGTTCCTCAAGTAGCTTGGACATGAACCATTTTCCTATACATGGGAACTTTTTACTCGAGAAGTGGCTAGAGGTTTTCTCCCCCCTATAAGCACATATAGACCATATAATCATATGTGTTGGAACATAGTACTTTGGGATTTTCTTATAGCTTTCGCTTCATTCATACTCATATGTGTTGGAACATAGAACTGTGTGTTGAGAGCTCAAGATATGCCTAACTAATTTTGGGCAAAAGTAGTCAATATGATTGTGTACATTTTGAATAGATGCTATAGGAAGGCACTTCATGGCATTATTCTTCAACCAACGTACTTTGGTAAGATTCCATTAGTATTGCATTTCAGAATTTTTGGATGTTTTTAATATGCACATATACCTAAATAAGAAATAACTAAAGTACGATGAAAAAATAAGAAAATGTATCTTCTTAGAATATAGCAGAGAGTCTAAGCATATAAGTTTTGGGATCTAGAGGAAAAAAAATCATTTTTAAACTTCATTTGGTATTTGATGGGTGATCAAAGTTAGTGGATAACAAATGAAAATCACTAAGAGGATTGAGGAAGCAAAGGGCCTCACATCGTAATATCAATATAGCTCTTATAGTTAAAATTATGGGATCAATAAAACAACCCTTATAGAAGCACTCAAAGGCCAAGTAGAGAGCGGATATTGTGGGCATACATGATGTGCCATGTAGTTCAATATCATCAACAACAAGCATGTGTAAATCAAAAAGATCATCTCTTAATCAGCCTTTTCCAAAATTGATAACGGTGCATCCTTCTCCTTGAGGGCTTCTTTTAACTCTCAGATAGACGTAAATTCTTGGGAAGTGCTCTCATCATACTTCTCCTCGAACACAAGAGCTATAAAGAATCAGTTGTGGATGCAATTTACAACACTAAAGAAAAAACCAAAGCAAGGAGTGGTTGATTATGTTACTAAGATGAAAGATGTGGCTGACCAGCTTGCAAGCATTGGAGAGGAGATAGAAAAAGAACACATTGATATCGACTAGCTTGCCCACCTTAGCAAGTAAGCTATTGGTGCAAATGCCTCTTAGACATCAAATCCTTCCATTTGTGTGAATCCTTGTGGAAAAAGCCAAGATTTGTACTTCTCTAAAGTACCATCTACTTTGTATTTTCCTTTCTAAATCCACTTAATTCTAATTAGCATTTTCTTGGTGGTAAATCAAAAAATTCCCAAGTGCCAATTCTTTAGTATGATCATATTCAACCTTCACAAGGTTAATTTAAAAACAGATGCAGTTCCGTTGTGCAATAAAGGTACTCAATGAATCCCAATTTTGGAAAATAGTTTAAGGAGGAAATTTATAAGTTATTGACAGTTGGATTCATTAAATCGGTTAATCAAGTAACATGATTATCTCTCATTATTGTTGTTCCAAAAAAGAATGGTAAGTTGAGGATTTGTGTGGATTATAGAAAATTAAATGTAGCTACAATTACAGATCATTTCCCGATTGCATTTTGTGATGCGGCCTTGGATGCAGTATGGACATGAAATGTATAGCTTTCTAGATGGGTTTTTGGCTATAATTAGATTCCTGTTGCTGAAGAGGAAAAACATAAAGCAACATTTATTAAGGAATTTGGGGCATATGTGTTTACAATTATTAGTTTTGGATTAAAAAATGAACCACCTTCATTTAATTATGTGGCACATAACTTTTTTGAGCTTCATCGGATGTCATGTGTTTGCTGAATCGGATTTTACTTAGTTAGAATTTCGTTGTATCCAAATTTTGGTGACTTGGAGTCCTAATAGGTAGTTATAATTTGGTTATGTTGATGTCATGGGAATATAGTTCATTGTATTCTTGTTTTAAGTGGAGATTATATTTGAGAGAGATGTGTATGTCTGAATGAGAAGAAGAAGAAGGATAGAGAATCATAAATTGCATTGCACATATTGATTCCATTTAATGCTATTCCAGTATTGCCCTTTTGGAGAATGTGATCTCTTCTATCTTGTAATTTTTGGTATTTGAAGAACATTAATGAAGTATTTTGCCTAACCTGTTTTGTGCATAGTGAATTTATGTCTATCTGATCAAATTCAGTCTGATATCATGTGGACACAACAAAAGAATGGTGAATCTGAAGTATTGTTTGTGACTATTCTCTTTTGTGTAAGGATTAATGTTGAGATTAATTTCCTAAGAATTTGTGATGAAATCAATAGTTATGTGTTGTTGAACCCCAACAGAGTTCTTAGTAATTCATAAGAAGTCTGCCCCATATCACCCACAAGCCAATGGAAAGACTTCCAATAAGGTGTTATGTACAGTTTTGATGAAGATTGTGAATAATGGGTGATCAGATTGGGACAAACAATTACATCATGCTTTATGGGCTTTTAGAGTTGCCTACAAAATTGTTATTGGCATGACACCATTCAATCTAGTATATGGCCAAAATGCAATTTTTCCAATTGATTTCCTGATTCCTGCCCTTCAAGTAGCTGAGAAGTATGAATGGACGGGACACGAATTGTCCCAACAATTGGATCAGATTGACAAATTGCATGAGACTAGATTGCAAGTAGTCGCAGGCATCTATGCAACCAAGAAGAGGCAAAAAGCATATTATGATGCCCATATCAAAGACAAGGGACTCAAGGAAGGTGATTTCGTCCTAGTGTATACCTTGAAGAAACATGCAAAAAAGTTGCAAAAGAGAGGACATGGACTGCTAGTGATCAATCACATTTTGACTAGTGGAGCAATGAACCTAGCCACCCTAGATGGAGAAATTTTGCCCAATTACATAAGTGGATGTCATGTGAGGAATACTTAGAACCCTTGACTGAAGAGATGTTGGTTAGACTTCTAGCAGCAAGCAACCAAAAGGAAGAGGATGAGAGAATAATAGAAGAGGTGAGACTTGAAGCTCTCGAATGAATTCGAAAGCAAAAAGAATGGATGTGTGAGAGAGATGAGAGATATCAACAAGGAGAGGAACCAATCCCCATGGCCAACTATAGAGCATCAAAGAAAAAAACCCTAGGATGTCAAATCAAGAAACCCTACTTAAACCTAGGAGTGGGAACCGAGGAATATCACCTAGTGGATGCAGTGATTGATACAGGGACAGCATTAAGTTGCACATGCTCTTCATTAGCACAACAAATAACAACACAACTTTGACCCACTAATGCATATATGATTGGGATAGGAGGAAACACCATTGAATGTTTAGGAGACGTTACCCTATCTTTACATTTAGGTAACAATTTGATGCAACAAAGGCTTCTAGTTTGCAACGATGATGACCTGTTAGAGGAACTCGTGCTAGATCAAGATTGGATATATGAATTCGATGTGACAATCTAGTTACCTCTAGGCTATATATCAGCCAAGATTGGGCAGAAAGAAGTCGTTAGCCTATTAGATGAGAGACCTTGTGTAGGACCTAAAATGCACCCAATAAGACCAGTAGTTCCCATCTTAGCTCAACCCCTAAAGCCGGGAAGGATACTGAGAACAATCCAAGTGTCCAAATGTATGTGAAATCATTACGATGGAATGGGAGAACCTTATGACCATATTGTAGAATTCAAACAAGTATTGTGAGCAGAGCAAGTGGATGACTTTTTCATGCAATATGAATCCTTTGGGCTAACCCTCACAGGAAGGACCTTCACTTGGTTCCAACCCTTGGACCCAAATCACTTTGGCAATATCAAACAATTTTTCCAAGAATTCATTGGAGAATTCACTAATCAAGGGATTAAGCATAATTCATCATCCTTAATCCATAGTTTCAAACAAGCTCCTAATGAAATAGTGAAAAATGTGGCTAGAAGATTTAATCAATATGTCGATCAATGTCCTCTGACAGAGAGACCTTCCCAGTAAAAAATGATATGCTTATTTCTAGATGGATTGACTAATGGAATGTTGAGGACCTTAGTATACATAAACACTGAGGCAATGTCTCCAAGAGTGCATGGATTTGGAAGACAATTTAGCAGACAATCTTAAAAGTGCACAAAGTTCTGCTAGATCGGAGGATGCAAGGAGCAATGTGACTTCTATTTCAAGTAATGTGGAGGAACTAGCAGAGTTAGTAGCGAAAAAATTGGGATTACAAGGACAAAGGAACTACCAGAACCCCCCTTTGAGAGTATCAATGTTACAAAGATGTATGTTGTGCGGAGGAGATCACCCATCCCATGTCTGCATGAGAGGAGGTTTAGGGGTTTCATAACATTACCCTTACAATAGGCAGTCAACTCAAGGAATCAACTTATACTATCACATTGAGCACCAACCACAACACTTAGAACTACCCATTGAACAGGCAGCCAAGACCAATGGTACCACCTCAATATAGACATATGGATATCCTCCTAGGGAACAAGGTAGAGAAGCTCCGAGGTATAACTCTTACCCAAGATCACGGGTAACACCTAGACCATATGAACATGGAGGATATGGTCAACCACAACCTCTTCTAGGACAACAACTACCCCATTCACAAAATGTAGTACCAGTAAAGTACACCCAATCGAAGGGAAACCTAGAAAGAGCCATAGTACCAACAACACCATTGACCAGTTCAAAGACAGCTTATGAGGGTTTCGATTAGAACCAAGGAGAGTATTACTCTTATGATGCAAGCCTAACAAAATATGACGAGGCTTATGATCAACAATACTATGGTTATGAGGGATATGAAAATTCTTATGGATGGAGTATGCTAATCTCATGTACACAGCATTGAAGGCCCGAGCCCCAATTAGACCACCTGCTAGACCACCTGCCCCTAGAGGACCATACTATAGGTGTGCAGGAGATCACTTTATAAGGGAATGCACTTTGCCATACAACCCACCACCCCCATGGTATGGGAAGGCTATTGTAATGACTGTGGCAAGGAACATTTGTGTAGAGATTGCCCTAAGAACCCCCAACAAGGTTCCCACCACTACAGTTATCAATGTGATAGAAGTGATCGAATCATCCGGAAGTGATAAAGAATACACAGTGCCACTAAAGGCTATTACTCGAGCCCAAGCCAAGGGGAATGTGGTAAAAGAAATATTATCCAAGCCTGAGATGGATAAAAGTCTAGAACCCAAAATTCAGGTAGTCAAGGATTCAAAAGACCTAGAGGGAACTGACAAAACAAGGAAGACCCAAAGATGGAAGGCTAGGAGGGGAAAACTAAAGAATAAATGGATGAAGAAGAAAATCAAAGATGAAAACAAGTGAAAGAAAGGAAGGAGCATCAAGAACAAGAGGCACGACGGACCTCTCATCAAACGATCAAAGAATCTAAGCCAATAGAGGTAGGATCAATTTTAGTAGACCCTATGCCAAAAGACTTGAACATGTGGTTGAAAGCTTATTAGTCTAGAATCAAGACAAGACCCAGTATAGAGCAGCATGAAAAACTCTATCCAAGAGGAGAGTTGGAAAAGGAAAGACTAGAAATGTGTAGAAAACTAATATAAATAGCTCAAATCACACTTGAACATACTAACCCAACCCTCCATGAGATAAGAATACCAGAAAACCAATTCAAGGAATGCATGCATAAAAACAACTTAAAACCAGTAAGGGAACAACCAAAAAGAAGTAATTCGATGGTGGTGCACCACTGTGCACTCTCCTTCTCGAGAGCTCCACGATGATATCCTCGGAGTAGAAAACTGAGCTCCTAAGGCCGCACAGAGTACCCTGCTAAGAAGTTTGTCTTCGTGCTCCCTGTGTACTTTGTTTTTCCTATGCATTCTGCAGAAATAAAGAATGATAAAGAATACCTGAGTGTAAGTATACAAACCATACCTCCCACCTGATGGGCATGTTACATCGTATACAAGAGACTTTGTAAGATCATGAATCAAGTAACCCCCATCAAGTGACAACAGTGTCAAAAGCTATCATGTGGTACAACTTTAGTCAAAGCATCTACAGCATTATCTCGAGTGTGAACCTTCTCAAGAATAATGCACTCAATGGCTAAGAAATCTCTAATGAAGTGATACCTCACCTCAATGTGCTTGGTCTTTGCATGATATGTTGGAGTTAGACGTCTGCGAAAGCACGCAAACAACACAAGGAAGAAGAAGAAGCTTGGAGCACAACACACAATACTAAATGTATTACTAGAGAATGTACAACGATAAGTAGCCCATTAGGGAAATAGGCATATATACAAGCCGAGGGAAAAAACCTCCTAAAAAGGGAAAAAAGTGCCCCAGCGGTCCTAGTGTGTTCACACACATCACTACCTAAATATATCAACAAATCCCCGTTGGGAGTGATGCGGTGAACAAGGAGATGGCACTCATGTATAAGGACGTGCAAAGCTATGTGGAAATCACTCCAGAAAAGGAAGTAAACCTAAAGCTTTGCAGAAAGCTTCAAACTTCTCCCTAGGCAGATCCTTTGTGAAAAGATCTGCAATGTTCACTGCGTGGGCACATATGCCAAGCTGATCTCCCCAGCAGAGAACCTCTCCCTGACATAATGATAATGCACCTCAATGTGCATAGTGCGAGCATGGAACACAGGGTTCCTCGCAACTGCCAATGTGCTCTGACTGTCAGTGAAGATGGTGGTGGCAGAAGACTGACCAACACCCAAATCAACCATAAGGCATCTGAGGCACACACACTCAATAGTCGTTGTGAAAGCTACCCTATAATCAGCCTCACAATTGGAAGTGGCCATAGTAGGCTGCTTCTTGCTCAACCAAGATATACATGAGCTACCAAGCATGAAGCAAAAGCCACTAGTGGACACATGAGTGTCATAGAAACCAGCCCAATCAGAGTCAGAAAAAGCATGCAAATCTAGCGGTAGTGATCCCCCCTTGGGATAAAACAACCCAAGTAGCCAAGTACCACTCAAGTAGCGAAAGATGCGCTTAACTGCCTACCAAGGCTTGACTCATGGGCAATGCAAAACCTGCTCATACGTGAGATAGCAAACTCAATATCTAGCCAAGTAACGAATAAGTAAATCAAGCATCCAACAGCTTGCTGATAGAGAATAGCATCAAATGCATCTCCAGCATCATGAAGACTCAGTCGTAAACCTGTCTCCATAGGAGTGGCAATAGGTTTATAGTCTTCAATGCCAAAACATTGCAATAATGTTTCAATATATTTCGTTTGACACAAAGCCATTCCACCATCAACGTGCATAAACTGAATGCCCAAATAATGATGCAAGTGCCCCAAATCAGACATCTCAAATGAGACATGTAAATCAGCCTTGAAATCAGCAATATGCTTCTCATGAGGATTAGCGAGCAGCATGTCATCAACATACACCACAATGATCAGAAGTACATGATTAGCACACTTGACATATAAGGTGCTTTCACTTGGACTGTTCTCAATAACCATGTGCAATCAGATAGGCATGTATCTTTTCATACCAAGCACGTGGTGCTTGCTTTAAACCATATACTGCCTTCTTTAACCTGCACACCTGGTTTTCATGCCCTTTTTGCACAAAGCCACGAGGCTAAAAAACATACACTTCTTCATGCAATTCACCATTCAAAAATGTTGTTTTAATGTCCAACTGAAGTACATTCCAACCATGATGAGCTGCAAGTGCACAGATGCTACGAACAGTAGTCATTCGGCAAGTAGGAGCAAAGGTTTCATCAAAATCAATGCCTCTTTCCTGCGCATAACCCTTTGCAACAAGCCTAGCCTTACACCTGTCAACTGTACCATCAGGTTTACACTTCAGCTTGTATACCCACTTAGTGTCAATGGCCTTCTTTCCAGGAGGCAAGTCACATAAAGACCAAGTACCATTCTTCATTATTGCATCATATTCAGATTGCATAGCACCCATCCAATTTTCTAAATTTTGTGCTTCATCAAACGAAATAGGCTCAGTCTCATCACAAAGACTACATGCAGCCATAGCATAACAATCTGATGCAAAAGAGGCACTATGAGAGCCTGATCAAGTACGATATGACAAAGGTGCATCTAATTTGTTATCACTCAAAGTCTACACCAGCCATTTTGGCATAGTTCTTGCCTGCTCAATATCAGCTCTTTCATCAATAAGTGCATCATGCAAATCTGCATCAGAAATGGAATGATCTACATCATCACATGAAACTTGCAAAGGTTGAGAAGTTGCTTCATTAGGACTAGCACTAGATTGTCCACCTGTAAAAAGAGGAAGCAAAGTATCATACATGTCTTCGGAGCTAACAGATGTCTCCTTAGTACATGAACGTAATGGTTGAATAGCATCTTCCACAAAAACAACATCATGGCTAACCAGAATGCGTTTAGTCTATGGATGATACAAATGCTATCCTTTACTTTCAAAACTGTACCCAACAAAAATACATTTTACTACTTTATCATCCAATTTTCTACGATGTTATTCAGGCACTAATGCATATGCCAAACAACCAAAAACACACAGATGAGTAATAGATGGTTTGTTGTCATGCCAAGCCTCATATGGAGTGATATACTACAATGCTTTAGTGGGACACATGTTAAGTACATATGTTGCACACATGATAGCCTCAAGCCAAAAACTATGTGGTAAAGCCTGACTCTTGACCATACACCTCGCCATCTCCATGAGTGACATGTTCTTCCATTCATCAACTCCATTCTATTGAGGTGTATACAACACTATACATTGGTGTTTTATCCCACGTTCAGCTAGAAATGCATTAAAATAAGAAGACATATATTCCCCCCCTTGATCAGAACGGAGGGTGCCCATTTTACATGCTAACAAATTTTCAGCCAAAACCAAAAACTGTTTGAAGCACATGAACACTTCGAACTTTGCTTTCAATGGATATACCCATGCATGCCTAGAAAAATCATCAATGAAAGTCACGGAGTAAAGATAATTTCCAAAAGAATGTGTCTACATAGGACCATAGACATCACTATGTACAAGCTGCAATTTCTGAGCAGCCGGAACTAAACCATCTTTTGGAAAGAATGAATGATGCATTTTGCCCAGAATACACCCTTCACAAACATGTTTTCCAGGTGCCTCAAGTTTGGGCAAAGAGGACACCATTTCATATTTTTACAGGCGTAGCAAACTAGAAAAATTCACCCATGGGCCTGTGAAATGGAGTTCTTGTAAGGAATTAGACTTGAAGTCTAATCTCTCATTAGATTGGGCACTCTCTTGCTCCTCATAAATGAAAGGAATGTCTTGTGGGAATTGATCATACGCTTCATCCACAAGCTCAATGGGGGGAGGAGCTTCACTTTCCTTAGCCCATTTCTCTTCTTGAATCTCTCGTAGGAATTCTGGTGAATACCGATTCATAGAAGAAGAGGTGTCTGGCTCAATGGAGTTAGGCACATAAGCTTCCTGAGGGGGGATGCTTATTCTTTCACTTGTTTGTCCCTCTCTTGAGAAGTGGCTTCCTTGACAAATCTTGCAATTATGCTCTCTAATTTCTCCAACAATCCATAAAGGTGCAATTGTGTCTTAGCTGAGCAAGAGTACTTCAAGAGGCAACTGGCTTCAAACATGGTCTAAGCCAATGCTACCATTTTAGCACAAATCTTGGTTCTTTCTATCTCTAGATCAGCTCTAGGCTAACATATGTCATGATCTGTCACATTTGGCCTGTCTTGGATTCTGGTCTGATATGCCTTAAGCATCATGTCTATGTCCTCGGGAGTGGGGTCAGCTGATACTAATCCTACTCTAGGGGGTGGTGGAATTGTATGAGGTGGATTGGAAGGTGTCGGATTAGGTGGTGATAGGGATGAAGGTGGTTGTGGTATGTGAGAGTGTGTTTGAGAGGTGAGTTCAACAGTTTTGGATTTTGCTTCTCTTATGCTCTCTTCTAATTCGCTCTTCTTAGACCATTTTCTTTTCATCCTTTCCCGGATATCTTTCCAGGCTCTTGTCCGTTTGTTGGTTATGCTCTCAGTTTCACTAACCTTGGCACTCTTTTCTTGGCCTAAACCTTGGTTTTGTTGCAAAGCCTGAGCTCTCGTGACCACTTGCATTGGTGCAGTGGAAGTTACACTTCCTGTAGAGTCTACTACTAACCCAATAATGTTTATAGGAGTGATTTTTGGCATATTATTGGAGTTCTTTGCGCAATCTCATAAGAGATGCTCCTTTCCGCAATCTTGATAAAAGCCTTGAATTGTCACTAATTGGGGTTGTGTAGGGGCAGGCATTAGGCAATCACAAATGAGGTGATCTCCCTGACATCGGTAGCATGGTCCTCTAGGAAATGGGGGTCTTACCTACCTAGGTTGAGTTCTAGGGTTGGGGTTCGCGTACATGACATTTGCATACTTTGGATCCCAACTAGGTTCACTCGGTTCATCACAATAATAGGACTCATTATGCTCAGGTGACTGCATGTAGTAAGCCGGGGGGCTATCAACATGTGTAGAATTGAAACTATGATCACTAGGGTCATCTTTTGAGAGTAATGGAGTTACTAGCACTATAGCTCTATTTAGATTTTCTTCTATAGTTGCATACTTCACTGGAATCACATTAGCCAGAGCAGGGGGTTGTTGTGCTAGAACGGGTTGAGGTCTCTACTGCCCTTGATACAATGACTAATAGGGTTGTTGGGACCTACCGTACTGCTGTGGTGGTTACTGGTTCTGGTATCTGCCTTGTTGTGTATATGGTTGAGGGTAATTTTTTCTGACAATTTATTTGTTATAAGGGCAGTCTTGTATAGTGTGGTTGGTGTATCTTTGCTCTATGGTGTAGTATTGGCTACTAGGATTCACTTGGGGTTGATCCATAATGGGACATACACTCGCCATATGGTCACCTCGACAAGTATAGCACCACCTCACTAGGGTAAATCGGGGTATCTGTTTGCTTGAGACACCTAATTTCTGAGCTACCTTCTTTTCGAGTTCCTCAATAGACGTGGATCGCACTTGCAATTTTTGTGCCTTTGTATTGGTCTCATACAATGTGACCAAACAGTTCCAAGCCTCTTTCAGAGTCTTGACATCCTGTATGTGCCCAATCATGCTATCCTATATGCTAACAGATAGCCAGTACATTACCTTTCATGCTCCTTGATTCCATTCCTCATATGCTCTTAACTGTTCTGTAGTCCGATTCCTATCTGGTAATTGTGGAGCATTTTCGTTCTCTCCTTCGATGTACTTCCAGTAGCCTTTTCCCATCAAGACATTCGTCATTCTGAATCTCGAAGCATGGAACTTATTCTTTTCCAGCTTATCGCCCATAAGCTGACTCATTCCATCTGCATTTGCCATTTCTGCAGCAATTCACAACAGTGCAAAACACTACAAGCAGCACTTCTTCTTGAACATTGTCGCACTATGACGTGACAGTTCGATCTCAGAAAAACACAGTTTTTGTGTATCAACAGTACACAGAATCGCTTGAGATTCTGGATCTAGAATATATGAGTGTTGCTGAACACGGCGCAATTTACAGTTTCTGAAACTGACTTGGTTTTTTTTGTGGGCCCCACCTTGCGGGCTCAAAACAGAGGTCGAGATGGCTCCGAAACTTTGATCTGACAAAAACGAGTGACCCTAAAGGGATAATCCCAAAAACATTTTGAGGTCTTCTACCTTCACGCCGAGTTTCTAGCAAACAGAGGTCGTTTTTGAATCGCGTTTTCTCCACACCTTGTTGCGTACTCTTCACCATTGCCTTCTCCACAAGCTCTCTACAGCCACGCTGGATCTGATACCATGTCACGAGGAAGGAGATAAGGAAGATAGCTCACACACACACTCTCACAATCAAAGAGAAGCACACACTCAGATTGAGGCAAGGAAGAATGATCTTATTCTTCTTCTTCTTCTTCTTCTTCTTCTTCTTCTTCTTCTTCTTCTATTACATAAAAAGGAATGTATGAGAATGACCTAAAACAAGAATACAACAAGTGCAATATATAAAGACCAGTACATAAGGAAAAAACTAATGTCCATGAGTGAGTGAGCTGGCAAGAAATAAATGTGTCATCGCTCTCGATAGATAAATCTAAGAAAGCTCAATAAAGTATCCCTGACATATATCGGCGTGACCACTATACATGTCAGAGAAACGAAAAACTGATACGTGTCATCCTGGATCATCACATGTTGAGCTTGATATCTCAACATAACTTACTTCCAATACTCTGTGTTCTTAACATAAGCTAGGAATTGACTAAGAGAGTTAAGAGAATTTCCAACCTCAAGTTCTTTGCCTTTTGAGTGCTAGTTGAGCTCGGGACATGCTCGCCCAAGCTCTGTGATCACCTTGCTAAGGTTGCTTGAATTCCTTTCCTGCGCCCGCGATCCTCAAGTTCTTTGCCTTTTGAGTGCTAGTTGAGCCTGGGACACGCTCACCCAAGCTCTGTGATCACCTTGCTAAGGTTGCTTGAAGTCCTTGCTTGCACACTCGATCCTGCAAATTTTACTAGTTAGAAATGGACTTGCCCACAATGGATTGACAAGCAGAAACAATCTTCAACATTCACTGAAAAGTACAGTCCCTTTGCTTTCCTTTTTGCCCAAAACAGTATTCTTACTCCCTAGTATCGATTGATGGTCAACCCAAAAACACCTATACTAGAACCTCACGTATTAATAATACAAAAAACCAGTTGATGTCCATGTAGGATTCTCAAGAAGCTTTCCAATGAAACAAAAATTGTAGCAAACGAAGTTCGTATGAAGAAGTTATAGCCAATCAAGTACTCAAGAGTCAAAACAGGTGAAACAGGCACTTAGGGATAACTCACAGTGTCTTCTAAGGCTTCTTTATGCTCTAATGACCCTCAATTTTGCAAATTTTTAACCCAAAAATAAATTAAATTTCCTTTGCCCTAAAAATGTTGAATTTTCATGTCAATCGCGATCGAGTGGTCTGTCAATCGCGATTGATGTGTCAGTCACGATCGACTAGTTAGTCGCGATTGAGAGGTCCGTCGTGGCTGTCCGTCGCAATTGATAGGTCAATCATGATTGACACGTGGCCCAAAAATTCTGTCATTAATGTTCAAACAATCGTTGACTAAGTCGGTCATGATCGACTGGTCCGTCATGGCTGACGGTCGCGATTGATGGGTCAATCGTGATTGACACATCACCCGAAAATTCCATCAGTCGTGGTCAAACAATCGTTGACTGAGTCGGTCGCGATGGACAGGTCCATCGGGCTGTCAGTCACGATTGATGGGTCAATCGCGGTTGATGGGTTGGTCGCGATTAACACGTGGCATGTGAACATTCTGGCAGTTGTGGTCAATCAGTCGTGGACTCTATCGGTCACGATCGATGTGTCGGTCGCAATTGACAGGTCCGTCGGGAGGTGTCCGTTGCCGTTTGTCAGTCGTGATTGATGTGTCAATCGTGATTGATAGAAAATAAAGGCATTTCAAAATTTTAAACACACTTTTAGGAAGCCCTAGGCCTACACATCATGTTTATGCACTTAGTTTAGCAAAATGGTCGATTTTTTTATCAGTCACGATTGACAAAAGTCAATGCCTTGGGACCTACACAATAAAAAATTTTACCTGCTGGAATTGATACAACTGCTGGGGGTGCTGATTCCTACAAAAAATCTCAGAAAACACACAAAAGTACAAGCACACAATCGCTCTCTTGCTCTCTCTCACACGTGAAATGAGGAGAATGAAATGGGAAGGGTGATATGACCAAAAATTGAAAATTTTTTGAAGGTTGAGATGAAGGTGGGAGACGGTGAGGATGATGATGGTGATGATGATGGTGAAGAAAATATATCAAAGTGAAGGAAATACCTATGACTCCAATGTCTCAACTCTACATCTTACGTTCACACGCTCGTCCTCAAAGCTCAATCACTGGCAACGGCACCAAAATTTGGTGTAGCTCAGTGATGAGTAGCACCTCCTTTAATGTCAATCCTAGAAGACGTGAGGATGGTATGAAGACCTTGAACAAGTGATGGCACAAGTGTGTGAGTGAGAAGCACACAAGCATGCATACACATACACACACATGCACACATAAGGTAAGAATAAGGAGAGAAACAATGGAGTTCTTTAGAATACTCAAAAAGTCTCATATACTAGCTCAAATCACTAACAAGCTAACCCCAAAAATGAACTCTCTAGCTCTTTTTATAGTTTTTTATTAGCTTTGGTCCTGTCCAAACCTAGTGTTTGGCCTAATTAAAAATTAGGTTCCTAGGCTATTTCGGAGGCCCAAATGAGCTCTAAAAATTATGAAAAATGGTACGTACATACTTCTAATACTCCTCAAGCTTGAGGACTCCTCAGCTTAAACAAAATGGAGTCAAATCTACCAGAAATGATATTTACAATGTTCATGAAGTGATGGAAATCGTTGTTACAAAGAGGTTAAGTCGGGAAAAATTTGAATGGCCTACTTGCCGGATCTTCGTTGACTTCCTTGCCTACTTGTTCCTTCTCTCTACTCTAACTCCCTTCGTTGGCTTCCCTATCGTGTAGGTCTTTGAGTGCCCTTACTGCTATCAACATTATGCATAACAAATTTTGAACCGTCAATGAACTGCACAACCACATCTCCAATCCCCAAAACGTCACATTGGTAAGAGTCACCAAGTCTCATGGTACCAAGAGACTTTGCTACATAATCAGAGAATCATTCTCTGTGTGGTGTCACATGGAAAGAAGCAGCACAATCTAGCAGCCACGTGTGGGAAAGAGAATCAACCATAAGAGCCTCAATCGGCATATTACTATCAAGTGTCAACACATCATCATCATCAACAATAGCATTAATTTCTTCAATCTTCACAGTCGAAGTAGATGGTGCAGGTAACTGTTTAACATGCCCATCAACATTTTTTCCTTTACATTTAGCATTCTTTAATGCATAATAAAAATTCGTAATATGTCCTTTCTTATTACAATAATGGCATTCGATATCCCTCTTCCTTGATTTACTTCTACTCTTATTCTGTTTACCATTCTTTTCCTTGTTCTTGCTCCTGCCATATTGCTGATTCTTTCCTTAGTAAGAATCACGAACATTATATGCATCTTCACTCTGAGTGCCAACCATAGATTTTCTATGAAACCCCTCACTCAAGAGTGATCCACATATGTCATCATAGATGAGTTTACCACCAGGTGCACTATTGCCAATAGTTGTGCAAAATGTATCCCATGATGATGGTAGGGTGCATAATAGCAATACTACTTTCATTTCATTATCCATATCCATTTTCAAAGCCTATAACTGAGAGAATATAGCATCAAACTCATTTAGATGAGCAGCAACACTATCTCTATCCTTCATGTGAAGGTCATATAATTTTCTCATGTGATACACTTTATTTGATGTCGTCTCTCTTTCATATGTATTGCATAACTTCTTCCAAAGCTCCTCTGCACTTTTACAATCTAATATTGTAAAGTAAAATTATTTGCTAGGTGCAAGCGAATGGTAGAACTAGCCATTTCATCTAAGTCATCCCAATCATCTTCATCCATGTCAGAGGCTTCTTTGAAATCCCATTTACTGGCTTCCATTGCCTCCTTTGAATCAGCACATCTGTAATTTGATTCTTCCATAGAGCAAAGTTTGTGCCATCAAATTTTCGGATCTCAAAATGGTCTTTGCCCTGCAAGTTATAGCTCCTCCTTGGAACACTGGAACTAGACCCTGATCCACTAGAAGGGCCTGAGACCTCTGGCATCATGGTAGAGAAGTGAATAGAATGATAATGGATCTAGAAGAGTCCAAACACCAACAAATAAGTGTATCAAGGAGTAAATCGACCACTATATAGTTGACAAAACCAAAAATCTAGAAAATTTTTGCCAGAGTATCCTTTGCAAAATGAGCATATGACCAGTGTCAAAATATCATAAAAGTGCAAGTAACAACATGTTTACCTGCATAGTGAATCACTGACTCCGCTGCATATAATCAATTACAAAATAGAAGCCAACTAGGCTTATCGAGCACCTATGAACAACTATCATACATCTCCTATGGTGAGGCTGGGTAAGTCTTCCACCTACATCAGACCCTGATATCTGGGTATCTCCCAATTAAGAAAACCTCACCATGACCCTCTTTATCAAATGTAAAACACTTTATGCAAAAATGTAACCGCTATATCAATGGCCACATGGACCTACATAAGTGGTATCCACAGACATACATGGTATGTGCTCAATATATGCAATAAAATGACACTAAAAGGTTGAATGCATAGCCCAAAAACTAGCCAACAACACCTGCAAGTGTCTATCAACTCAGATGTTTTAGGCTCAAAAACTTGCGATAACGATAGAAGAATTATTGCGAGCGAAACCACAACTGTGGAAACAATTAGCCGAACAGTTGAAGATAGGAATGGAAGAATCTATAAAAGAGAGAAAAGAAGTGGAAGCTCCATCAACCATCCAAATCCCAATAGATAAAGTAGGACAATTTAGCGAGGGAGATGAGGGAAATACATGTCTTCCATCACTTCTAAAGGATACATGACCAAACCAATCTTAGACACCGGAGTAGGTGTAGGCATAGCCACTAAAGAAATTTGGGAAAAATGGGGAAAGCAAGCCCTATGACCTACATGTGAAACTCTAGCTAGTTGATGGTCATGTTGAGAGACCACTAGGGATACTGGAAAAAGTTATGTTGACCACATGTGGAGTAGAATTCTAACATAATTTAGCCATTTGCCAGTTCCGAAAAGCTAGCAACTACGAAATGATTTTGGGATAACCATTCATGAGACAATTAAGAGTTGTGCAAGATTGGGGAAGAGATTCTTTGTACCTACAACACCAGGGGACAACTACAAAGATAAATTTACATACCTTATCATATAGAGATGTACCCCTATTACAATGGAATTCATTCCATAGAGAGGAAGATGATTTATCCATTCACAACACAGGGTCAAGTGACCAATCATGGATGAATGAGGATGTCTAGTTATGGATGTGTAAGGAAGCAAAAAAAGAGGAGAAGAGAATGGAATTGTGGCCAATAGGGCACAAGAATTCTAGACCCATAAACGACCCAACATATATGCCTCAAACATTTCCTGATGAAGCATTCGAGATGCACGGATGTATGGAAATATTATCCACTCTCGATGTGTGCATAAACGAGGAAGTGTTGACCATGAATGAATTCATAGATGAAGAAGCTAGAGATCTCATTTTTGAGGTTGGCTTGGTAGATATTGAAGCTTTTGTAATAGATTTCTTTTGTAATTGAAAGCATTCTCTTGTTTGTGTGTGTCGCGTGTGTTGCTTATGGTCACCATACCACCCTCACGTCTCCGTGGATTGACAATTATGAGTTGGAACTTCTCACTTTGGTACTCACCATTGTGCTAGAGTGACAAGCTTCTCACTGGGGCGGTTGATAGGACCTACAAAGTCTATGCACCACTTGAAGAATGCATGTCCTCCCATCATGGGTCTCAATGGCATCTCATCTTTTCAAATAGGATATTGAGCTTGCATGTGTCACACCTCTTCACATAGGTATGTGCATCCATATGAAGAGTGGGCCACCAAAGACCTAAAAATAGAATAGATTTGATCACTCAATCAGGTCCAAAGTGGCCTCCTACAATGCCTTGGTGTGCAGTTTCTAATATCTTCAAATACTACTTTTTGTTCTTGGATCAACTCCTACCTATCTATTTTGATCCATTGATTAGTGGATCATCTTCCAAAAAACATACATGATTATTTATGGTCATTAGCTAGCTAAAGGAGCCCACTATACTCTTCAGCCATCATTCTCAGCAGGTGTCAAGCAGGATCTAGCAACACCACTTCATCTCTTGTGACTATCCACCATCTCCTCCAACAATTACTATGGCTCTTGAATTCATGTTCTCCTAATGCTTTATGATATGGTGATTGTAGTATCATGCCTATGTAAACACAGTTCCTCTCATGTTTGAAACCTGTCTCTCTGTTTATGAATTCATCTGTTGCTTCTCAATGGGTGTTAAATTTCAGCATTACAAAGGTGGACATTTACTTGATTTGAGAACTACACTATTATTTAAGGGTGCTATTTTAGTTGCATCATCTGCACATTTTTTTGGAGGTGATCTCTTGCTAAAGTTTTTGGGGATTGAGCATTCTTCTGCACCCTCGTGCCAATTGCTTCATTGGGGTTGAGCTCATTCATAAGCTCCCCTTGTTTTGTTGTACTACCATAATGGGTGTGAGGCTTGCTCCCCCTACCTCATGGGGATTCTATCTACAAGGTCAAGTCACCTTTGGGCTCCCTCATTGATCTCCTTGATTATGTGGGGCATCACTTTCTTTGGCTATGGACGAAGTCAAGGGAGGAATGTTTTTGTGTGTTGCCCTTCATCTAACTCTCTCTTGACTATGCTTGATGGATCTTCTGGGGGTTACTCAATACTTCAAATGGATTGTAGATGCAAGGATAGATGTAGGATGCTACAATGTTTTGGCCATTTTGGTGAGCACTTCAATACTTAAGAATTTCCCAATAAGGTCATCTCCTCTACTTTCTTTGTGTATCCTATCAAGGAGATCTAAGCCTTGAGCTCCCATGATTGCTCGACTCTCACAACATCGACTGCACCCCATCCCTCCTACGACTCCTATGGCATGAAGAACTTTCCACGTCTTGTGAAGGGACTACTACAAGAAGAGTTGGGAGGAAGATGATTGATTTTGATGTAAAATACTACTAAATATATGAGGAATAAAACAATTGCTCATGGTGCTCCATCGTTGGTGAATGGATTGTTGAAGAATCACTCACTAATTAGACATAAAAGACATGAAGACATATGAAGGATGAAGAAAGATGAAGAGAAGCAGAAACAGAGCATTCTGAAAATCAAGTCTTAGTGAAGGGACAAATTCACGCTTGTAATATAATACATAGAAATTTCCAGAATTACGAGTTTTGAATCTCACAACAAATTATATGTATATAAATGAGTTAGAAGATCATAATAACAACGCCGGAGAGAGGCTGGATAGAGCGGAGAAATAGAGCACATAGAGAGTGCATAGAGTAGAAGGAAGTGCACATATGATGAGATGAATAGTAAAACCTGAAGTGTCGGGTATTCATCTGTAAGAGAGTTGGTAAGGAAGAACTACTCAGCATAGGAGAGTTTTCCATGGCTATGAGCGAAGTGAGGCCAAGCCATTTTGTACACATCTTCTCTAATAGAAAACACATGTTTGTGTGGAAAGATTTGAGTGCATTCTTATTGTGTGAAGAAATCTAAGTGATTTCATTTTACTGTGAAATTTAGTTAACAGTTACAGTTTTCTCATCGCATATTTTACGGTACTTCTACAAGTTAGATCTCACAGTATAGTGTAAAGTTTTTTATGAGTGATAGCTTATTTTGAAGCTACAAGTCTCAACTACAAACTGATCAAAAGAGTTTTGTGAAATGGAACATGTACACACAGTACTGTGTCTGAGAGTAAAGGCATCCAAAACTGATGAAGTTTTTTCTCAAACTTCAAATAGAGTTCATTCACTGAAGGAAGCTCACGTATTACTTCTTTACTTCATTTACAACCATTTGAAGTAACTACAAACAGAATTGCAGTTGATTCCAGTAACATTCCGGTATAATTACGGTGAGATTACGATGACAGTCCGGTAACAGTCCAGTGAAGTTTCAGTGATATTCTAGTGAGTTCAAAACATAGTTTTGGCACATCTAAGTGGCAGAAAGAATATCTAACAGTAAGTAAATGAAGAATCATAAAGATTGAAGTAAATCAGATCAGAATTGAAGCCTGAAACAAAAGGCAAAGTTTTCTGTAAAGTGAATTTTCAGATTTCACTAAATACAGTTATAATGTTTTCAGTTTCAGAAAGGTTGCTAAGCTATTGATGATTATAGAGGTATTCTAATATCACTCTAGCTTAATTCTTGTGATGTGATGAATTCTGTAGCTTAGTTTACTAGTTTTCATTGCGTCAACAAGTGGTATCAGAGCAGAAAGGTCCTCAAGAGTAAACGGAAGTGCAGATATAAGGAAAGCTGAAGAATTCTTCACAAGAAAGGTGAAAGCTGAGGTGATCAACAACAAACGGCATCAGAAAAGCATTCCAAACTCATCCTCCAGGGTAAAGGTTTATGAAAGGTAAAATCTTTTAACATTATACTCACGGACAGCAACAGAAACAAGAAGATCATGGCAGATCACATTTCTATTGACAAATTGGACAGAGATAATTATCCCACATGGGTAATGCAAATGGAAGCCTTACTTATGAGTAAGGACTTAATGATATATGTGACAAGAGAAGAAAAGAAGCCTACTTTTGGAGACGACAGTCAACCAAAGAAAGAAGAGTTAGAAGCCTTGAAGTTGTGGCAGAAGAAAGATGCAACGGCAAGAGCTTATATCTACAATACCATTACAGATCATCTACTACCACATATTAGGGGCTTGGAAAAAGCGGAAGATATATGGAGTGCATTGGAAGATCATTTCCAAAACACTACGAAAGCTAGGAAGGCTAGCTTATGGTCAGAGTTTACAACATTCAAGAAAAAGCAAAGTCAAAGCATTAGTGATTATGTCACTAAGATGAAGGACTTGGCAGACAGTCTTGGATCTATTGATGAGGATATTGAAGACCACAGATTAATAGCACAATTACTTTCCGGACTGAGAGGAGATGAAAGGTGGAAACCTTTTGTACTCTCAACTGAACTTTCATTAAATCATTTCTACCAGATTTAAATCAATTGCTTGGACTAATGCTAACATTTGAGCAAGATTTGAAGGCAGATGGAGATAAAGGACATAGTTCTGCTATGTACGCAAAGAGTAAGAAGAAGGTTGATAAAGGTAAAGAAAAGGATGAAGAAGAAGTGACTACTCAAGAAAATAATACAAAAGGAAGAGGTAATTAGAGTAACAACAAGAAGTCTTGTTGGATCTCTGGATTAAGCAATCATTTGGCTCATGATTGCTGGCATAATTCTCAAGGATCAAGTCAGAATCAAAACAACAATAGCACAGACAGAAGTGGAAGATATCAAAGAGGTAGACAAAGCCAAAGAGGTGGATATGGTAGAGGTGGAGCAAGAAGTTGGGGACAGAATCAGTCTTACAACACCACCTACTACAACTATGCAAATGATACACAGAATGACAATCATACAACATTGATGATGAATTTGATAAGTGTGTCAGAGAATGAAGATCTAAAGTTATTCTATATTGACTCTGGTTGTTCAAATCATTTGTCAAGAAATATAGAATTGTTATCAGAATTGGAAGGAGGTATTTCAAATCATACAGTACAAACAGGTGATAACACAAAACATAATGTGCAGTCAATTGGAAAAGTAAAATGTAAGAATGGAGCTGACCTGCTAACAAATTTTTTGTATGTTCCAATAATCCCAAAGAATCTGATCAGCGTGGGACAGATAGAGAAAAAGGTTTTTAAGTCAAGTTTACAAATGAATGAGTATTTGTTGAAGATCCAGAGAATGGATACAATAAAATTGTCTATGGTAAGAAGGAAGGTAAACTTTTTATTCTTAAAGTACAAGGGAATGTTGATCAAGCATTGATCACACATGGTGATGAAGTATTTACAGAATTAGACCTCTGGCATAAGAAGTTAGGACACTTCAATGAAAAAGGAATCAAAACTGGAAAAACAATCTGTAAGAGGATTACCAAATATGAAGAATCAACATATGATTCACAAATGTGAAGCCTGTCAGATGGGGAAAGCACGTAGATTACCATTTCAGAAGAAGGGTTACAAACATGATGGTTTGCTAGAACTCATACATACAGATGTATGGGGACCGACAAAAGAAGGATCTATTAGTGGCTCAAGGTATTATGTTCTTTTTATTGATGATGCGACAAGATGGATAACTCTTTATGTTTCGAAAGAGAAGTCAGAAGTGTTTGGAGCTTTCAAGCATTTTCATGCATATGCTGAAAGACTTACAGGACAAAAACTCAAAAGGCTAAGGTCTGATGGAGGAGGAGAATATTTTTCTCAAGAATTCAATGATTATCTGTGGAATGGAGGTTATAAAAGAGAAATAACTTGCAGGTATACACCACAACAAAATGGAGTAGCAAAAAGGAGAAACCGAACTCTAGTTGAGTTTGTTAGAGCAATGTTAAAGGAGAAGAATTGTTCAAATTATCTTTGGGTTGAGGCTATAAATACAACCACATATCTTGTAAACAGATTACCATGTGCAATTTTAAATGGAATGACCCCTTATGAAGCTTCATGGGGTAAGAAACCAACACTTGATCATTGTGTTATAGGTTGTGGAGTCCTTTAACCAAAGAGTTTATTGTTTCCAGAGATGTGACATTTGATGAAAAGAAGAGTTGGTATGCAGATAAAGAACATAATGATGAAACAATTGAAGAAGAGGTAAGAAGAAATGAAAAAGGTAAATCACATATGCAGATGAATGGAGATGAAGATCATATGCAAGCAAGTACATCCAGGTTTGGATCAGTTATGAGAAATGGAGATGCACCTAGATTTGATGAAGAAGTGTATTCAGATACACATGAAGAACTTGAACCAAGAAGGTCAAATAGATTAAGGAAACAACCAACAAGGTATTCCTATGATACTTCTTATTTGACTCAGCAAAACTATGCTTATTTAGTAAAGGAAGATGAGGAGCCTCCAAATTATAGTGAAGCAAAAGGTCAGGAAAAATGGGAAGAAGCAATGAAGGAAGAGTTCAATGCACTTGAGGAGAACAAGACTTGGGAACTTGTTCCAAAACCAAATGGTAAGAAAGTGATTGGAAATAAATGGGTTTACAAAGTTAAGAAGCTTGCAGATGGAAGAATAGCCAGATACAAAGTAGTCAAAGGTTATGCTCAGACGCATGGCATAGATTATGATGGGACATTCAGTCCAGTGGCAAAGAGGTCAACTATGAGGACATTGATTGCTATAGCAGCATCAAAAGGATGGAAGCTAAGTCAATTGGATATAAAGAATGCATTTCTAAATGGATATATATCAGATGAAGTCTACATGGAACAACCTGAAGGGTTTGTAAGTTCTAGTTACCCAAATCATGTTTGCAGATTAAGAAGAGCACTCTATGGATTGAAGCAAGCTCCAAGAGCTTGGAATTACAGACTTGTGAAGTATCTCAATGATCTCGGATACCAAAGTTCAAAGGCAGATGCAAGTCTACTCATTAAGAAAACAGATGAAGGTATTATCTACATTTGTATTTATGTAGAGGACATTATAATCACAGGTACCTGAGATGAAGGAATCAAGGAGGTAAAGAGATTGCTTGAAAAAGAGTTCAAGATCAGTGATCTAGGAAAGTTATCATACTTTCTTGGAATGGAAGTTTCTTATACAGATCATGGTATATTTTTTTCGCAAGAAAGGTATCTTCTCAATTTACTAAAGAAGTTTAACATGGAAAATTGCAGAGAATCCTCAACACCACTTGAGGTCAATCATAAACTCAACAAATATGATGGTGCAGAGTTTAAAGATATGAGGAAGTATCAATCTTTAGTGGAAAGCTTAATTTATGCTACGCTAACAAGAACTGATCTTAGTTATGCAGTGGGAGTTCTATCACAGTTTATGCATTGTCCAAAGGATCAACATTGGGTTGCAGGACAAAGAGTTGTTAGATATATCAGAAGAACTATAAAGGAAGAATTATATTATCCTTTTACATCAGATATAAAGCTAAGAGCATACAGTGACTCAGACTGGGCAGGAAGTCAAGATGACAGAAGTTCAACACATGGGTATATGATATACGTAGGGGATAAGCTTGTCAGTTGGTGTTCAAAGAAGTAGCATATAGTGGCCTTATCGTCAACTGAAGTTGAGTATAAAGGACTTGTGGAAGTAGCTAAAGAAGTGATAAAGATGCAGACCTTGTTCAAAATCTTGGGTATTGATCAAGGTATACCTATCATACATGGAGACAATATGAGTTCGTTGTATCTTGCAGCAAATCCAGTATTTCATGCAAGAACAAAGCACATAGAGATTCAATATCATTTCTGTGAGAGAAAAGGTAATGGAGAAGGAGATTGAAATAGTATACACTCCTACAAAAGATCAGAGTGCAGATATTTTGACAAAGAGCTTGGATGGAGTAAAGACAAGTAGATTCAAAGAAATGGCAGGAATAAAAGAAAAGAAGAATATATGAAAGATCAGAGGATGCTAATTAGTGATTCAGGGGGATCTCTTGAAGAATCACTCACTAATTAGACATAAAAGACATGAAGACATATGAAGGATGAAGAAAGATGAAGAGAAGCAGAAACAAAGCATTCAAAAAATCAAGCCTTAGTGAAGGGACAAATTCACGCTTGTAATATAATACATAGAAATTTCCATAATTGCGAGTTTTGAATCTTGGAATAAATATGTATATAAATGAGTTAGAAGATCATAATAACAATGCCGGAGAGAGAGGCTGGATAGAGCGGAGAAATAGAGCACATAGAGAGTGCACAAAGTAGAAGGAAGTGCGCGTATGATGAGATGAATAGTAAAACCTGAAGTGTCGGGTATTCATCTGTAAGAGAGATGGTAAGGAAGAACTACTCAGCATAGGAGAGTTTTCCATGGCTATGAGCGAAGTGAGGCCAAGCCATTATGTACACATCTTCTCTAATAGAAAACACATGTTTGTGTGAAAAGATTTGAGTGCATTCTTATTGTGTGAAGAAATCTAAGTGATTTCATGTTACTGTGAAATTTAGTTAACAGTTACAGTTTTCTCAGCGCACATTTTACGGTACTTCTACAAGTCAGATCTCACAGTATAGTGTAAAGTTTTTTATGAATAGCTTATTTGAAGCTACAAGTCTCAACTACAAACTGATCAAAAGAGTTTTGTGAAACAGGACATGTACACACAGTATTGTGTCTGACAGTAAAGGCATCCAAAACTGATGAAGTTTTTTCTCAAACTTCAGATAGGTCATTCACTGAAGGAAGCTCAGGTATTACTTCTTTACTTAATTTACAACCATTTGAAGTAACTACAAATAGAATTGCGATTGATTCTGGTAACGTTCCAGTACAATTACGGTGACATTCCGGTAATAGTCCATTGAAGTTCCGGTGATATTCTGGTGAGTTCAAAACATAGTTTTGGCACATCTAAGTGGCGGAAAGCATATCTAACAGTAATTAAATGAAGAATCGTAAAGATTGAAGTAAATCAGATCAGAATTGAAGCCTGAAATAAAAGGAAAAGTTTTCTGTAAAGTGAACTTTTAGATTTCACTAAATATAGTTATAAAGTTTTCAGTTTCAGAAAGGTTGCTAAGCTATTGATGATTATAGAGGTGTTCTTATATCACTCTAGCTTAATTCTTGTGATGTGACGAATTCCGTAGCTTAGTTTACTAGTTTTCGTTGCGTCAACATGGATCCAACTGTCAACCTAGTAGATTGGCTCCATGGTTGATGCACTTTAGACTAAATGAAGAATAAGCAGTCGGTGTGTTGTTCCTTTGCAAAGAAGGGATTATTAGCATGACCCGTACGTAATGTTTTCGTTTAACTCATCACTCTTTCATAGTTGGTGTGTGCTCTTTGGATATAGTGAACCTCATATAGTGATTTGAAGTGAAGCATCACAGATGATGAAGCTCCTCAAGGTCATGCAACTCACAATATGCTTATGGAAGCTTTTCAGGTACAACCATTTACTACATGCTTCATCTTGGCGCATTTCTCTACGATGGATTGTGAACCTTGGAAGGTTGGTCGATGTTTCCCAGTAGTGGTAAAGAGAGAAGCTTTGGCATCCAAGTTGTTAGCATTTTTTGGTGTCACAAAATGGCAAGGATGGTTGTTTATAAGTTATCAAGAGGGAAGGTGAGATTTGTTAAGAAAATACAATGATAGCATTACTGCAAGTATGAACAAAGTATCGTGTAGGTTTGCATCGATATAATTTAAACCTCGTTTGAATTTTATTGAGATGTGAGCCATCTCGGTCTACTGCATCGATGACGAGTTCAAAATCTAAGTGATGATTTGTTGGACTATATCAACATGGAACCTACCAAAGCCTAGTTGTTTGGACTCTTCAGTGAAGTAAGATGGTAGTATTCAAGACCTTTCAAAAGATTCAAGCTCCATACATTTTAGTCCCTAGATTTTCTGAAGGCAACCGAGATTTGGTATATGACATGAGCCAAACCCCCTCCATCAACACAAGATATGCATGGCATGCACGAAGCTACAAGTAGACTTTTGAAGAAATGTTCTCTACCAGGTTCTAGAAATATCGTTCCAGAATTTTCATTCCCAGACCAACACATTTATTACATCTCTTTGTAGTGGAACAAGCCATACATGAAGATCAGTTACGCTTGCCACATCCGAACATTCTAGGTCCAATTGATTGGGATAAAATGATGACAAACTTGGCACAAGGCCTACACATACAAGAATATCACCTTGCCACTGATGTCATCGAGTATTACGTCAAGCACTCTTGACAACAAGGGTCTATCAGGGATGACAGATGCGAGAGAGGGGGGTGTTGGTAGCAACCAAGGTAGTCAAGGCCTTACAAGACAAGGAAGCCACTGAAGGGAGTTAGAACAAAGGGAGAGCCAAGCAGGATTAAGCAGGGAAAGTAGTCAGCATAGATCCAGCAGGTAGGCCACATAATTTTTCATGGAGAAATATTCCCCAAATAGTGATTTTAGTCACTTCACACCATTCTAGATATTGTTTTCCATTATTCCTACTCCATTTTCTACAAGCCACGGATTCCTCTATCTTGAGGAGTATTAGAAGTATCTATGTACCAATTTTCATAATTTTTAGAGCTAATTTGAGCCTCCAAAATAGCCTAGAAACCTAATTTTTAACTAGGCCGGATGTTAGGTCTGGATAAGACCAAAAGCTAGTCTAAAACTATAAAACGAGCTAGAGAGCTCATGTTTGGGTTTAGATTGTTAGAGTTTTGAGCTATTGTAAGAGATTTCTTGAGTAATAGAAAGCACTCCATTGTTCCTCTCTTTGTTCTTTCCTTTTGTGCACGTGTGTGTGTATGTGTGTGCATGCTTGTGTGCTTCTCACTCACACACTAGTGCCTTCACTTACTCATAGTCATCATACTAGTCCTCACATCTCCACGGATTGACATTTATGAGTTGGATCTCCTCACGTTGGTACTTGCCATTGTGCTAGAGTGACACCAATCCTCATAAGCAAGGGCTAACGAACACAAGAAGAACAAGAGAGGCCGAATACATGGTGCTCAAAGGATTCTCTAGCAAGGTCATACATTCTTAACCCTATCTCTAATTTTTTTACTTCCACACATTAGGAGTTGCAAGATATCACAAGAGACTTGGAATGCTCTTGAAGCATTCTTCTAATCAAGTACCAAAGCAAGGAAGAACCAATTGTGGATGGAATTCACCACACTCAAGAAGATGCCCAAGTAGAATGTGACTGATTTCATCACCAAAATGAAATACATAGCAGACCAACTTGGAAGCATTGGAGAATTCATTGAAGAATAGCAAATAGTGAGGCAATTGATCAATAGAATAAAGTCAGATGACAAATGGGAATCTTTTATCGTAGCCATGGACCTCTACATGGACATGCAAGTTCTTGACTTCAACATCCTCACGGGACAATTGCTCACACATGAGGTAAATCTTATGAAGAATGGAGACAAATCAAAAGGTAATCAATCCTCTACTCTCTATACAAATAAGAATAAGAACAAAGATAGCAAAGGCAAGGGTACAAAATCTGATGATGAAGGTAGTACATCTCAAGAAAATTTTGCAGGCAGAGGTAGAGGCTCAAGAGGAAGAGGGTGGGGAGGAAGACAAGGTAGGGGGAGAGCTCAATACAATAACAAACCATACAACAACAACTACTACTACCAAGGAGGATACAAAGGAAGGAGAGACTGCAACAACTATGTAGATGAATCAACTCAAGAGGAATTACTCCTTCTGATGAACAAGACCATGAAGGAAGGTAAAGCATATGAACATGTATTCTATATAGACTCAGGTTGCTCAAATCATGTAGTAGGGAATGTATCCCTACTCTCAAATTTGGAGGATCCAAGAGATAGACATGAACTCCAAACATGAGATGACACAAGGCATCCAGTTGAGAAGATAGGTAATGTAAAAACTCCATATGGTAATATGAACCTATTGAGAAGGTATTGTATGTGCCGACTATCACCAAGAACCTCATAAGTGTAGATCAATTTTTTAGAAGGGATTGCGGGTTAGATTCATAAAGAATGCAACGTTTGTTGAAGACCCATATAAGGGATTCAAGAAGATAGCAAAAGGAGAAAAAATAGGTAGATTATTCACATTTGAACTCCAAGCTACTAGAAACATTGCATTGTTCAATTATGGTATCCAAACTATGTTAGAATTGAAAATTTGGCACAAGGGATTAGGTCACAAAGGTGAAAGAGCTCTCAAACAAATCAATAGGAATCTGAGTGAACTAGGTCTATCAAATATATCCAAACAACACATGATTTATAAATGCAGTGATTGTCAATTTGGTAAGTCACATAGGCAACCCTTCACAAAGCAAGGCTACATACATGGAGATCTATTGGAGTTAGTGCATACAGATATATGGGGACCAAGCAAGGAGCCTTCAATCTTTGGATCCAAGTATTATGTATCATTCATTGATGATTGTAGCAGATGGACCATATTATACTTCATGAAGCATAAAGATGAAGTTTCTCAAGAAATACCTATCTCTAGTAGAAAATCGAATAGGTAAAACTCTAAAGAGACTAAGGTTAGATGAAGGGGAGAATACTTCTCCCATGACTTTGATTCCTATCTCCAAGAGAGAGAAATTAAAAGAGAGATCACTACTAGGTATACACCAGAACAAAATGGAGTGGCAGAGAGAAGAAATAGAACAATTGTGGGGGTTGTAGGGTCAATGTTAAATGAGAAGAAGCTACCCAACTACTTGTGGGCAGAGGTTGTACATGCACATACTTGATCAATAGACTACCATCAAAAGCCTTGAATGGTATGATGCCATATGAAGCATGGAATGGAAGAAGGCCTAGCCTTGACCATTGCAGAATCTTTGGGTGCATAGCATATGCACACATACCTTCACAAATTAGAGAAAAATTAGATCCAAAGGTAGAGAAATGCATCTTTATTGACTATGAATTTAATCAAAAAGGTTATAGGCTATATAATCCAAGCAACAAAGGCTTCATTGTAAGTAGAGATGTTGTTTTTTATGAAAACAAATCTTGGTTTGAAGATGATTGCAAGAAAATCAAACTTCGTTATGACCTAGAGGAAGACTTTCCAACATTATCAAGAAAGAATGAGCATACACTCGAAGCATCAAGTGATTTTGATGATGACTAGAAGACTCCAAGATAAGCAATAAATTCTTGGAACTCTAAAGGAAAAGGCAAAGTGCAAGAGTTGAGAGATGTGGTAGAATCATCTCAACAAACTATAAGACTATCTACTAGAGAGAAAAGGATCTAGAAAGGTATGGATATGATTCTTCTTTGGTCAGTAGACATTCAATATATATAGCACATGACTCAAACTCTGAAGAGCCTTCTACATATGAAGAAGCCAAGGAGAAAATGAATGAAATGGGAGAGATTAAAGAACCAAGTAACCCAACAAGTATAGACAATAGAGAGCCCGTGACTACCATGAGAGGAAAGTTCGTTGTATTCACTATCTTGAGAGGAGATAAAATTCCTCAAGATGATGATCTACTGGATTTCTACGTGATTGTTGGAATCGATAAGTTGTTGCAAGCAATTATGGCTATAATGGGAAGCAGTAACAATCCTGCCACTATTTATGAGTTGCATGATCTGGAAGAATCTACTAGATTCACATATTTGGATCAAGATAAAAGAAGATATTGGGAGGTAAATGATACAAAGAAATCTAGACTCCAATATATGGGTTTGTCAATGTTTCCTCCAAGAGATCAGGAAACCACTTCTCAAAATCCACAAATTCAACAACAAAGCAAAGGAAACCCTATTTTAGGGCAAAGTAATTGCCAAAATGTTCCACCTAGACCTCATGCCTAATGAGGTTGGAAAGTACATCAATTGAACATAAAAACAACTTTTTTGAATGGTGATTTGCAAGAAGAGTTTGTTACACCAAGTAATAACATAGTGCCAAACACTCATGTGGGAGGGTGAGAAGATCAGCAGAGAACGCTTTTTCCTCTAAGACCTCTACAAGGAAGAGGAGTAGGTGTGTATCCAATTGTTCAAGTTATACCTCAACCATCTTATGTGGGCAAAAATTGAGACCTTATCAAGTAGCAAATGCTTAAGGAATCACTATAATAGATAAAGAGGTCCTTATGATCATGTGGTGGAATTCAAAAAATGATATGACCTGAGCAAGTAGATGGCTTCTTTATTCCATATCAATCTTTTAAACTCACATTGTTGGGAACAGCTTTGACATGGTTTCAACATTTGGATCCCAATAACTTTGCTAACATTGAGAAATTTTTAGAAGAGTCCATTGGTGATTTCACTAAGGGAGGGATTAGATGTAAAACCTCTTATTTGATGCACAGTTTTAAACAAGCAAGCAATGAGTTAGTAAGACTTGCAACCAAAAGATTTAAGAAATATGTGGATCAATGTCCAGCTGCAGAAAGGCAAACCTAACCAAAAATGATATCATTATTTTTGGATGGCTTAACCAATGGGAATTTGAGGTCTCTTGGTGTATATGAAACACCTAACAACTTTGGATAAGTATCTTAGGGAGCATATAGAGTTGGAAGATAACTTACTTGATGACCTAAAGATCCCTCGAACTCCAACCAAGTCTTATGATACTTTTAGTGGTATGTCTAATCAATCTAGGAATGTGGAAGAATTGGCAAAGTTATTTGACAAGACAATGGGAGCTCAAAACCAGTTTGGATCAAAGCTGTATCAGGCTCAACCCATGCAAAGGCCAATATTAAGGAGATGTGTGCATTGTAGAGGGGACCATCCATCTCATGCTTGTGCAAGAGGAGGACCCGCCCCACAAAAACAATATCTATATGCAAGACCACCCATGTAGGGATCAAATCTCTACTAACAAATTGAGTAGAAATATATCAAACACACTATTGGTAATTTCCCTTCAACCAACAACCTAGGCAACTAGAACCTTCTCAATTTAGACCTTATGGATATCAACCAAGATAACAAGTGAGGGAGGCTCCAAGGTATGCTCCATATCAATGCCCATAGACTTTATGAGTATCAAGGGAATATTCAATCTCAACTAGTGTTGGGACAATAATTGCCCCACCCTCAAAATGTAGTGCCAATCAAGTAGATACAACCAAAAAAAAACTAGAGAGAGCCATAATACTCGTGACCCATTGATTAGCTCAAAAAATACAAGCAAAGGCAATGAGTAGAGCTATGGTGATTACTATGTCTATGAACACAATGCCATAGAATACAAGTCAACCTATGAATAGCAATATTATGAATATGATATCTATGGATATTCCTATGGATCTGAATATGCCAACATAATGTATGTTGCACCTAGAGCTCAAGCTCCAATAAGACAGTCCGTGAGACCACATGCACCAAGAGGATCATGTTGTAGATGTGGTGCATTTTATCAGGGAGTGCTTCCCTACCACTTAACTCCTCAAAGGGTATGGGAAGGTTATTGTAGGGACTGTGGAAAGGAACTTTTTTCAGGGATTCTCTCAAGAATCCCTCAAGAGCATCTTCCACTACATAAATCAATGTAATTGAAGTAATAGAGTCCTCTGGTAGTGACAAATAATATTTGGTGCCATTGAAGGCTATTACAAGAGCTAAAGCCAAAGAAAACTAAAGAAATCCCTAGTGATCAAAGATTTGAGATTCCAATGAGTGAAAAGGGAGCAAAAACCTTACCCCAAGTTGTAGAAGACTTGGAAGAATAGTTAGAAATCTTAAGGAAAAAAAAACTCAAAAATGGAAAACTAGAAAAAAAAATCAAAAGCAAGTGGATGAAGAATTTGGACAAAGAAAGGGAGAGGTCTGCACAAGACATATAGTCCACTCAAATCAGCCAAGTTAAACAAAATAATGATGTGGTAAATGACAAGAAAACAAAGGACTAGGCAAGATCAATTCTAGTGGATCCTATGCTTGAAGATTTATAGATGTGTTTGAAAGTTTATTAGTCTAGAGACAAGACCTAGTCTAGAGCATCATGACTGATGTTACCCTAGAGGAGATTTGGAAAATGGAAAGTTTTAAATACGTAAGAAACTAATTGAAATCGCTCAAATTACACTAGAAAATTCAATTCCAACCATTTTGGAGATGAGAATCCCAAAAAAAGTATTTCAAGAATGTTTAAAAAACTTCAACTCAAAGCAGCCAAAGCCAGAACCACCCAAGGCAATTGAAGAGGAATTAGGGTTAGAAACCAAGGAAGTTGATTCATTAACTCCTAAGCTAGAAGAAAACTAGTTACAAGACCTATGGGCCAAGGTTCAAGAAGATAGATGGAAAAGAACTGAAGGTGAGATCTCTCCCTTCATAGAACTAGATGCATCTACAAATCAACCAATGATGGAACAAGAGGTAGAATCAGAGAATTTCTATAATCAAGACCTTGAGATAGATGAAGTGGTCAGCCTTAGTACACTTCCAAATTACATGGGTGAGTATGAACAGAAATCAGATTTATTCCATGCTCCCACTGTGAGATGCAAGGAGAAGAGAACTTTTGAGGAAGTATCAACCACTCTACAAGAGTTCAAAAAGGCTATATTTCATTGCTCTTTAACTTTGGAAGAGCTTATGCAAGTAAAGACTCAGTTGTGGAATAAATTAGCCACTCAATTAAACTTGGAAGAACATAAAACCATAGACAAGGAGAGAAACATTGAAGAAATCCAAACAATCAGAATACATGTGGATAAAGTTGGAGATTTCAGTGAAGGTGATGAAGGGAATACTTGCCTTCCAATTACTTTTCGAGGATACATAACCAAATCCATATTAGGATCTTGTGTTGGAGTAGGAATATCTACAAAAGAAATTTGGGAAACATGGGGAAAACTAGCCTTAATACCAACAAGAATGAAATTGCAATTGGCAGACGACCATGTAGAACATCCCTTAGGACTCCAAGAAAATGTGATCTTGACTATGTGTAGAGTAGAGTCTGATCACACCTTAGCTATATGTCAATTTGGAAAGGTGGGAAATTAAGAGATGATCCTAAGATGACCTTTCATGAGATAGTTGAAAGTAATTCAAGACTAGGGACGAGATGCTTTGTATCTTCAACACCAAGGCACAACTACCAAAATAAATCTCCACCTCTTATAGGGATGTTCAACCTCTTCAATGGAATCCCATCCATAAAGAAGAAGATGATGTGTCAATCCATAGTGCTAGATCGAGTTATCAATCTTAGATGGACAAAGATACCCAACTATGGATTTGCAAGGTAGCCCAAGAGAAGAAAAAAGGCTACAAGGTTGAAAGCCATGGTAGGAAAGAGAGATACCCATAGAAGACCCAGCTTATATGTCTCGTCAAACACTTGAAGAGATACGAGTTAGAAGAGACAAAAATCGCTATTCAAATGCCTAAGAGAGAGGCACAAGAATGAATAGCATATGACAATAAGAAAAAAACCAAGAAGATCTTAGTAACCTGAGAAGATGATGAGGATAGATGCACTTACATAGGCAAGGATGTGTCTATAGAACAAGAAAAAGAATTACTAGAGCTACTACAAGAATATAGAGATGTTTTTGCTTGGACTTATAAGGATTTGAAAGGAGTACAATATCTGACAATTTGCTCTCATAGGATCCCTATGGCTCCCAAAGCAAAGCCTTCAAAGCAAACACCTTACATCTACAATGATGTCTACGTAGTAGAAATCAAAGAAGAGATGGATAAACTATTAGTAGTTGGATTCATATATGAGATTGAATACATGGAACGGGTTTCTCCATTAGTGGTATTATCCAAGAAAAATGGAAAATTGAGGTTCTATATTATTTTGAAAAATTTTAATGTTGCCACTATCAGAGACAGTTATCCATTACCCATTTTTATCACCTTTTGGAAAGAGTATCAAGCAAGGAATTATACAATTTCTTTGATGGATTTTCAAGATGCAATCAAGTAGCCATTGCTCTTGAACACCAACATAAAGCTACTTTTGCTACTGAATGGGGGTTATATACTTTTAAGGTTATGACTTTTGGCCTAACTAATGCCCCAGAAACTTTCCAAATATTAATGTGCCATGTCTTTAACGAACTTTTAAGGAAGAATATGGAAGTCCATGTACATGACCTTTGTGCTTACTCTTCTCAACCGTTTGCTCATATATCAGAGCTGCAACAAATATTTGATAAGTGCAGAGAGTAAAAAGTGTGTTTGAATCTTGAGAAATTTTTCTTTATGGTAAGGCAAAGCAAAATACTTGGACATATCATGTCTAAAAATGGTATCTCTACTAACGAAGATAAAATCAAGGTAATCCTAGAATTGCCTAGACCTAAGAATGTAAGTAAGTGCAAGTCGTTATGGGCCATTGTGAATAATACCACTGATTCATTCATATGTATGCAATCATAAAGAAACCATTATATGGGTGTTTGACCCAATTTAAATGGAGTGATGAATGCAAACAAGCATTCAATGAGCTTGTAGCTCAGTGATGAGTAGCACCTCCTTTAATGTCAATCCGGGAAGACGTGAGGATGGTATGATGACCTCGAGCAAGTGAAGGCACAAGTGCGTGAGTGAGAAGCACACTAACATGCACACACATACACACACACGCGCACACACGGCAAGACAAAGAGAAAGACAATGGAGTTCGTTTAGATTACTTCCAAAATGCTCATTCAAGTTCAATTCTGTTACAAGCTAACCTCAAAAATGAGCTCTCTAGCTCTACTTATAGTTTTTGACTAGCTTTTGGCCTTGTCCAGACCTAGTGTCCGGCCTAGTTAAAAATTAGGTTCTCTGGCCTATTTGGAGGTTCAAACGGAGTCTAAAAAATGTGAAAACTGATAGGTAGGTACTTCTAAAGCTCCTCAAGCTCAAGGACTCCTTGGCTTGCACAAAATAGAGCTATAAAAATATGAAATGATATTTACAATGGTTTTTAGTGATGAAAATCACTATTTTTGTAGGGGTTTCTTCTAACAGTTTGGCATACATTTCCTAGAGCTCCCTACTTGCTCCTTCTTCTTGTGTGCCCACCTCTTTGATGCATGAAAAATTTAGATGGCCTACTTGCCAGATCTTCTTTGACTACTCTGTCTGCTTGTGCCTTCTCTTCGTTCCGACTCCCTTTGTTGGCTTCCTTGTCTTGTGAGTCCTTCAGTTCCTTGACTACCAACACCCCCCCCCTCCCCCTCTCTTGTGTCTATCATCTCTGACAGACCCTTGTTGAGTGGGTCGTTGGATGTAATACTCCACCACATCGGTGGCTAAATGATGTTCTGCTATTCTCAACCCTTTGGCCAAATCAGTGAGTAGGGCATCCCAATCTACTGGCCTTGGAACTTCTAGATGTGGCATATGTAACTTTTCTAAATGTAGGGCTTGTTCCACCGCAAATAACTGTAATAGATGAGATGGTCTGGGAATGAATATCTTTGAATGATATTCCCAGAACCCTGTGATGAACATTTCTTCAAACGTCTGTTTGAAGCAGGCAGGTAGATACTTTATACGAGCATGCCACGCATATATGACGTTAATGGATGGTGTGGTGCTCATATCGTAGACAAGGTCCTGATTCCCTTCATTAAATCCAATAGCCGAAAGATGAGGTTCTTTGATATTCTTAAACGTCATGAATGTAACCAGCATGAGCTCAAAAATTTTGAGGCACATCTGTGCCATGACATCTGGGACATTTTTGAACCTGACTGCCCAGTGTCGGATGGTTGAAATCATGTAGCTGACTGTGGGTTGGCCATGAGGAGGTGCTAGGTACACATAATTTACCCACTTTTCACATCCTTTAACCGTCAAAACTGTTTTGGTGTACTCTGGCCAAGACCTTCTTCGAAAGACAGGGCAGTAGCAGGGATTATACTTGATATATAAAGGCATGTTATTCCACGTGCGTACCATCTCAGGGTAGGTCTCAAGCAGGCGGATCCTCCAAGTAGGTTGATGTATATTCCCCTGCTTGGCACTTGTCGGGATGTCATCCGGTGCAAACTGTGTCGCGGAGGTTGGTTCTTTTGTTGTGCGTTGCTTGATTTCAGCATTGTAATCTACCATTAATACATAGAATGGAACATACAAATCATCGGACGTGCCAATCCACCTATGATGGGAGAGGTTTCTGAAGTAATTCGATTTTATGATGACTTCTTCCAATCGTGACATAGACGCTATCTGAACTGCAACTCTCTCATCATGGGTTGTAGCAACCTTCTCCAACCTTTGCATCCATTCAGGAGCTTCGATCTCAATCGTGTCCATTCCTTCTTCTATTTGCTTACCTCCGGGTGTTGGCATGGGAACATATGGGTCTTCAAAAGTCTCCTCCACTTCAATTGGCACTAGGTCTTCAGGTTCTGGTTCCACCAGGGGAGAGGGTTGACGTTCGTATTGAAGAATTTTACTTCGTAGTTCTTCTAGTTCTGCTCTGAGTTCTGCAACTTCTTCATATGTGTCGGCTGCTGTTGTGACTTTGCTTGGTAACTCTTGCTGAGTTGCCAGTTGCTTTAGTAGATCATCTCTTTCTCTTTCTAATGCTGTGTGCGCTTCCAGGAGATCAGCATGGGTTTCCAACACAGTTTGCATATTTTCCGAGGGGATGGCCTTGAAATTCTCTAGGTCGATTTCATGCGGGTAACCTTCCATTGCTGCTTCCAAGTTTTCTTCATTCTATTTCTGCAGTCTTTTATTTTCTTCGAGTGTTGCGGACATGTGCTTCTGTAATAAGGCAAGATTGCGTCGAAGCTTGAGGTTGTCTGTGATCTGAGCGTGTAACATGTCATCGAGTTGTTGTTTTTCTTCAGTATCTGACTGGGGTGGATTGGCCACTAATTGATCATGTTGTGCTTGCAATGTAGTATACTGTTGTTGTAATAGCCGCTTCTCTTTCTCTAAATCAATGAATCTTGCTTGGAGCCTTTCATGGTCTCTGAAGAGGCTCGTATGCTGTGCGTCTAGGTGCTGGTAATGCTATTGTAGCTGAGACATACACTGGTACATATTATTAAATACATTATTAACAGGGGTGGATGCGGGAAAAGTGTTGAATGCAGAAGGGAAGGGAAAAGGGAATGGGAGCGTGTATGATGTGCTTGAAAAGGGTGAAGTTGGTGGTGGGGGAATGGGAGATTGTGGATGTATGGGGGGAGGGAGAGGTGCGGAGGTGGGTGATATGTCCATTAGATCAAAAGTGGATGCGGTCGTGGGAGTGATTGTGAACATGGGAATTGTGGGTGCGATGATGGTGGTGAAGGTGTAAAGTGGTGTGTGTAGTTGTGAATATGAGCCGCCAGGAAGTGTGATCGGGGGAATGGGGTTTTCCATGGCTACAGTTAGAATTACAGAGTCAGTAGTAGTGTAAACAAGAGAGGTGGTGATCGGTTGTGTAGGTTGTGTGGGTTGGCTAACGGTTTGTGCTTCAGTATGGGAAGTGGACCCTGGGGCGGTGACAGTAGTGGTTACACTGGTAGTGGGAGGTGAAGGTGGTGGAGTTGGAGGGAGAGGGGGTAAGGGTGGTGACGGGGGTGCACTGGATGTATGGGCTTCCTCAGTGTCATGAATGGTATGAGTTGTGCCCGTGGTTGTGGATGTGGTGCCCTGTGGTTTTGATACTAATACATTCATTTGTTTTCCCGATCAAGGGGGGTGTCTGTCGTATCTTTGCTCTGATCTTCGCGAGTGTGCAAGGGCGGTATGCACCGTTTCAGGTACTCCCAATGCATCAGCAATCATATCAAGGGTTGCCCTGTATTGCTCATCTACGCCTTCATCTTCCAAGATTTGGTTCATCAGGGCCTTTCTTGCTGCCAAGGATAATTTGTGTTGTTCTTGAACTCGATTGATGGTATCATATAATCTCTTCAATTGCTTTGTATAAGCGGGGGCTCCTTCAAGTCCCTGTACAACTTCTTGCTCATATTCATACTCTTCTTCATCAGACAGTCCTTCTTGTTCCTCCTCTTGCTCCTCTTCTTCATCATCCTCCACTTCGACTACTGTTGGTTGGACTGGATGGGGTTGGACGGTATCTGTCTGCTGCCCACTTGCCTGCTCTGCTTCCACTTCTAAATTGGTAGCATTGATTATTTTGGCCACCTCCTCATCTGTTAGATCTTCCAATGTAAAGCCATGAGGGAACTCTAAGTCAATTGGTACTGGTGGAAACACTAGGTTCGGGCCTTCTGTGTTGTGCCTTGATAACCTTATAGTGAATGGTTGCACTCGCCTGGGAAGCCGTGGGGTGGTTTCTGGTGTCAATGATGCACCTCGGGCCTGTGCACAAGGCATCTGAACTGCACCTCTCATTTTCTTGGATGGAGGCCCTGCGGTTGATAGTCTGCGTTGAAATTCTTGCACCCTGGTCCACACAAGCGCGCGTTGGATTGGCACATCATATGCCAAGCACCTGTAAACGATCCTCGTGAGAGTACAACACCCATATAGTACCGATTTTTGCTTCTTATACCACCGTTGATGTGCCAAGTGGATTTGGTCAATAATCCAGTGAGGCATGTTGATTGTTAGATCGAAGGCGTCTGCTAAATATAGACTGAACCATATCTTCTTGGGTGGCATTGTGAACCTCTCTTGAGTGGGGAATGTGAAATGTTGCATGACAATTTGCAAGTGAATGGCAATAGTCGGTGTCATTGCCACCATGTCTTTTAGTTTAGTCAGATTCCTGTTCTTCATGTTATCTGGGACCATTGTCTCTTTTTTGGTGGGGATATGCATACCTTTCATGTCGAGGGCTTCTCTTACCAAATTATTCGTCAATTTGAACCGCTTCAGCTCATTGCCCCGTGTGAGAGATGGGAGGACAAAGGTGCTATATCCCTTTTTCTCTTTGCTCGGAGTGAGGGTGCTAATCAAATACGAGCATCTAAGAAAGTCGGGCTTTGGCAATTGGGCTTTGAAGTAATCATATAGTCCTGCCTTCTTCCATATCGGTTTCAGCCCTTCATTATTTTGAAGTCTCTCAAATTCCTTGGTGAAGAAGTGATACCTGCCCCAGCGCCCGTTGAACTCTATCTCTGCCTCCCACAGGTAAGTGCCTTCTCCCAGAGGTCCTGCCACGTCACTGAACCAATGTGAGTTTTTGCTGACTGGCATTGTGTGCCCCTGTGGAGGATTCTGCACCGGTATGGCATGTAATGCTCTCAATGCCACTGGACGCTCCTTCAATTCCTCCTCAATAGGAAGACTTTCAATATCCACAATCTGAGGGCTGGTGCCCGCCAGGGAGCTAGTTCCTGCCTCGGCCATATCGAGGAAACTGGTCACCAGTTCTATGAGAATTTACAAATGAATGTTAACATTGCTAATGGACACCAAGCGTTCATGTGTCCCCGTTATAACATTAGCATGATTTTAGTGATAATTTAGTAGGTCAATAAGTGCTTGGTGATCGTGTGTGTAGTTAGAGAATGGATAATCCTAAGAGCTAAATGGAAAGATGCGGTGTGTGAGTGATGTAGTAGTAAGTGGGTATGAATTTACAAATGAGGATCGGGGGGTTTATTACACGTTTTGGGCTGCCAAACAAACAAAATGGCTGTTGGTCTTGATTTTGTGGAGACTCTAGAGGGCTTTATAAGAGTGTCTGCTTGGAAATGAGGCTTTTTAGGGACCCATTTACAAGTGATTCTACTTGTGCCCATGGAAGAATATGTGTTCGTGCGTGATGTATAAGAATGGGTATCAGATGTTCGAGTGAGTGAACCATGTTGTACAGGGTGTGGCCTCTGTGTAGCTATTTGAGCCCGCAAGCAAGCCTTAGGCACCCAAATTTGTCTTGATCGTGGGCTAGCCTTCATCGACTTCTTGGGTACCCAAATAGACTTCCCTTTCGCAAAAGAATTTCTGAAAGACTTCTTATTAGTGTCGTGTTGTTGATTACTAATAAGAAGTTTTGCCCATGTGGTTGGCTTGATCGCAACAGGCTGTTCGCCTTTCCGCACCCACACTTGTTTCAATGGCTGAGACATCCTGCTTCTCACGTTCTTTTGGCCTCCAGCATAGGTAGTCTTCTGTATTCGATCTGTTGTTGGTTGCTGCATCCCTCTGGCCTTTGGAAAAGAAGGGAGTTCCGTTGTGTCCTTGACTTCTTTATTGAGATCATCATTCCTCTGCATCACATAGTTTTGGACAAGAACAACATGGTCATCTTCATGTGTACTCGTGGAAGGACCAGGAGTGTGTGCCTTGCCTAATTCCTTGAGTGCTTCATTTTCTAACTCAATTGTAATGTGTTTCTCATTGACCCAAACCTAAAGAAGTCCACTCCTTAGGTTTAAGTTGACTGCATGGTCATAGATCCAGTCTTGACCCAAGACCAGAGGCTCAGTGAGGTCCTCATCTTGACACACTAGTACTTTCACTGTCATTAAGACATCTTGAATGTGGAGGGGAAGCTCCACCTCGCCCATGCAAGGGGTTTCCACACCTCCCAATCCTATGAGATATGCCTCTATTGGATTGACTTTTAATTCCAATTCTTGACAGTAAGAGAGTCTCACCGCACTAGTGGCTGCACCTAAGTCAATCAATGCTCGCACAGTCTTTGCACTAATTCCTTGTCCTATCTCTAAGGTCATAAATGGACGTCGATCGATTATTCTATGGGCACTTATTCCGGAGACTTCACACATTGCCATATGACATCCTAGGTCCACATAGTCATCTGCCCTGGGCTGATCCCTACCCTGTCGTCTCAACTTCATCCTTCTGATGCGTTCTAAAGCTTCTGCTTGAGCTTCTTCCCGAATTCGCTTTTCTTTCGCTTTGCGTTTTTTGGCAATGTTGAGTCGATTTAGCATCTCTTCAGTCAGAGGTTCCTGATATAACTTGAATCTGCACACGCTTATGTAGCTAGGTAGAATATCGCCTTCTAATGTGGCTAGTTGTACTGCTCCACTCGTTGAGATCCTATTTATGATCATAGGTCCATAGCCACGCTTCTCTAATTTCCTCGCATGTTGTTTCAGGGTGTAGACTAAAACTAAATCTCCTGCCTTCTAGCCTTTATCCTTAACATGGGCGTCAAAGTATGCCTTCTGTCGCTTCTTAGCTGCATATATCCCTGCGGCAGCCCTCAGTCTTGTTTCTCCTAATCGCTCAAGGTCAAAGATCCTAGAGGAGAGCTCATGGCCCATCCACTCGTGCTCCTGTGCTACCTTTAGTGTAGGTATCAAGAAGTCCAATGGTAGCACTGCATTTTGGCCAAACACCATCTGAAAAGGAGTGGCTTGGAGTACCGTTTTGTAGGCAACTCGGTATGCCCAAACAGCATGGTGTAGTTGTTTGTCCCAATCAAAGTGTTTATTATTCACTAATTTGGTAAGCACATTGCATAGAATCTTGTTTGTGCTTTCGGCTTGCCCATTAGCTTGTGGGTGATAGGGAGCAGACTTCTTGTGTACTACCAAGAATTCTTGGAGAAGATTTTCAATAACCTCTATCACTTACTAGCTCTATGGGTAGCCCGTATCTAGTGAACACATTCTCAAATAAGAACTTAGCGGTCGTCTGAGCATCATTCTTTGTCGTAGCTCTTACCTCTACCCACTTGGTTAGATAGTCTGTGGCCACAATAATATACTCTGCATGCGAACCCTTAGCTGGGGGATTAATAGTGTTGGTGCATTTTGCCCAAGCCTACATGCTTGATATGCTTGATATTATCCTCATTTGTAAGTCACATGAGTAGTCATGTGAACACCTCTTGTAAAAGAGTACATTTTATCTCTTGTAAATGGAAAAAGAAAAAAGTAAAAGGATGGCTTACCTCATCCATGATGTAAAAGCAAATTCGTGGCTCCAACTACCAAAATCACGAATTTTTGAGCTGAGGGAATCTCTCCTAACTTTGGGGATCACTTTTAGGTGGAGCCATTCGAATTCGAATTCAAAACTCCCTCCAAGAATAGCTATAAAAGGAGCAAGAAGGAAGAGGCGATAAGCAAGCCTTGTACGTGACCACTTCATGTCATTTTGTAGAGATTGAAGAGCTTACTCCATAGCTCTATCATTCTACTCCCATTGTGCAAAGATTCATTGCCAATGTGGTTGTAATCATATGTGAATCTATACATTTATTATCATCTACCTCTCTGTTTTGTTCTCTGCTATACTCACTCAGAGCAGTAACTTCAGAAGGTCATATCTCGAGTTTTACTGAACATTTTTCAGTGTTTTAAAGTGCGTTGGATAGCTCTCACTGTCTAGTTTCTACCTATAAATTTTCAAGGTCATTGGATTTATACTTTTGGAGATATCTGCATTTTACTGCTTACTGGTCTATCTCTGCAGAGCCCCGAGAATTGTGGGAATGTTCCAGAACTTGATGAAACTTGTTCTCAGTGCTCAGTCCATCATTTGAAGTGTTTTAACTTGGAATAGGAAGCTTGCTAAGTCTATTTGCTATGCCCAAAAGGAAGTTTTCTAATTCCTTCCAGGTTGAGAGCACTGTTCATTTTTTCCAGCAGGTGTATGTCCAAAAATAGCAAGTTTTGGGAGCTAGTCATCTCGCAACTAGCCTGTCTTGACTTAAACTTTTGGGATACATGTTCCAAAGTACTTGGCTGATATTTTGGTGGATTTAGGAAGCTCAAAGGGTCTACTAATCAACTCTGAAGTCTCAGTTGGCTGGTGTGAAGCTGGTTGTAGCGGCACCTACTCATCTTTGGATTGCATCCACCATCTCTCTTCACAGTGGTATCAGAGCATAGTCAAGCAACATGGGAGATGGATTTCCATCAACAATTGACAAATTGGATCGAAACAACTACCCGGCATGGTCTCTAAGGATGGAGGCTTACCTTCAAGGGAGGAATCTATATGGATTCATATCCGGAGATGAAGCAATGCCAACCATGAGGAACAAAGGGCAACCATCACATGAAGAAGTGGAAGGACTTTCGAATTGGTGTTCGAAGGATGCACTTGCAAGGTCCTATATTCTAAACTCAATCTCTGATTTTCTTTTACCTCATGTCAAGGGATGCAAGACATCAAGAGAAACCTGGAATGCACTTGCTTCTTTCTTCTCTTCCAACACTCGAGCAAGGAAGAACCAATTGTGGATGGAGTTCACAACAATGAAGAAAAGCCCGAAGCAAAATGTGACTGATTATGTCACAAAGATGAAGGAGATTTCCGACCAACTTGGAAGCATTGGAGAGGTAATTGAAGAGGAGCAAATCATAAGACAAATCATGAATGGAATCAAAGCAGACGACAAGTGGGAGTCATTCACAACAGCCATGGATTTATACATGGATATGCATGTACCCGACCTCAACACACTCATGGACCAACTCTTCACTCATGAAGCAAAGATTAGCAAAGGTGGTGAGTCCTCAAGAGGTAATCAAACTTCTGCCTTATATTCTGATAAAGCTAAGGTCAAGGACAAGTCAAAGAATAGAAAGAATGAAGATGAAGGAAGCTCTTTCCAAGCAAACTTTGCAGGTAGAGGACGAGCTAGAGGAAGAGGCAGAAGTGGAAAGCAAGGCAGGGGGAGATTCCAATCATCTCAACCTTGCAACATATGTGGCTTATCTAACCATACTACTGAAGAATGTTTCAGGAACCCGAGGAACTCAAGAGGAAGAGGATTCAATAGAGGTGGCTATGGATCAAATAGAGGCAGGTACAATGGAGGCTACAACAACAACTACTACAACAACAATTACAACAACAACAACAACTATCAAAGTGGCCATAGAGGAAGAAGAGATTACAATAACTATGCAGAGGACCAAAGTCAAGAAGATTCATTATTGATTATGAATCTATCAACGAAGAAGGGTAAGGATGATGATCACATATTTTACATTGATTCGGGATGCTCGAACCATGTAGCAAGAAATGTGGCTTTACTTTCTGATTTGGAAGATCCTCATAACAAGCATGAAGTGCAGACAGGAGATGACACAAAGCACTCAGTGGAGAAGATAGGTAATGTGAAGACATCAGATGGGAATATGAACCTCTTAAGCAAAGTCTTGTATGTCCCTACAATTACCAAAAATTTAATAAGTGTTGGACAGATTGTTGAAAAAGGATTGCAGGTTAGATTCAATCGATTTGGAGCATATGTTGAAGACCCAAGGCAAGGCTTTCGAAGAATTGCCAAAGGAGAAAAGACAGGAAGGCTTTTCACTTTTGAAGTGGAAGATACAAAGAACATAGCTTTGTTTAGCTATGGATCTCAAACTCTAACAGAGTTGGAGATATGGCACAAAAGGCTTGCTCACATTGGTGAGAGGACACTCAAACAGATTTGCAGGGACCAAAGTGTACTTGGTTTGCCTAATATCACAAGGCAACACATGATTTATAAGTGTGAAGCTTGTCAACTCGGCAAGGCTCATAGACAACCTTTCAATAAGAAAGGATATATGTATCAAAATCCTTTGGATCTAGTGCACACGGATGTGTGGGGTCCAAGTAAGGAGCCATCTATATCAGGCTCAAGATATTATGTGTCTTTCATAGATGATTGTAGCAGGTGGACCATTCTGTTTTTCATGAAGCACAAGGATGAAGTGTTTAATTGCTTTAAGAAGTATATTGCTCTTGTTGAAAATCAAACAGGTAGGACTTTGAAAAGACTCAGATCAGATGGTGGAGGAGAATACTTCTCTTCTGAATTTGATGCCTTCTTGCATGAAAGAGGCATTAAAAGGGAAGTCACTACAAGGTATACACCTGAACTCAATGGTGTAGCAGAGAGGAGGAATAGAGCTATCGTCGAAGCTGCAAGGTCCATGCTCAACGAAAAGGGATTGCCGAACTACCTATGGGCAGAGGCTGTGTCGACAGCCACATATCTCATAAATAGACTTCCATCTAAGTCACTAGATGGAACCACTCCATATGAAGTGTGGAATGGAAGAAGACCTAGTCTAGAGCATTGTAAAATCTTTGGATGCTTAGCCTATGCTCACATTCCTTCTCAAGTAAGAGGGAAATTGGATCCCAAGGCAGAGAAGTGTGTATTCATTGGTTATGATCAAAACCAAAAAGGATATAGATTGTACAATCCAACCAATAAAGGATTTTCTGTGAGTAGAGATGTAATTTTTGATGAAAACAAATCATGGTTTGATGATGACAGGAAAGTGAAGCTGCCATATGACTTGGATGAAGATTTTCCATCACTTCAACCAAAGGAGCCAAAGCAAATTGAAGAAAGTGATTCGGAGATTGACCTAGAAGACTTGGAAAGACTAAAGCTATGGAAGAACAAAGGTAAAGCAAAGATGCAGGATGCTACATATGGACCCGAGAGCTCACATCAACCACTTAGAAGGTCTTCGAGGGAGAAGAAGAAACCAGAGAGGTTTGGTTATGATACTTCTTTGGTCACCAAGCACTCAATCTACATTGCAAAGGATTCAACCAATGAAGAACCTACCACATTCGAAGAAGCACAAAGCAAGAAAGCTTGGAGAGATGCAATGGATGAAGAAATGGAAGCCTTGAAGGAGAATGACACTTGGGAGCTTGTACCTAACAAGCCATCTATGAAGATAATCGGATCTCGATGGATATACAAAATCAAGAGGAATCCAGATGGAAGTATAAATAGACACAAAGCAAGGTTAGTTGCTAAAGGGTTTGCTCAAACCCATGGTATTGATTATGAGGAGACTTTCTCTCCTGTTGCAAAAATGCCTACAATTAGGGTTCTCATTAGTCTTGCTGCATCTAGAAATTGGAATCTTTATCAACTTGATGTAAAGAATGCTTTCTTGAATGGATGGATTTCTGAGGAAGTGTATATGGCACAACCTCCTGGATATGAGGATGCACATCATCCTAACTATGTATGCAAACTAAAGAAAGCTTTGTATGGATTGAAGCAAGCTCCAAGAGCTTGGAATTTCAGATTGGTTACTTATTTGCAGGACCAAGGATTCAAAGCTAGCAAGGCGGATACCTCTTTGTTCATAAAGAGGAATGGATCTGAAGTGATCTATTTATGTGTGTATGTTGATGATATTATTATCACAGGCAATGATCTTGAAGGAATCAAACAGGTAAAGAGTCAAATGAAGGAGGAGTTCAAAATAAGTGACCTCGGACCACTCACTTATTTTCTTGGATTGGAGTTGATCTACACAGATTCAGGTATATACATCACACAAAGGAAGTATGTCCATGACATGCTCGTCAAGTTCAAGATGGAAAATACCAAGTGTGCAGGTACACCTATGGAGCAAAATCATAAGCTTAGTGCTTATGAAGGAGAGCCAATTGAAGACATCACAAGCTATCAAAGCTTGGTTGGAAGTTTGAACTATGCAACACTCACAAGGGTGGATATATGCTATAGTGTTAGCATATTGAGTCAGTTTATGCATAAGCCGAGAAGACCACATATGGAAGCGGCCAAGCGAGTCCTCAAGTACCTAAAGGGGACCATGAATGAAGGTTTTTTCTATTCATATACTTCAGATATTGAGCTAAAGGTCTACTCAGATGCAGATTGGGCCGGATCTAAAGATGATAGAAGAAGCACATCAGGGTATATATCATTTGCAGGTTCAAAAATCATTTCTTGGTCATCGAAGAAGCAACCAACCGTGGCATTATCTTCTACTGAAGCAGAATATAGAGGTTTGGCTAATGCAACTCAAGAAATCATGTGGTTAAAATCTTTGTACACAGATCTTGGACTTCATTCTTCAACACCTCACATTTTTGGTGACAACACAAGCTCACTACATCTAGCAGCTAATCCGGTATACCATGCTAGAACCAAGCATATTGAAGTCCACTACCATTATGTAAGGGAGAAGCTATTGAGCAAGGATATTCAACTATCCTATGTCTCTACAGATATGCAATGTGCAGACATGTTGACGAAAGCTCTTGATGGTACGAAGTTAAGTAGATTCAAGTTGATGATTGGCTTGCAGGAAATCAAGGACAATTGAAGACTTATTTGGAGGCCAAGCATGTTAGGCTTGAGGGGGAGCTGTTGGTGCATTTTGCCCAAGCCTACATGCTTGATATGCTTGATATTATCCTCATTTGTAAGTCACATGAGTAGTCATGTGAACACTGTTAAGAAAACACTCACGAATTTGACGCAACAAACAAGAGAGAAACAGAATCTTCCGGAAAATCTATGCACAGGTGTACAGTATGCGAAGTTAGTGCGCGGTGTGCGCATAACAGAGCAATTAACCGCGGCGGGCGCGTAAGGCGCGCATAACACGAATTGAAGAATGACAGAGCAAAGGAGAGCCAAAGAAATTGTATATATATATATATACAGCAAGATTTGAAGAAGACGAAACAGATAACATAGAGGGAGAGTAGACACTGATACACAGAGGAGAACGAGAGACTGAGAGAAGACGCCATAGATCGCGTATGAGTAAAGAGAGTTAGAAGTTCTCAGAAGACGCCATAGATCGCGTATGTACAGATGAATAACACAAGCCTGAAGTGTCGGGACTTTTCATCTGAAGAGAGATGGTAATAAGAAACTACTCACTATAGGAGAGTTTCTGTGACTTGAGCAAGAAGAGGCCAAGCTTACTTGTACACATCTTCTCTAATCGAAAACACATGTTCATGTGGATGTCTGCGCGCAATCTTTACTTGTGAAGAATCTAAAGTTATTTCGTATTACGGTAGGAAGATTAGTTCATCGTTTGCTGTCACGACTCGTTACTAAACGTGCCTCAGTACCTTCTCTGTAAACGCATGTTTTGGTGAATAACAGTTTACTCAGTAAACATGTTTCAGTAATTTTCGGTCAGTCATAGCTTCTCAGAAAACAAGTTTTTCGGTAGAACAACGAAGTATAACTCGCAGCAGAGTTCGAAGCTTTGTATGAAGAGATAGCTCATCTTGTAGCTAGACGTCTCTACTTTAAGCTGATCACAGTTTCCGGTGGAATGAAGATGTACACACAGTACAAAGTTAACCGGAAAGTAGCATTTTAGAACTGTGAAGTTTCCAGAGGAAAGTTCATTCGGTGAAGGAAGCTCATACACTACTTCCTTACGTCACATAAGTTCATCTGAAGCAATTACGAACAGAACTAAGTTTATTTCGGTGAAGTTCCGGTACGACTACGGTGTCGGTTCAGTAACAGTCTGGTGAAGTTCCGGTGGAACTTGTGTCGCAGGATAACACAGTTGAAGCGACGTTAATTAGGCTGAGCTACTGTTGATTACAGAGGTATTCTGAATCACTCTAGTTTAGCATTCTATTTCGGTGGCGCGACAATTTCCGCAGGCCTGACAGAGTTCAAGCCTTGTCGTGAAACCCACCTTCAAGGCGAAAGTATTTCCGCAACAGTAGGCGTTAAGGCCGAAGTTTTTCGCCAACATTATCCCAACATTTGGTATCAGAGCCGGTTAGTTTTTCAACAATTGGTATCAGAGCCTAGAGTATTCTCTATCATGGCAGACCACGTCCAAATTGATAAACTAGACAGAGATAATTATCCCGCATGGGTAATGCGCATGGAAGCCTTACTTATGAGTAAGGAATTAATGATGTACGTAACCGGAAAAGAAAAGAAACCGACCTTCAAAGATGATAGTCAACCGGAAAAAGAAGAACTAGACGCCCTAAAGCTGTGGCAAAAGAAAGATGCAACGGCAAGAGCCTACATCTACAACACTGTGTCAGATCATCTGCTACCGCACATTAGAGGTCTGGAGAAAGCAGAGGACATATGGAGCGCATTGGAAGATCACTTCCAAAATACTACGAAAGCTAGGAAGGCCAGCCTATGGTCCGAGTTCACAACGTTCAAAAAGAAGCCGAGTCAAAGCATCAGTGACTACGTCACTAAAATGAAGGATCTAGCAGATAGTCTTGGATCCATAAATGAAGAAGTCGAAGATCATAGATTGATAGCACAAGTGCTCACAGGGCTGAGAGGAGATGAAAGGTGGAAACCTTTCGTACTATCAACTGAACTCTCCCTAAATCATTTTGTACCAGAGTTAAATCAGTTGCTTGGTTTGATGCTCACATATGAGCAAGACCTGAAAGGAGACGCAGACAAAGGACATAGCTCTGCAATGTACATGAAGAACAAGAAGAAAGACAAAGGAAAGTCAAAGGACGAAGAAGAGTCGAGCTCTCAGGCCTATTACGCAAGAGGTAAAGGCACTGGCAGAGGAAGAGCAAGAGGAAGAAGTCGCCAGAATACCACCAAGAAAGCTTGCTGGATTTGTGGACTAAGTAACCATCTGGCGCATGATTGTTGGCACAATCAACAAGCATCAAATCAAAATCAAAACAACAATAGCAGAGGCAGTAGCGGAAGAAATCAAAGTAACTTCCAAAGAGGAAGACAAAGCCAAAGAGGAGGTTATGGTAGAGGTGGAGTAAGAAGTTGGGGACAGAGCCAGCCCTACAACACCACCTACAACAACTACGCAAATGACACACAGAATGAAAGTCATACATCATTGATGATGAACTCAATCAGCACATCAGATAACGAAGATCTAAAGGTATTTTACATTGACTCTGGATGTTCTAATCACTTGTCAGGAAACATAGAACTGATGTCAGAATTGGAAAAAGGAAGTGCGAGTCACACTGTTCAAACAGGTGACAATACAAGACACAAAGTACAATCAATCGGAAAAGTGAAATGCAAGAGTGGAGCAGATTTGCTAACCAACGTTTTGTATGTTCCAACAATACCAAAAAATCTGATCAGTGTGGGACAGATAGTCGAAAAAGGTTTTCAGGTCAGATTTACAAATAAAGGAGTATTTGTAGAAGATCCCAAGAACGGATACTATCAGATCGTCTCTGGTAAGAAAGAAGGAAGACTCTTTACGATAAGAGTACAAGGGAACATTGGCCAAGCGCTGCTCACGCATGATGAAAAGGTAATTACAGAACTTGATCTCTGGCACAAGAGATTAGGTCATTTTCACGAAAAAGGAATCAAAGCTATGATAGCGAATCAGTCTGTACTGGGATTACCGAACGTACAGAACCAACATATGATTCACAAATGCGAAGCCTGTCAGATGGGAAAAGCCCACAGGTTACCTTTCCAGAAGAAAGGATTTAAACATGATGGTGTGCTAGAACTCATACATACAGATGTATGGGGACCGACGAAAGAAGGATCAATCAGCGGGTCAAGGTACTATGTTTTATTCATTGATGATGCAACAAGGTGGATAACTCTTTATGTTTTGAAAGAAAAGTCAGTTCGGAGCTTTCAGACATTTTCATGCATATGCCGAAAGACTCACCGGACGAAAACGTAAAAGACTGAGGTCTGATGGAGGGGGAGAATACTTCTCCCGAGAATTCAATGACTATCTTTGGAATGCAGGTATTAAGAGAGAGATAACCTGCAGATATACACCACAACAAAATGGTGTAGCCAAAAGGAGAAACCGAACTCTAGTCGAGTTTGCACGGGCTATGCTAAAGGAAAAGAATTGCCCGGATTATCTTTGGGCTGAAGCTGTAAATACAGCTACATACTTGGTAAACAGGTTACCATGTACGGCCTTAGAAGGAATGACCCCTTATGAAGCCTGGTGGGGAAAGAAGCCAACACTTGATCACTGCAAAGTGTTTGGATCAGTAGCGTATGCTTATGTACCGTCTCAACTGAGACATAAGCTTGAACCGAAAGCAGAGAAATATGTATTCGTCGGATATGATGAGAAACAGATGGGTTACAGATTATGGAGCCCTCTAACCAAACATTTTACTGTTTCCAGGGATGTAACATTTGATGAACAGAAAAGCTGGTATGCAGATCAGAGTCATACAGCTGAAGAATTTGAAGAAGAAATAAAAAGAAGAGAGAAAGGAAAATCAATTGTTCAGGTAAACAAAGAAGACGAGGCAAGTACGTCCAGGACCGGAACAGGTATAAGGAACGAAGATGAAGACGGGTACTCAGACACACACGAAGAATATGAGCTAAGAAGGTCAAACAGAGTAAGAAGACAACCGGAAAGATACTCGTATGATACATCGTATATAACGCAACAAGATTATGCATATATGGTTAAAGAAGAGGAAGAGCCTCAAAGCTATGACGAAGCCAAAGGAAAGAAGCAATGGCAAGAAGCAATGGAAGAAGAATTCACCGCACTGGAAGAGAACAAGACATGGGAGCTTGTTCCTAAACCAAATGGTAAGAAAGTAATTGGAAATAAATGGGTGTTCAAAATAAAGAAACTTGCAGATGGAAGGATAGCCAGACATAAAGCAAGACTGGTTATCAAGGGCTATGCTCAGACGCATGGCATAGACTATGATGAGACGTTCAGTCCGGTGGCAAAGATGTCAACCATAAGAACAGTGATTGCTATAGCAGCATCAAAAGGATGGAAGCTAAGTCAGCTAGATATAAAGAATGCATTTCTGAATGGATATATATCAGATGAAGTCTATATGGAACAACCGGAAGGGTTTACAAGTTCCAAATACCCAAACTTTGTTTGCAGGTTAAGAAAAGCTCTTTATGGACTGAAGCAAGCTCCAAGAGCTTGGAACTACAGACTCGTGAAGTATCTGAACGAACTTGGATACCAAAGTTCGAAGGCAGATGCAAGTCTACTCATCAAAAGAACAGAAGAAGGAATGATCTACATTTGTATCTATGTAGATGACATAATAATTACAGGAACCTCAGACGCAGGAATCACAGAGGTAAAGAAACTGCTAGAAAAGGAATTCAAGATCAGTGACCTAGGAAAGTTATCATACTTTCTAGGAATGGAAATCACATATACAGATCATGGTGTATATGTCACACAAGAAAGGTATCTCCTGAACTTACTGAAGAAGTTCAACATGGAGAATTGCAGAGAAGCTTCAACACCGCTTGAAGTAAATCATAAACTCAGTAAATACAGTGGAACAGAATTTAAAGATACGAAGAAGTATCAATCGTTAGTAGGAAGCCTAATATATGCTACGCTAACAAGACCGGATCTTAGTTTTCCGGTGGGAGTTCTCTCACAGTTTATGCATTGTCCGACAGATCAACACTGGGTTGCAGGACAAAGAGTTCTCAGATATATCAAAAGAACTATAAAGGAAGGATTATATTATCCTTTTACGTCAGATATAAAGCTTAGAGCATATAGTGACTCAGATTGGGCAGGAAGTCAAGATGACCGAAGATCAACGAACGGGTATATGATGTACCTAGGAGATAAGCTGGTAAGCTGGTGTTCGAAGAAGCAACACACAGTAGCTTTATCATCAACAGAAGCAGAATACAAAGGACTGGTAGAAGCAGCAAAAGAAGTAATATGGATGCAGACGTTACTTAAAAGCATGGGTATAGATCAAAGTATACCAATCATACATGGAGATAATATGAGCTCGCTGTATCTTGCAGCGAATCCTGTGTTTCATGCAAGAACAAAACACATAGAGATTCAGTACCATTTCCTAAGAGAAAAAGTAATGGAGAAAGAGATAGAAATAGTCTACACTCCTACGAAAGATCAGATTGCAGATATTCTGACAAAGAGCTTGGATGGAACAAAAACAAACAGATTCAAAGAGATGGCAGGAATAAAAGAAAGAAAGATATATGAAAGACCGGAAGAGGTCAAATTAGTGATTGAGGGGGAGCTGTTAAGAAAACACTCACGAATTTGACGCAACAAACAAGAGAGAAACAGAATCTTCCGGAAAATCTATGCACAGGTGTACAGTATGCGAAGTTAGTGCGCGGTGTGCGCATAACAGAGCAATTAACCGCGGCGGGCGCGTAAGGCGCGCATAACACGAATTGAAGAATGACAGAGCAAAGGAGAGCCAAAGAAATTGTATATATATATATATACAGCAAGATTTGAAGAAGACGAAACAGATAACATAGAGGGAGAGTAGACACTGATACACAGAGGAGAACGAGAGACTGAGAGAAGACGCCATAGATCGCGTATGAGTAAAGAGAGTTAGAAGTTCTCAGAAGACGCCATAGATCGCGTATGTACAGATGAATAACACAAGCCTGAAGTGTCGGGACTTTTCATCTGAAGAGAGATGGTAATAAGAAACTACTCACTATAGGAGAGTTTCTGTGACTTGAGCAAGAAGAGGCCAAGCTTACTTGTACACATCTTCTCTAATCGAAAACACATGTTCATGTGGATGTCTGCGCGCAATCTTTACTTGTGAAGAATCTAAAGTTATTTCGTATTACGGTAGGAAGATTAGTTCATCGTTTGCTGTCACGACTCGTTACTAAACGTGCCTCAGTACCTTCTCTGTAAACGCATGTTTTGGTGAATAACAGTTTACTCAGTAAACATGTTTCAGTAATTTTCGGTCAGTCATAGCTTCTCAGAAAACAAGTTTTTCGGTAGAACAACGAAGTATAACTCGCAGCAGAGTTCGAAGCTTTGTATGAAGAGATAGCTCATCTTGTAGCTAGACGTCTCTACTTTAAGCTGATCACAGTTTCCGGTGGAATGAAGATGTACACACAGTACAAAGTTAACCGGAAAGTAGCATTTTAGAACTGTGAAGTTTCCAGAGGAAAGTTCATTCGGTGAAGGAAGCTCATACACTACTTCCTTACGTCACATAAGTTCATCTGAAGCAATTACGAACAGAACTAAGTTTATTTCGGTGAAGTTCCGGTACGACTACGGTGTCGGTTCAGTAACAGTCTGGTGAAGTTCCGGTGGAACTTGTGTCGCAGGATAACACAGTTGAAGCGATGTTAATTAGGCTGAGCTACTGTTGATTACAGAGGTATTCTGAATCACTCTAGTTTAGCATTCTATTTCGGTGGCGCGACAATTTCCGCAAGCCTGACAGAGTTCAAGCCTTGTCGTGAAACCCACCTTCAAGGCGAAAGTATTTCCGCAACAGTAGGCGTTAAGGCCGAAGTTTTTCGCCAACATTATCCCAACAAACACCTCTTGTAAAAGAGTACATTTTATCTCTTGTAAATGGAAAAAGAAAAAAGTAAAAGGATGGCTTACCTCATCCATGATGTAAAAGCAAATTTGTGGCTCCAACTACCAAAATCACGAATTTTTGAGCTGAGGGAATCTCTCCTAACTTTGGGGATCACTTTTAGGTGGAGCCATTCGAATTCGAATTCAAAACTCCCTCCAAGAATAGCTATAAAAGGAGCAAGAAGGAAGAGGCGATAAGCAAGCCTTGTACGTGACCACTTCATGTCATTTTGTAGAGATTGAAGAGCTTAATCCATAGCTCTATCATTCTACTCCCATTGTGCAAAGATTCATTGCCAATGTGGTTGTAATCATATGTGAATCTATACATTTATTATCATCTACCTCTCTGTTTTGTTCTCTGCTATACTCACTCAGAGCAGTAACTTCAGAAGGTCATATCGCGAGTTTTACTGAACATTTTTCAGTGTTTTAAAGTGCGTTGGATAGCTCTCACTGTCTAGTTTCTACCTATAAATTTTCAAGGTCATTGGATTTATACTTTTGGAGATATCTGCATTTTACTGCTTACTGGTCTATCTCTGCAGAGCCCCGAGAATTGTGGGAATGTTCCAGAACTTGATGAAACTTGTTCTCAATGCTCAGTCCATCATTTGAAGTGTTTTAACTTGGAATAGGAAGCTTGCTAAGTCTATTTGCTATGCCCAAAAGGAATTTTTCTAATTCCTTCCAGGTTGAGAGCACTGTTCATTTTTTCCAGCAGGTGTATGTCCAAAAATAGCAAGTTTTGGGAGCTAGTCATCTCGCAACTAGCCTGTCTTGACTTAAACTTTTGGGATACATGTTCCAAAGTACTTGGCTGATATTTTGGTGGATTTAGGAAGCTCAAAGGGTCTACTAATCAACTCTGAAGTCTCAGTTGGCTGGTGTGAAGCTGGTTGTAGCGGCACCTACTCATCTTTGGATTGCATCCACCATCTCTCTTCACAAATAGGACCAACGAATTCTATTCCCCACTTAGAGAATGCACGTCCACCCATCATAGGCTTTAGTGGCATCTCATCTTTGCGTATAGGATAGTGAGTTCGCTGACAAACATCACACCTCTTCACATAGGTATGTGCATCCACGTGAAGGGTCGGCCACCATAATCCTGCAAATAGGATTGCCTTGATCACCCGATCTGGTCCAAATTGTCCTCTTGCTACACCTTGGTGAGCAGTTTCCAAGATCTTGATATATTCACTCTCATGGACACATAGTCTTAGGTAACCATCTTTACCACGCTTGTATAGATTATCACCAATGACTGAGTAATCTAGGGCTTCTTGTTCTAGGCTTCTTTGTCTAGCCAAGGTCATATCCTGCGGGAATGTTTTCATCCTCAAGAAGGCTACTAGTGGTTCACTCCAATCTGGCACTATGGATACTTGATAAAGAGTGGCATGCTCCACGGGTGGTTTAGTGCAGTAGATTGGACATTCTTTACACATCTTATGTACATTAGCTTCCATAGTAGGCCAATGCACTCCGAATCTCCTTAGTGTCTGTAAATTCCTTTGCCTCGAATGGTGTTGCTCTAATGCACCTACATGTGTTGATTGCAACCATTTTGCGTACTCGTCCTCTTCCACACAACAAGCCAATATCCCTTGATCTGTCTGTTTGTACATGCTTCCTGCCATGATATGGTACTTCTGGGCTTTTACTACCTCCCTATCTTGAGTGTTTATGACTGGGTGGTTAGGCCCGTATGTCAATACTGGCACTAATGACTTAGCCCACTGAGGTACAACTTCCAAATTAAACAAGTAAGCATCAGGAAGGTCATCTGATACTCCTTGTGCGGCTTCTCTAGATTTGAGCCTAGAGAGATGGTCTGCTCTCAAGTGAGTCTTCCCTTTCCTCACCACCACTTCAAAGTCATATTCCATTAGTAAGAGAAACCATCTTACTAATCGGCCTGTATTGCATGGTTTGTTTACCAAGTACAATAATGCCTGATGATCGGTAAAAAATTTAAACTTATTTGCAAGCAAATAGTGTCTAAACTTTTTAACTACATATACCATGCCTAATCCCTTTCGTTCAGTGGTGGTATAATTTCATTCAGCTGCATTCAATTGTCTACTAGCATAGTCAATTGGAAGATCCATATTACCTTCACCCGTAGGTTGTGCAAGCACACATCCAATAGCATAATTGGATGCATCCACATGAACATGGAAGGGCTTATTCCAATCTGGTGTGGTCAAGATTGGTGTTGAACACAATCTCCTTTTGAGCTCATTGAAGGAGTCCTCACATTCATTAGTCCACTCAAAGTTGGTCAAAAGGCCGTACAGTGGCTTGGCAATGATGGCGTACATGTGTATAAAGCGTCGGTAATAGCCACAATGCCCCATGAAAGCTTGTACTTCCTTGACATTCTTTGGCCTAGGTAACTCTGCTATGGCTCTTACTTTCTCTTCATCAGTGGATATGCCATTCTTTGACACTATGTGTCCTAGAATCTTGCCTTTCCTGACCATGAAAACACACTTTTCTGGGTTCAGGCAGACTTGATACTCTCAACATTTGTCAAAGATTTTCCTGAGCTCAGGTATATGTGTTTGTCTAATGTTGGAATGTGCACAAAGATCATCAACATATACCTCTAAATTCTTCCTCAAGAATTCTTTAAATACATGGCACATCAGTCTCTGGAAGGTTGCGAGGGCATTGGTAAGCCCAAATGGCATTACCCTAAAGGCAAATATGCCCCATTCTGTGGCAAAAGCAGTCTTATGCTGGTCCTTTAGAGCAATGGCTACCTGATTGTAGCCCGAAAATCCATCAAGGAAGTTGTACACTTCCTTGCCTGCTACTCTTTCTAGCAGATGCTCAGTGATAGGAAGCGGATAGTTGTCTTGAATAGTGGTTGCATTAACCTTGTTCAAGTTAATGCACACGTGTAGCTTTCCATTCTTCTTGGGCACAACTACAATGGGGGATACCCACTCAGTGTGCTCAATTTCATAGATGAATCCAGCTTCAACCAGACGATCTATCTCTTCTTTGATCTTGGCAGCATAATTATCATTGTATGTGTATGGCTTTTGCTTAGAAGGTTTAGCATCTGAGGTCATGGGGATAGTGTGTGAGAATATGTCCGGGTCTACACCTTTCAAATCCTTGTAAACTCCAAGCGAATACATCTCTGTATTCTCTTAGCAAGGCTATCAATTCGCGCTCTTCTTCTTCTGTCAGGTCATGTCCTATATAAGTGCATCTCTCCTCTCCTTCTTCTAGGGCTACCACTATTTTCTTGGTGGTTTCTTTGTTATCATAGGCCTCTCTTGATTGTGCCTTGCGTTTAGGCATTCTTACCATGACTCTTCTATCATCTATCTCATACTTTTAAAAGTTTTCAGGGACCTCAAACAAAGATTCTTCCTCTTCTGGTGTGACTTCTCTCTTCTTTCTTTTCTTTCCTTCAATGTTAGGGGTCACTTGTGTGGCTAACCTTACATCATTGTAAGCTCTCCATGTCTCTGAGGATGAGCTTCTACTTCATAGAAGTATTCTTCATCTGATGCAAAAGGTGAGTCCATAATGATTGACTCTAGATCGGAGTCACTTGCATCCTCAAATGCATCAGGGCTAGGTTCGCACTCTTCTAAAACTGCATCTCCCATGATTGGCTCTATGGAGAAAACTAAAATGTCATAGCCATCCTCGTCACAGTGAGGTGTCCATTGTTCTTCATTGATGGCTACATCCATTGTTGCTAAAATTTCTGCCCAGCCATGAGGTTCAAACTCTCCGTCCGGAAATACTACAGGTGCATAGGCTAGGTCTTGAATTGATCTATGTGTTTCCTTTGCACCTACCTCTCTGGATTTTTCTCTCTCTCTCTTCTATTGCTACTTTGCACATCCATAAGTGGGTGTCTTCATGCATCCATGAGGATCTTGATCCTATGAAATGCATCGACTCGGTATCATCTTTAGCTCTATGGATGGGATTCCATTGGATAGGAGGGCCATCTCTATGAGAGTAATCTTTGAGGTTAACCTTGGTCGTGACACCTAAGTGTTGCAAATACAAGAAATTGGTTCCCCAATCCTGTACCACTTGCAACTATCGCATAAATGGTCTTCCCAAAATCATCTCATAGGCATGATTTTTGCTAAAGTCACATATAGCAAATGTGTGCTCAAACTCTACACCACAAGTAGTGAGGGTTATTCCTTCTAGCAAGCCTAAGGGTCTTTCTATGTGACCATCACCCATTTGCAATTTCATCCTCGTGGGCCGGAGTGCTGGCTTGCCCCAACGTTTCCATAAGGAGGTGGTAGCAATTGCAACTCCTGCACCCGAGTCGAGAATTGCATTGGTTGTGTATCCTTGATGTGTGATGGGAAGACAGGTGTTTCCTTCTTCTCCTTCGCTCATGTCTCCTACCTTGTACAAAGGTATCTCTGGCACTGTGCGATGAGATCCTACTTGGGAATGAGGTTTTGCTATCTCTGGTACTTGTTTGGCTACATGTTTCCATAGCTCTGGCCTAACCTTGAGTAACTCTTCTAAAGTGAGATTACATTGCACTTTAGTCTTCTTTACTACCTCTGTGTTCCTAGGTATGATTGAGTCTTCATTTCGTACCATGACCGTGGGTGCACTCATACACGTGGACTTTGCTTCCCATGGGCCTGTGAAATGGGGTAGTTCTTGTATGGAATTAGATTCGAAGTCTAATCTCTCCTGAGATTGAGTGCTCTCCTGCTCTTCATAAATGGATGGGATGTCTTGTGGGAATGGTTGTGTGCATCATCCACAAGTTCAATGGGAGGAGGGACTTCACTTTCTTTAGCCCATTTGTCTTCTTGAATCTCTCGTAGGAATTCTGGTGTGAATCGATTCATAGAAGAAGATATGTCAGGCTCCGTAGAGTTAGGTACATAAGCTTCCTGGGCGGGAAGGCTTAGCCTTTCACTTGGCTTGTCCTTACTTTGAGAGACGGGTTCCTTTTCTGATTGTGCAATTAGCCTCTCCAATCTTTCTAGCAGTCCATCAAAGTGCAACTGCATCTTAGCTGAACTAGAGATGTTAAAGAGGCGACAGGCTTCAAACATGGTTTGAGCCAGTTGCACCATCTTAGCACAGATTTTGGTTCGTTCAAGCTCTAGCTCGGCTCTAGGGTAACACTTTTCATGATCAGTTATGTTTGGCCCTTCTTGGATTCTGGCCTGATATGCTTTGAACATCATATTTAGGTCCTCGGGAGTGGGATCTGCTAGTACTCATCCTACTCTAGGGGTTGGTGGGGTCGTATGAGGCGGGTTGGAAGGGGTTGGATCGGATGGAGATGGGAATGGTGGTGGTGGCGTAGTGTGAGAGGGAGTTCGAGATGTGAGTTCAAGTATCCTAGCTTTTGTTTCTCTTAGGCTTTCCTCGAGTTCACTCATCTTCTTAGCCCATTGCCTCTTCATTCTTTCTCTACTGTCTCTCCAGGCTCTAGTCCTCTTCTTTGGTTATGCTCTCAGTTTCACTAGCCTCATCATTTTTTTCCTGGCCTAAACTTTGGTTTTGTTGCAAGGCTTGAGCTCTAGTGACTACCTGTACTGTTGTAGTGGAAGTCACACTTCCTGTAGAGTCTACTACTAACCCAATAACATTGATAGGAGTGATTTTTGGCATATTATTGGGATTCTTTGGGCAATCTCGTAAGAGATGCTCCTTTCCACAATCTTGGCAAAAGCCTTGGATTGTCACTGACTGGGGTTGTGTAGATGGAGGTAAGGGGCAATCACGAATGAGGTGATCTCCCTGACATCTGTAGCATGGTCCTCTAGGGAATGGGGGTCTTACTTGCCTAGGTTGAGGTTTGGGGTTGGGGTTTGTATACATGACATTTGCGTAATCTGACTCCCAACTAGGTTCACTCGGTTCTTCACTATAATAGGACTCACCATGTTTAGGAGACTGCATGTAGTAAGCCTGTGGACTATCTATGTGAGTGGAATCAAAACTATGATCGCTCGGGTCACTTTCTGAAAGCAATGGAGTCACTGGGACTATGGCTCTATTCAAATTTTCCTCAGTAGCTACATACTTTATAGGAATCACATTAGCTGGGGTTGGAGGTTGTTGAGCTAACACAGGTTGAGGCCTTTGTTGGTTTTGGTAGGGTTGTTGATAGGATTGATGTGGTCTACCATATTGTTGTGGAGGGTACTGGTTCTGGTATCTTCCCTGTTGTGGATAGGGCTGAGGGTAGGTTTGCCTAACTACTTGCTTATTGTATGGGCAATCTTGTGCTGTGTGATTTGTGTATCTCCATTTTATGGTGCAATATTGGCTACTAGGGCTCACTTGGGGTTGAGCCATGATGGGACATACATTTGCCATGTGGTCACCACCGCAAGTATAGCACCTCTTTACTGGGGCAAACCTTGGAATTTGTTTGCTAGTGACACCTAGTTTCTGAGCTACTTTCTCTGCAAGTTCCTCAATTGATGTGGATTGCGAGGAAGAGAGACTAGAGGCACTATCAGAATCTTTGTAGATTTTGGAAAGCTCTAAATCCTCCCCTAGGTTATCCTTAATGTTGATGCACATGCGTACACACTCTTCTATAGTCCTAGGGTCCTTCAAGTACACATATGACCTATTTAGTACTTAGCAATCCATCCAAGAATAAAGCCACTCCTTTTGCTGGTGTGGGTAACTCAGGAACAGGGCATCTCTCAAGATATTGCCAAAATCTTCTTCCTGCAAGTCTCACGGTCTCTTGAGGGGTCTGCTTGAAGCTATGCATCAATGAGGAAGTATTATGCCTTATGCCACTTTTAGAGAATTCAGTGATGAAAGCCTCTAGGAGTTGGTATATGCTCATGAACTGTCTCTCATTCAATGGTTGAAACCATGTAAGGGTTGTGTTCCTAAGGGTCAGACCAAAGGCATATACTGCGTGAATAGGTCCTCAACTTGCTCAGCTCTCAAGACTTGCCTAAACTCGGCCACATGATCATATGGGTCTCCTATGCCATCCAAGTAGTTCTTCATGGACTTAACTAGCTGAGTCGGTCTCAAAGTCCTCGTGTGCTCTCTAGGTCTTGGTAGAGGGAATTCATCCCCATTCCTTTGGTTCCTTGGGGCTCTAAGTCCCTCAGGTTCCACTCTATTTGTTTCCGTTCTCGTTCTTTCTCTTCCCACTGGGTTGGCAAAGCTTACCTCCGGTCTATCTCTATGTCTGTCTCTTTGAGCTCCGTGAGCTTGGGATGTTCCCGCTCCTGGGTGACCAAAGGAAACATTTGATCTTGGTTGGGGGAAAATAAATTCACCTTTCCAAGTGTAAGCATGCCTATCATTTTATGTAACCACAATCCTCTCTGAAGCGTGATCTAAGTAGGTCACTATGCCTGGGCTATCAGGATCTTTGAACTCATATATCATGATTTTTCCTACCTCATTCGGCTGATCAGATCTATACCTCCAAAAGGCTTCATCAGCCTCTCAGTTCAAGAGTAGATCTATGCTCTTATTGTCTTGGGAAATCCACTCTGGTGTGATAATCCTAGTGAGAACAGATTTGCCTTGAGGGGTTCTAGGTTCTACACCCATGTTTCCTTGCTCCAAGTCACCTAAATCCGTTTTCGGGATCACGTTTCCAAATTCGTCTGTCCTATCTGGATGACTGGTGACTACATATATGGTTCCTTCTTTGTCCAAGTATGCTCCATTTTCAAACTTGACAGCTGGGTGTTCTAGTCCAATGGATTGGTCAGGGTTTTTAATCTGGACCACTGATCTTCCTAGGCCGTCCTCATAGATGCTAGCACCTAATCGGTTGGTCCTAAGGTATTCCAGCTGCGTCTTGTAGGGGCCTTCTACCCTATGTAAGTATGGCATACCTGAACTTCCTATAGGTCTCTCCATACAGTGGGACATCTCTGACTCACTAGTTTCAGAGCTAGGGTAGTGCGAATAATGGCTCAACTGCTGGGCCCAAGACCTAGCAGTATGATTAACACTAGCCTCTGAAGACCTAAGACTTTGTCTGTCTCTTCCTAGGTGTCGTCCTGATCTAAGGTTCATATGCATATTTGAGCAATCCCAATTTTTACCCAAGGTACAACCTCGTTGCTGAGTTCTTTTGTATCAGTCACTTGATTCTTTTTAGTTGATTATTGTGTTTATGATCTTGTCTGATATCACGTCGTCAGGAACACTTGAGTTAATTTCTGCACTTGAATGTTGATCATCTCACGTTAGGTTCTTTTCCTTTAAAGTTGTCCGTCACACACAGGTTATCCCTTGACTTGAACTTGATTTCTTAGATAGTCTTGACTTGTCTCGTGCCTATCGTTGCCCTGACTTACTTCTAGCACTACTCGCACTTAGCCTAAGCTAGAAATGGACAGAGGGCATTGAGAATTTTCCAACCTCTCTTACAGATCCCGTGCTCTTTTGGTGCTCAAGAACCCAGTTCTCAAGCTTGCAGATTACCCTTGCTTTGGATGCCTTTTGGTGCTCTCAGTGGACCTATAAAAGTCCCGAAGTTAGCTCAAGACTTAGATTAAAAGGACACAAAAAATCACTTTCATTCATGTAATTCATATGTCAATTTGCACCATGTCTCTCTAGAACACAATTGTAGAGATCCTTGAGTTTTCCTCCCCCTAGATATGGATCACTTAAAAATACTATGTCTAATAATCCTGGTATTAAAAATACTATGTCTAATAATCCTGATATGAATCACAGCAATCGGATTTCGTATGAGGAAGATATGACAGTTTAGGGATCTAGGGTTAAAACAGGGTACAACAGGTCATCAGGAAAACAAGATTTTCTCTCAAGTTACAAGTGTCGGAACCTCACAAATCACTATTTGCTTGACAAGCATGCCTAGAATTTTTCCCAAAATCAAGTAATATAAACCCTAGAAAATTGGCCGAAAAAGCCTGTCAATCGCGATCGACAGGTCTGTCAATCGCGATTGACAGAGGTGTCCATCGGGGCCTGTTGGTTGCGATCGACACGTCAGTCGCGATCGACAGAGTCAGTCGTGAGTCCTGTCAATCGCGATCGATGGTTTCAATTGCAATCGACACTTTTTTTGAGATTTTTGCCATAATTTCAGTCGATCGGGAATGTGTCCGTCGCGATGGACACGTGGCAGTGCGAGTTTTGGTGTCAATCGTCAAATTTCATTCGGTCCCGGTCGATAGTGTCAATTGCGATTGACTGAATCCTACATGGTAGTCAGTCAGTCGTGGGGGCTGTCGGTCGCGATCGATAGGTCTGTCGGTCGCGATTGACAGGGTCTGTCGATCGTGGCTATCGATCGCGATCGACGATGTCAATCACGATTGACAGAAAAACACGGAATTTATTAGTTTTGTTTAGTGATTTGGAATGTGCTCTGTAAGACAATAGTTATGCAATATAACACAGGAGCAATAGCAGAGAAGATAACAGATATAGGAGAATCTCAACAATTTTCTACTAGCAGCAAGTACAAAGATGATGGCGTTGTCCACCCGTGCGCTCTCAAGGTAGAGCTTAAATGGTGATCTAGACAACTCTAGATAGGGAGATACAAGGTAGAGGTATGCTGGCTCAACTCAATGTCTTAGGTAGTGCAGAAGTCATGTATATATAGGATCATGGGTGGCCTGCCATGGACGGCTATACATGGGCGGTAGGGCGTGGGCGGCCACCGCCCGCGTAATTGCCATACACGGCTTAGACTGGTTGAACCGACCTAACAAATATAAATGATTTCTGACTCCGACAGGGAATATTCCATGGAATATTCCCTTTACCGTCGCGCCGGGGGCGCTGCCCCCAGACCCCCACCAGGGGGCCCGCTGGCCCCCTGGGACCCCCCAGCCAGGGGGCCCGCTGGCCCCCTTGGACCCCCCAGCCGGGGCTGCTCACCGCTGCCCCGGACCCCACAATTGGGGACCCTGGTAACTCCCTTTCCTTATAATATCTTACATGGTCCAATATGACCTTCATCCAACATTCAAGTTGGGATTCCCATCAATTGGGTAATGCACGCTTGGCATCTCCTCATAAAGGGGGCCTTACAAAATGTGCATACAATCATGAGGGGTAGACATTGATCATACTCTAACACCCCCCCTCAATGTTTACCGATGATAAATCAAGTAGGTCTCGGTCCTATGCCCATCTGTTGAAGATGCTTGTTGAGCTGCTCTCTTCCAAGTGCTTTAGTGAATATGTCAGCACAATTTGCCTCTGTTGGGCAATATTCTAGCTCCACAATTTCATCTTCAATTAGCTCACAAATGTAATGGTACTGTACTTCTATGTGCTTGGTGCGAGCATGAAATACTGGGTTCTTTGCAATAGCCATACAACTTTGATTATCACACTTGAGTACAATTGGCATATTTGATAGAAAGCCTATATCTGCAAGAATTCTCCTTAACCAGACTGCCTCACAAGAAGCAAAACAAGCTGCTTTGTACTCTGCTTCAGTGGAGGAGAGTGCGAGAGTTGGTTGCTTCCTACTTACCCAAGAAAATATTCCTGAACCAAGTGAGAAACAATATCCAGAAACTGATTTTCTAGAATCACAATCTCCAGCCCAATCTGAATCACAATATCCTTGGAGTGTATCACCTGTGGTATACAAAATACCAAAATCCAAGGTTCCTGCAATGTACCTTAGAATTCGCATTCCAGCATTCCAGTGACTCTCCTTAGGTTTGTTGGAAAACCTGCTTAACACTCCAACAGCATAGCAAATGTCTGGTCTAGTGTTGCACAGAAAAATAAGACTTCCAACGAGCTTCCTATACTTCTTAGCATCTACATCAGGCATGTTATCATCCATAGATAGCTTATGATTTACCTCCATAGGTGTGCTAGTTGGTTTGCAGTCCATCATTCCAAATGCCTTGAGAATTTCTTTGGAATATTTTTGTTGTGAGATGAAAATGCCATCCTTCCTTTGCCATACTTCAATTCCCAGACAAAAATGGAGTAGACCTAAGTCTGTCATTTCAAACTCAGTTCCCAAGCTGATCCGAGTTTGATTGATGAGTTCCTGATGATCTCCTGTAATGATCAAATCATCTACATATACAATGACAACAACTAGCTTGCTATCCCTTTTCGTTACATACAAGTTAGCATCAGAAGTACTTCTTTCAAAACCCATATTTTTGAAAAAATGATCAATTCGTTGGTACCAAGCCCGTGGAGCTTGCTTAAGTCCATACAAAGCTTTCTTCAACCTGCAAACTTTATTTTCTGAATTGGGCACCTCAAAACCTGGTGGTTGAGATACATATACCTCCTCCTTGAGGTGACCATTCAAAAATGCAGATTTGACATCCATCTGGAAAATAGGCCAAGACTTTCGTGCAGCTACTGCAAGTACCGTCCGAATAGTTATCATGAGTGCTGTTGGTGCAAAAGTTTCTTGAACATCAAATCCTTCAATCTGTGAAAAACCCTGTGCAACTAATCGTGCCTTATACTTTTCTAATGTTCCATCAGCTTTATACTTAGCTTTCCAAATCCATTTAGTACCTATTACCTTCTTCTTTGGCGGCAAGTCGACTAGATCCCATGTATCATTTTTTAGTATACTATCATACTCAGACTGCATTGCCGCTCTCCAATCTGGATCATCAATGGCTTCTTCAATGGTGGTAGGTTCCTTTATCGAACCCATGATATCTGCCATTAGAGCCATGTTAACAATGTGTTCTGAGGCTCTTCTTTGCTCCTCTATTCTCTTTGATCTTCGTAATCCATCCGATGATGATTCTGGTGCATCTACATGTGGATTGTGATCATCAAAGAGCTGTTGTGCCCACTTCGGTAGTGGCTTACGCTGTGCAGCTACAATTGGTTGGCTTTTTATTGAGGAAATTTCTCCATCAGATGTTTCCTCCTCCTCAACTTTAACCTGTCTTTTGATAGGCACAAGGTGAGATATTTCTCCGTTTGATGAGATAGTAGATTTACCTTTATCTTCTACTAAGTGTGGTCGTTCATCAAACACCACATCTCGGCTGACAAAAATCTTCCTTGCCTCAGGATCCCATAACCTGTATGCTTTAGACTCTTCACTATATCCTAGGAAGACACACTTTTTGCTTTTTGAATCCAACTTTGATCTTGTTGAATCAGGAATATGTGCATAACATAAACAACCAAAAATTCTGAAATGCAAAACTGAAGGCTTTTTACCAGAATATGCTTCTTGAGGAGTCATCCCCTTCAGAGCTTTTGTGTAGCTTCGATTGAGGATGTAGACTGCTGTATTGACTGCTTCTGCCCAGAATGAATCAGGCATGTCTTGAGCCTTTAACATACAACGAGCCATTTCAACTACTGTCCTGTTCCTGCGCTCAACAACGCCATTTTGTTGAGGTGTATGAGCTGTGGTAAGTTGCCTTTTCACACCATGCTCCTTACAGTAATTGTTGAATTCTGTTGACAAGAATTCACCTCCTCTATCTGTTCTAAATTTCTTCAGTTTCCTTCCTGATTCACTTTCTACATACTTATGCCACGCTTTAAATTTTTCAAAAGCATCAGCCTTCTCTCGAATGAAATAAACCCACATCTTTCTACTATAATCGTCGACTAACAGCAAGAAGTAGAAAGATCCTCCTAAAGCAGGTGTAGACATTTTACCGCAGATATCAGCATGTACCAACTCTAGAGGAGCTTGAGATCGATTGCTGGTCTCTCTTGGAAATGCCTTTCGTTGTTGCTTGCCCATCATACAAGCTTCACAAGGTTCCTGCAACTCTAAAATGCAGGCAAATGAGCAACCATCCCTGTTCGTTGCATCTCCTTCAAAACTGCAAATCCAAGATGCCCAAATCGTTGGTGCCATAACTTGCTTACATCTTTATCTTCTGTAGCAGTTAAAGCACTTAACTCATACAAGTTATCCCGTCGTGTGCCTTTACCTACAACATTACCTGATGAATCCATGATTTCCGCACCACTCTTATTGAAGTGAACTTCGAGTCCACGATCTGTTATTGCAGAAACTGACAACAAATTTCTTTTGAGTGTAGGTACATAGAGAACATCGGATAACTTTTTCTCAACACCTGGAGAAGTGATAAAAGAGATGGTTCCAGTTCCTTCAGCTGGACACTTGGAGTCGTTTCCCACCACTACATTGATGGATTCCCGCAGAGGCACTAGGGAACTATACCAATCCTTTTTACTAGTCATATGGCGAGAAGCTCCACTATCTAAAATCCATGGCTCATCAACACGAGCTTGAGCAGATGAACATACCTCTTCAATAGCTACCCAAAGTTCCAGCTCTGTGTTGTTTGCAGACTCTTTGTTCTTCCATGATGATTTTACAGTCCCATTCCGTTCATCAGCTTGCTTCTTTCTGCAATCCTTGATGGCATGGCCTTTCTTTTCACAATAGAAGCAACTTCCTGTGAACTTTTTCTTCTTTGGCTTCTTCTTTGATCCCTCTGAAGAGCCTTTACCTTTTGCATTTGTTGAGAATGCAGCATCAGTTGTACTTTGCCGATTCTTCAGCCGCATCTCTTCTTCTAAAAGCATGGCACAAAACTCTTCAAATGTAAGAGGAGTTGGCCTTACCTGAGTGTTAAGGGCTGTTACTAATCCATCATACTTTGCTGGAAGAACACGTACAGATCTTCGAGCTAGCTCTTCTGGTGTTATAACAACACCAACTGCAGCCAATTGATCTTGAAGATGCTTTATCCGTTTGATAAAATCTTCAGCCTTTTCAGAATCAGAATGCTTTTCATTTGCCAACTAATTTTCTAAATTCTGTATCCTAGTGTGGTTCTTGGTCTCATATTGTCGAGCCAATATGCCCCAAGCCTCATGTGCTTTAGTAGTATGTTGAACTAAAGTAAGCACAGAATCACTTACACTAGTGACAATCGCACATAATGCATCAGCATTCCGCCTCTTCCAAGCTCGTAGAAGATCTGGATCTGGCTGAATCATCAATCTTGAATTTGCTGGATCTTCAACTGGTATAGGCTCTGGATCCAATCCCATCGGTCCCATGACAGTGTCAAGTAATTCATAGGAGTCCAAAATTGCAGAAATTTTGAACTTCCAGAGTGTATAGTTGGTTCCATCCAGCTTCCCTTCAGTGAATGCAGGTGGACGAATTCGAATAGGTGCAGCATTAACATTAGGTGAAGCACCAAGACTAGTGTTCGACGATGAAGCCATCATGTAATCACTCGAATAATCTACTGATATTCTAGTCTGCTAGTAGGCTAAAATAATGATACTTCTCAAGCTATTCGAACCTTACAGCTCTGATACCATGTAAGACAATAGTTACGCAATATAACACAGGAGCAATAGCAGAGAAGATAACAGATATAGGAGAATCTCAACAATTTTCTACTAGCAGCAAGTACAAAGATGATGGCGTTGTCCACCCGTGCGCTCTCAAGGTAGAGCTTAAATGGTGATCTAGACAACTCTAGATAGGGAGATACAAGGTAGAGGTATGCTGGCTCAACTCAATGTCTTAGGTAGTGCAGAAGTCATGTATATATAGGATCATGGGTGGCCTGCCATGGACGGCTATACATGGGCGGTAGGGCGTGGGCGGCCACCGCCCGCGTAATTGCCATACACGGCTTAGACTGGTTGAACCGACCTAACAAATATAAATGATTTCTGACTCCGACAGGGAATATTCCATGGAATATTCCCTTTACCGTCGCGCCGGGGGCGCTGCCCCCGGACCCCCACCAGGGGGCCAGCGCCAGGGGGCCCGCTGGCCCCCTTGGACCCCCCAGCCGGGGCTGCTCACCGCTGCCCCGGACCCCACAATTGGGGACCCTGGTAACTCCCTTTCCTTATAATATCTTACATGGTCCAATATGACCTTCATCCAACATTCAAGTTGGGATTCCCATCAATTGGGTAATGCACGCTTGGCTTCTCCTCATAAAGGGGGCCTTACAAAATGTGCATACAATCATGAGGGGTAGACATTGATCATACTCTAACATGCTCTTCATGTGTATTAAGATGGTGCACTTTGTTTTACCAAAAGGTGAAATTTTCTGTCGATTGCGATCGACAGATGTCTGCGACACAGAGACAGTTTCGAGCTTGTCCGTACCTGCGTAGCCTGCTGGACAGGGTGATACATCAACAACCTGCAAGAGTGCTCTAGAAACAAGCAAAAAATCCAAGCACACAAGTCGCTCTCTCGCTCTCTCTCACAAGTGGGATGAGGGAAATGGGAGGTAGAAGGTGATATGATCAAAAACTGAAATTTTTGCGATGATGGAGATGGAGATCGGATACGGTGAGGATGATGGTGGTGATGATGATGGTGAGGTAAGAAAGAGAAAAATAAGAAATATAAAGAGATTACCTACAACGCCAATGTCACAACTCTACGTCTTATCATCACACAAATCGTCCTCAAAGTTCGATCCCCGGCAACGGCGCCAAAATTTGGTGTAGCTCAGTGATGAGTAGCACCTCCTTTAATGTCAATCCGGGAAGATGTGAGGATGGTATGATGACCTCGAGCAAGTGAAGGCACAAGTGCGTGAGTGAGAAGCACACTAACATGCACACACATACACACACACGCGCACACACGACAAGACAAAGAGAAAGACAATGGAGTTCGTTTAGATTACTTCCAAAATGCTCATACAAGTTCAATTCTGTTACAAGCTAACCTCAAGAATGAGCTCTCTAGCTCTATTTATAGTTTTTGACTAGCTTTTGGTCTTGTCCAGACCTAGTGTCCGGCCTAGTTAAAAATTAGGTCCTCTTGCCTATTTGGAGGTTCAAACGGAGTCTAAAAAATGTGAAAACTGATAGGTAGGTACTTCTAAAGCTCCTCAAGCTCAAGGACTCCTTGGCTTGCACAAAATGGAGCTACAAAAATATGAAATTATATTTACAATGGTTTTTAGTGATGAAAATCACTATTTTTGTAGGGGTTTCTTCTAATAGTTTGGCATACATTTCCTTGAGCTCCCTACTTGCTCCTTCTTCTTGTGTGCCCACCTCTTTGATGCATGAAAAATTTAGATGGCCTACTTGCCAGATCTTCTTTGACTACTCTGTCTGCTTGTGCCTTCTCTTCGCTCCGACTCCCTTCGTTGGCTTCCTTGTCTTGTGAGCCCTTTAGTTCCTTGACTGCCAACAGAGCTTGAAAGAAGATTGACTTCATCATCTATTCAGAAAGTGCCAAATTGGAATAAATCATTTCATATCCATGTTGATGCGTCTAGTTTTGCTATTGGATGCATATTTGCAAAAACATCCAATGAAGGGAAATTAGATCACCCTATAGCATATGCAAGTAGGAAATTAAATCATGCAGAATGAAATTACACTATGACTGAGCGAGAAGGGCTAGGGATGGTCTAAGCTGTGAAGAAATTTTGACCCTACTGCTACCTATTAAGTTCAAGTTTTTTATTGATCACCATGCCTTATTATACTTGTTCAATGAACACACAGGATAACTAGTTAGATGGTTTCTTTTGCTTATGGAATTTGATTTTGAGGTAGTTGTTAAAAAAGGAAATTTTCACATGTTAGAGCTGATCACTTGCCTAGAATGACCCATGGAGAACCACCAACAAAAGTAGGTAATGAGTTACTAAATACTTATCTATTCAACTTGGAAGTATTTCATGCATGGGTTGAAAAATTTGCGCTTGCGCTCACACATGGACCTATTCATAGAATCAATTCAGCATATTTTAAAGATTCCATTAGACTGTTGAGTGTATTGGCCAGATATGCAAAAGGATGTACACAAATATGTGAAAAAAAATGCAAATTTATGCCAAGTATCTACACCTAATGAATATTCATCTTTGTGCTATTCGATAATAGCACCAAAATGGAGCAAGCCACTAGTGGAGTTCTTGAAGTCACATACATACCCCAAAGGAGCTAGCCAAGCAAGAAAGCAAGCCCTAGAAGATCAAAGTAAAGATTATGTGATCATGGGAAACAAAATTTCTAATGAGGAAAAGATAATCAACTACAAATGTGCATTCACGAGGGAGAGTACCTTCCTATATTGGAAATAACTCATATCGGAGTAGTTGGAGGTCATTTCTCAGCTAATAAGACTATAAAAATAATCCTCTTTGTAGGCATATGATGGCCAATACTCTACATGGATGTGGAAACATATGTGAGAATTTGTGAAGTATGTCAAAGAACCAAGTATCCAATTAGGAGAGATGATATGTGTTTGAGACCTAGGGTTAGTGAAAGAGCCTTCTCTAAATGGGGGATTGACTTTATTGAGAAAAACGATGCCCAAAGGAAAGAAAATTTATTGTTTGAAAATATTTTCACTAGGTTTGGACTACCTATTGAGATAGTTAGTGGTATTGAGGTGTTGATGCAATTACTCCAAGCCTAAGTGATCATTTACCCTAAGGCTCATATGTGCATTCATGCATGAATAATCTCTTGTAAAAGATAGATTTTTTACTCCTTATAAAAGTGCACATATGGAATCACTTCAATCACGAGTTCTTAGGAGAATCTTTCCACAAATTATTGGTGAGGTAGATGGAGATTGAGATCCTAAACTCTAGAGATGCCTTTTTGGTAGAAGTTTGAATTTCACATTCAAAAAGAGCTCCAATTTTAGCTATAAAAGAGGACCTCAAAAGTCATGTATGTTCAGCCCAACTAGAAGAGATATTCAAAAGGATTTTAATTTGATATTGATCTCACACGATACTCTATCATTTCCCTCACATTGTGCAATCATTCTTTGCCAATGTTGATGTAATTTATGTGAATTAATACATATAGTTCTCTTTTATCTCAACTCTTTTACTCTGTCATGTATCACTCAGAACAGTGTACTTCTCTAATCTATTTCTCAGTGTATACTTGATCATTTTCAATGATTTTAATTGTTATAGATTTATTATACTGTCTACTTTATTTCTACAAAGTTTCATATTTATTACCTTAGCCAATCTTGATTTATGAGCAAAACATTGCTCACTAGTCTGCATACTGTTAGTGCTCGAAAATATTGGGATGCATCTCTAAATTGCTAAGCATCATTCTTTGAGCATGGTCTATCATTTCAAATGAAATAACTTGCAAAAGTTAGCTATCTAAGTTACTTAGATATGCCCAAAAGGATTTTGCTCAACTGCTAGCAGAGAAGGAGTACTATTCATTTCTTTGAGCAAGTGTAGTGACCAAAATAGCAAGTTTTGGTTCATAGTTGAAACTTTTAGTCATCTATTTTGATCCAATGACTTGAGGATCATCTTCTGAAGTACTTGGGTGATTATTTGTGCTTCCTAGAAAGCTCAAGAGGTCTAATTTGCACTCCTCAACTCAATCTTGGTTGGTGTGAAGCAGGAGTTTGCAACACCATCTCATCTCTCGAAGGTGTCCACCATCTCCTACAACAGTGGTATTAGAGCAACATCAATGTAAAATGGGAGATGGATTTCCATCATTCATTGAAAAATTGGACAGAGGTAATTATCTATCATGGTCCTAAGGATAATATCTTACTTCCAAGGAAGAAGCTTGTATGGATACATATTTGGAGATGAAGAAATGCAAACCCTTAGAAGCAAACATCAACCTATAATAGAGGAGCAAGAGAGACTAGCTACATGGTGTGCAAAGGATGCTCTAGCCAAGTCTTATATACTCAACCCGATATCTGATTTCTTGTTAACTCATATTAGGAATTGCAAGACCTCCCAAGAGATTTGGGAAGTACTTTCTTCATACTTCTCATCAAATACAAGGGCTAGGAAGAACTAGCTTTGGATGGAGTTCACAAGCTTGAAGAAGCAACCAAAGCAAAGTGTAGCTGACTATGTGACCAAGATGAAGGATGTAGCTGATCAACTTGGGAGTATTGGAGAAGAAATAGAAGAGGAGCAGATAGTAAGGCAGATCATAAAGGGCATCAAGGCGGATGACAAATGGGAGTCCTTTACCACAGCAATGGACCTATATATGGACATGTAGATACCTGACCTCAATACATTGATGGAGCAACTCTTCATACATGAGACAAAGCTCAACAAGAATGGACATACTTCTAGAGGTAATCAATCTTTTGCCCTTTACACAGATAAAAATAAGAGTAAAGATAAAGGTATAGGTAAGAGGAATGAAGAAAAGGCAAGTACCTCTCAAGTGAACTTCACATATAGAGGAAGAGATACTAGAGGAAGGGGCAGAGGAGCAAAACAAGATAGGGGGAGACCATACAAATCTTCACATTGCACCATTTGTGGCTTGATCAATCATACCACATATGAATGCTTCAAGAACACAAAGAATTAAAGAGGAAGAGGCTTCCACAGAGGAGGCTATGGGCAATCAAGAGGCAAGTTCAATATTGGAAGAAAGAACTATCATCAGAATTACAACCAAGGCTACAACAACAACTATCAAGCAGGTTTCAGAGGAAGAAGAGACTACAACAATTATATAGATGATCAAGAGGATTCCCTACTCATGAATATGATGGTCAAGCAAGAAAAGATGATGAGTACCTATTCTATATTGATTTTGATTGCTCCAATCATGTAGCAAGCAATGAAGCATTGTTGTCTGATCTTGAAGAACCCAAAGAAAAGCATGAAGTCCATATAGGTGATGACACCAGGCACTCAGTAAAGAAGATTGGAAATGTTAAAGCATATGATGGTAACATGAATCTCCTAAGTAGGGTGTTATGTGTGCCAACAATTACAAAAAACCTAATCAATATTAGACAAATTGTTGAAAAGGTTTTATAGGTTAGGTTCACAAGGCATGGAGCATATGTGTGGGACCTTAGCAAGGATTCAAGAGGATTGCAAAAGGTGAGATATCTGGTAGACTTTTTACATTTGAAGTTGAAGATACAAGGAATATTTCTCTCTTCAATTACAAAGATCAAACAGTATCTGAATTGGAGATATGGCATAAGAGATTAGGTCATATAAGTGAAAGGACATTGAAGCAAGTATGCAGGGATCAGAGTGTGTTTGGCATTCAAAATGTGTCAAAGCAACACATGATTTACAAATGTGGAGCATGCCAATTTGGCAAATCACATAGGCAACCATTCAACAAAAGAGGATACATGTATGAAGACTACTTGGAGCTTGTGCACACAGATGTGTGGGGTCCTAGCAAAGAGCCATCAATCTCAGGGTCAAGGTATTATGTTTCATTCATAGATGACTATAATAGATGGACAATGCTTTAATTTATGAAGCATAAAGATAAAGTCTTCACTTATTTCAAGAAGTATTTGGCATTGGTTCAGAATCAAATAGGTAGAAACTTAAAAAGGCTCAAATCTGATGGAGATGGTGAGTATTTCTCACATGAGTTTGACTCCTTACAGGACAAAGGCAAAAAGAGAGGGATTAAACCAAGCTACACTCCTCAATAGAATGAAGTGGCAAAGAGAAGAAGTAGACTAATAGTAGAGGCTGGAAGATCAATGTTGAATGAGAAAAAACTTCCAAATTACTTATGGGCAGAGGTTGTTTCCACAACCACTTACCTAATCAATAGACTTCCATCCAAGCCTCTGGATGGAATGACACCTTATGAGGCATGGAATGGTAGGAGACCTTCTTTAGATCATTGTAAGATCTTTGGGTGCATTGCTTATGCACATATACCCTCATAGATTAGGGGAAAGCTTGATCCAAAAGTTGAAAGATGCATATTCATTCGCTATGACCAAAATCAAAAAGGATATAGGTTATATAATCCCACTAACAAGGGATCTATAGTTAGTAGGATGTGGTATTTGATGAAAATAACTCCTAGTTTGAAGATGATTGCAGGAAAATAAGGTTACCTCATGATTTGCAAAATGATTTTCCAAATTCGACTCAAGAAGAACCACATATATCAAAGGATGTGTCAACTCAGAAGATGAAGAATAGATTGATTTCAAAGCTTGGAAGTCCAAGGGCAAGAAAAAGTTTAAACAATTGAAAGACATTCGAGAGTCATCCAATCAAGCACCTAGAAGATCTCAAAGGGAGAGCAAGAAACCTATAAGGTATGGCTTTGACACATCACTAGTCACCAAGCATTCTATATGTCAAGGGAGCACTAGGTTGTGCTCTCTGACTACAGTAGACAAGATTTTGGAAATACACTTCAAATTACAAGAACACCCACGAAGGGAAAATGATACAAGAATACATGACTCATACAGGATGTCCCATAACCTGGGACTGATAGGTACGAATAACTGGACTGGAGATGATACAGGAGATCCCACAACTCGAGATCGTAAGTGTGAAACAAGATATCTGGATTACAAGAACTCCCTTCAGAGAGATGAACTAGATACAAGAAATAACTCGACAAGATCTCATACTATGAGATTACAAGAGGACAAGACTGGATGTCCAAGAACTAGACTAGACAAGACTGAAACAAGGAACAAGACAAGAACTAGAACTGGAACTTGGAGAGTACTTACTTGCCGTTCATGACTCCTTGAGCTCCCAAGATTGGTATTGGCAAGACTGAGAATGAATATGGCCAACCCCTCCTTTTATAGGTGTTCAAAGGTGGTGCTATGTGGCGGTTACAACTTGATGATGTCATCATGATATCATCGACTCTGGATGTCAGAATTCAGCAAATAGCCAATCGATCTTGGGCTTTTGCCATGTTCCAGACACAATGGAAGCATTCGTTTCTCCTAATTCTAAACCAATTATGAGATATAGGATTCACATGGAATCTGAGATTTAGGACGGTTTCATTTGTCCATGACATCACCTCCCCCTCAAGCGACGAGTTCCATGAGGAGCGGTCATGTTCTCTAGTCTCGACTTCATTGGATTTCTCTTATGGAATTCTCGAACCTTGATCGGTGCTCTCTGAAGGTTGTCTGCAGGTTCTCAAGTATGATCACTGATGTCATACCCTCTCCAATGAATAAGGTACTCTAATCTTCCTCGGGATATTCTCAAATCTAGGACATGCTCGACTTCAAATTCCTCATGATCATCAATCTCGATAGGTGGTGAAGGACTAGGTCTCTCCCCCCTCAATGGTGAAATCTGATATGGTTCCAACATGGATACATGGAAAACTGGATGTATTCTCATGGTACTTGGTAGCTGGAGCTTGAAGGTGACTGGATTAATCTTAGCCACGATGGTAAACACCAAATCTTTGATGATCTAACTTTGCACAAGGCCTTGAACTTTGAAAATTATTTCCAAGTAACCATACTTTATCCCTAGTTTGATACGATGGATTCTGGACACAACGTTGATCTGCATAGTACTTATATTGATCTTGAACTTTATGGATCTCTTCCTTGAGTTCTTTGTGAATGTCCATCAGGTACTAGGCCTTGTCTCTGGCAATTGGGTTCTTGACATGATTTGAGAGTTGTATATCCATCCTTGGATATTGTCCATAGTTTGCAAAGAAGGGAGTTTGGTTAGTAGATGCATGAACACTATTGTTATAGGAAAACTCTGCAAAGGGTAACAACTCAAACCAATCATTTTGGTGATAGTTGCTAGTGTAATGGAGATATTGCTCTAGGACTTGATTCACCCCTTCTGTTTGTCTATCAGTCTGTGGATGATTTGCTATAGATAATTTAACTTGAACACAAAGGATCTTGCAAAGACTGTTCCAAAATCTAGATATGAATTGTGGACCTCGATCACTGACAATATCATCAGGTAATCCATGAAGCCTAAATATGTATCTGAGAAAAAGTCTAGCAGTGGTTGCACTTGTGATTACCTTTGTAATTAGAATGAAGTGTGCCATCTTTGTAAATCTATCCACAATAACAAGAATGGCATCATACTTAGCTGACTTTGGTAGATCTGTGATGAAATCCATAAACAATGAAGCCCATGGCCTTTCTGGAATAGGTAAAGGTTGCAAGAGGCCATGAGGTTTATGTCGCGGTATCTTAGATCTATTGATCTATTGTAAGTGTCACAGGTTGGAATGTATTAATTGACTTCCTTCCACATTTGAGGCCACCAAAAATACCTCGATATGAGTTCTATTGTTTTATTTACTCCAAAATGTCTTGTTACAAGGTTGTCATGACATTGTTGAAGTACTTTGATCCTAGGCTTTCCTGAAGGTACATATAATAGGTTCTTATAGAATAGTAACCCGTCCTTTTCCTAAAATTCATTTACTCCTTGGACTTTTCCGTCTTGAGTTTTCTGCTTAACATTACAAAACAATTCATCTTGTGGTAAAATGATTCAAGGTTGAATCTTCATGATGGCTTGAAGCGATAGTTGCTAACTAGAGATGCTCAGGCTTGAGTAATACACTCTCTTGTTGATCAAAGGCCTCTTCACCCTTCCTTGAAAGATATGCAAATGGATGTAGGTGTCCATCATCTCCATATTGGGATAGAATGGCCTTTAGGGTGAAGTCTGATGCATCTTTCTCTAGGAAGAAGGGCTTTCTAGAATCAGGATGGACTAGAACTGGAGAAGTGGTGAATGTTAATTTCAATGTCCGAAAAAAAATTTCTCCTTCTTCGGTCCATGAGAATTTTGAGTTTCCTATAAGCTTGGCAAAAGGTGTCACTATCTTGGAGTAATCTCTTATGAATATACTGTAAAAATTGGCAAACCCTAAAAAACATTGTACATCTTGAACATACGAAGGTGGTTGCCAATCAAGGATTATCTTGATCTTCTTAGGGTCCATAATGTGGCCAATCCCTCCTTTTTAAGGTATTCAAAGGTGGTGCTATGTGGCGGTTATGACTTGATGATGTCATCATGATATCATCGACTTGAAACAAGACCTTCCTATGTCAAAATTCAACAAATAGATAGTCGATCTTAGGGTTTTGGCACGTTCAGAATGCAATGGAAGCACTGGTTTCTCTTAGTTCTAAACCAATCATGAGATATAGGATTCACATGGAATCTGAGATTCAGGATGGTTTCCTTTGTCCATGACACTATATACATGGCTAAAGATTCTATGTCAGAGGAACCTTCTTCATTTGAAGAAGCCAACAACAAAGAAGAATAGAGAAAAGCTATGCAGGAAGAAATTGAAGCACTTCAAGAGAATAGCACTTGGGATTTGGTTCCCAAAAAACCATTCATGAAGGTAATAGGATCCAAATGGATTTACAAAGTGAAAAAGAATTGAGATGGGACAATCAATAGGTATAAATCAAGGCTAGTAGCAAAGGGGTTTGCTCAATCCATGGAGTGCATTATGAGGATACCTTCTCATTTGCAGCTAAGATACCAACTATCAGAGTTTTAGTAAGTAGTTGCCTCAAAGAATTGGAAATTGTACCAATTAGATGTTAAAAATGCATTCCCTAATGGATGGATATCTGAAGAGGTCTACATGGCTCAACCACCAGGATAGGAAGACAAAGACAAACTTGATTTTGTATGTAAATTAAGGAAAGCATTGTATGGTTTAAAGCAAGCTCCTAGAGCTTGGAATCATAGGCTTGTCACATACTTGCAGGACCAAGGCTTTGTTGCAAGCAAGGCAGATTCTTCATTGTTCATTAAGGAGACTAATTCAGAAGCTATTTATCTATATGTTTATGTGGATGATATCATTATTATAGGGAATGATGCCAATGGCATCAAGAAGATCAAAGCTCAGATGAAGGAAGAGTTCAAGATCAATGATCTTGGATTGCTTACATATTTTCTTGGTACGCCCATGGAATTGAACCAAAAACTCAGTACTCATGAAGGATAGATCCTTGAATACATTACAGGTTATCAAAGTCTTGTTGGGAGTCTCAATTATGCAACCCTAACAAGATATGCTATGGAGTAAGCACATTGAGTCAATTCATGCATACACCAAGAAAACCTCACGTGGAAGCTTCCAAAAGGATCTTAAAGTAATTGAAGGGTACCATAAATGAAGGGCTATTTTATTCATTCACATCTGACTTGGATATCAAGCTATACTCTGGTGTTGATTAGGTTGGCTCAAAAGATGATAGGAGGAGCACCTCTGGCTACTTATCTTTTGTAGGATCAAAGTTGATTTCATGGTCATCAAAGAAACAACGAACTGTGGAATTGTCATCAACTGAAGATGAATATAGAGGCCTAGCAAATGCAACACAAGACTCAGGCAATGTGGTTAAAGCTACTCTACTCAGAATCGGGGATACATACATACACTCCAATGATCTTTGGAGATAACACTAGCTCACTTCATTTGACTACTAATCTTGTATATCATGCAAGGACTAAGCACATTGAAGTGCATTATCATTATGTTAGAGAGAAGCTACTTAGCAAGGACATATAATTGTCTGATGTATCAACCAACTTGCAATGTACAAATATGCTACCCAAACCTTTGGATGGAACTAAATTGAACAAGTTCAAGATGATGATTGGATTACAGGAGATTAAAGAGAATTGAAGCCCACAAATATTAGGCTTGAGGGGGAGCTATTGGTGCAATTACTCCAAGCATAAATGCTTGATCATCATATGTTCATTCATGTATTAGCACATGAATAATCTCTTATAAAAGATAGATTTTTTACTCCTTGTAAAAGTGCACATATGGAATCACTTCAATCACAAGTTCTTAGGAGAATCTTTTTACGAATTATTGGTGAGGTAGATGGAGATTGAGATCCGAATCTCTACAGATACCTTCTTGGTAGAAGTTTGAATTTCAAATTCAAAAAGAGCTCCAATTTTAGCTATAAAAGAGAACTTCAAAAGTCACGTATGTGTAGCTCGACTAGAAGAGATATTTAGAGGGATTTTAAGTTGATATTGAGCTCATACCATAGCTCTATCATTGCCCTCACATTGTGCAACCATTGATTGCCAATATCAATGTAATTTATGTGCATTTAATACATATGGTTCTTTTATATCTCAACTCTTCTACTCTCTCATGTATCACTCAAAACAGTGTACTTCTTTTATCTATTTCTTAGTGTATACTTGATCATTTTTAGTGATTTAAGTTGCTACAGATTTAATATACTATCTATTTTATTGCTAAAAAGTTCCATTTATTTCTTTAACCAATCTCGAGTTATGAACAAAACATTTCTCACTGGTTTGCATACTGTTAGTGCCCAAAAATGTCGAGATGCATCTCTAACTTGCTAAGCATCATTCTCTGAGCATGGTCTATCATTTCAAGTGAAATAACTTGCAAAAGTTAGCTATCCAAGTTAATTAGATATACCCAAAAGGAGTTTACTCAATTTCTAGAAGAGGAGTATTATTCATTTCTTTGAACAGGTATAGTGACCAAAATAGCAAGTTTTGGTTCATAGTTGAAACTCCTACTCATCTGTTTTGATCCAATGATTTGAGGATCATCTTCCAAAGTACTTGGGTGATTATTTGTGCTTCTTGAAAATCTCAAGAGGTCTACTTTGCACTGCTCAACTCAATCTTGGTTGGTGTGAATCAACAGTTTGCAACACCATCTCACCTATGGAAGGTGTCAACCATCTCCTACATCATGAGGTACACGCTTCATCAATGAAGTCATTGAGTCACTTAGGAAAAGTTCTTGGTGATTCATAAAAAATCAGCACCCTATCACCCACAAGCCAATGGACAAGTTGAGAGTTCAAATTTGGTATTATGCATGATTCTGACAAAAATAGTCAACAATGGTAGATCTAACTAGGATAAACAATTGCACCATGCAATTTGGGCTTTTCGTGTAGCTTATGAGACAGAGATTGGAACCACACCATTGAACATAGTCTATGGACAAAATGCAATACTACCAGTTGAATTTTTAATTCCTACTCTTTGAGTGGCTAAGAAGTGTTATCGTTAGTGTCCATGTGAAAGGCCAAAATTTGATCATCGGAAACTTTTGTATATGTTCTTTAATAAAACATATAGTGGCCCTAACCAGCTATAGACTATAAGTTTGATCGCATTTTGTATGACCTAACAAATCTTGTTTGTGCTCTTTGTGTATTGTGTGCTTTTTTGCATATTTTGTAGCCTCTATGGAGAGTACTGTTTGCGGCATCTGGAATTTGGTTTTCTACTTTGGGGGTATCTTCATGGAGCTCTCATGAAGGATATTCCACTATGGTGTATCTCCATTAAAATAATTCACTGATATCATAGCATTCACACGTAAAATCTATGTTCCTTTTGCGCGATCAAAGCAAGCACTTGCCTACCCACCCAAGGCTTCTGACTAATAGACCTTGGCATCTAAGTCACGGAAGTCACCATTGGTGCCATTAGCTATGCATGAGGGAGGATCACAATGATCAAGGAAGACAGAGGCTCCCGGTACTTCTCGAGAGGTCACCCGTCCCAGTGCTATTCCCCCCGGAGCTCACTTAATTGACAATTTCTCGCCATTAAGCCACACTCTTGTGGTTCTTGAGAAAGGGGTAAGACTAAGTTTTCATTACTTTGAACATGTTTGGGCCCTCAAAGCTTCATTTTTTGCTTTCAAATCCTATTTTGAAGCATTTTTGGGGTGATTCTTGGAGCCATTTTGGAGTACTTTCATGCATACTCCTCTTTACATAGGTTCAAGAACATCAAAAAGAGTGTTCTTTGTACTTCTCTGACAACAAATATCCATTTTTGAAGCTCTGTTTTTAGCCTCACTAGTAAATATACAAGTTTCTTGAAAGGTTTCAGTTGTGGTGGGAACAACCACCGCAAGTTTATGCACGTTTTTTAGCCTACAGAACAGAGTTGACAAACACTTGCAGGTGTTTTTGGCTAGTGTTTGGGCTATGAATTCAACTGTTCAATGCCATTTTACTGCATATATTGATCACATACGCCTTATGTACACTTCTATGGATATTTCTTATGTGCATCCATGTGGTCATTGATATAGCGGTTACATATTTGCATAAAGCCTTTGATGTTGATAAAGAGGATTGTGGTGAGGTTTTCTTAAGTGGGAGACACCTGATGTTTCAATCTCTTCAGTGATGCGGGCGGAGGACTTACACAGCCTTGCCATAGATGTATGTTAGTTCTACTATAGGAAGTTGTCTTAGCATATCTCCGAGAGATTGCTATAGGTTTTCTTGGTGCCCCAATCATCTAGAACAACCAATTCAGGCCCAAATTTTCTTTGGCCATTGATTAAAGAATGGCCCTACAAAGGCATGCTTGTGCTTCTTAGAAGACCCAAGCAATGCAGATGAATTGTGAATGGACTAGCAAACAAAATCAGTTCAGTCAAACAATGAGAAATCATGTGAATATACATCCATGGTTTGGGCCTATCTCAAACTATATTAGATGCTGGTGTTGTAAGGAGATTGGACACATTGCCAAATTTTTCTCTTGAGTGTGAACTCCTTTGGAATTTTTCCCTGTGTGCATAGATTGCAAAAAGAGAAGTCTATGTGAGCATGTGTGTAGTGCAAAGGAAGTCTTTCCCATGATCTCAACGAGGGAAACAAGTATTTCTCTCCTTTCTTTCTATGTAGGGATTGAAAATGGAGGACATAATGAGGTGTACAATGTAAAAAATGAATCCTCTCAATCAATTCTATGGTTCCTCTTGCCAATGCACTCAGTGTGAGATTCTTTTCCAAAAAGCACTTATGCAAGATAGGATCAGTTGCATTAAATTGTTTTTTTGTATATGTAAACATGGTAGCTGTAAAGTCTAGAGCATGATCTAGGTCCCTCTAGGTGACCTTCTTTATGTAACAACATGTTTGTTCCTTCATTATTCCGTATGGTACATTGAATGGCTTTATTATTTTTTCAAGGTCTTTACTCTAAACCTTAGCTACTTTCATTATGCGTACCACTGCTTCTTCAAATTATTGTGTCGTTTGAGACACCAATAGTGCTCATTTTTTTAATCTAGTTTTGGATTTCATCAGGACCTACTTCTTGTTGCTCTTGTATTGGAGAATGAACTATGGGGGGAGAAAGAGGACATACCTCAGCCTCCTCAATAGCCACATCAAAATTGGGTAATACTGGTGTCCCCATGTTCGTTGGTTGAGTGCTTTTCTCATCTTGTAGCTTGTTTATTTGTTACTAAAGTTGCATAATGAGTTTATCTTTGTTCGTTACTTGACTCTTCACCTCTTTTAACTCAGCTTCTACCTTTATTTTTCTCTCAAAGATTTCTTTTAATTGCTTTGCATCCTGATTACATTGTTCTGCATGCATCTTGATGGAATTATTCCAATTCTTATTCAATTCCTTAGTGTCTTGTGTTGATATATTTAGGTAGTGATGTGTGTGAACACACTAGGACCGCCGGGGCACTTTTTTCCCTCTTTAGGAGGTTTTTTTCCCTCGGCTTGTATATACGCCTATTGACCTAATGGGCTACTTATCTTTGTACATTCTCTAGTAATACATTCAGTATTGTGTCTTTGTGCTCCAAGCTTCTTCTTCTTCCTTGTGTTGTTCGTGTGCTTCCGCAGACGTCTAACTCCAACAATTGGTATCAGAGTGGGTCGTCGCTTCATCTAGGGCGCCGTCGATACTCCTCCGTTTGCAGTCTCACAATCACACGAATTTTGGTGAGCATACTCAGCGTGTTTCCGAGATCAAAACGGCTTCGCTTTGTGGTGCCGAAATCGCGATCTGAGCTCGTTTCGGCCTCTGAATGCAATATCGCAGCGCTTGTGCAGACTATTTCGTCTTTTTGTGCCAAAGGTATATACTAGTTTCTGTTCGCCAGTTTAAGCGTCTCGAAGTCTGCTACAGGTCTAGCAGAACTCGTCTGGGCAGTTCTGTTCAACTTTTTGAGATACAGTCAATTTTCTGCATCAAGGTATTTTAGTCACCGGCCATGGCTGAAAGCAGTGATGTATTCCGTATGTTGGCTGTTGAGGATAAGTTGGATGGTACCAACTACCCATTATGGGCTTATATGATGCGACATGTTTTGGTTGCAAAAGGATTGTGGAACACTGTGTAGGGTGTTGAAAGACGTCCTGTTACACCTGTAACGACAGGTACTACAAATATAGGTGTTGGAGCTGATGAAGATGGTGTTGAAGATGATATTCCACAGATTCATGTTCATGCTGTTGTTTTTGTTGCACCTACTGCAGAGAACATTCGTTGGGATGGCAGAGATGCCCAGGCACATGCATTGATAGCTTTGTCTGTCAAACGTGCCATTATTCCTCATATTCGCTCTTGTAGAACAGCTAGGGATGCTTGGGATACACTTACCACATTGTACCAAGCTAGGAATGAGGCTCGTGTTGCTTACCTCCGAAAACAGTTGGAGAGTGAGCACATGAATGAAGGTGATTCTATGGACAGTTTCCTAACGAAGATCAAAGATTTGAAGGAAAAGTTGATTTCTGTTGATGAGGTTATACCAGATAGCTCACTTGTGTAGACCGTTCTGAATGGTCTTCCTGATTCATATCAGAGTTTTGCTTCTACTCTTCGGTTGATGATGAAAGGCAATCTGAATGCCTTATCATTTGAGGAGTTAGTCTCTGTTCTGTTGCAGGAAGATCAGTCCAGGCAGAACAAGTCCATTATGCATGTTGCAGATCAAGCTTTCCTGGCTAGCCAGAAGGGCAAAGGAAAATGGAGCTCTTCTACTAGTAAGCAGAAATCTGTAAATGCTGCACATTCGAAGAACCAGGATAAAGATGAGAAGAAATCAGAAAAGCAGAAATTGTTTTGCAAGTACTGTAAAGGGAATGATCATATCATAAAGAACTGTCCAAAACTGGCTGCAAAAGAGGCAAAGAAAAAGGAGGTTGGAATGGTTGTTGCAGAAGCTTCTACACCAAAAACAGAGTCTGCTAATCTTATGCAGGAAGACGAATGGGCGTTTACTACTGTTTGCAGTTTTGACCCATCTTCTCATGAGCAGTGCATGTCTGCAATGGAATCAGATGTTTGGTACTTTGACAGTGGGGCGACCAAACATATTACCTCACAGCGCAGTTCCTTCTCTTCACTCGAGCCTGCCCCTACAGGGAATACTGTCACATGTGCCAACAACTCCTCTTATCCTGTTATGGGAGTTGGTAAGATCATTCTAACTACTGCTGATGGTAGTTCTTTCACCTTGTCAGATGCTTTATTTGTGCCAGGGATCAAAAAGAACCTGTTATCAGTTTTTTCATTAGCCAAGATTGGTTTGGTTGTGAAATTTGTTGATGACAGGTGTACAGTTCATGATCTGTCAAATGGCGATGTGATTATTGCTTCTGGCATTTTGTGGGTTGTATAAGCTCATAGACTATGAAAGATCTGTTAATGATTCGGCATGTGCAGTTCATGATTCTTAGGTTATGTCAGATGCAAAGCTTTGGCATGCACGCTTTGGTCATCTAAATTTTGCTAGTTTGCTACAACTGCAGAAATCTGATATGGTGTCTTCACTGCCCAAGCTTGAGGCACCCGGAAAACATGTATGTGAAGGCTGTATTTTGGGCAAAATGCAGCGTTCCTCTCTTTATGTGACTTGCCTCCTGGCAAGAAGGCCATTGGCACTAAGTGGGTATACAAGCTGAAGCGTAAACCTGATGGTACAGTTGACAGGTATAAGGCTAGGCTTGTTGCAAAGGGTTATGCGCAGGAAAGAGGCATTGATTTTGATGAGACCTTTGCACCTACATGCCGTATGACGAGTGTTCGGAGCATTTGTGCACTTGCAGCCCATCATGGTTGGAATGTACATCAGTTGGACATTAAAACAGCATTTCTGAATGGTGACTTGCATGAAGAAGTGTATGTTTTTCAGCCCCGTGGCTTTGTGCAAAAAGGGCATGAAAACCAGGTGTGCAGGTTAAAGAAGGCATTATATGGTTTAAAGCAAGCAGCACGTGCTTGGTATGAGAATATACATGCCTATCTGGTTGCACATGGTTTTGTGAACAGTCCAACTGAAAGCACCTTATATGTTAAGCGTGCTAATGATGTGCTTCTGATCATTGTTGTCTATGTTGATGACATGCTGCTCACTGGTCCTATTGAGAACATATTGCTGATTTCAAGGCTGATTTGCATGCCTCATTTGAGATGTTTGATTTGGGGCATTTGCATTACTATTTGGGCATTCAGCTTATGCAAGTTGATGGTAGAATGGCTTTGTGTCAAACGAAATATATTGACACATTATTGCAGCGTTTTGGCCTCGAAGAGTGTAAGCCTATTGCCACTCCTATGGAGACAGGTTTACGATTGAGTCTTCATGATGCTGGAGATGCATTTGATGTTGTTCTCTATCAGCAGGCTATTGGATGCTTGATTTACTTATGCATTACTTGGCCAGATATTTAGTTTGTTGTCTCACAGATGAGCAGGTTTATGCATTGCCCAGGAGTCACGCATTGGAAGGCGGTTAAGCGCATCTTTCGCTACTTGAGTGGTACTCGCCTACTTGGGTTGTTTTATCCCAAGGGGGGATCACTACTGCCAGATTTGCATGCTTTTTCTGACTCATATTGGGCTGGTTGCTATGACACTCGTGTGTCCACCAGTGGTTTGTGCTTCATGCTTGGTAGCTCATGTATATCTTGGTTGAGCAAGAAGCAGCCTACTGCGGCCACTTCCAGTTGTGAGGCTGAGTATAGGGCAGCTTTCACAGCGACTATTGAGTGTGTGTGGCTCAGACGCCTTATGGCTGATTTGGGTGTTGGCCAGTCTTCTGCCACCACCATCTTCACTGACAGTCAGAGCGCATTGGCAGTTGCGAGGAACCCTGTGTTCCATGCTCGCACTAAGCACATTGAGGTGCATTATCACTATGTCAAGGAGAGGTTCTCTACTGGGGAGATCAGCTTGGCATATGTGCCCACGCAGGAGAACATTGCAGACCTTTTCATGAAGGCTCTGCCTAGGGAGAAGTTTGAAGCTTTCCGCAAAGCTTTGGGCTTACTTCCTTTTGTGGAGTGATTTCCACATATCTTGGCACTTCCTTATACATGAGTGCCAGCTCCTTGTTCACCGCATCACTCCCAGGGGGGATTTGTTGATATATTTAGGTAGTGATGTGTGTGAACACACTAGGACCGCCGGGGCACTTTTTTCCCTCTTTAGGAGGTTTTTTTCTCCCGGCTTGTATATACGCCTATTGCCCTAATGGGCTACTTATCTTTCTCTAGTAATACATTCAGTATTGTGTGTTTGTGCTCCAAGCTTCTTCTTCTTCCTTGTGATGTTCGCGTGCTTCCGCAGACGTCTAACTCCAACATCTTGTACATATTTTTCTTCATATTATCCAATATTAATGTGTCTATTTTCACCATTGCCTCTGCTAATTCTTTCTTCATGTTCTCTAAGTGCTTTTGTGACTTCACCAATTGTTCTAATAACTGTTCACCTAATGGTTTGAACTAGTTCTTTTTTATGTGATCTTGTTCATATTCCTTGTCAACTCCCATCCATTCTTGTTGTGTATACATAGCACTCTAGATTATAAGTTTTACCGCTAGTTTTAGTTGGGCAACATCAACATTCAACCATGTATTTGGTATTACTAGTGGTTCCCTTGTTTTTGCTTGCTTCCTTTGGATTGTGTGTACGACTTCATTGAATGGTTTTCTGATTTGTAGGTGAACATTGATTCGATCTCCATGTTGCTCAAAGTTACCTTTGAGCTCCTCCTCACTACATGTACATCTAGATTGGAGGATTCTACCATAATCTTAATTGGTATGATGGGTTCTTCACTAACATTCGGTGGTGGTGATTCAACTTTGACATAGACCTTCTCAATTCTAGTGTCTAAAGACATAGCTCCAATTTGGTGGTGGGATTGATTATGAGTGTGAAATCCATGCAAGGTCGTGGTGTGTGTAGTACCTCTTCTTCTTCATATTTGTTTGCTTGCTCTTGGGGTTTACTCACGGGCTTCTTGATCATGGACCATCGGTTTTAATTCATCCCACTTTCCATCATCATTCACATTGGTATTCAAATCAATAATCAATACATAGTGGTCTCCTTCATCGTGAGAATCTAAATTAGAACTTGAGTTCTCCAATCCAAGATCTTTATAATGCGACATCTTGGAGAGTTTTTTCATGCCTGTTTTCTATCTTTATCTTCCCTAATTTATCTTTCGTAGTGAACTTGAAGATTTAAATTAATCTGACCCTATGTAAATGCATGAGTGGCTCTTAAGGCATCTTCTAGCTCTTCCTCAGTGATTCGTGGTGGTTGAGCCAACATAGATGTGGGGATGGTGTGAGTTCTCTTGGCAAATGGTGTGGCTACCAATTCATTATGGTCCGTGGCTCTTTTGGATCCTCTCATTCTTGGCATAGAGCTGGTGCTTGCTTCATATGTTGAAGTAATAACTCTTTTATTTTTAGGAATTGAGGCGGATTTCACATATCGAATGTTGTAGGTATAGGTCACTGTTGATCATGGATTTTCAAAGCATGATATATCAAAATTTTTGTTGTAGTGCTTCCATTCAAAAACTTCTTCATGCCCCACTGCTTCTTCATCTTGAGTAATCTTTCTTGCACATATGGATTCAGGTTTATCTAATTCCCAACTTTTTTTACTGCATGAGACAACAACTGAACCACAATCTTCTGAGGGGTTGTGTATTGATGCATGTTAGGAAAACAAAAGTGCCGATGCACGATTCATACTTCTTCTTCGATGTCCAAGCAATAGATATCCAAAAATGTTCTTTTCTTTGCTTCATGGTTTTATTCTTTCAAATCTATCACACCATCTTTAACCCATTGAAGGCATCTTGTATGGGTTAGTGAATGCATTTCCAATATCTATGTTTAAAATTTCAATTTTCTCTCTTTCTCTTTTGACATCTTTCACTCAATACTTAAGTGGAATTGTCATATCCCAATACAACTCCGAACACTAGCTATGACTCCTACCAAAATCTTTATTGAACGTTTTGAAATCCACTAACTTTTGCGAGATCATTTTTCTATAAGTTTGCAAGTGCTCAATAACCATAGTCAAAAGACAATTTACAACACTACCTAAAGGTCCTCCTAAATTCATGTTGAGAATTTTAATCTTCTATATTTTCCTTTTGTTACAGTCCGTAACTTCCAAATCTTATGCTCAAGATCTTGATATCGTCATAATTATTTGTCTATTGAAATCCTTCTTCATTCATATCATCTCTACTTGATTATGCAACTTGATTATCCTCTCTATATATTTCATTTAAGTGCACACTAATACAACTTGTGACACTAACCTATTAGCCATATTCCCAAAATCTATGTTCATCATTTCAATATGCTCTTTTTTCATGTAATCATTTTTTTAATTAAATGTTGATAATGTTTCTCACCTTGCTTATGGTGCTCATGTTATCTTTGCTTCATTCTCTTATCCTAATCCAATAATAGCAACTTGTAGGACTAGGCCGAACGACATGTCCACCTCTCAATTTTCCACATCCTAATACCAACTTTTCCATAAAACACAAAAATACACGAGGCAAAATTTTGGTGGAGAAAGAGACCCGGGGGGTCGGGAAGAGAGAAATAGCCCAGTAGGGGGAGAGAAAGAATACAAAATGCAGACTTGACAAACTTGGCAAAGCATGAAATTTGACAGTTCAAAGAGGGTCTTTGATGGAGACTTGCCCTAAAAGGCTCATCCACATGTCTTCAAATACAATAATTCATGAATAGGGCTAACTCTTCACAGGTTGGAGATCCACATCATACAATAATTCATGAATAGGGCTGACTCTTCATAGTTTGGAAATCCACATCATGAGAGGGGGAGAATGAGACTTGCCCTAAAAGGTTCATTCATGTGTCTTCCAATACGATAATTCATGAATAGGGCTGACTCTTCACAGTTTGGAGATCCACATCATGGGAGGGGAAGAATGAGATGAAATCATGTCTTCCAATACAAAAATTCATGAATAGGGCTGACTCTTCACAGTTTGGAAATCCACATCATGGGAAGGGGAGAATAATACTTGCCCTAAAAGGTTCATCCACATGTCTTCCAATACAATAATTCATAAATAGGACTGACTCTTCACAGTTTGGAGATCCATGGTTTTCTTTTGCTTTTTTCTTCTCTCTTCTTTTTTGGGGGGAGGGGGGGGGTTAGTTAGGGATAGAGGCAGGAAGAGAATACAGAAATCAGATTTGACAAACTTGGCACAGCTTGACTTTTGATTGTTCAAAGAGGGACTTTGATGGAGACTTTCCCTAAAAAGCTCATCCACATGTCTTCTATTATGATCATTCGTGAAGAGGGCCGACTCTTCACAGCTTGGAGATCCACAACAAGGGAGGGGGAGAATGAGACGTCTTTCAAAGGCCAAAATAATCCATGACACTAGAACCTACAACATGTTGGGTGTACTATGATTTCCAAGTAAAAAACAAAATGAATCAAATCAAGGGTGATACTATGAGTGAAAGAACACTTTTTTTCTAAGAGAAAAAGGGCCTCCTAGGGCTAGGGAGAGAAGAAGAAATTAGTAAAATCTGATCATGCAGGAACTATCAGAATAGAAAGCGACATAATGGTGAATCTGATACCGTGTCTTTATGCTCAAAAATACTAAACACTCATGAACCTAAGCTCTCCAATCCTCATCCTGTCAATGGCCCTCTTTACCATATCTCTAATACAGAGACGTATACACATACTGGCATGACTCCCAAGAATCTAGAATAGATGGCTATCCAAGAACCATGTATAGAGATGTTGCATGTTGACTGATAGATAGATTGGAAGAGAGCTCATCAAAAGGTGCAAAGCCTCCACCACATCCTGATTCAAAAATACCTGATACAACTTTCACCCCAGATGAGCAAGCAAGGCCCTCTTCTTCTAATATATTAGGTATTGGAGGGTAATACAAGATTGTCTATAAGTATGACCCCCAAACAAACCTCTCTGTAACCAAGCTCTCTTGGGCATAGTCCCAAATGACATGTCTAATCTCACGTTATTCTTCTAATGTACTAGACATCGACAGGTAATGCATGACTGCCTATGAGTGATGTGTTGAGATATCAAGCTCAACATGTGATGATCCAGAATGACACGTACCAGTTTTTCATTTCTTTGATATGTATAGTGGTCATGCCGGTATATGTCAGGGATACTTCATTGATCTTTATTAGATTTATCTACCGAGAGTAATGGCACATTTGTTTCTTGCCAGTTCACTCATTCGTGAACATTAGGTTTTTCCTTATGTACTGGTCTTTATATATTGCACTTATTGTATTCTTGTTTTAGGTCATTCTTGTACATTCCTTTTTATGTATAGAAGAAGAAGAAGGAGATCATTCTTCCTTGCCTCAATTTGTGTGTGTGTTTCTCCTTGAGAGTGAGAGTGTGTGTGTGAGCTCTCTTCCTTATCTCCTTCCTCGTGACATGGTATCAGAGCTAGCGTGGTTGTAGAGAGCTCGTGGAGAAGGCAACGATGAAGAGTACATAGCAAGGCATGGAGAAAATGCGATTCACAAACAAACCTCTTTTTGCTATGAAAATCGGCATGAAGGTAGAAGAAATTAAAATATTTTTGATGGTTTCCCCTACAGGCTCACTCGTTTTTATCAGATCGAAGTTTCGGAGCCATCTCGACCTCCGTTTCGAGCTTGCAAGGTGGGGACCGTAGAAAAACTAGATCAGTTTCAAAAACTGTAACTTGCGTTGTGTTCTCCAACACTCATATATTCCAGATCTAGGATTTCAAGCGATTCTGCGTATGTTGATACATGAAAACCGTGTTTTTCTGAGATCGAATTGTCACGTCATAGTGCGACAGTGTTCAAGCAAAAGTGCTGCTTGTAGTGTTTCACACTGTTGTGAATTGCTGCAGAAATGGCAAACGCAGGTGGAATGAGTCAGCTTATGAGCGATAAGCTAGACAAGAACAACTTCGATGCTTGGAGATTCAGAATGATGAATTTCCTGATGGGAAAAGAGTACTGGAAGTACATCGAAGGAGAGAAAGAAAATGCTCCATACTTGTCAGAGAGGAATCGGACTGCAGACCAGTTAAGAGCATATGAGGAATGGAATCAAGGAGCATGAAAGGTAATGTACTGGCTATCTATTAGCATATAGGATAGCATGATTGGACACATACAAGATGCCAAGACCCCGAAAGAGGCTTGGAACAGTTTGGTCACATTATATGAGACCAATACAAAGGCACGGAAATTGCAACTCAAGAACGAGATACACACCTTGGAGAAAAAGAGCATGTTGGTAAGTGACTATACCTTGAAAATCACAAGCATATGTGAGTCACTTGCATCTATTGGAGTGAATGTAGATGATGATGACAAGGTGGAAGTATCCCTTTGTGGTTTAGGAGTTGCATATAAGCAATTCAGAACTTCTATACAGACCAGGGAAAATATTCCAAATTTTGCTGATCTGGTATCTATGCTGATTATTGAAGAAAAGAATCTTGGTTAGGATTCAAACTCCCAAGGAAAGTCCAGTTTTGAGTAGGTATTCTACTCTGGCAGAGGAAGAGGCAAAGATAGAGGTTTCGGAAGTGGAAGAGGAAACAGTAACCAAGACCAAGGTCTTTAATAGAATCATGTAGGAGGAAGAGGATAGTTTCGAGGTAGGGGGAGCCAAAGAGGTCGCAAAAATTTCCAAAGAAATGATTCAAGTAATGATAGTAAAGGATGTTGGAATTGTGGTAAACCTAGATACTTTGAACGTGATTGCAGGTTGAAAAATCAAAATAACAGAAGGCAGCAAAATAACTATGCATCCACAAGTGCAGATGATTCTGAGAAGCTGTTCATGGTTCAACATCACATGATGAATATGATGTCTACAGGTGTTTCAAAATCAAATGATAATGTCTTGTATGTTGATTCAGGTGCTTCAAATCACATGACCAGTCATGCAGAATGGTTTAGTACTTTGCAGAAATTGCCAGTTCGTGGATATGTTGAAACAGGTGATCACACATCACATCCTATTGAGCATACAAGAAACATAGCGCTATCTATGGAAGATGGAAAGGTAAAACATCTTGCTAATGTGCTACATGTTCCAAATATAACAAAGAATTTGGTTTCTGTTGGACAAATGGATGACCAGGGATTACAAGTCAGGTTCAATGTTGATGGATTATATGTAGAGGAGTACAAGCAGGATGGATGATTGGTTGCCAAGGAAACAAATTGGGTAGGATGTTCACCTTAAATGTGAAGATTCCTGAAGTGAATGCAGCCATGTTTGCAAAGGTGCAGGAGTTATTGCTGATATAGAGATCTAGCACAAACAAATTGGACATGCAAATCTACAAAGGCTGAAACTAATGTAGTCAAAGGAGATCGTTCATGGACTACCAAATCCAAGGTTTCAGAGATGTAGAAGGTATGTGCAGAATGTCAATTTGGTAAACATTCAAGATCATCATTTCCACATGACAAGCATGTTAGTGGGAATGTGCTAGAAATAGTACATACAGATATTTGGGTCCTGCAAAGACCACATTTATGGGCGGTTGCAAGTTTTATGTTACTTTCATTGATGACCATACACGCAAAGTATGGGTATATTTCATGAAAGAGAAGAGCGAGGTGTTCACTCACTTCAGCAGACAGGGAAGTACATTCAGACATTAAGATCTGATGGAGGAGGTGAATACATGTCAAATGAGTTCAGTAGTTTTCTAAAAAATCATGGAATTCAGCGTTAGTTTTCATGCAGGTACACACCACAATAGAATGGCATTACTGAATGCAAAAATAGACATATTGAATAAATAGCAAGAGCTTTGATGGCTGAAAAGAATATACCTCATTGTTATTGGGCAGAAGCTGTGCATACAGCTGTATACATCATGAATAGAACTCCAACTACTGTTGTACATCAAGTTACACTTGAAGAGAAGTTTACAGGTAAAAAGCCAAACTTATCACATATGAAAGTTTTTGGTTGTATTGCATATGTACATGTTCCAGATGAGTTGAGGACAAAGCTTGATCCAAAAGCAGAAAAATGTGTCTTCATTGGATACTCCCTTGAGCAAAAGGGGTAAAAATGTTATAACCCACTCACATGACAGGTGAAGGTGAGCAAAGATGTGGTATTTGATGAAATGTCAAGCTTCTATGCAGATGCCAAAGAAGGACTAAATCTTGAACCAAATGACAAAGAAAATGCTAAAAAATCAAGTGCAGAATGTCAAGTTTTGAGTGGACTGGATGAATCACCAAGCAATAGTTCCAACTCAAATCCATGGAGTGGAAGATTGCATGGAAATTTCAGTCCAGCAAATTCATCAAATACATCCAATAAAGGTAAAGAAAAGCTTTCTACTGGTAGTAAACATGTGCAGGCTTTGAAGATATTGACATAGATTCAAGCGGTTCAAAAAAGAGTCTTGATGAGGAACTTGGATTGCCCTCTGTGAAGACTCCAGGAGTAAGAAGGGCACATGCAGATGATACAAGGAGAAGTGACCCAAGACCAAGAAGATCTGGGAGGAAGCGGAATTCAATGCAATGATTGACATATGATAGTTATATGGCTCGTCATTGTGCCTACATGACCAAGGTAATACAAGATGTTGAACCTTCTTGTTTTGAAGATGCAATTGGAAATGCAGATTGGGAAAAGCTATGGATGAGAAGATGGTTGCACTTTATGGAAATGATACATGGAAGCTAGTTCCATTGCTACAAGGAAAGAAAGCCATAGGTTGCAAATGGGTTTACAAGGTAAAGCATAATGTTGACGGTAGCATAAGTAGGTATAAAGCACGATTGGTAGCTAAAGGATATGCACAGACATATGGCATTGATTATGAGGAAACATTCAGCCCTGTAGCTAAAATGTCTACTGTCAGAAAACTTGTTGCATTAGCTGCAGCAAAACGATGGACTTTGCATCAGATGGATGTGAAGAGTGCTTTCCTACATGGTGAGTTACAAGAAGAAGTATATATGGACCAGCCACAAGGATATGAAGATTCAAAGCATCTAGAATATGTTTGCAGGTTGCAAAAGGCTTTGTATGGGTGATGAAGATCACTCACTATATGCAAGGATTGCTGATTACTTAACTAGCATTGGGTTTTCTATGTGTAATGCAGATCACTCACTATATGCAAGGAAGGCTGATAATGGCATCACTATTGTGGCTATTTATGTTGATGACCTGATTGTAGGTGGTGATAATGAAGGAAGCATCAAAGAGGTAAAGCAACTTCTTATGCAGGAATTTGACATGAAAGATCTTGATATGTTGCGCTATTTCTTAGGCATTGAGTTTATACATACAGAAACAGGTATATGGATGTCACAAAGACAATATGCCTTGAATATGCTACAAAAGTATGGTATGGCTGATTGTAAGCCAATTTCTATGCCATTAGATCAGAGTTTGAAGTTGGATGCTACATCCGGTGAAGCATTGGAAAATGCTACTATGTACAGGAAAATTATGGGAAGTCTCATATATCTCACAATTACAAGGCCTGATCTAAACTATACTGTTGGACTTGAAAGTCAGTTTATGCAGGTTCCCAGGAAGCCACATTTGGATGCTCTGAGGCACACTCTACGTTATGTGAGTGCTACTTTGGATTATGCATTGTTTTATGAGGCTGGTGTAGATTTGTAGGTTTATGGATACACCAATGCAGATTGGGCTGGTGGTACTCCAGATAGAAGATCTACTAGTGGCTTTCTATTTTCACTTGGAGGTGCAGCTATTACATGGAGCAGCAAGAAGCAACCCACTCTTGCTTTGTCGAGTACAGAGGCTGAGTATAGAGGTGCTGCAATGGCAGCATGTGAGGCATCATGGTTGGAGATGCTACTTGCATATTTAGGTGCGGAAGTGCAAAAGCCTATCACTATCTATTGTGATAATCTTAGCAGCATACAGTTAGCAAGGAATCCTATTTTTCATGCCAGAACAAAGAATATCGAGGTGCATTATCACTTCACCAGAGAGAAAGTATTAGCAGGTGATATTGATCTTGTTTATGTGAGAAGAGATGAGCAGGTTGTTGATATTTTCACCAAAGCACTTGGAGCTGAGAAGTTGAAGAAGTTTCGGGAGATGCTTGGATTACAGGATATGGCATTGAGCTTGAGGGGGAGTGTTGAGATATCAAGCTCAACATGTGATAATCCAAGATGACACGTACTAGTTTTTCATTTTTGTGACATGTATAGAGGTCACGTCGGTATATGTCAAGGATACTTCATTGAGCTTTATTAGATTTATCTACCGAGAGTGATGGCACATTTGTTTCTTGCCAATTCACTCATTCGCAGACATTAGGTTTTTCCTTATGTATTGGTCTTTATATATTGCACTTATTGTATTCTTGTTTTAGGTCATTCTTATACATTCCTTTTGATGTAATAGAAGAAGAAGAAGAAGATCATTCTTCCTTGCCTCAATCGGTGTGTGTGCTTCTCCTTGAGAGTGAGAGTGTGTGTGTGAGCTCTCTTCCTTATCTCCTTCCTTGTGACATGATGACCCCCAAACAAATCTCTCTATCTATAATGTCTACTCTCGCGTTCTTCTTCTAATGTACTAGACATCGACAAGTAATACATGACTGTCTATGAGTGATGACTCCCAAACAAATATCTCTATCTATAATTGATCTCATCATACCAAGTATTTTGGGGCATAGTCCCAAAACAACATGTATGCAGATATGCCTCTATGGCTGCATCTAGTAGAATTTTTGTCAGAATATGGGTGAGCTCTTACAGATTATCTGTGACTGGTGACTCTCTATAATCGAACTCTTTCGATACTTCTCATCATACCAAGTGTTTTGGGACATAGTCTCAAAATGAAATGGATGGAGATACAGTTCTCTAACTGCACCTAGTAGAGTTTTTTCCAGAATCTGGGTGAGCTCCCCCAAAGGTTCCCCTGGCTTCTCTGTGCATAAGTGTCTTTAGATCCCATCCATATAGAGAGCATCCAACTCCAAGGTGAAAGCACATTAGTTTCCAACTCCAAGGTGTCCTCTAAGATCCCTTGGCTCCTCTGTGCATAAGTGTCTTTAGATCCCATCCATATAGAGAGCATCCAACTCCAAGGTGTCCTCTAAGATGTGGCAAACTGGAAGGAAATGTCCAGTAAGACCCACTATTAGTTTCCTCAAGGACATACTGAACTATTGTTCCTCTATGAAAAGAGGTGTAACTCACCTGCTCCTCAGCTCCCATGCTCAAATCGTGCATTTCCTCAATGAGCTGTGTCCACCTATATCTAGTCATACATGGCATCCTCTTTCCCAGAGAATGGTGTGTCTCTGAATATAGCATGATGTTTCTAGATTTGAAGCTATCCTTACCCGCATTCTGTTGGAAAAAAATGTCACATCAGTCCGAAATCCATTTAGGGCAAAAACCCTAATTTTGGTACTTAGTCATTTTTGGCACAAAATTTGGGTAAAATTTTTATGAGACTATCTTGTAGAGCTTGAAGAGAGATTTCTAATGGTATATGACATGCAGTCATCAGAGATCATATTTGGGAGAAAACCCTAATCCTAATTTTCTGCTGATTTAGGGTTTTTACCTCATTTGATAGCTCTCAACATGGAGATCATAAAAATGTTGTTAGATCATTCATCAGGTGGTCAGAAGTGTGAAAAAACAGGTCAAGTAGCACTTTCAGTGAATAGTTTAAAAATAAAACAAAAGCTATTTTAAAAACTTGCGATAAAAATTTTATAAAGCTACGGTTAGCTTTTTACCATGATAGCTTTATTTTTAAAGCAGATTTTCACATGAGACACTCAAGGCTATATAAAGAATTGTTTGGGTCACTTCTAGGATTATCCTACGCAAAGCCAATGCCAGCTTCCGTCCTTCTTTGAGGAGGTAGTGCTCTTGCACTCATGGGGCATCCATGGTGCACTCTAGGAGCATGTTGAGGATCAGCTATGGAGTTCATCTTGGAGAAGAGTATGCTCACACTCTTGCTTATGGAGAAGACTTACCTATCAGCAGCTTGGTGGTGTGGATCAACCATCTACATGATGTATTTGAAGATTGTCTTCTACATGACGATTATGGAGTACTTCAAAGACATTGGATGGAACTTAACATAAGATTTGCATCTTATGTTAACTATTCAGGTACATATTCTCTTTATACACACAGGTACAACTTAGAGCTTATGGAGGTGGTGGCATCCATATATGGAGGAGTCCTATTCGGCAGACATGGAGGCAGTGGCATCCATAAAGGAGAATCAGTACATGCATGCTACATGCAATCAAGTGAGGTGTTAGAGAAGGTGTTTCCATATGAGTATGAGGATTTATGTCAGCAACATGTTAGCCATCTTTGCTAATCCTATAAGTATGTGATCTATCACATACACATCTGATTTAGGGTCTTCCATAGCCTAAATTCAGATTAGGGTTTGCTGAATATCAGTTTCAAACTGATCTTTCCTCTTTCTGTCACACTCTTCAACAACCTATCAGGTCATACATCTCATACATATTCAAAATTTTGTCCCTACATCTGAATATTCTTGTAAATTCTGTACATACACTCTTCCATCTATTTTTGTTCACATAGAGTGGTTGAGATTTTTGACTCCCACATTGTAAATTGACATTTGCATATATGATGGTGTGAGTAAGCAATGGCTTACGTAACACTTTGAACATGTTGTCTAATTTCTCTCTATCTTTGTCTCATCATTGTATGATTAAGTGTAGTATGTTCATGTTTGTCAATTTTGGAAGAAGTTGGAATCTATGTTGTAGATCTTGGACCTATGGGACCTATGGAATTAAGTTATGGGCCTACCTAATTTCCAACATTTGGTATCAGAGCTCCCAGGTTTACAACATATGGTTTCAGAGCATCTTATAAAATTTGACATATGACATACACACTTAATCTAGATGAGTAGAGATTTGAGAATTAGAAAATTTAGTCATATGTTGATTTATCAGTATGGAGAATGAAGTTGATAATCTGTTAGCAGCTAAATACTTTTGGAAGAGTAAAGTTACTTTACAAAAGTATTGCATGAAGACCAAGACTTGATGAAGAAAAGGCTACTTCAAAGGAAAAACAATGGTTTGGAGAAGATGAAGGAATCAGATCAACATCAAATCATAGGTATTAGTTTCTACTATCAGATTATCATTTGTAGGTCATATCTTAGAAGAGCAATTATGAAGAGATTTGAAGGATTCAAGAAGTGCTTTTAAACACTTTCATTCTTTGAAAGTTAAAAGCATTAGCTACATCAAAACAGGTATCTAGAGGTTGTTCTTGACAGTTTTGATAGATCTCTTTCATGGCAAGAAAGCTCATCTAAGAAGACAAATGGGGAGATCAAATCAGTTTTGTTTTCAGCCAACACAAAGTTGAAAGTTTTTGTACCTAGAGAGGTAATTCAGTATTCAGCATATGAGGAGATCCAAGCATATGAGGAGATGGATCTGAGATGGTACAAGCATGTTTTATCTTCTATATTCACTTCCATTTATATATCATGTTTGTTTTGTCACTTACTCTTAGCACTAGAGGAAGAGAAAAGTTCATTTGAAGAAGTTAAGAGTGCTTGCTACTTCAAATGAAGAGAACAAAAGGTATAGAAGAGAAGTTTGAAGATGTTAACATCATCACATGGAAGAAAGATGTAGAAGAAGAAAGTCCAACAATTCCAAAGGGAAAGTAAGACTTCTTCTTACTCTTATATTTTCCATATACTTTTCCTACTTTTATCCTCTACATCCAAAGAAAATTCTACAAGAACATCTTGTGTGAAGAAGATAGTTTAAAGAAGAAGCAATTTCTTGTTTTGCATTATACTTGGTCATGTTTTAGTAGGTCTTGACAAAGAATTGCATTGAGAGAAAGAAAAGCAGAAGATATCTAAGACAGCTTATATGTTTTCACTCATATGTGTATGAGTTATGTATAAGTTGAAGCTTTTGAGTAGGTAGCTTATATGTTCCCTCAAAGAATTCTTGGACTGTCAATTCAGAGCTACTTGGTATATGACAAGTTGTAGAGAAGTATTTTTCTTCTTTACCTAACTCTTGAGGTAAAAGAGTATTTATAGCAGATGTTAGAGACTTGAAGTGAGGTTTTTTTTTTTATTTGGAAAAGTTACCTCATATTCAGTATACTCAAAAAATTGAAAGTTTTTAGGATGAAAATTCTAAAAAATCAGTATTTTCAAAATTTTAGTACTTCCAAAAAATTCAAAAAATTCAGTATTTTCAGAAAATTTTAGAAAAATTCAGATTTTTTTTTTATATACCAGTCACATGGAGAATCTACTTTTGATGTTTGTCTTGATTTTTGGATACATGCTTGTATTCAAAAAGGTGTTCCATCAGATCCTATCACTTGATTGAAAAGTGGAGATAGCCAAAAGAAAGTCAAGCAGATACTATCACATTTCACTCGGGAAGAATATGAAGATATGAAATATCAACTTGCAGCTTTTGGAGCTCTCAAGGTGAGAGTTTATCCATTTGTGTTTCATTAGAAGTTGCAGATTCTTGGGAAGGATTTAGTTGAAGAAAAGTTTTACAACTTTATATAAGAAGCATGGACACTTAGAGACATTCAGGTAGCAAATCAAACATTCAGTCATGAAGGTTTGATGAGAGCAAATTCTACACAGGTATTTTGTTGGAGAGATCAAAGATCTTGAGCATTTTTGACTCAAATGTCTATCCTTTGTTTGTAAAATTCTTAACATTGGAAGAAGTAAGTCAAAGATTCAGATTCTATCATATTAGTATTGCAGAGAAATAGAAGAAGATACTTGTTATGCTGTAGAAGATTATGAATCCTAGAATGCTTTCAGAAAGGTTTTTGTTATAATAGGATCAACTAACCGTATTCTAGATTTTGGAAAGTTGAGGAATGACAAGGAAAGCTATTGGCATGTGTACAGTGCTAATAAAAGGGTTCAGATATTTTGTTTTCAGATATAGGTATTGATCATTGAAGATCAGATTTATTGGAAGAAGAAACACATCACAGATTTCATAAAGTCTGATTTACTATAAAAGAATTTGGATACTAGTGTTAAATAATCCAGGGGGATGATGAAACATGAAGACTTATTTTCAACCATATGTGAAAGGATGCAGAATCATACCTACAGGTATTCCTATATTTCCTTTGTCAATTTCTCTTTATGTTCAGCTTTGAAAGAAGAAGAAAGAAGGAGAATGTCTGGAGAAAGTTCCTGTTAGGTGTTCTTGTTCAAGAGAAAGTTCCAGAGTTCTATTGAACAGAAGCTTGATATTTCAGAGAGGTATGTTACTTATGAGGTGTGCACATATATGTTTATACCAGACTTTGAAGGAAACAGATATGGACTTACAAATAGAACAAGGATGAAGGCATGATGACATCATAGATATGAAATTTTGGTGAGACTCATGAGAGTTGAATGAGTTGAATGAGTTGAGTTGAGTTCAAGCAGAGATGAACCAGCTAGTGTTCATAATACACTAAGTTGTGAGTTGTCAGTCACAAGTCCCAGGATGGATTCAGTTTCTGATTCTATTTCGTGTATTTACATGACACAGTAGAAGTATATTGAGAAACCTTTCTTAAGGTAAATGCAAATATGTGGATCCTAGTATATGCTTACAGGTTTGAGAAGAGACAAGAGATAACAGATTCAGAGTCAAGACATGCTACATATGTTGTCAAGCAGTGATTGCTTGATGTATGCTAACACTATTGGATATCTAGTTTGCATATTTTATCAAGTATTATGGTTCATATTCAGCAAATTCAAATTTTTGAAGTTTGAAGAAGTTCAAATTCAGTTTTGAAGAAGACTTTTAAAGATGAAGTTTGAAGGTCAATTCTGAAGTACAAGATTGAAGCTTATATCAGTTTGAAGATGAATGAAGTTACATATCCAGTTCAGTTTGTACCAATATGACATTGCAAGGGGGATTGTTGGAAAACAATGTCACATCAGTCCAAAATCCATTTAGGGAAGAAACCATAATTTTGGTACTTAGTCATTTTTGACACAAAATTTGGGTAAAAGTTTTATGAGCCTATCTTGTAGAGCTTGAAGAGAAATTTTGTAGGTGGTGAAGTGAAGTGTGTGGGTGCAGGGAATGCAAAATGAGGTGAGGAACCGGTACAATAGGGAAGTCTGTTACACGGGAGTAATGGGAAGCTAATGCACTAGGCGGTTTCATTTGTCAGCATGGCCGCCAGTACCAGACTTTGTCGTATAATGATGAGTGGCTGAGCCCCACTTGGCCGCCTTGTCAAGTCTGCTTGTCTAGGCATGCCTTGGGCATGCAATCATCCAACTCTACCATCTGGACTTCTTGGTACCCAAGTCAAGTCTGCTTGTCTAGGCATGCCTTGGGCATGCAGTCATCCAACTCTACCATCTGGACTTCTTGGTACCAAACTCCAGATTTTGGACGTCTTGGCGCCCAACTCCAGATTTTGAACATCTTGCCATCCAACTCCAGATTTTGGACGTCTTGGCGCCCAACTCCAGATTTTGGATGTCTTGGCGCCCAACTCTAGATTTTGGACGTCTTGGCGCCCAATTTGATATTTGGTTCCTTGGTGCCATCCTTTACTTTGTCCTTCAAAAATTTATTCTACAGGTTGTCCGCCACTAGTGTCTCTCCGTCTCGGAGAGAAGGGAAAAATGAATAATTGAGGTGTTACAAGAGAATAAATGGAGTGATTACATTGTGAATTGCCGAATATATCAAGAGAGAAAGTGGAGTGAATACATCATGAACTGCCAAATATAATTCTGAGTTCTACCAGTACAAAATAAAGTTCCATAAAGTTCTATAAAACTAGTGCAAAATAAAATACTATGACACTGTGCAGCAATAAAATAAAGTACTATGACACTTGACAGCAAAAAATATGTGATCTCTGTCCAAATGAAAATGATGCTAGTCACATGCAGGCTCCTTTCCAGTCCTTCGATTCTCAACTGGAGTGTCCTCCTGTTCTTCGTTTGGAGTATCTTCCTGGTCTTTTTCTCCTGTTGCTGCTGGTGGGGGTATATCCACCGTGTCTGAAGATGTGAGCAAAGATCTTAATGTACTAAATTTGGATTTTTAGTGCATCCCTTTGCCTCTTTGGCAGTGCATTTTCAGCCAATAGTTTCTTGTTAGCTAATTTAAGGTTCTTATTTTCAGCCTTCAACTTTGTGCTCTTCTCTTCTTCATCCTGCAGAAATGCTTCTAGGTTTTGTACCTTCTTTTCAAGCCTGTTTGCATCCCTGAAGTGTCCAGACAATTCGACAATTTGCATGTACATCTCCTTGTTTACGAGACTTACTCTGAGATATTCTTCATTCAACATGGTAGCATGAGTGTGTAGCCGATTCTCTAAATCGATACAAGCTTGCCTGTCTTCCGTAAGTTTGTTAGTAATCTCGAAAAATCTATTTTTGGCAACATCTATCTAGCACATATTTTGTAAGTGATCGGGAACTATTGGCCAGATATGTTTTTTATACCTTTCATTTGCGGATAGTTGTTGCTCTGAACTAGATGCATCAAGAAATGGGTTCGGAGGTAAATCTGTAGCGAGATTATATCGGGAAGGGGAGAACCGGAATGGTGGTGGAAAGGATAGTATTTCGAACAGCGACTGTTGAACAGTGTTTTGCGATTGCCTAGGTGGGATGGGTGTATCATTTGGGGGGATAGATGGCAGTGTTGATGGGAGTGGCAAAGGAGGATGTGATGGTGCCTATAGCGATGGGGAGTGGGGTGGTGCAGGTTGTGGAGGGGAAGGTGATGGTGTGGGAAATGATTGAAATTGGAGATGAATTGGGTCTATAGGTGGATCAATAGTGATGTGAGTGGGTATGGTGGGAGCGGGAGTGGGAGGGGGATGAGGTGGGGCAATGGGTGCAATAGGTGCGTCTGAAGTGATTGGGGTTTGTGAAGGTGGGGGGATGGAACAGCGGGAGAAGCTTTCTTAGAGGAAGAAGGCACGAGTTTGATAGGCGGAAAGGGGTTGTTAGCTGATGTGCATACCTTTTTTGATGTTCGAGTATATCCTTGCTGGTCGATTGGAAGAGTATCGAGGAGCTCCATGGAATCACTTTGAATCTTCACTCTTCGTTTCTTGCAAGGGTGCGCTACACTTGGATGTTTAGATGATGTCGACCGTGACATATCTCTTGAACGGAGGGCTACGAAGTACCTATATATGTACAGCATAATGTGATCTCCTACCACTTTGAAGATAAGAGCCCTTTTGCCTACTTACTGATCATATCTTTTCTTTCGTTTGGCGAGCATCTGTAGAAGAGTTTTATGATATGGGTAGGGCTTTGCATTGACGAAGCAAAGAAGGGGTTCACATATTTTTACATCGGTGAAATGTAAATTATCCTTGAGGAGAAAAAATACCTTGAATAATAATAGCCGCTTCATCATTACCTGACTACAATTCGAAGTCGAGAAACTAGTTATACATACCTGTAATATATCGGGAACGGGTAACTCGACATAACTACCTGCCTTCTTTGTTTCTGGAATCCCTTGTGTACCCAACATAATGGCTAACTTGTCTTTAGTGATCCTTCCTCCAGAAAGTGATGGAAAGGATTTGAAGAGTGTTAAGATCTCCATACCACAATTCTGAGGGTCACTGAGAGAGGGGACCTTGGCTTTTGCTATTGTGAGTAACCCCATATTATTCAATTCCTCTAAAGTGAATAGTTTTGAAGCTTATCGTAAATGCTTAAATCCAACTTTAAAGAGATCTTACCTGGAATGGAGATGATGATTTCAGTTGTGGTGGCCACATTTGCTGAGGGTGCTGCAGTGTCCATGATGTGAGTACTTGTTTGAGTGTTTGCTGGAGATGGAGATGTGCCCTCATCCTGCTGATTTTCCTCTAGTGACTCTGATTCGGAAGGATTTCCCTCTAAAACAACGTACAGTGAATCACTAGAGTCGTCATTGGAACTGGATTGGCCAGATGCACTCTCTGTGTCTATTTTGAATTCTGAAAATGTTTCTTCAATTTCTACTGAAGATGATGCCATGAGAACTCTAATCCTTGTCTATTTGAGTGGTGAAAATGTGCATATATATATCGAGTTACAATATTAGCAGGTGCGATGGTAGATCTTGGTAAATAGACCTTAGCAGGTTCGATGGCTGGGTAAATAGACCTTAGCAGGTTCGATAGCAGATCTGGGTAAATAGACCTTTATAGCAGCATTAAGTGATAAGCGTATGGTCTGGTCGAGTCAAGCTATAAATAGACCTTAGCAGGGTAAATAGACCTTAGCAAGTTCGATGGCAGATATTAAGAGTGGCAGGTCTATTCCAGCGAGGAGCTATGTAGCCTTCAGGGGTACGTCGACTTCAAGAGCAGATCATTTTCAGAGATGAATAGCGAAAGTTTTGGTGGGAGCAGCCGCTGCAAATTTATGCAGGTTTTTAAAGCCTAAAACATCAAAGTTGACAGACACTTACAGGTGCTATTGGCTAGTTTCTAGGCTGTGTATTCAGCCTTTTAGTGTCATTTTACTGCATATATTAAGCACATACACACCATGTATGCTTTTGTGGATACCGCTTATGTACATCCATGTGGTCATTGATATAGCGGTTACGTTCTTTGCAGGAGATGTATGATAGTTGTTCATAGGTGCTCGATAAGCCTAGTTGGCTTCTATTGGGTAATTGATTATATGCAGTGGAGTCAGTGATTCACTATGCAGGTAGACATGTCAGTACTAGTTTTATGATACTTTGACACTGGTCATATGCTAATTTTGTAGAGGATACTCTGGCAAAATTTTTCCAGATTTTTGGTTTAGTCAACTATACAATGGTCGATTTACTCCTTGATACAATTATTTGTTGGTGTTTGGACTCTTCTAGCTCCATTATCATTCTATTCAGTTCTCTACGATCATGGCATCAGAGGTCTCAGGCACATCCTGTGGATTAGGGTCTAGTGCTAATGTTCCGAGGAGGAGCTATAACTTGCAGGGCAAATACCATTTTGAGATCCGAAAATTTGATGGCACAAACTTTGCTCATGGAAGAATCAGATTAAAGATGTGTTGATTCAAAGGAGGCAATGGAAGCCAGTAAATGGGATTTCAAAGAAGCTTGCTGACATGGATGAAGATGATTGGGATGAGTTAGATAAACTGGTCAGGTCTACCATTCGCTTGCACATGACAGATAATGTTTACTTTACAATATTAGACTGTGAAAGTGCAGAGGAGCTTTGGAAGAAGTTATGCAATACATATGAAAAAGAGACGGCATCAAATAAAGTGTATCTGATGAGAAAATTATATGACCTTCGTATGAAGGACACAGATAGTATTGCTGCTCATCTAAATGAGTTTGATGCTATATTCTCCCAGTTACAGGCTCAGAAAATGGATATGGATAATGAAATGAAAGCAGTATTGCTGTTATGCACCCTGCCATCATCATGGGATACGTTTTGCACAGCTATTAGCAACAATGCACCTGGTGGTAAACTCGTCTATGATGACATATGTGGAGCACTCTTGAGTGAGGAGATTCGTAGAAAATCTATGGTTGGCACTCAGAGTGGAGATGCATATAATGTTCGTGATTCTTATCAAGGAAAGAATCAACAAAGTGGCAGGAGCAAGAACAAGGAAAAGAATGGTCAACGGAATAAGAGTAGAAGTAAATCAAGAAAGAGGGATATCGAATGTCATTATTGTCATAAGAAAGGACACATGAAGAAAGACTGTTATGCATTAAAGAATGCTAAAGGTAAAGGACAGAATGTTGATGGGCATGTTAAACAGTTACCTGCACCATCTACTTCGACTGTGAAGATTGAAGAAATTAATGCTATTTCTGATGATGTTGATGTGTTGACACTTGATAGTATTGTGCCATCTGAGGCACTTATGGCTGATTCTCTTTCCCACACGTGGCTGCTAGATTCTAGTGCTTCTTTCCATATGACACCACATAGAGAATGGTTCTCTGATTATGCAGCAAAGTCTCTTGGTACCGTGAGACTTGGTGACTCTTACCAGTGTGATGTTGTGGGGATTGGAGATGTGGTTGTGCAGTTCATTGATGGTTCAAAATTTGCTATGCATAATGTACGCCATGTACCTCAGTTATCACGCAGTTTGATGTCAATTGGTCATCAAGTATGACCTTGGTTACAAGGTGGTCTTCTATGCTCAGTTCTTTCGTATATCAAAGGGCAATATGGTTATTGCAAAAGGAAGCAAAGTTGGCTCACTTTATCCTTTATTTGTATCACAGAAAGAACACTTGTTAGCGGTTACTGAACAACCTATGGCTTGTATTTGGCATGGTCGTTTGGGCCATATATCTCGTAGTGGAATGGAAAATCTTTCTCGTTCTGGCTACTTACCTGTGTTAACTTTCTCTGATTTTTCATTTTGTGAGCATTGTCAATATGGAAAGCAAACTAGAAATATGCATAGAACGCACATTGACTCTTCAATTCAGCCTTTAGATCTCGTTCATACAAATGTGTGTGGTCCTATGCCCACTAGGTCCTTAGGTGGTTCTCTTTACTTTGTCACTTTCATAGATGATGCTACTAGAAAAGTCTAGGTATATCCTATCAAATCAAAGGATGATGTATTCCCTACTTTCAAAAAATGGCTTGCTTCAGTTGAGACTGAAAAAGGAACTAAGCTTAAGGCTTTATGTTCAGATAATGGGGGTGAGTATACCTCACATGAATTCAGCCTTTTCTGTCAGTCTAGAGGGATTCGTAGAGAGTTTACAGCTCCTTATACCCCAGTATAGAATGGTGTAGCTGAGAGGATGAATAGAACTATTCAAGATAGAGTAGTCTCTATGTTGCATCATGCAAACCTCTCACAAGGTTTTTGGGCCGAAGCAGTATTGACTGCAGTTCATGTGATTAACCTTTCACCTAGTACTGCCAAAGGTCTGAAAGTGGCACAAGAGTTATGGACAGGGAAACCACCATATTATGATCATCTTCGAGTTTTTGGGTGTGAAGCATATGTTCATATACCCAAGAATCTTAGAAAAAAGTTGGACCATAAATCAAAGAAATGCATTTTTCTTGGATATGATCAAGAAGGACAATTTGGATATCGCTTATGGGATCCTGAAACACGGTCAATGATCAGAAGTAGTGATGTCATTTCTAATGAGTCTAAGATGCATAAACAGCCCATTAAGGAGGTTGAAGTGAGAAGAGTGGTGTTTGAGGATACTAGTCCTCCGGTTACCATGCATGAAAATGATGCACATAGGGATGTTCAAGAGAATGTCCATTCAGATCAGTCTGCACATGTTCTTGTTCAGCAACCATTCAGACATTCTGCACGTGTCTCATATCCACCTGATAGATATGTTCCAGGTTTAGATTTTGTTATGCTAACAAATGCCGGTGAGCCTTCTTGCTACAAAGAGGCTATGCAGATAAAAGATCACGTCAAGTGGGAGCGTGCCATGAAGAGTGAGTTGGATTCTATTCACAAGAATGGTACTTGGGACTTAGCACCTTTGCCAAAGAGAAGGAAAGCTTTACCATGTAAATGGGTATATAAGCTGAAATTCACATCAGATAGTGCTTCTCCAAAATATAAAGCACGAATTGTTGCAAAGGGTTTTAAGCAACAACATGGTGTTGATTTTGAGGAAATCTTCTCTCCAGTGGTCAAGATGACTACTTTGCGCATGTTGCTTGGATTCGTTGCAATGGAGGACTTAGAGCTAGTCCAAATGGATGTGAAAACAGCTTTCTTGCATGGAGATCTTACAGATGAGATCTATATGGAACAACCAGAGGGTTATGTAGTTCCTGGCAAGGAAAGTCTAGTTTGTAAGCTCAAGAAGAGCTTGTATGGACTTAAACAGTCTCCTAGACAATGGTACCAAAAGTTTGATGCTTTTATGAAGTCCCAAGGCTATTCTCGGAGCAATGAGGATATTGTCTCTACACAAAGAGATGCTCTGATGGCAGCTTGATATGCTTGATACTTTACGTCGGTGCTACGCTTTCACCAAATACTGATTAGACCTTCCTCTAGATTGTAGAATCCATCCAATATTTCATGTTTGTAAGCTTAGGAAGTATAATTCTAGGGAGGATAATCTACTAATAGAAAGTATTGTTTCTTTGAAAGAGCAACAAAGTTGGGACCACTCTTCACATGGGATACTAAATAGGAAAAGGGAACGGCTTTAAAATATTATCATCCAAGAGTACGAAGTAACCTAGAGAAGATGCCCATTCACTGATTATACTTGGAAGCTTTGGTTCATAAATACTTTTCCTCATTGATTATTGCGGACAACGATCTTTACAAGGTGGCGACAATTTTGAAAATAGGCCAAGTGGATCATTGCTTTGTGTGTGTGGAATAAGGACAAGTTTGCTAAGGTCCCAAGCTTATAGGGGATTATCGTAAGGTTCCTACCTTGGTAGTAGAGTGGTTGGGAGAACAGTGCAAGCACAACAATCTCTTATTGATATTCTTTACTTGCCCTTGTCCCACAAGATACAAAGCAATGACCCACTTGGCTTATGTCTAACACACTTTAACTGTGCAAATCAATCACAAAAAGCCCAAGGCCTACGACATGTATAGCCATTAAAATCTTCTTTGTACCCTTGAGTGAAGGGAGCCCCCTGATTGTGAGGTGAACTGATGATCTGAGATCACAATCCAGGATGCTAGTCCACTTGGGTAATCAAGAACCTAAATAAACAAAACAACGCTTTATACACCAGTGAACTAAAGTACCAACACAAAAATCAGCATCTCATACACCAGGTGAACTGACGTCAAACACAAAATGGATCTAACACTACATTTTACCAGCCCACATGAAAAATCACAATCTGCAAGAGCCAGTACTAAGCCAACAGGTGGAGTGATCAGCAAGTCATTTCTCCTGCAATTTCTTAAGTAGTGGTGAATGGCACATTGGCCTGAGATAACACTATGATCACAAAAATGGGATTTTATTCTATTCGGCCAATGCTAAAACAAACAAACCAGCACTTTGCTCATGAAAAACCGGGGCCTGACAAGACATTTTACAAACCCACATGAGACAAATGCTCAAAATTCCTCCGCCAAGCATCTGTCCTATATGGCAAAGGGTCCAAGGGACTTCCAACACAACCCATTACATATCAGCAGCATTATTTGTTTATGTGTACAGTTTTGTGTAAATGATACAATGGATAATGATAAAAATAACAGAAACAAAAAGAAATCCAGTAACAACAGTAGTAGTCCATCCAATTCCTGAACAAAAAAATTGCAGGCACTGAAGCAAATAACAATGACTAACACTGAACCACACCACAAATATAGTAATCAACAGAGCAAGCAGCAAATATCTATGAGCCTTCCATAATACATCAAATATATTGAATTGCATATTTTTAGCCACTCCTGCCAGTGCCACGTGGAGAACCCATGCAGTACAGTGGACTAACATAAGAATAAGTACACATGCTGAACACTGAGCTCGCTGGATTCGCATGTGCCAAAAAGAAGGTCATGTAAATTATAATGAGCAATTATTCACATTTCTCCATACACTAGATACCATAGTTTTGTCTGTTATGAAACCAAGGCAGATATCAGACATACAACAGGTAATAATCTAACTTGATTCTGAAATGCATATGTTCATAGTCATAGTCGGGGCAGACTAAGAAGAGCTATATACACAACAATATTATCTCCAAATACGGAGCCCACGTAAACAAAGTTGGAATTGATCCTTGATC